>JARFIW010001170.1:0-1200000 GCA_036346225.1 Platerodrilus igneus | reverse complement strand
TTAAACTTTATGTAAGTTTATTACTCTTTATCCTCGTGACTATCAGCTATATACCAAACCTCTCTATTTTCTATTACATTAATCTGATATCACTAGGTCGAGAATTTCTTCTTTTTATTTTTAAGCCCAAAGTAATGTCGGATGGAAAATGGCTTTAGTCAAAGAAAACTCTTAAGGTTTAAACGGCTAGTAGAGTGTTAGCTCTGGGTAGATCATGAGCATGGGTCATGGGTGAATAATAGACCAAAAATACCTTTAATAAGCGCCACCGTATTTTTTAATACAATTGCCAACAAAATTTAACTGTGTTTGTATAAGGGGAATGCGGAAACCTTATCTTAACACCACTAACATAGCCATAAAACTTGAATTTCACTCTTTCGGACACACTTACCAAAACTTCAACCACCAGATGTCAAACAGATGTCTCAGCTTTACCTGTGAACAAACAAAACACCACATGAACACCATTTGTGTCCTCAAAAGCATATGCCAAAAATAGAATAAGTGAATTTAAACATCTGTAATATATTAAACGAATTTAGTTTCATTACACACCCTTTTTACTTAAGGAGGACTTGCTCTAGTTTCCTTTTTTTATTTAAATGTTGAATAATAAAACGTCTTTCAAAAGAAACAAAAGGAATTCTATTTATATAAAGTCTGATTATATACAGGTGACTGCAATATATAGGATTATGTTCTTGTCATATTTTTATAAAAATTTTAGTGAAATTTAACATTCAAAATAGATATATATAAATGGATCATTTTTATAAGAATTAGCTAAATAAACATGTTATATATTATTTGTTCATAACACATAATTTTATTTTCTTTAATCATTGAAGTACTTCATTGACTATTACAACAAAGATTGATCGTCAAAAAGCAGCGATTGTAAAATGCAAATACTCAAATTTAATTGTAATCTACTAAAAAAACACGCGAATTTCTACACCAATGAAAGAGCTTTTTATCTGACATAAGTTGTCATTCTAAATATCTTAAAACACATTGATTGAATGCGTGTACAAACAACTGACAAACTAGATACTTATTCGTTGTTGTTACTAACTTCAAAAAACTACTTTATATTTTCATTACTCTAATAATCAACGTAGGATATTTCATAATAATTTACTATAGTTTCAAAGCTATGGAAAGTTTCAAACACTCACGTGCATCCAAATGAACTGCAGGTGCTAAACCTTGACGTCAGCTGTTGTACCTTTCCAGCGTAGTATCCAGTTGATATTAGTCATCGGTAAATTTGGAGTATTGGGATTCTTTGTAGAATAAACAATTGCTATACTGCATAGTTAATTAAATAGAACGAAACCATAACTGCTTGCTTAAAATTTACTGCGACGAAGATTTATTATAATTTAATATCGAAAATTGTAGTTGTTGTTATGTCCGTAAGATATTGCACTAAGGTGAAAAATATTAGTATAATTTATTGTATTAATATATACCAACTGTCTTAAATGATGTCCTATAATCGTTCCATATTCTCAGGCCTGTAGGGATCAACTAACTTATGTGAAGCGAGGCTTATCAAAACTCGTGCCCACGCGACCGCTGTTAGGCTCAACCTCTAGACCGTAAGAATCTATTGTTCTTTACGTTTTCTTCTTGACTTTATTAGATGCCACGTGTTTTAGCCGGGCCATCTTGACTTTATATCGTCTACAAAAAGTGACTTGCACTCTTGGACGTTGGGAATAAAGTGCCGATTATCAAGTAGACAGCGCTTGGTAACAAACTTCAGAGTATATATTTTCTAGAATCTATGTGTTATTACGAACATTATACATTAATCTTTATTGGTTGATAATTCACAAATTAAATGCTTTAAAATATAGCTGTTTTATTATTATTTTATTGGGCTAGATGTAACTAGAAAAAAAATACGTTACATGTTTACGTAGTTCTAAATGTGGATGGCTCTTCGTTTTATATATCTAATATTCTAGAAAATTCTTTATTTAAAATAAATTCCTGTAATCCACAGGGCAATTGATTTAAACTTTAATTGCTTTTTAATGCAAAAGGGGTTGCACTTTATAGACATATTTGCTGTTATCATCAAAACGTGTTTTTAATACACCTATTAAGGTTAGAATTGGGGTTTTTTAACAAGATTGCAGTTTTTTATGCTAAATGCGTAAAGCTAGTAATATTCTATGCTATTTACAGCAAATAAAAAGCTTTTTTTGTCAAAAATGTATTGATAATTAATAAGTGAAACTAGATGGCTTTGTATTTATCTTAAAACGATCGGTTTGCGTCCGTATTGAATGCGCTTTACGGTATCTTACAATTAATTATTTTTACATATACAACTTACGTTACTTGATATTTATTTACAATACGACTATATCGTACAGGGTGATTATTTAAACAAGCACAATTGAATTTTTTTATTTGGCATCAATGAATGAAAATACGCTTGTATTATACAGGGCGTTACCATGAATTTTCAGAAATTTTTATTTTTTCAGGTTTTTTTATATTTTAGTGGGATTTATATATATATATATATATATATATATATTTCTGTGTCATTTGTAGGTTAAAATTGATTAGATAAGTCAGGTAGTAAGTTATATTGCATGTTTACTCATGCAAATATAACTCATTAAAAATTGGAGACGAATTCCAATACTCTAGTGTAGCAATTATTAATTTTAAAGTTTCAAGTTAATTTTGCTTCATTTTTAGCGTGTGTAAATATCCTCAAAGAATTTTCACAATGTTTAAATGATAGGGAGCAGAACCGTTTAATTTTAAGTATTAATTGAAAATAATAGGGGTTATAAATGTAAATATTCTAAACATGCAGTGAAAAAGCAAGCATATTAGATTATAACAGATTAGATTAGTAGTAAAAAGCTTTTCAGATTCTTTTAGCGTAAAAATCAATGATTCTAAGGTCATAATCAAGGAGGGTTAAATATTAATGTTCATGAATTAACAAGAATTATAAATGTAAATATTCTTTGTGTGTATCTTTTATCATAGTTTAGTAGGAAGCTTTAATATTTGTGTAACCTTTCAAAGTTGTAGCAGAAGAACGGATGTTGTTGAAAGCAAGTTCCTAATAGTAGTTTATTTCAAGGTTTTCTCAATAGCATGGTGGTGTTGAAAGTTTTCTGAATGGTGTTGTAAACAAGATAACTGTTGCTGAATTTCTCGGTAGACTGAAAGGGAACGTGCTCAAAAAACATGTCTATTCTACGAGTGGTAGTTAGCAGATAAACAGGGAGGGATCGATATGAGATAAGGAGAGATTATTTTTAGCATGCATTAGAGTGGGATAAAGGATATCATATGTTAAGGGTTCGTTTGACTTTGAAAGAAACTGTGGGACAAGGAAAGAGTAAAGTTTATAGGTACGAGTGAGATGCCGCATGTTTGTATAGACTTCGTTTGAAATGTGTCGAGTAGGGAATAGATATCGAGGTTATAGACAAGCTTGCATATGAGGAACAGAGATAGATTATTGGATTTCATATATCGAAGGGACAGACGATAGTTTTAAGATTACTTAGAAGGGATAAATGTTATTTTAGAGATAAACGAACTTGCAAACATGGTGTAAAAAGGATAGAGGATGTAAAAGACATAGTAGACTGGAATAGAGATAACTCGTGGTCGAAATATGAAATATGGTGTGAGTACAAAGTAAGAAAGGGAAAATGTTCATATTTAGGTTAAAGTAAGACGACATTATGGAGGCGTGCTTTAGACGCTAAACTTATTTTACTGGAAGCTAGAATTCTGCGAACATAAGATCCTTTGCGAAGCTACACGAGTATTTTAGTAGTAATTGTTTGTTTGTATCGTTCAAAATTCCAAGATTTCGAAGACGGTTGGTGCTCGTATAAAAAAATTACAGGGAATTGGTAAAGGTTAGCTTGTGTGTGGTGAGAATTGAGTGGCGGTTGAAAATTTAGTTTAGCGAAGTGTTGTGACTGTTTAGAAAATTACCAAGAAGGCGAGTTTGTTGGTGGTGGTGTATTTACAGAAATTTCAAGTGTAGGGGGGCAGATTTGGCTAAATAATCACGAGGAGGTGGTGGTAGAGTTATCTTTTCCTGGTCATCGACGCGTACACTAGTATTGGGGAATAAAATTACTGCTTATTCTTAACAAGCGATTTTAGTATTTTAATTTGATAACAACATACACAAGTAATGTTGTACTAACAGTCTGACAAATTGTTGAAATATATTTTGAAAAATGCAAAGCTTGTTCTAGTAATGTAAGTTCAGACTGCTTTATAATTTGGTTATTAGTGCAAGTTATGCACACCAATGGAATAGAGTTTATTGATCGATCGATTTGGTGGTTTACCTATGGTAAATGGACCAGTAGAGTAATTGGAGGAGCTGGCTGTTTCGTAAATTGATTTGAGAGAACTGAGTAACAGATAGCCATCACGGATGGTGTGATTTAACTTGAGGGTGGTTCCAGAACGTGCAGTCCTTGATGAGGACAACGTCATCGATGGTTTGATTGCTGATCCATGTGCGGTGGTGCATTCCAGGTAACAGATTCTTGTGAACCATTGCTTTTATGTGTTTATTTGGTGTGTTATGACATTTTTGTAGCTTATGGGTATATTTTTATAAACTCTGTGGACTAAGGAGTTACCTATTGAATGTTGTTGATGTATTATTTGACAAATGCTTGTAGGAATTTATATTCATAAAAGAATTTCTATAATATTTGGTTATGTACAAGGTAAGAGGGACTTTTGGGTAATTTGCAGTGCAAAATTTAGCACGAGTGTTTAAAAGGTTTTACTATGAGCTCGTATTAAACCAGGATAACGTAAGGTTTATGGTTAAGCCCTATTGCTTTAAATAGTTTTTTTTATGGACAAAATGTTATTTTGAAAATATTTAAAAGAAAATGAACTGTTTCAAAACTAAGGATGGATGTAATTTACTGATTGCGTAAAATTGTTTTTTAAGGCATCAGAAGGAAAACGTAAATTATATTGTTCAAATGTTGTGGCGTCCGCAAGACAAACAAATTGCAGCTTTTCACAATCCTGAAATCTTACTTCCATTTCCATAAAAATGTGATCCAATATTTTATAAAAAAAAAACACTCTACATTCTACAAAACTGCTTCATGAGTAAGACTCAGCATATTGCCGATTAATACTTTTGATTTCCGCCATTCTAATGGCTCTATTAAATATTGTCTTAAAAAATTCGTCATTTCGTTTTTTGCTTAAAATTTCAAGTGTTGTTTTATTTGAGATATACGAAAGTTAATATCTAATGATTTTTTGGAGAACATCGAATGGAATGTCTGTGATACCAAAAATATCATTAAATATTAATGCCAAAAATGCAAATTCAAAATATCATTTTAAAAACCTCTGGCAAGTAGAATTGATTTCCAGTCTAATTCTTCGGATTCTGTTATAAATTCAAACACTTTATTTCAATTTCTCCCAATTACCTCCACTAATCTAGAATTGGAGGACCATCGGAGTTTCAGTTATAGTCGTACTTTGCAGATCTTGAGGCAGTTGCATAAGATCGTTTTGCTAAATCCTGAAAAAACACGAATTCCACCAATACTTGCGAAAAAGATACGACATTTAGACATTTTTTAAAACATTGTTGTAACACAAGATTAAGACGATACGTAGGCAATGTACAAACACAGCTTGTGAGGCTTTCTCTTTGAACTTTCTTTGAAGTGAACACCCAAAAAAAAAGGTCTTACTATTTATTGTACCTTCTGAATCGACAACTCTAATAATCAACGAGCACTGAGACGTTTGAGTCATGTCAGTGATATCATCAACCTGAATGGCAAAGAACTTAGCATCGTTAATCTCATTCTTAACATGCGTGTTGATATAGTCAGAAGTGCGCTCAGAGAATCATTTTGAATGGTTGTTGAGTCACCCAACAAAACATTTTTGATTTTCTTGAAATGATTTTGAATTTCTAGAGAACTTCTTGATAGCAATAATCCTAAAAATTCTTTAAAATTACCTCGGTTTATGAAGTCACTACTTTGTTCATGACCACGAAATGCCAACTCTTGCTTGCTAAAATGCAATACGGCATCAATAACTATAAGTATATAAAGTCTATTTAGTCTTATATTTTCACTGGATACTTGTTTAGTATACAAGGTGGAACTATTTCTTGAGCTTTTAAACTTTAACAAACCGTGGCGCTGTCCACTACTGAAGCAGAATATATGTCGATGTCATTTGCGTGCCACGAAGCAATTTGGTTGAAATACTTGTATGAAAAACTGTTTCTACAAAGTTCAAACTCAACTGTTAAATATTCAGTCAATACAGGAGCGATTTGTTTGAGTAATAGAGCCGTGTATCAACCACGTACTAAACATGTTGATATTAGGCATCACCTCTTACGAGAGAAAGTTGATAGTGGGTTAGCTAAATTTACGTGACCACACTTGAAATGGTTGCCTATTTTCTCACAAAAGACATTTCTACGGACAAACATAGGTTTTGTTTCACGAGAGATGGTTTACAATAGTAGATCAAGTGAAGATGTTGGCATCAGTGATCTCTTGTTAATACAAATTACTAATCTAGTGCTTATGTGAAACAAATAGTAGAAATGTCATGTTCTGTACTAGAATTGTATATTTAGAGTTTTGACATAATAGAATTTTTGCACTTTGAATACCATTACTTTTAACACCCAAAACTTCCACCAACCATTAAGCAGTTAAGGACGGTGGGCCCAAGTAAGAAAGTTTTTACGAGATTTGTGCAGATTTACAGTACATTTAGGCATGATGTAGCAAGAAAAGCTTCCAGCAAGGTAAGGATAAGTGTACAGACAAGAGATAGGACTGACACAATAGGACATGGATTTAAATGAGAGAGAGGATAAGCTGTAAACAGGAATGATGGTACCGTTTGAACCAGAAGTTGCAGGCATTGGACAGGAAGGCGATGCGGGTAAGGTTATGGCGCCAATCGAAAAAGGGAAGGAGACATCTTAAAATTTTTGATGGTTTTTAAAGACGAGGTTCAGAAATCGCAGGTCAAGACGCAGAAGTCAGTGGTTGAGATCCGGAAGGGACAGGAAGAGCAGCACATAAGGATCGAAGGCATTGAACAGAAAATAGAGAAATTTAAGTTCAATATTAAGAATAGTTTTAATACAAATACGACAGAATTTAGGGCTGAAATGGATGAAAAATTAAAACTGATTCAGGGAAAGGTCGCTGGCGAATTTGCGGAAGTGCGTAAGAAAGTAAAGACCGTGGACAAGAAACGTGAGGAAAATTATTTGAACGCGAGGGAAATTATCAGGATGCAGTCTAAGGATCTTCGAGTTCGAAAAGTGAATTAATAAAAAAATCCAGGTTGACATTGCGGATATTAAGGTGTTAAAGAGGGACGCGATGCAATTTGGGAAAACCTTGGAGGAAAGATTTAATGGGTTTGAAAGGAATGTACAAGAGATTAGAAATCAAATTTGTATTCTGGAAAAGAAGCGTCAGGAATTTTGATCAAGGTTTTTTATCGAAACAGAAGGACATGCTGTCGAAGTTCAAGGGGCGGAGTTCCGAACGGCCGCTGTTATATCTGGATAAGTTGAACAAGTTGATGGAAGGCGAACCAGAAGGGACACGAGTACAGATTATTGGGTTGACATTAAAGGAAAACGCGAAGAAATGGCACAGGATAATACAAAAGCATACTATACGTATGATACGTTTTAAATGTATTTATTGAACAGTATTGGGGAAATGCGAAGCAAACCGAAGTTCGAAATAAATTAATCACGGAACATCGGATATGGACTCAAGACAGAAATATGTTATTGATAAATTTAATCAGGCGCAGCACTATGTTTAGAGAAGAAGAGATCATACAGTTAATATCAAGACACTTGGAATCGAAGTTGCCAGGGCAGTTGCGGTGCAAAATGTTAAATCATTGAGGGAGTTTTTCGAGATAATTCGAAATTATTACTTAGCTAGGGAGTATGAACAAAAACAGGGTAGATGGAATTTTGATAGGAACAGAAGCACGGGTGATAAACCTTAATTTGATTTTTTAATGTTCCACTCGAAGGTACTACATTGGCCAGGAAGCGAGTTTCATTTACCTGGAAATTTTGAATTTTGCAGACCTCTTACTGTTCCAAGCAAGGTAGGGATCTTTAACGTGCGTGACAACACACATACGGGACCTCCATTTTACCTCTCATCCGAACGAACGCGTATTTTTGTGAAAAATGCTCGCTTAACATTTCTCAAGCGGACCGTGTCGGAATTTGAACCCGGAAATCCGCTAACATGGGGCAGGCTCAAAGTACAGGATCGCAGTTCAAGACAAAAATATAGATATGTGGCTTTCCAAAACAATAGAAATTTGGGATATAGAGAACATGTGTAGTAGAAACGAGCAAAACGGGGAGTACCAGGGACATTACGGCAGAGGAAACAGAGCTGTTGTTATATCCTTTCAAAGGCAGAGAGGAGGACGCTCCCGACCTCTTACTTTTCGTGGTACCTACGGAATTGAAATTGCATTTGGGTTAAGTTTAATATGTACACACAAAAACAGGGATTTTCCTACACACAATCTTTCGTGTTATTTCAAACATTTAGGTGGTGTCTGTTTTCCACTTTCTATGCCCATTTGTTTTAATTCACTGAAGATCTTTGGAAAAAATCTGATTAAATAAAGGCGATTTAACATTACTTCGAAATTTTTATAATTAGATTTCATTTTAATAGTTTCTGTATTGGTAAATCCCAACAATAGGGTTAGGGTTACTTCTTTTAAGAAATACAATTCTTTGTTTACATGCATTCATTATCTAAAAAAGTATTAGTTTAATTTACCATTGTTATCTATATTGTTCATACTCCAAGGTTGTCAAATTATTATGGTGGTTTTAAGGTTAGGAATGATATCGTACTTTGTATTCTAAATTATCACAATTTTATAATTCATTTGTTTTGATTAATAATGTATTGTAGGTGCCTAGGACATGATCGTTCTGGGATCAAAAAAATCCTCCCGCTAAATTATGCCGATTCAGGAAATGATAGCTCCCTTCCTTGATTCAATTTGCAGCCTTAATTTATTTTCAGAGTTATACCGAAGATAATTTCAAGTCGTTTTCAAATACATTTACTGGTTACTGTTTTAAGAGCATTAAAAGAGATAAAATACAGACTTGCGTACAGTTAATCTTTAAATAATTAGGTATCGAATATGATTAATGTTCGGAATTATATTCTATCAGGTTCGTGAGTTTTACTGTTGGGATTACGTAATGACAACTACGTGATGGAAAAGCATGTTTAGTGAGAAACATGCAACTTTAGCAAAGTCGCAGATTTTCCAGTTGGATCTGATTAAAACGACTGTATGGAGTCCTGGAAATAATTTATTTTAGTAATTTCTAACGTACCTGCAGTCAAATTTACTCCTGAGGTATTTATAATAAAGCTTTTGAAACTATCACCTGCAGTAGCCTTCCATTTATGAACATTCTTAATTTCATGAACTTGTAAACGTTCCCATAGTATACTCTTGATATTAGTTTTAAGAAATTAGAAAGTAACTTTGTTTACCGAAAATGTTTTCATGAAGATAAATATTTATGATATATTTGGCATTTGCTTAAGAATTTTTGTAGGTAATTGTGCTTAAATTTTAATTGTGCAATTTAGTAAAGAGTTTCATAAATTCGTGTTTTCGCTAATGTAAAGGTAATAATTTCCAGCCCTGATATGATAAAAGACTGCCATTACCTGGAGGCGTGATTAATATTCAGGTAATGTAGCATATGATTTTGGGAGCCCTTTTTTACAGCTGGCAGTTATTCAATAATTATATTAGTGTCCTTATCAATACGTTTATTTCGTACTAGGGTACTCAATTACTCCTCGTATGAATTTTAGATCAGGAACACTAGCTTAAAATCAGGTGTTACTTTCTGGAGGTTTTCTCTAGAAATCCCCGTATATCGAGATTAGGTGGCGCCCAAGATAATTTCCAATCGACACTTGTCTTTCCCACACGATAGAATTCCAGGACCCTCTTCAAACACTTACACCACCCTTCCTACTGAGTTAGTCGGCAACCATGTCTTGTTGATACCGTCGACATTTTCGGTACTTTATCGAATCACAGAATTTATAGCGAGGTACTTAACCGAGTTCCTCTGTGGATTACCGGCTAGACTTTCGGGACTAAAGCTATATGTAACAAACTCAATCAGATCCAACGCTAAACAGTTTGTTTAACTCTAACAACACGCATGTAGTACATTTTTGATAAATATTGGATTTTGGATCGATGATATCTTGAATACTAAATAATGCCAACATGATATTGCACACTGTTTAATAAGCCAATAAGGACTAAATCAAATTATACTAAAGAAATTGCTAGAACAAGTTATAAATTTAAGACCAGCAATTCTTGCCCAAATGAAAATTTAGTATTATAATTTGTAATTATTTTTGCTGCATTAATCGTACTCATCCCAAAAAGTTCAACTTTAATATAAAATTCTAAGATAATATTAAATCACCTGAAATTAAAATTGTTTTCCATGTTGGTTATATAGTTGTAACTTGATTAATATTTTGCTTTTTGTGAATTTCTTTAATATAAACTTTGCATTAATTTTATTTACTAAACTCTTTTTTTACAGATTTGTTCATGATGTTCATCGCCTTTATTATCATTTTGATATTTCGCTCATATACTTGCCACCAATGCGAATACCAAACAATACAAGTTTGGAATTGGGTTTCCGAATTTTTGTCAAATGACTGGAGTAAAATTTTTATTTGTGAAAATGTGTACTTGAAAGAAGATTTTTCTTTAGAACATGGAAAAGATGCGGAATATTTAGTGTTTAAGAACAGTACGATAAATTCAGTTCCGGAAGATCTTTTTGCATCTTTTAGTAAACTTACTTTCTTATTCATGAACTCTACTGGTATTGCAAACGTCGTATCAGATTCCTTCAATGGCCTAATAAAACTTGAAGCATTATTTCTGAGGGATAATTATATAAAAACTATTCCAAATGGAACATTTCATAGCTTAACCAGTTTAAGACTACTTGACATATCTTTCAATCGTATCGAAAATATGGAAGATATTTTCTTAACTGGCCTTTCTAAACTTGAGGAACTAGTTTTGTCATACAACACTATTTCGGAAATAAACAAACAAACGTTTGAGTCTGTAAAATCATTAAGAAGTTTGGACTTAGCTCACAATAAGTTAGCTACTATAGATGGCACTGCATTTCTGGACATTCCTGCCATTGAACGCTTATTAATAAATGACAATTTACTGCAAGTGCTACCAAAGGAAGTTTTTGAAAATTTTCCGTTATTGAGGATTTTAGATGTTTCAAACAATAATCAACTTTACATCAATATCACCAAACTACCGACCACTTTGGAACAATTTTATGCCAATGGAGTTGCAATTGATTGTGCTGTGGATTTCACAAAAACTAATATAAGTAGAATTGACATCGAAAATAATAATATTTCAAATATTATAGAAACTGGGAGAGGAATTGACACTTTGGACTTGGGCAATAATGCTCTTCAAACCTTGCATCAGTTCAGTTTTAAAGGTGGTATCGACCTAATAAATTTAGATTTAAGTCACAACCAAATCAGGGAAGTTAGTGGAAAAGTTTTTAGAAGTTTAAAAAAACTCAAAACACTTAATTTAAGTAACAATAAAATTTCATATCTTCCTGTGGGATGTTTCGAAAATCAAAATGTATTATATTCTTTAAAATTATCATCAAACAATATAAATAGTATTGATGAATTTGGAACATTTTTTGGGTTGACTAATTTAACGGTTTTATTTTTGGACAACAATGGTTTACAGTTTATTCAAGAGAAAACTTTATATGTGCTCGAAAATTTGCAAGAACTACACATAACAAATAATGAACTAATAACGTTGAATGCATTAGAACTCTTAAACCGAGTACAACATTTATCTTCAATTTCACTTCATAACAACTACTGGAAGTGCAATTCCCTCTTAGAGATTGTAAATGCTTTTACAAATAGAAATGTATCAATATCCAGCGATAATAAGTACCTTGTCGAAAATGTAAATGGAATAGCTTGCTATAGTTCAGGTAAATTGCCATTTGCTAAAATTCGAGAAGTTTCACAAAAGGACGTACCTGAAATTTCAAGACACAGACCAAAGTCTTACAAAAATATTGAGAGCGATTTTACTAATTTAAAGTTTTATAAGCTATTTAATTCTAGCTTCTTTGATAACATTAATTTGTTAAATAGTCTTCAACAAGGATTTCGTGAAACTAGTTTTTACAAATACTTGGAGAATGATTTTTTGAATTCTAGTTTTGTGCGATATTTTAGTGATGGATATAAGAAAAATGACTTTTTTAAGCAATTGGATACTAACTCTAACAATAGAAAGGAAGAAGTTACAACACGAAGCTCAACTGCAGATGCTCCTACAAGAAGTTCTTTTACTACTAATGTAGATATTAAAAGTTCTACAAATAGTGTTTCTTCTAAAACAACACTTAGTTATTCCGAACTACCAAACACCATGAAAACAAAAACAATGTGGAGCTTGTGGAACTTTTAGCATAATTATATTTATATTTGTAGCATAATTTAAGTTTTGAATTTTTTTAATGTATATCCACTCTCTTTGTTGTTTACAAATATTTATGCTTTGTATTTATGTATAAAATCTATTAATTTTAATCAGCTTTGAATTAAAGTTTCCTGTAGTTGTTTTACAAATATTCAATTTAGTAAAGAAAGTTTTCCACTGCCCAGACCCTCCCACTGTTAAACACAATCTACGACAGTCGCTAAACATTTCGCCTTTTATAGCACTAAAACTAAGCCACTTCTTTTCATGAAAATATTAAATGTTTATTATGTTACTGCGTCTTCATATTGGAAAATTATTGTAAAATTCAATATAAGGTAATAACCAATAAAAAGTTTTCAATATAGTGTTATGTTATCAGCACAATTATCATTCTAAACGTTTTCGAGATATCGAGTTGTTATTTAGTTACCGAATAAACTTAGAAAAATGTATCCGACCACTTGATATGATAAATAATGTAGAGTTATCGGTTTTGGTTCCAAACTGACACAATCTATTTATGAAATTCAGATGTTTTTTTGAAGTTTTTTCTGAAACCAAAGATTTTATCACATTCAAATCTAGTGCATTTTAGATCGGTGTTTTTCACTTCCAATAGTTCTGAGCAAACCCCTATAGCACTAAAAATGAGATATTTCATTTGTTTATTAAAATATCGAGATAATACTTTTATAGCTTTCAAATATAGAGAAACTAAAACAAATTGAAGTACAAAATATATTCATCATCATCACTAGGTCTTCAGTCCTGGAACTTGTTTCTTATTCTGAACTAACCTACACATTTCCTTGAAATGTACACAGTCTGCATGTATCGCTATCTGATCTAGGTCTACACCTACCTCCTTTTTTTTTTATCTCTGCTTCTAATTCATCCCATACTATTCCCCAAAAATACTTTAGAACGTATTCTGCCCTTCTATTTCTACTATTTTTTTCCACAGATACCTTATTCACCTATTATTTCTAGAACAATATTTGTTATTAGTTTTGTCTGTCCTCATACATCTTAAACACAACATTCAAAAAGACTGCTCCCGTTTTTCTGTCTGCTTTTCTTACGGGCAGTATTTCATAGGCATACTGTACTGTGCTCCACACATATGATATCAACAATTTTTTCTATGTTTGTTATCTTTCATCATAGGCGCTGTTCTTTCTTGTTAGATGCAGTTCGGTTCCCTTCTATTGTTTTACAATTATATACCCTATTTCTCCGACATTCAGTGGTTGTGAAGGGTGGTAAGCAGCCTCTGGCTGCCAAGTTCCTCCATCACTTGAACATTTGCCGATTTAATATTTTTTCAAATATATCTTTTTGCGCAGTCAACATTAATTGTAGATATTTCACAAACAACAACTGTGTTTATAATAATCATCAGATTTATCTGCGCTTATGTTTTCGTCATTAGGTTTTCTGTCTCAAAACTGGTTGGACACGTACCTGCACTTATTTATATTCTGGGCTAGCCTACACAGTTCCTGAAATTCTCACACAGCCAATACACAGCTCGGTTCCCCTGCTATTGTTTTATAATTTTATGCCCCTATTTCACCGAGATTCAGTGAAGGATGTTAAGCAACCTGTGGCTGCCAAGATCCTCTTAGACATTTGCCGAATTCATAGTTTTCCAGTAAATCCTTTCACACAATTAACATTATTCGAGAATATTGCCCAACCAATACTTGTAGTTGCTTATAATAATCATCATGTTTAAGTACAGTTACTTTTTTCGTCATTAGTTTATCCTTGGAACTGGTTGGATGCGTACGTCTATTGATTTCTATTCTGAGCTAGCCTACACATTTCCCTGAAATTTTTACAGTCTACATCTTTCACTATCTGTGTGCAGTAGTTTAACTTAGGTCTACCTCTACCTCTCTTTTTTCCTATCTCTGCTTTTAATATATTCCGCACTATTCCCTCATACCGTAGTATGTGGCCTATCATCCTATCTCTCCTATTTATTACCGTTTTCCACATATTTCTTTCTTCCCCTACCATTTTTAGTACATCTTCGTTCTTAACTTTGTTTGTCCACGATATCTTCATCATTCGTTTGTAGCACCAAATTTCAAAGGCTTCTACCTTTTTCTTGTCCGCTTTTCCTACTGTCCAGGCTTTACAGCCGTACAGTGCTGTGGTCCACACATATGTTTTAAGCAATCTTTTCCTTGTTTCTATGTTTGTTGTCTTTGAACACAGTAGTTGCTTTTTCTTGTTAAATGTAGCACGACCTTGTGCTAATGTTTGTTTTATATCTTTTGCGCTTTTCCCATCTTGCATTATTTGGTTTCCTAGGTAGCAGAAATCCTTAACATCTTGTAAGTTCTTGTTACCTATTTGTATTCTTGTTTTTGATTTATTTTCCCCTCCTTTGCATACTAGTACTTTAGTTTTATTTTTGTTAATTTTCATACCGTCCGTTTCCATTTCATTAAGAGCAACTTCTAACTCTTTCTTGCTAGATGCTATTATATATTGCTGTGATAGGTGATTAAGGGTTTACTGCTTCACCGGTGTAATCAAATAATATTTTCAAAAATGCACAACTTTAAAAAAAAATTGCTTAACCTTTGATTTCTGCTTCCAAAATCTTCAGCAGCTTCCTGGCTAGCTCAGGTGTGCCTCTTCTCGGATACCTAGATATACAACCATTCTTCCTTCACACTCGCACACTATTCAATAAAATCACCAAATAATACAACAATCATACAATCTTTTATTTACCGCAAAATTCACTCACACAGACCAAAATTTCACAAAAGTTTATCAGACAACAGAAATTTCAAATAAGGTACCTGGAGATTGTTTCAGGCTTCCATTCCTTTAACGACGATCACGAGAACATCTGGGCTTCGTGACCATGCGCTGTGATACTCAGCGAATTCACATGATAACCCAATTTGCAAGCAAGCGCCTCGTTTTATAGTACCATTCCATATCAGCATACAATTCTGGTTGTTTGAGATGCTTACCCCACGTATATTATGCTTCTATTTATTGATTTTCTAGCTTCGTATAGTAGTAGCTAGACCTCTATTAATTTAATATACACTACACGTATTTTGCATTAATAAATAGAAAGCCACTACTAATAATTTACACGTGCTAGCACAATATTTACTGTATTATTACCATATCTAATACTCACGTAACAAAAACTGTACTATAATGTTGGTCTATCGTAGTATAGTAATATAGAGGCGACGATAAGACAAAAAGAATCGTAAGTAGGTAAATAAGGCCGGTCCTAATTCAAAACGCGACAAACGTATTTTCCATGTGTAAAATACGTCTGTCACGTTTTGAATTAGGATCAACCTATATTCAATGTAAAATAGTTGTGAAAACATTTCAATGTAAAATAGTTGTGAAAACATGAATTCTTATATACTTTCAATGTAAAAACTTATGGGCACGTTTTGAATTAGGATCGGCTTTATATTACTCTCAATGAAACACACGTATGTTGAAAAATGTAAGTGCAGAGAAGAATGTGTATAGCTGTTTTGAATTCGGTTTTCTAGCGAGAAGTTACACGTGCACCGTTTTGAATTAGGATCGGCGTTATATACTTTTAATGTAAAATGTGAAAACCTGAATTCTTTTCAAATGTAAAATACTTGTGGGCACGTTTTGAATTAGGATCGGCTTTATATTACTTTCAATGGAACATATTTCAAAACACACGTATGTTGAAAAATGTAAGTGCAGAGAAGAATGTGTGTAGATGTTTTGAATTTGGTTTTCTAGCGAGACAGTATGACATGCAAAATATCGCATTCAAGTCAATTGTGTTTTAATTAAAGTGGATTCTGATTTATGTTTAGAGGCTGCAAATACACATGGGCCGGTTTCAATTCAAAATGAGTTCACTCTTGTGATAGGTTGAAAAGTGGGTTGGCAAAGTACGCAGATGGTGGTAATCTGCTATATAAGGAGATTGCTCCTAATATTAATTTAATTAGTCAAAGAAAAGCAATATGGATTTTAATACTCTTAATAAAACCACATATCGCAAACCTTATGTAAATTCAAAAGATCTTGTAGTGAATAAGAGGTTTGAAGTTTTAAAAGTGGAAACAATCAAGACAAAATATGGAGAAAGAGTATTAGTGGAAACAGAAGAGTTCAAGAGTATATTGCCATTGAGATATTTTGAATACCTTCAAGCACATGGAGTGAAACAATTAAATGAAAGTATTGGCTCGAACAAACACGTATACATAACTAGTAAGGGATCGATCGGTCTAACTGTCAACATAGAATTTTCAGAATAATATGTCACTAATTTAAGAAATTAGTTTATTATTATAACACATCTAAGTCGATTGTATAAAGAATGATGTATCAAATTAAAGTGGGTTCTGATTTATGTGCGTTTTACTTTGAGTTTACTACCTTGTTTAGAAAGTCTTGTTTCAAAGAGAAACTTTTATAAAATACTTTTTATTTTACAAATTGTTGAATATTTTGATCTAACTATTTATAAATGAAAAAGTATTTATTAACTCCCGTTCTTGAAGTATCTGCTGCTCCTCGCTGTTAGTTCCTCTCTTTTTGCTTTATTATTTCTAGTTCCAAATCTATACGACGCAGTAGCTTCTCTCCACGCTTTTTAAATGCGTTAAGCAACTCTACTGTGTCATCTTCGTAGGATTTGTCATCTTCACAGCAAACAGCCATATTAGATTCTGTACATAACTTTTTCATAGTCGACATGTTTTGCCTGATCTGTGAGCATAACATAAAAGATTATTGTAGGTTCACCTTTTCTTTTGTATACTACCTGATGTTTCTGAGAGGATCAGAGTGTGTCAACGATCCTACGATAGCCTCAGAATTTCCAGAATGGTTTTTTGATCTAATGTAACTTATAAATTAGTACTGTTTTAAAACACATGTATAAATGTGAAAAAGCACTTACCGTGATATATCTATTACGTCACTATCAAAAATAGCAGCAGTGTTGAATTGAGTCGAAGAACAACCAAAAACTTCTTTAATCACGTCTTCGTCAGAATGTAATATAAATTGCTCTAGAACTTTTACGTTGGTACTATTACAATTTTTGATTGATGACAAGTTAATCATTTTTTAAAAGTTGCTAGTAATAGCAACTAATAATTATACAAGAGATCTGATTGAATACTGTTGGTAAAATCTACGTGAAGTATTTATATTAAATAATAAACTGATCTGTTAGAAAAAATTAAAAATTTGCATCGTTTTCTGAAAAACATTCAGCTCTGTAATCTATTCTAATGAACAAAACAGTATGTAAGCGAATATAATTATACCTCAGCAGAAATAATGAATTAGATTCATTGTCTGAAAAAGAAATTGCAATGAATGCACATAATAAAAACCTAAATTAGATTAATTTCGTTTAGATTACCGCTGACATAATTTATATGCAAATATATAAGTAATTGCGTGTTTATGCGATTTTATGCTGTATAAGAAATTTTTTTTAAATGTACTGCTCAGCAGAAATAATGAATTACATTCATTGACTGAAACAGAAATTGCAAGAAGGCGCATAATAAAACCTAAATTAGATTAATTTTGTTTTATATTACTGCTAGCATAATTTATTTTCCATAAAAAATTAACAAAAAATTGACTTTATATGCATATATATAGGGATATAGTGATTTGTGCTGAATAAGAAAAATTCTTTAGTACTATCAACGTACTGGAAAATGTTTTTCTTAATAACGGGTTTTAAAAAAACCATGAGTGCGTGTAAATTATAGTATTTTCTTCAGATTAATTTTTCATTTAAAAATAATGCAATGCAAATAAATCCCTTTAAGTAGTAATATTTATAGAATAAGTTTTTTAGATTACCGCTGACACAATTTACATGCATATATATATATATATATATATATATATATATATATATATATATATAGGTAATTTGTGTGAAAATTCTTTAAAGGTACTTTTATATAATAAAACTGCAGAATGTTTTTTAATACTGGGTTTTAAAACCAGGAGTGCGTGTAAATTATTAAACAAGACGGTTTAATCTGAGACATTTTTTTCAAATTTGCTTTGTTTTATTTAAAATATTTCAATGTAATCATAAAAATAGCGCTGTAATGATAATGTATTTTCTGTACACATAATAAATCAAAGGTCGTATAAAAACATTTTTTTGTAGTAAACGCATACGGAATAAAAAATGATGTTGAATGCATTTCTTTTGCAGTTGTTTTGCTCAGAGTTGCCTTCAGTATGTAAATATTGTAAATGCTTGCATAGCGAATTATTTGTCATACACACGTACTGAAGGCAACTCTGCATTTTTTTAGACCGCATGCACGACTCAAGCTTGAAAATCGTCTTGAATAAAAAACGTAAATAAAGGCGATTTTTTTAACAATTGCATTCAAGCAATTCGCTATACAATTATTTCGATTTGTATGCTATTTTCGTTTACAGTTGTTTTGCTTACGCGTTTTCCGTAAACTCAGATGAATGAACCCTTTTTGCAGTTGTTTTGCTTACGTCAGATGATATTTTATATAAATAGTAAATAGAGAAAATACTTGTATTATTAAGTAGTGTATTTTGATTTTCTATAGAATCATGAATGCTGAAACCGTATCCGAGATTAGTAGCGCAATTTTGAGATTAACTGTAAAATGCGTGAATCTAATTAAATCAGTGAATGAAATAACGAAACACATTTTAATTATCAAAGCAAATATTAGTATATTGAAGCTTGCTATTAAAAATAAGGTATACGAAGACAATCAACAAGAAAATCCTAGTAGGCTGGAATCTAATTTAGCACATCTTAAAAGTTACCTTGTACGATTGAGGCACTTGAAACGCACTTTGGAATATCGTTGCAAAGGTGTTGATGCAACGCTTTCTAGAGGTCATACTCGAAAAAATTTGATTTGGCATGATGTACAATCATGTTTTGGAAGTCGAATAATTACGGGACTTATTACCAATTTAAATTATAGAGATCCTCTAGTGTTCTTAGACAAGGCGTTCGCTAGTTTTAAACGCAAGATTGTTGCTTGCTTAAAAAAGTCGATGTTGAAAGTTAATGTAATATTTACCGCTAACTTTGTTAAGCCTACAACTGGCGAAATAGATTTGAAAACGTTTCCTACTGCAAATCGTCACATCGATATAAATACCAATCTCAAGCTGTGGTATAAGGAGAACGTATTGAACAAGATTTCGAAGCGATTAGAAGAATTTTGCGAGAAAGATTCTGGTTGGGCAATCCAAGAAGTTTTACACTTGAAGGTAAATATAAACAATCATGATCCACTTAAAGGAGGGTGTTCAACGTTTGTACCGGTTCCGGATTTTATATAAAAAAAAAAGCTGTGGTAAATGTAATAATAACGATCAACATTGCATTCTTTGGAGCTTGGTTTCCGCTTTATATCCTGCTAAACAAAATAGTCAGAGAATATCTAGCTATCCACATTTTGATACAGTATTACGCTACAATTCAATTCAGTTTCCAATCGCATTAAAAGACATAAAAAAAATTGAGAAGCTTAACAATCTCGCAATTAACCTATATTGTATAGAAAATACTAAAATACTACCATTTTGTTTACGTGAAAATTTTAAAAAAATTGAACCTATTAATCTGTTAGTTTTAAATAATGATTCCTTACAATATTCTCGTCCGACAAATGCTGATGAGAATCACTTTCATTTTACTTGGATTAAGGATATGTCAAAATTATTTGCAAAACAGTTGTCTTCACATGAACATAGAAAATTTTTTTGTTATAGATGTTTAAATAATTTTAGTACAGCAACATTACTTAAGCGTCATTCGAATTATTGCGAAAAACAGAATACTTGCTCAATAAGATTACCCGAAGAATCCGAAAAGTATCTAACGTTTAAACATTTCCACTATCAAGAAAAAGTATCATTTGTAGTTTATGCAGATCTCGAATGTATATTAGAACCATGCAATGAGTCGGAGGTAATACTAAACACAGTCTCTTACCAAAGGCATATACCCTTTAGTGTAGCGTATTATTTGAAATGCTCGTATGATAATAAATATTCCAAATTTCAATTGTATCGCGGAAAGGATTGTATAGAATGGTTTGTTGCTCAATTGAAACTGATTTCAGAAACGACTAATAAAATTTTCTGTAACCCAAAACCTATGAATCCTTTAACAGAAGAACAAAAGTTAGCATTTAAATTTGCCCTTCACTGTCACATTTGCAATAAACCTTTTAGTATAGATGATATTAGAGTTCGCGATCACTGTCACTTTACAGGTGAATTTCGAGGAGCGGCTCATCAAGATTGCAACATCAATTATCATAATTTTATATGATACCGGTAGTTTTCATAACTTATCAGGCTACGATTCGCATTTCATTATTAAAAAATTGCGTTAGGGTTTTCAGGTTTGGTAAGTATTCTACCAATAAATAAGGAAAATACATATCTTTTACAAAATATGCAAATGGTACGAAAGTTACTTTTAGATTTATCGATTCATTCAGGTTTATGGCATCTAGCATCGAAAAATTAGCTTCATACTTAGATGATAATAAAAAATCCATCACCAGGGAAAATTGTAACACCGATAATGAGTTTCAGTTACTTACGCGTAAAGGTATATTTCCTATGATTACATTAACTCTTGGGATAGGCTCAATGAAACCGATTTACCCTGTAAAACAGCATTCTTTAATCGTTTGCGCAATGAAGAAATCTCAGATGAAGACTACAATCATGCTAAACACGTTTGGCAAACATTTAATATAAAAACACTAGGGGACTATTCAGACCTATATTTAAAAACAGATGTACTGCTCTTGACTGATATATTTGAAAACTTTAGAAAAACTTGTATGTTCACGTATAAGTTAGATCCGCTTCACTACTTTACGGCTCCTGGTTTAGCTCTAGATGCGATGTTAAAACGACGAACGTTAAACTCGAGCTGCTTACTGATATTGAAAAATAATGTTTTTAGAACGGGGAATTCGTGGCGGTGTTTCTCAATGTTCGAATAGATATGCTAAAGCAAATAACAAATATATGAATGCAGATTATGATCCAAATTTCGATTCTAAATATTTAATGTATTTTGATGTTAATAATTTATATGGGGCTGCAATGTCTGAATATCTTCCATATGGAGAATTTGAATTTTAGATGGTACCAGTCCAGATATAGTACGTTTAGACATACTTAATATTCCCGATAATTCTGATGTAAGATATATTTTTGAATGCGATTTACACTATCCAGTATCTTTACATGAAATTCACAGTGACTTACCTTTGGCGCCTGAACATATGATACCACCAGTACCTTCTAATAAATCAAACTTAAAGAAATTACTTACAACTTTATATCCAAAACTCAACTATATTATTCACTACAAGAATTTAAAATGTATTTAAGCTATGGTTTAGAACTGAAAAAGATTCATAAGGTTCTTCGGTTTAAACAAGCTCCTTGGTTAAAAGAATACATTGATTTGAATACGAAATTAAGACAACAGTCAAAAACAGTTTCGATATATGCTTTTATAAAAATATGATAAATTCGGTTTATGGAAAGATGATGGAAAACGTACGGAAAAGGAAAGATGTGAAATTAGTGACCAAATGGGAAGGACGGTTTGGAGCTCGTAGTTACATAGCGAAGCCTAATTTTCATAGTTGCACTGTGTTAGACAAAGATCTAGTCTTAATAGAAATGAAGAAATTAGAGGTTTACTTAAACAAACCCATTTATGTAGGTTTCTCTATTCTAGATATTTCAAAACCTATTTATATGAATTTCACTATAGTTATATAAAATCGCAATTTGCTAACAAAGCAAAGCTGCTGTACACAGATACGGATAGTTTGATATACGAGTTTAGCGTTGAAGATATTTACTCTTATATCAAACAAGATATTCATAGATTTGATACTTCCGATTACGATCCTCATAACAAATATCATATTCCATTATCAAATAAAAAAGTTCCTGGTATTATGAAAGATGAAAACAATGGTGACATCATGCTAGAGTTTGTAGGACTTAGATCTAAAATGTACACTTACAGAGTTCAGGATAGGATAATAAAAAAGTCAAAGGGATCTTCCTTAGCAAGTATTAAGCAAATTTCTTTTGATTATTATAAGAATGCTTTGTTTTATAAACAGACTGTACAGAAACAGCAATGTTTAATTAGATCAGTCAAACATGATGTCTGTACTATTAAACAAAACAAAATTGTTCTTAATCCAAGTGATGATAAAAGAATTCTTAGTACCTTAACCACTGATACTAAACCTTGGGGGTATAACTATACATACATACAGAAATGACTTGTAAAGCTTCAACCACTGGCTCAAATAAAGAATGCAATTTATTTTATCTAGATTAACATATAATATTTTTAGTTATAAAACTTCAGTGTTATGTTTATACCTGCACAAGTACGCCGATTTTCGTTTTGGATGTATCTAAAATAGGATACCTTTCAATCTGCCCGAGTTTTGAACTATATATTAGTATAAATGTATTGTAGAGAAAAATAGTAATAGTAGTAGTAGTAACCGTTCTGTTTAAAAAAATCCAGTTTGTTACTAACATACCAGTTAGTTTATTTGAAAAATGTATAACAAAACTTTTATTTAAAATTGTCAATGTTATGACCGTTTACTAAATCACTTAATAATTCAAACATGTAAAAGATATTGTAAAAACATGTAAAAATATTAATAAATAGACTGTGATTGCTAAATGATTTATTGTTTTTTCATAATTTGTAAAGGTACAGTAATAATAATAATAAAGTAATTATAATATTCTTATGCTGTTTGAGAGTGGATTGTATTTGACTATCTTATCATGAAGTATAAGGCAATGACAAGATGTATTTGGCAAAACGTTTCTGCTAGTTTCAAATTCTAATCTAATATCGACAGTACCAGATTTTAACGCTTCGTTTTGTCTAGAACAATCTATGACTACTAATGGTGCAATACTTCGTAATTCTTCAGGATTAAAAAGTGGCTCATTTTCCTTTTCGTAGTATGATTGCTGAAACTGAGCATACATCTCATATAACAACGCAGTCTGTTTATTCTCGAACCTCAAATTTAAGTTATCGTACGGGAAAATTTCTGAATTTAAATATAGTTTCATGTTGGTTAAATAGCAATGATCAAAACGACTGTAGTTGCTCATGTATCTATTTTTCGGTTGGTTTGGAAACCAACAATCACAAATCTTGGTTTTCTAATTGTGTTGTTGTTTTAATGTTCCATGTATGACGTTGCGTTTCTTGTAGAAGTTGATATTCATGCAACTCCCATCCTCTAAACGGAATATGCAAATCCTGATTTTGTGCAACGCATTCTATTAAATTAATTCGTTGAGTATCATCAACGGCTACATGCGGCATTTTCCATAAAACTTTGTTTAAAACAACTTTTATTTCTTCATCGGGTGTAGGATTAATTATAGCATTAGTATCAAAACTAGAACGTAGTAAGACTAACTCATGACGGAGGTTTAAAATAATTTTTTTAAAATCTTCGCATAATCCGAGAACCATTGAAAGGTTTATTGCAACATTAAAATTCCCATTGGCATCAACTATTTGTGAATCATCCATAGGAAACCACCCAGCGTTTTGTAAATGTTTACTTTGATTGCTATTATATAAAACATATCCCTTCATTATAGACGTTAATCCAGGATTCCAAACACGATCTACAATGATACCACCAATCTCATATCTAATTTCATCAAAAAGCAGCAAAATTCCATTATTAACAAACTTTGCTGTCTGAGACGGCGTTCCATCTGTTTTAATTAATTTGCCTTCTATGTACAGCATGCTCTTCGATGGTAAGGTGTATACATCTTGTTGTTGTATAGGGATTCGAATTTCATCATTATTGTTTAAAGATGTGTTAGCATAAGGTTGATGAGTATGTTTTTCAATGTTAACAATTGCATTGTCGAAGTAAACTTTTTCAGGCACATTCAGTATTTCACTATTCATTCTACTTTTTTTTTAATTAAATGCAGTCCTAACGATTGTAGAAATTGCCGGTTTTGTGTTGTTAGCGGTCTTGAAACAATCAATCGAGTGTCGATTGCTTTGAAATTTCCATCATTTATATCAATTCTTGACATGTTGCGTGCATTATACTTAATACCCATGGCTATTGCAGATTTTTTTTAAATGCAACCTTACAGTTAGCAGTTCTCCTCTGAAATTAACTAAATTTCCATCTTGATCTAACACTTTAACTATTATTTCATTTATTATACGTGACCTGATTGGTAGATATATAAACGTAGGTGGACACTCGACAATTTTAAATCCTGCAGGTACTTGAGGAGAAAATTCGTGTATTACATGGGCTGGTTTACTATTTAAATAGGATCCACTTGCAATATTACAATCGATTAAAACTGCATTCACTTTACAAATGTTGATCGCGTGGTCTGCTTGATGCGTGACAAATGCTAGCAATTTTCGCGGATTGAAACCAAGTAGAGAACCAATTGAATCCTTTTTGGTAAAATCCACATCTAGACTACATTTAATACTACATTTAAGTGTATTATTGTCAGCTGTAATTTCTATATACACTGGCGTCTTTCTAGCGCTTCGTGATTGATCCATACGACCACGCCATCTTTTATCACCTAAAGCTTTTGAAGATATTTATTAATTTCTCTAATCTCATAAGCACCTTCAGGTATTTCTATGAATTCTCCGTTAGATCCATAATAAAATTTATTATTTATTCCTTTTCTATGTTTGGAATTGTGTTATAAGACTCAAAATTTGTTAATCCTAATACGTACTCCGAATCATTATCCAAGTTTATAGGCGGATTAAAATTGCTTGTTAAAACTGAAGTGTTTCCCGTTAGAGTAAAGTGTACGACATAACAACTTCGTACGCAGTTCTATGCACTACTTAGAAATTGTAAGCATAAATGACCGCAAAACACAGTACCGTACGATTGTTCTTGGTTAATGTTATAAAGAATTTTACATTTACCCCGCTATTCAAATAACTTATCAACTCTGTTGGCGGTCGCAGGTTTCCGTAGCTGTCATAGTAAATAGCGCTACTACCGTACTTTTGTAAGAGGTCCAATGCGTGCCTAAACCTTCTATTCCATCTAAATTAATTATACCACATTCTTTTAAATTAACTTTCTTGGGAAGATTGTTTCTCATGAACACTCCACGGAAATATGGTACTTCTAATTGCTTAACAAACTCTATTAATTCTACATTGCTTAGTGCTCGATTAGGTAAAATCAAGTTGCGTTCCTTTGAGGTTTTGCAGGGCTAAAAAGACCAAAACCTTTTTATAAGGTTTGATGTACATGCCGTTTCCGACTGCAATGTCCTCCATTGCCTTGTTATGACGTTGTTTTTCCGCTAGTTGTTCCTTAGCTATTTTAGTATCTGAAACTGCTTTTGCAACAGCAGCTGCACCTCCAGTAAGAGTACCAAGGGCGCTTAGGCCTGCAAAATTGGTATTAGTGGTAGAAAACCTCCTGTTTTAGGAATTGATATAATACGAGCTGATTTAATATGCTTCTTTTGTTTTGCTGTATTGGCGGCCTTAATTGCTATGTTGATTGCATCCATAATATTAGATCCTTTAGTCTTTTTAAAGCTGTACGTGCTTGTTTGATAATACTTTTAATACCTAGCGTACTTCTTATTTTACGTTTCTTTATCAGTTTTCTTATGTTATTGATATTTTTTGTTCTCAGTGATGCACAGGCACCCATACCAAGTTTTATTTTAGCTTTCATTGCGGTAGCTACTCCAAATGCTGCTACTTTTTCACCTAAAGACGAGTCACCAGAATTTAGTCTTTCTGTAGCTAACTGAGCTAACTGCGAATCTGCTTGATGACGTTTAGATAGATCCTTTTCTTTGGTGTATGCAATATCGTGCTCCTTACAAGTCTCGTCTAACTTGTTTATTCCTTGTCTCCCCGAGCTAACCGTTCGATTAGTTTTGCACCCGGACCGCAAAATTTGTAACCCGGAATATGCGCTTCAAATGGTAAATTGTTAATTACAGTATTTAATAGTCCGTTCCCAGTAGTTTTAGAATTATTATATGTAATCATTAGCGGACAACTATCCTCTCAAGCTGTGCAGTAAATAAATAAAATATTATGAATTAATGATTCTTTATATACTCGCCGTTTCTTTTATATATATATATATATATATATATATATAAATTCCACTTTTTTACAAATCGAATTTAGTACTTGCAAACATGCGTGTTGTGAAACAATCAACACCTTTAATCATAAACAATAATGACATTGGCGTGCAATCCTTAGCTAAAAAGAAAAACATAGCGTTCTTCTGCCTTCATCTATTCGATGTCTAGTTGTTGGTCCATCAAATTGCGGTAAAACCAACGTTATGATTGGGCTGATAGAACATCCTAATGGTTTAAAGTTTGAAAACGTATATGTTTATTCTAAATCACTTTATCAACCAAAGTATCAATACCTTGAAAGTCTACTGCAACCAATAAAAGGGATCAAATATTATACATTTTCCAGTTCTGATAATATTATATCACCATCTGATGCTCGAAATAATTCTATATTTGTTTTTGATGATGTAGCTTGCGATAAACAAGGTATCATTAGGGAATACTTTAGTATGGGGCGTCATAAACAAGTAGACAGTTTTACCTTTGTCAAAGTTATACTCGTATACCTAAGCACTTACTACGTGATAATGCTAATCTTTTAGTTTTATTTAAACAAGATGATTTAAACTTAAAACACATATATGACGATCACGTCAATACTGACATGAAGTATGATAAATTCCGTGAAATATGTGCTGCTTGTTGGCAAGACAAATACGGTTTCTTAGTTGTAGACAAAGATAGTGATCCAGATCAGGAAGGTACCGAATAGGTTTTGATCACTTCATACATATTTAAACCTTGAGAGACGCAAGTATCGTTAGTATCGAAGAATTTTTTACTACAATAAACTTTTACGCAATGAACAAGGAGGCGATAAAACTTAAAAGAATTTTAATTAAGAAAAAAACATTGTAAAAAACAAATTGCGTCAGTTAAAAGATAATGAAGTCGTCCAAGTGGAATCAATCTTACCCATAACATCACGATTAGAAACTATTGCTAATAAACTGGATGGGGAAAGTGCGGTAAAGAAGAAGAAGAACTGCCTCATAGCAGTGTAAAAAAAATGAAACCTAAATTGCTAGAAAGGAACGTTGACTATATTGATTCCCCGGTTATTGCTCAGCATATACCAAATATAAAAAATGATGCCATAGAGGTAGATGATGATGATGATGACGATATTGAGAATGAATACGAAGCAGAAATTAATCGAAATGCACAAGAAGCCCAGGAATATATTCAAAGCTTTGCCGATTCACCTGGTATGACACATTATCTCGAACAGCTACATCCGCTACCTCGAGAATATATTTACAAAATGTTTAAAGATGTTAAGAACGAATTTGATCATAAATATGGTATTAGGTTTAACCCTGATTCAAATGGTCTTATGATAGGCAATTCGAATTTCGCGTTGGATGATGAAAATGTTCTAATAAATGATTTGAAATATAAAGGTACTCCTGGATTATACGAACTACTGTTTAAAAATATCCTGTCGGGTACAGTCATCAAGATCTAAAGTCGTATCTTGATATTGTAAAAGAACAAATGCTAATAGAAGATATTATTCTGAAACAGAACAAATTCAGGGTAATACTTCATATAAGTACAAAATATAATATCTACATTAAAGATACTTCCCAAACACCCCGTAGACCTAGAACATTACCCTATAGAAAGCGTCTTGGAGACGGTATGACAATGGAAGTATCAAATAACGCTATAGATTATTTATATTGGAATGATCCCAATGAACTTGTTGGTAGATTACGACTTTTAGTTTCATCTCAGACTGCTGGACACACAGGTCACGGCAACGAAATAAATTCGATCATTGAAGAATTGCGTGAGGCGAAAGTAATTAGATGATATGACAATTGACAAATTTGGAAGGTACTTACATAACCGTAAAATAGATATAAGTGAACAGGAATATGAAAACAAAAGTGAAGGTTTTGAAACCTTGATTGAGTACAAGTTACATATGCTACATTACACGGTAGTAGCAACGTTTTACTCTAATACATTCCTCGACGGTGACAAGACATTCCTTATTTTCAACATTAAACATAATTATGAATTTCCTTATGAGAAGCAGTCATTGAGAATATTAAAGGATACCCGCAAGACATTGAAATTCTTATAAACGAAAAAGTTATGTAATTGCACAGTTACAAGGATTTTGCTTAAACGTATGGATGTAATCAGCTTTCGTGACAGCGGTGCTATTAAAAACAATACCACAATGTTTCTTGATTTTATATTAAAAGTTCCTTTCAAAGCAAGTGGAGCCCACGACATTCAAACATAGAAGTATTTCATTAATTGTATTTAATAAATCCTGATTATAAAAAAGTATTATGATAGTTGCTCAATCAAAAGTGAAAGAGGATATAGTAAATGAACTTCATAAACCAGCAAGAATAAATTTCAAGAGACGCAAAGTGATAGTAAAAGGTTTAAATGACCTTCTTCAGACCGATTTGATTGAAATGCTACCATATTCGCAAACAAACAAAGGATTTAAATACATTTTAGTAGTTATTGATTGTTTCTCCAAATACGTATGGGCTGTACCACTTAAAAGTAAAACGGGTATTGATGTTACTGCTGCAATGAAAACAATTTTAAATAAATTTAAAATTCGCCAAGAAATTTGCAGTCTGATTTTGGTAAAGAATATTATAACAAACACTTTCAATCCTTAATGCAGACATATGGCATAAACCATTATAGTGTTTTTCTACAAAGAAAGCATGCATTGTGGAACGTGTAATTAGAACTTTAAAGGGAAAAATGTGGCGCTTGTTTAACCTGAACGGTTCTTACAATTGGATAAAAATTTAAGCGATATTGTGAAACAATACAACAATACAGTTCACAATACTATCGGAGTCAAACCTGTAAAAGTTGATAAATCAAATGAAAAAACTATTCTTAAATCATCATTTACCCACATCAAACTTGCAACCAAAATATTAAAATATTCAATAAAAGACAGTGTGAGGATTAGTAAACACAGGGAAGCATTTACGAAAGGTTACACGCCAAACTGGTCAAATGAAATTTTTAAGATTAAAAAGGTAAACGTAACCAATCCTACAACATATATATTAGAAGATCAAGATGAGAAAGAAATCAAAGGTGCATTTTATGAAACTGAGTTGCAAAAGGTTAAACATCCAGGAATTTACCTGGTAGAAAAAGTCCTAAGAAAGAGTGGAAATAAAGTATTTGTAAAATGGTTAGGCTTCTCTAACGTACACAATAGCTGGATCGATAAAAATAATGTTTGCTAGAAGTTGTTATAATAATAGTTAATAAGGCTAACATTGTAAAATTATATTAAAATAAATAATACAGACAAAATCTTTCTATTGTTTTTTATTATTATTATAAAGGAATTTTGTAGGGCTAACATTGTAAAATTATATTAAAATAAATAATACAGACAAAATCTTTCTATCGTTTTTTATTATTATTATTATCAAGCCATTCTTTTAATAAAAAGATATTTTGTTTTGCACATTGCAAATTTTTATTGCTGTGTCTACAACAATGGATGTTATATTTTAAACGATTGTTGATTTTTAACTCCGATAGCTTAGGACAACCTAGTGCAAGCATATCAGTTACAAAGTTTTGCATTATATATGTTTCAATCAATTTCTTCTTTTCTAGACCCTTCACAAATACTTCTTCACCGGGTCGGATAATTTGCTTCAAATAAAGCGCTATATATGATGACACCATTCCAGCCGTTGAAGATTCATCCCAAGAAATACCATGAATATTCCTTGTCACCCAGTCGTTATGTTTTATATGATCTTGACTCAAACAACTGGACTGCATTGGCAGTTTAAAAATTTGATGCCAAACATCACCTTTCAACAAGTCCAAAACCGCAATTTCTTTACACACAAACTCGTTTTTCTTGTATTTAAATCCCTGAATATCAATTATATACATGTTTGTATGTAAATATATGCAGTAAACTTCGACTAATTAAATGAATATTAGGAGTAATCTCCTTATATAGCAGATTACCACCATCTGCGTACTTTGCCAACCCAATTTTCAACCTATCACAAGAGTGAACTCATTTTGAATTGAAACCGGCCCATGTGTATTTGCAGCCTCTAAACATAAATCAGAATCCACTTTAATTAAAACACAATTGACTTGAATGCGATATTTTGCATCTGTCATACTGTCTCGCTAGAAAACCAAATTCAAAACATCTACACACATTCTTCTCTGCACTTACATTTTTCAACATACGTGTGTTTTGAAATATGTTCCATTGAAAGTAATATAAAGCCGATCCTAATTCAAAACGTGCCCACAAGTATTTTACATTTGAAAAGAATTCAGGTTTTCACATTTTACATTAAAAGTATATAACGCCGATCCTAATTCAAAACGGTGCACGTGTAACTTCTCGCTAGAAAACCGAATTCAAAACAGCTACACACATTCTTCTCTGCACTTACATTTTTCAACATACGTGTGTTTTATTGAGAGTAATATAAAGCCGATCCTAATTCAAAACGTGCCCATAAGTTTTTACATTGAAAGTATATAAGAATTCATGTTTTCACAACTATTTTACATTGAAATGTTTTCACAACTATTTTACATTGAAATTATATAGGGCCGATCCTAATTCAAAACGTGACAGACGTATTTTACACATGGAAAATACGTCTGTCGCGTTTTGAATTAGGACCGGCCTTATTTACCTACTATCGTAATAATTTAGCTAGAGTATTTATATCATTTCAAAATGCTACCCCCTGACACTTCACGCGAAAAGCTTATTTTCAAATTAAAATTCTACAAATTTTGATGCAACCGTTTTGAAAATTCTTGAAATTTATTCCGTCTGCGTGCCGTACCTATCCGAAAGCGCTCCCACCTGTTGCGTTTGTCTACGTTTGGAAAACTGTCGTTTCTTAACCAATAATAGTAGTTTCCGTCGTCATAGAACCCCACCTAAACTATCTTTATCTCTGTCTGATGCATGTCTGCTGTCGCGTTCAGAACCCCACTTGAGTTATAGAAAATCGATATTGCTGACAGCCCATCTTCACTCCACGTGGATATAGTACGTGCGTTTTAAATATCAACGCTTTTATACCTATCTCTATCTGTAGTGTATAACCTACCGCGCATTTCCCTTGCTCTTTAAAAACTTTGTTAGCTTGTTGTTCACACCAAACTGACGGTTGAAAATATTTTCTATAAAGTCCTGTCTCAATATGCTCATAATTTCGACGAATGTAACCTTTTAAAAATGCAGGTGTTCGTTAATTATCGAGCGTTTAACACAACAATTGTTAGAGTTTATTTTTTGTCGTATCCGATAAACTGACGTTTGCTTGTTACAAAGAAAACGTGCCTTGGAATTATTGATTTTCTTACTGTAGTGGGTTTTCTAATGCTCTTAATTGTTAGATTAAAATTAATTACGTATTCTATTTGCTTTAAAACTGTTTTTCTTTATGTACTTTCTAACATACCATTATTAATTATAAAAATACGTTCTCCCTAAATGAATTAAATAAAATTTGCGCGTAAATAATTTGTTCTTTTTTCTATACAGGGTGGTCGAAATTGTATTGTTTACTCCAAATTTGACTCTTTGAATCCACAACAATATATATATATATATATATATATATATATATATTGCCGTGTAACCTTTGATAAAGCCTCGCCTGAGTAAAGAAAATCTTTCGAGCCCCAACGTTTGGGCGTCATAAATTGCCGTGTAACTTTGCTCTAGCTCAGTACTTTCTCAAAAAACATTCGAGCATTTTATTAATTTACCAAAATCGAAAATTTCACAAAATAAAAAAATTCAAAAAACAATTTCTTACTCAGATTCTGCTTCCATCAACTTGATTTCTTCAACCGCTTCCCTGGCTAGCTCAGTTGGGCCTCCTCTATACATACCTAGATTTACTATCATACTCTTTATCGTTCACGCATACTCTCAATAAAACCACAAAATAATACAGCAGTTATACAATATTTATTTACCACTATTTACAAATTATAATTCAAGATTATATACATTTTGGTGCTCAAGTTACACCTCAATAAATTCTATCTTTGTAAAGTCCTGGATTTTAAATTGAAATATCAAACACATTTAATGTAACAGGAGTAAATGGGCCCTGAATAATATCTTATTCTTTTTAATTAGTACATTCTGGAGTATGTGAGCTCATGATAACCCAGTTTTTTTACTTTGCATACTCTTACTACAAACACAAAAAAACCCATGTACTCTTAACAATAAAATTTTAAATTCATGAGGAGTGTTAATAAGCTTTATATACACCTCTAGATTTATATTCAAATACCATAATAAAAGTTAGTTATACGTATTATTTTCAATACACAAAATAATGCAAAATACCATCAAAGTTCACTCTCACACATCACAATGATTTTCATAGTTTATAAAAAACAGCAAACTCTAATGCGTTACCTGGAATTTCTTAAAGATCCCTACTCCGTTGACGATGAAATTAGATTCCTGCCCCCTCGGTCTCGTGGTTCTGCTCTGCTTGCCGCCTCCAGCTATTTATAGATGAACACCATCTAAGTTGTGCTGCATGGTATTCATTCACGATCCATCCAAATCCAAATACAAATATATTACACTTTTTTATTATTGCATAATTTAATTTACGTTACTTTACTTTACTTTACTTCACGAGCTTGTTAAAATATCTGTTGCACCTCAGTTCAAATTAAACTCAACACAATCCGCGTTTCAAACTATGAGGCCAACAATCTAATACGGTACTATTTAATTTATAAATTTTAAATACTTACAAGCTCTTTAGTAGATTTCTGTACGTAGTAAGCGATGCAAATTAACGAAGTCAAAAAGCGAAGTCAAAAAAGAGACTTAATAACTCTTCTCTCATATTTATACGATTCTGAGTGTAACCTCTCCAGACCCTCCTAACGCGAAATATTTAATTAAACTCATTCATTCTTCAAATTTTGGTATAACCGTTTTCAAAATCTTTAAAATTTAGCTCGTTAATACGATATTTTCCAAAAAACCCGCATTCAATTTTCCCGTGTTCGTCTGTTTTACAACTAACTATTTAGACCAATGATACTTTCAGTGACGTCTTAAAAACCCCGCCTATATTAACTCTATTCCTCTCTTATGCATATTAGATGTTTCCTTCTAACCTTGTTTGAGTGGTAGAAAATCGATATTACTGTCTGCGTGCTATCTAACCCACGTGGACTGAATACGTGCGTTTCGAAATGAAATGCTATTATGCCTGTCTCATTCCGAAGCATATCATTGATTGTCCATCCCTTTTGCGCTTTAAGGAAGCTTTTGATTAGCATTTATGCGAAACATCCAACCGTTTGCACAATATACCTCGAATCTTTGTCTTTTATCTACACAAATAACGAGAAGTTGACCTTTCAAAACATGCACCTGTGCCTAATTAACAAACGTTTTAAAATAACATTTCTAGGAGTTTGTGTTATATATATATATATATATATATATATATATATATATATATATATATATTAGCAAATATATATATATATAAAGTAAGATGTATCTGTAAACAAACTCTTATGAAAATAATAAGAGCCATTGACAAATACAAATCGGGCTGGTAGTTATATAGCCATTAACAAAGCATTAGCTTTATTATTTCACAGGGGAGGAAACATCCACTGACCAATGGTTTCGGCTTGTTAGCCTCATCAGAGTGGACTAGTTCCCAAAAACCCTATGCAGTAATAGTACTATGGCAAAAGTAAATAAAACCGCCATCAGGTGATAAAACACCAACACTACTAAAGTGTGGAAGTACAGAATTGAACCGAAACTACATAATAAATTTTATAAATGACTATAAAAGTACGTCTGGCCTTTGAGATTTGCGGAATGTTACAACAAAATTTATTTGCAAACGTAACAAACCTTCTCGTGGCGACACCCGGGTTCATGCCCCAAAGGCAATTCAAATAAACAAAGACAAGTTATTTGCAGTCCGCAATAAGAAAATTGTATATAAAGTAAGATGTATCTGTAAACAAACTCTTATGAAAATAATAAGAGCCATTGACAAATACAAATCGGGCTGATAGTCATATAGCCATTAACAAAACATTAGCTTTATTACTTCACAGGGGAGGAAACATCCACTGACCAATTGACAAAAATGCCGAACGTAATTGAAAGTTAGGTTGATGTATCGTCGTGTACACGATTTAAATTTGTAAATTTCCCAATTGTGTCATCGGTCTCGGTGGCGTAATTGGTAAACGCATGTTCCGGCAAAACCAGGATACAGGTTCAAGTCCTGTCCAAGACCTTATATTTTCCATCTTTCAATTACTAGCTCGATTTGAAATGATCATTTGGGCTTTGCATAAAAGTCTAAGTTATTATTTCATCTTATTCACTATAATACGATAGTATTTATCAACTTACCTTGTGTAATTAACTACCTAAACTATTTATATATTTAATACTTGGCTTATAGCCATAATTTTGAGCGTAGCTTCCTGTCTATAACTGACATAAGTCAAAAATTAACAATGTCAGATATGATTGACAAAAATGCCGAACGTAATTAAAAGTTAGGTTGATGTATCGTCGTGTACACGATCTAAATTTGTAAATTTCCCAATTGTGTCATCGGTCTCGGTGGCGTAATTGGTAAACGCATGGTCCCGGCAAAACCAGGATACAGGTTCAAGTCCTGTCCAATACCTTATATTTTCCATCTTTCAATTACTAGCTCGATTTGAAATGATCATTTGGGCTTTGCATAAAAGTCTAAGTTATTATTTCATCTTATTCACTATAATACGATAGTATTTATCAACTTACCTTGTGTAATTAACTACCTAAAATATTTATATATATATATATATATATATATATATATATTTGCTTTGCTATGATAACGCTTCACGCCGATGTAATTAACGTTCAGTTTCCCACTGCCCGCCACCGCCCTGTGTCTCTAAACAACCTAAAATTTAAATATGCCTCGACTAGCTCAGTCTAATCCACACAGAGTGTCCAACGTTACGATAACAAAGAATTTACACCTCCACCCTTAACTAATACTTTCTTACTAGACTTTGACAAACGAAATTGACCAAGATTGGTATAATGACAAAGAAAAAATATATACAGTTTACAGCTTAATATGATTCACTATTCGACAAACCAAATCCCTGAATCAAATAATAATAATACCAATTTGTTTGTCCCCAAAATTATAGAATTATAAAAAGATTTTTGATGACTCTTTACATAAATATTTTGGTATAAAAAAAACATAGTAAATGTTCAATAAAAAAAGAAAATAATGCGTTATGCTATTTAGATAATGTTCTGACCTGTAGTTTTCCTTGCGTGTCTTTTTGATCCTCCTATTTTCATTAATCTGCTACTGCGTGCTGTTGACCAGTACCCCTGGATTGCTTTCAGTTGAGTTCACTTGTCGATTTTATAGTAACGCTTGGCCAAACCCCATTCAATGCTTAGAACAATCCTCCGTTTTGTGCTCCGATGCGTAGATGCAAACCCACATTTTATATGCAATTTTAGATCGATTTAAATTCGGATTTATTTGCAAATTTAGATTTATGTACCTAGATTTTCACTTAGATTTCTACTTAGATTTCAGATTATTACCCAGAGTTTCACAGAGTTTCTCAGAGCCGTTATCCAGTTAACGGCAAAACTTCTCTCGTATATTTTTCACTATTATTTTAATTTCAAAATTTTCTATCGCCACCTTCACGAAATATAATTATTTAATTTTTCTATGTTCACTTTTACGTAAATTTTTTATTTGAACTGATGTAAGCGCGTTCAGGTTGAAGGAAGACCGCTGGTTTATCAAATTTAAGTGATATATAAAGGAACGCCTCCATCTGACACCATTGGTTGTCGGCGTCCTTCGGTCAAAGTTTAAGGCATGCTATAGGATATTCTCAATACTCTGGGTTTTTTCAGGTATGAATTTGATAATAGCCCGCCGAAACAATGTTGTCGGCCTCAATTTATCTTTATTGTTCGATATAACCACAAATGTACTCGGTTATCTACAATCTTTGCTTTCTGAAAGAATATGTTCGCTTAGCCCTAAATACAGTACTTGCAACTTACTGCCCCTCATTTCTCTGTGTAAAACTACACTTTCCATATAGGGTTATTGGATTTTAAACTTGTAGTATTTATTTACTAATACCGTTACTTGAAAGCACATTTGCTTCAACATGATAACCACAGAAAGGTAATAGTTTAAAGGTAATGTCACCTTAGAAAATTAACAGCATTTTAACAAACACTCATTTTGTTTGGTCAAATAAGCGATAATTTCGCAGAAGTTGCGGCTATAGCACAATTATCCTCAGAAATTCTTTCAGCGTTCAACACACTTTATTTCAATTGTCCTCTGGACAAAGACAGTATATGATAAATTTCCTGCATATGCATTAATTTAGGTAAACATTAGCTTATAATTAAGACGCGGTTCATGCAAATGAAAAGACAGTCGGATGTAAAATTGGCATTCGCTCCCTAGGTGGTTGAGACCCAACCAGTGATAAGCAACATAAGGTTAGCACCTATATAAGTAGTTAAATTCGCTGCAAAAATGGAAGTTTTGAATAATTTTTTAATTCTTTTCGTACTTTGAGAGATGCCAATCAACAACTTTCTCTAATTGAAAAGTATGATTTTTTGTTAAACAGTTAGTATGATTAATCTAGGCAGCTCATTAACAATTTAGCTATCTCTACGATAATTACTATATAGCCCTAAAAATTATTTATTACTAGTCGATATGAAAATAGACCATTAGTTCTTACCACTTATTTAAATTGTATGAAACGAGCAGTGAAATTGTTCGTTTGTTATTAAATCTATTTATTGAAAACTCTAGTGCTTTGAAAATTTTTGAAATTGTGGATTTGTTTAATTTTATTATCTTTGACTGGCTTGGTCAGACTTTACGATCGCACTTTCTTTGTTAAAGTCGTCTTCCAATAAATAAATGGTAAACTCTCGTTGCAAACAGAATTGCACAAGTTCAATCGCCCATTGCTTTTTCAAAATGGAATCATGTTAGATCTCAAAACAACCCTGCAGATTGTGTTTTAAGAGACCTCTCTGCACCTGAACTCATCAAGTATCCGCAATGATGGGCGGGTCCTCTGTGGTTAAAATTACCTACGGAGAAGTGGTATACACAACCATTTGTCTATAATCCTACAGCAAACATTCTATCGCAAGTCTCATCTGAAACAAAAGTATCGCTAGTTGTCGTTGAACCTTCGGGAAATGTATTGTGTAATCTATTAGACACGTCATCAGCCTTACAAAGAATTTTGAAAATCATTGCTCTTTATCGTCGATTTGGGTTTAATTTAAAATCGCCAGATAGGTTTTGTGCCTTTGGGAGCTTTTTTTAAAAAATTTTTTTTCCAAAAACACTTTTATCAAATTTATTTTTATAGAGTAATTACATAAATGGTTTGACAACTTGTACATTATATTCATTAACTTCTTAATTTTAGTTAACAATTAATCAAAGTTATGTTTTAATAATTACCAATAAGTAGCTGAACTACCAATAATGTTAAAGTTGTGAAGTTCGAGACTGACTGGCCATCAGGGGCTCCTCAGGGTATTTATGTAATCCCTACTCTTGTGTCATCTTGTGGGAAGTGCAGATTTCATGTCTGCTACTTCTTGATAATATACAATGTATTACTTCTAGTAATCTTAATTATTACAATTGCTTTGTTATAGTTTATTGTGACCTGCACCTTGAAAATGTAGACTGTTATCAACAGGATGAATAATTAATCACGGGGTTCCTGTAAGTTACATGCAGAATACAAACGAATAACGTAGGTTTTATGCGTTTAATTCAGTGGTCAAAACAATACACATACAAGTATTAAGCAGTAGTGAGATTAGAATATCCACCACTACAAACAAATCCTTAAACTAGAACAATCTCACCGCACTGTGATCATCACTTTGAGAGCACATCCTTCTACTAACACAGCACTAACGCGTCTTTCCCTAGCACCGGCGTTCACTGCACTTCTCCACTCTCTAGCTATAACGTAAAATATATATTTATGAGAGTTGGGGCATGTCACAACCTACAGTATCATGTTTCGTCTGGAATACAAAGTGGTTGCTTCCGTTTTCACGTCTGATTATGAACTTTCATTAACCTTCTATAATGTGTCCTTCAATTATACAATATAACATTCTATTTTTTAAAGCTTAATAATTATATTTAAATTTGTACTTATTAATTTGGGGGATATGTAACTCGTTCCACGAAAAATTAACAGGTGCCATTACATTTTGTGAAAAGGCATCTGCTTTGGAATTAGCGGCTAAACATGTTCAAAACAGTGAATTTTCGAAAGATTTGGATAAATTGAAAAATGGACGTTTAACCAGCAAACAACTTCGTCGTCTTTCTCCTTTCATTGACAGCCGGGGACTCTCTAGGATGGGCGGTTGGCTAACATATTCGGACATATCATATGATGCAAAATATCAAATCGCTTAATAACTTTGATCATAACTGATTGTCATATTAAAAATTTACATTGTCGCAATTGTACTACTCGTTCATTAATACAACATTTTTTTATTTAGTCTGCTAGGAGAGCCACATTACAGTGCCTGTAGTCATGTATTCTTCGTTTTAAGGGTGATCCTATTTCGGTAGTGCCTTCTATCTGAGATTTACACACTCCGAGGGTTACTCCTGGAAAAGCATTTCGTCCTACTGGTGTCGATTTTGGCGGTCCTCCTTTGATAACCATGAGTCGCGTAAAAGGGACAAAACCTTTAAAAGCATATCGTTGCCTATTCGTTTGTTTCAGCCTAAGGATGTTTCAGATTTGTCGGCGGAAACATGTTTGATAGCTCTCCGTCGATACATTTTTCGACGTGGAAGGTGTATCCATGTATACAACGATTGTGGTACAAACTTTGTTGATGGTGCTTCCAGAATTCGTGAACTTTTACAACAATCGGCAAAAGCAGAAACCATTAAATGGTCGTTTAACTCCCCTTCTGCTCCACACATTGGTGTAATCTGGGAAACCGGAATTAAATCCGCCAGAAGCCATTTGTCTCGTGTCGTTGGTGAGCAGCGCTTGACTTATGAGAGACTCAATACAGTTATAGTACAAATCGAAACACTTTTGATCTCTCATCCGTTAGTATCGCCTAATTCGAATCCTAACGATTTATCGTGCTTAACTCCGATGCGTTTTTTAACCTTTCAACCGCTTTCCGTAATGTCAGGCACAGAGTTTATGAAAATTCCCATTAATCGATTGCATCGCTGGCAATTGGTTCAGCGGTTACAATAAAGTTTCTGAAAGTGTTGGCAATCGTAGTACATTCACACGCTTCAGTAAATGTCCAAATGGTTCGGCTTCGAGCAATCACTAAAACTAAGTACTTTTGTTTTAATTAAAGATGATAATGCCCCACTTTTTTGTTGAAGGTTGGGCACGATACCCAACTACATGCTGGCAAGGAAAGCGTCGTGTGCATTGTCACAGTTAGGACAGCACACGGTATCTTTAAAAGATCCTTGACAAAGCTCTGCCCTTTGCCCACAGAACAGTAATTTTTATTGATATAAGTTTTCTTGGCTTACGTTCGTTTGCATACTTGTATCATAAGCTCACAGCATTAGGGTGTATAGGCAATTTACTATAGTTACTTATAGTTTTATTATTTTGGTTGTGCATATTGGTTTTTTCTCGTTCGTATCGTTTAAAATAGATTTATGTTTATTTTGGTGGGCGGGATGTTTTGGCAACAGGTACTACTGCCTTACTTACTCCTTATTGATCCCCCTCTAAATCATGCAGACTTAAAGCATCACCGAAAAAAGGGATTGTTGTCATGATGTGACCACGAAACTATTATTAGCTTAATGGTTGTTCGTGAGTTATAAGTATAATTACAATAGTATTCGATATCGCTACACAGTTAACGTAAGTTACAGTCCAGCATCAAAGATGGAATGAAAGTAAGTAATTATGATTGTGCATGATTTCACCCTTTACTAATATTGTCCAGTAATCGTATACTGCTGCATTTTACGTTTTGATTTTGAAATGAGAGGATATGCACGTTATTGATTACTGGCTAATTGAAAAATGGGTTAAGCTCAATTATTGCTAATGGATTTCGCAACTTTCAAATGGAATATAGTGTGTACGATGTATTTAGCTAAGCAGGTTGTCTACTTGTTCATATACATAAATATAATACCAGTAGATGTAATTCTAATAAACCCAGAGACCGACTTTAATTTCTTCAGAAATGTTTGGCGTCCATTCAAGAAAAATATTTTGAAACCACCGCATATATTATATTCTTAAACGCAAATCAAAACTTTCAGGACCTACGATTAGATTCAGTCCCAATTGTTTACCAAAACGACCGCAATGCTCTAACGTCGTTTGGTCCTTTCAAGGCCAGTGGTTATATAGTAACTCTTACAGAAGGAAATGCTAATGGTGTCTTAAGCTTTTTAGAAAGAAGTTCTCACTGGAATCCAAGAGCTAAATTTATAATATTGTTGGAAAGGAAATTTAGTGACTTATACAAAACTTTATACAAATATCGTATTTATGACTGTATTTCGCTTGTCTTGGTGTCGGAGGAAAGCTATGAAGTTTTGACATATTTTCCGTTTCGCAATTTTACTAATAGTACCTTTAACGAAAAGCGAATACACTTTTTCACCAAGAGAACACTGGTTTTGAATTCTAACTTATTTCCAAATAAGTACCCTAACCATTGGAAAAACTTTCCTGTAAAAGTGACACTGTTTGAACATCCGCCATATGTTATTTTAAATGATCCTATTACTGGTCAAAAGGCTGGGATCGAATACAATATATTCCAAATGGTAGGTTTTCAAAAAAAGGAATACACATTAAGTTTTATTTTAGATTAGCAACAAGCTTGGTCTTTCACTTATTTACCTCAACAGAAGTTATATTGGTTACGGTAAAAAATTAGAAAACGGATCATACACTGGCCTATATGGAGACCTTCAAAGCCAAACAGCCGATATTGCTTTTGGCATACTATATGCCAACTCCACTGAAAAATGGGATTTTGATTTAGTTCCTTACATGGAGGACAGTTTAAACTGGATTGCACCTTCTGCGAAAGAGCTCTCTCATTGGGGCGGAGTTATCAAAATTTTTAATTGGACCATTTGGGCAGCTATATTAATGAGTTTGTTCTTAGCAGCTATAACTATGCAATACTTGGCATCAAAACAAAACGAATTTAAACTGTACCAAAGATTAGTAACCTGCTTCTACGCGGTAAGTGCGTGTCTCTTAAATCAGACAATAGCGCCTTTGCCTAAAACTTCCACCGTAAGAATTATCTTTTCGGCTTGGATTCTATTGAACTTTGTTACAATCAGTACATTTCAAGGAAAACTAGTTACTGCTTTAAATTTTGTAACGTATCAAAAACAGATATCAACTGTTAACGATATAATTACTTCAAATTACAAATTTGGACTGTTTCCTCCAGCAACTTACTTATTTTCAAGAGTTAATGATCCCATAGACACCTACATTGTAAATAACTTTATTCCATGTCCTGGAGGACTAATGTGCATAAACAAAACGGCCTTTGATGGTAATTTTTGTACATTGGGTCTAAAACGGAATTTGCAGTTTTTGATTCCACGTTATTATTTTGATAGTAGAGGCAGATCACAGATTTATATATTTAAGGAAAATTTACAGACGATGCTAATAAGTATGGTTTTTTCTCGAGGCTTTCCAATCTATGATGGAATAAATAATTTGTTAAGTATTATAAGGTCAGCTGGTTTTATTGATTATTATTATAAAGAAGTAGAACGATTGGCAAACAGAGATAAAATATTAACTGAACGCCTCCGTTTGGCAACGATGGTCTTAAAAATTGAAGAAATGCAATCAATTTTTGGAGTTTGGGCTTTAGGAATGACGATTGCGCTAATAGTGTTTGTATTAGAGCATTTTGTTGCGTTAAAATTTTGAACAACGCACCAATATTCTAAATTTATACACACACATATATATTGCTATGAAATTTTTGCTCTTCGGCTAAACACCACTTACCCACTAGCTCAGCTCAATTTCGGTAGATGCTACTCCATCCTGTTTGGAATTAAATCACGAAAAGAATTTTACCACAAAGAAACACGAAACCCAATTAAAAAGCACCAATTGATTTACTAAAAGTCAATGTATTTGCAAATTCAAATTGAATGTTTTGTACAACTTTCTCATTATAGAGCTAATAAAAGAAAGGCTTATCTCTCACTCAGTTCATAAATCAACGTGCTCAAAATATTGACAAATTACCTTTTCATTATTTAATAATTCACCAGACCTATTTTATTAAATCTTTTATTACTAATCCCATTCTCCTACCAACTGATCAGTGTAGCAATACTGGTACAATTAAACTATAAAGCATTATGAGCTTCAAACATTTATACTGTCCATGACCTTATCTTATTCGCCTTAACACATGCGCAACAATAACACAAACAGTATAAATAGGGGACCTGGATTTTCTTTTCAAAGACGACTTCCAGCTATGTACAGCATCGGAAATTAAAATTTTTTTGGTATCAAATTTCATTGGAACCGCCATCCGTTAGTGTTTACTAAAAGTTTATTACTCTATTATTCGAAAATTTACTCTATTCAATATTGATACGGCTCCATACCAGAATAATACTTCACGCCGGAAGCACTCTCCATACCGGAATTATCACGGTCCACATGGAAATTATCTCAGTGCACAACGAAAGTCCTAATTAATATTATTTTTTAACACCTAATAATAAATAAAGTTTATCACTTATGTGAGAATTCTACAAGACTATAAATTTACTTTATTTTTATTTACACGTTAATAGGTTCTTGAATAAATTTCAACTTGTATATTCGGCTGTGTAAATCGAAAAGGGAAAACGAAATCTAGTCCAGCCTATTTAAATCCTACGCTGTCCTATTTTTTAGGTTATACTAGACTTCAACGAAATCTTATCAACTAAAATTTGCGGAAAGACAGACTATCGTATCGTCGAAATGACACTGTCACCTACTCATAATCGTAATTTAAAAATTTCTGGGAATATAAATAGATATCCACATATTATTGTTACATACAACCTTAGTTAATCCTCATATAAGATCTAAAGTCGTCAAACGTTTGTTTATGTCCTTATAGTTTGACTGCACATCCCTCACTCACTTCAACCTTGCAAAACCTCAATAATGCAAAGGTAGGCTGAAAAGTGATGCACAAATGCTTGTATAACACGTACAAAATAAAACCAAGATCGGACAAAAATTAAATCAAAGTACAATTCTTAAGGTTCAAAATCTTTATTTATTTTTAACATAGTCACCGTTAAATCTAACACATTTCTCCTAAGGTGTAACAAGTTTTGTCATCCCTTCACTGAAGAATTCTTCTAATTTCTCTCGGAACCAGGGCACGATAGCTGCCTTCATCTCATTGCCCGACAAGTACTGATTACTCTTGAGGTCTTTCTTGAGTATAGGAAAACATAAAAATTGCAAGGTGCGAGATCGGGGGAGTAAGGAGGGTGTGGCACCGGTACAAACTTCAGGTTTTGCTGTGCCTCTTCAGTTGTGCGCGGGGTGTGTGAACGAGCGTTGTCGTGTTGCAAGATTATTGGCGCCATGATATTTCAATATGGTTCGCGATAGGCTTTCGAGTGATTCGCCGGTCATTTTGAATAAATCAACGAGTTGACGATGTTTATCGTCTGTGACAGTGATCGGGAGTCTGCTGTGTGTTTCATCTACAATTATGGGTTTTCCAGACGCTCAACCACAAAATTTTAATACCCATCAATTTACAGTAGATCTATTAACAGTATCATCACCATAAACAGTTTTTAAACGGTGATAAATCTCAATAGGAGTCACATTTTCAACAGTTAAAATTGCGATAACAGCACGCTGTTTAACTCGTGCACTATAACACTTCCTCATATTTTCGCTATTAAAAATGTACTTGTGAACGCAACGCCTTCAAAATTGGCATGCGTATAAAGGGGAATTGTGACTTCCGAATGCCATTATGCGCGCTTCTGTAGATTATGTTTTTCGTATTCTACAAGCATATGTGCATCACTTTTCAGCATACGCTCATATCTACTATTTTTAACCTATTCTAAAATAGCTTTGTGCTCCCTTCAGTATTAATAGTACACGTGTTTATCTAGTGCTTATCTAGTAGTATTCTTAATAAGGATAATCCTATCGCGTTTTTGATTAACATAAAACATTTAGGTAATCTAGCCATTTGTTGTCGCTTTTAAGTATGTTATTCTCACAAATAAATTTTTAGAATTTAATATGAAGAATATTTCGAACGTGTCTTAATTATGTTTCCTGAGTAAAGATAAACTTGAAACGAATGGTTTTAACACAAACTCGACTTTCATGTTACCCTTGAATATTTAAGTCAAAATACCATTACTATGAAATGTTATTTGAAGTTGAAATAAAAAGCGTTTTTGTACCTTTTCAATTTATGATGAAGTATAAGTTGCTATAAAACTTTGCATGTACAGAATGATACAAATAAGACGCTTGTTTATCTATGTCACCAAAATAGCTGCAATTTCGCGTTTTGGGTGTCGAAGTATATATATATATATATATATATATATATATATATATATTGCCGTGTATCTCATGTAAAAGCCTCACCAACAAAAATATATTCGAAATTTTATTAATTTTGCAAAATCGGCATAAAATTCCAAAACAAAGAAAATAATATTTCTTACCCCGATTCCAGCTTCCTCGGTTGAATTGCTTTCTTCAACTGCTTCCGGCTAGCTCAGTTAGGCCTCCTCTTGGATACCTAGATTCACTCTCATACTTTCTATCGTTCACGCACACTCTCAATAAAACCACCAAAATAATACAACAAACATACAATATCTATTTTTCACTATTTACAAATAAAACTTTAAAATTATATACATCTCAGTGTTCAAGTTACAGCTCAATAAATTCTATTTTGTAAAGTCCAGAATTTTTAACTAGCAATATCGAACACATTGAATGTAACCTGAGTAAATGGACCCTGAATAATACCTTATCTTTCTTTCTTTATTTAGAATTAATTTCAAATAGGAAACTCTGGAGTATGGTGAGCTCATGATAACCCAGTTAATTATGATTAATGTATGCTCTTTACTTGGCATATTTTTATTACAAACACAACAAAAACCCATGTACTCATAACAAAAAAATATTTAAATTCCTGAGGACCATTAATCAGCTTTATAAACACCTTTAGCTTTATAGCTAAATACCACAATAAAAGTTAGTTATACGTATTACTTTCAATACGCCAAATAATGTAAAATACCATCATAGTTCATTCACACCCATCACACAATTTTCATAGTTTCATAGTTTATAACTACAACAATTTTAAAGCGTTACCTGGAATTTCTTGAAGATCCCTGCTCCGTTGATGATGCCATTACGTTGTTTCGTGGTACTGTTTTGCTCCCGCCTTCAGATATTAGTAGTCGAACACCCTCCAAGCTGTTGCAATGCTGTTCATACACGATACATCCAACTCCAAATCCAATTATTACTCTTCTTTGATAATTGTTTAATTTAATTTACGTTACATAACGGCACTACACGAGCTTGTTAAAAAAATATAAATTGCACCTTAATAAATTCTTAGACTCGGCATTATCCGCGTACAAATTATGAGACTAAATGTACTATTTAATTTAAAATAATTTTCTATACTTACAAGCTCGTGGTAACTTTCGTACGTAGTCTGAAGCGATCAAAATACTAAGGGACTTTTATTCATTTTCAAAAAGTATTTATACATTTACGATGCCACCTCTCGGCCGCATTTCACCCGAAGTCCTTTATTTACAATAATATTTCTTAAAAATTTGTTTTCAACCGTCTTCTAAATCCTCGAAATTCAGCGCGTCGTTACGGATATTTTCTGAAAAATTAACATTTAATATTCGCGTGTTTGTCTGATGTACAACTAACGCTATCGACCAATAGTCTATGCATTGACGTCTTACAAATCCCGCCTATATTAACGCTGTCCCTTGCTTATGCATATTCTACGTTTCCTTCTATCTTTGTTTGAGTGGTAGAAATCGATATTCCTGTCCATCTGCTATATAACCTCACGTGGACTAGCTTACGTGCTTTAAATAACCCCTTATTAGTGTTTCATGCGAAACCATCCGACCGTTTGTACAATATCCTTAGAATCTTGGGTTTTATCTACACAAAATAAGTGGAAGTTGACATTTAGTAAACATGCAGGTGTTCAAATTTAACCGACGTTTTAAATAACATTTTTAGGATCTCGCTTTTCGAACGGCTGTTTATGTATTAGCAACGCGTTTCACCTTGGTATTATTGATTTTTAATGCTTTTATGCATATTATACGTAAATAACCGTTCAATTAAACTCAATTATATTAATAAATTAATTGCATTGGCTTCTACAATTTATTATCTTTGCAAACCTACTAAATTTTAACCATTATTTGTAAAATTTTGTTAATACTTGTTACTTAAAATTGAATGAAATGAGATAAATTTCGCACGTAAATTTTGGTTGTTTCCTTTATACAGGGTGTTTTGAAATTGCTTTGTTTATATTTACTTTTAACCCTTTAAAACCACTACAATATATATATATATATATATATATATATTGTCGTGGAAACTATAGGTTAAGTAGGATAAATAGGTCTAGATAATAAATTTATAACGACTGTCTATATAGGTAATAGGAATAAATTATTTACGCGCCAAATTAATTAGTTGTGACATTGAAAACGGACTTATAATAATGTATTTTTGTATTTCTAAAGTGGAATGTTAAATTTGCATAACGTGTAGAAGCTTTGGAGTACGTGGAAACTCAAGAATACGCCTAATTAGTTTTAATATTATAAATCAAGCGCATCGGATAATAAACAGAGCTTTGGGTACATTAAATCAATAAGGTAAACGAATATTTTCAATTTAACTAAACTAAACGTTCATTAAAATACAAATCCTAAGAAATGCTAAAACTTGTAAATATAATTTCAAACGGACAGTGTTCTTCATAGAAAAGCCTGACAGTTGAAAATAACAAGTTCGAGGAAACTTAAATGTACGTTGAAACAGAATTCTGTGGAATTGCATGTAACGGTCGATACAAAAGCTACTAAAACAACAGATGGTTTGAAGGCAAAGTGAAATAGAATATCCGTACTGTAAATCAGACGGAGAGCATGTATAATAAAAATTGGTTAAAATACTCGTTTAAAGTACGCGGTAGATTTGGAGGTCAACCACAATATCGATTTTCTGTTGCTTGAGTGGGATTCTAAAAGAGACGCAAATATGGGTTAAACAAGGGAAGATAGCTAGAGGCTGGACGTAGAAATGGGGGGGATAGGAATCTGATTGGTTGAAGGCTAGAAATTTTCAAGAAGCTCTCGACAGTTATATGTTGTTGAACGGATTTCAGGTGAAAAGCACGCGTAAAGTTTTTAGAATCAATTATTACAAAATAAGCTTTTCGACTGAAATAGGGTCCGAGAGAAGTGGATGAGAAAATATAAATACACTAGGAAAGGTAGAACAGCTTTCTTATTCCGGCTTATTATAGTACGTCGCTTATCCGTTTGACTTTGCTTTGCTAAAGCAACATCCTAATTTAAAAGTATAAAGTGGTGTTAGTACAGTACGTCGCTAGTTTTTTTTTTAAAAGTGTGTATTGCACAAGTGAGTGCTAGTTAATTGACGGTGCTGTTACTACACACAACAAACAGATGGAAGGATGGTACTAGGGTAAGCGAGTTGAGAAGTGTATGAAACAAGAATGAGTGAGGTTTAGTAATTACGAAAGGTGATTAGCTTCCTCTAGTCAAGTATCAAGGTAGAAACACGGAAGGCGGCTGCAGAGATTTGGAAAGCGAATGAAAATGGGTTGGATCTATGTATAACCGCGAAGTGTATGGACAACATCTTCAGAGGCGATTATGAAAAAAAGGTTACTCCAGGTAACGAAATTAATTTCTCTTGCTTTTGCTTGAACATTTGTGCTGTTATTTTGTGCTTGAGTGATTTGACACATTGGGGGTGTATTTTATTGCTATTAAAACTCATTTAAAGGGCTATATGTAAAAGACAATTGGTTTTTATCATTTATAAGTGTTACTAAATGACATAAAATTTTTGATGCAATGCCAACTTCAAACCGTTTATAAACGTAGTCTAATTATCCTTTAAAGTAAGTTATTACATGTACAATAAATAATTATGAAGGTGATACTTAGTTTCAAACCACAAACCATCTATCTTTGAAATTATCATCCTAATACAATGAACCGTGATTTGCGTCAAACTCCAGTTGATTTATCGTTATCCTCTACATACAACTTCGACTAACTCAAGGATACCTCTTCATATATCGCTGGACCTGCCGATTTATAACATTGAATTAAGTGATGATTATCAGCTTGATTTAGTAACAACTTCAAAATAGGTACTGTTCCGTTATATTGTAAATTTTACTGCCAATTTTATTAATACATCGAGTTTGTTGATTATTTAAATTCGCCGCGGTATATTTAAATTTATTAGAGTGGAATTTCCTAGGTTTATTGAAGCATGCGCCAACAAGTGCCGCGAGTCGTGAACGTTGTTATTCCGCATGTGCAAACAGTGTTGTGACTGGGAAATCCACGAAGCTCAAGAGAGAATCGATTTGTCTTTCGAACGGTCCGCATCGCTTTTGTTACATGAATCGCTTGTCTTTAGAACACCGCTATCGTTATAAATGTGCTTCGCTACACCCACCAAAAGAGAAGAGTAGAATTTGTTACATCGTTTTTGTCGTTGGCACGGCTGCATAAATCACCAGGTGAGTGTTTTAGTAAACGTTTGATTTGGTTAAAAACATTAATTATTTGTTGTTTGTTTAATAACACTTAAAATTTTATACAGTCCACTTATTTTTCCTAATTAGCTATTCGAAATTTACCGCAATCATTTTACAGGTACATTTGATTAAAAGTTTTCTATAACTTTTTGTAATATTGTACTACTTTATTGGTGACAGATATTTTTCACTATTTTCAAATTAAATCAAAAACAAAACGTAAACGAGCCAAAAGGCCAAAAGAGTCATCACATTGCCGTGTTCCTTTATTTATACATCAAGCCATCTCCTCCAAATCAACTAAGGAAACCCCATGTCACACTTCCAGTACGTGCCTTAAATATTGCAGTGCACGAGAATCTATTCTTGCCTTAGTACACACTTGCTGATACCTCGTAAAGTGCAAATACAGGAAAACACTTTTATTGAAACTATTTACAAGTTACGGAGTATCATGTGTAAATACACCTGTAATCATACAATTTTCTTCCATTTCATCTATTATTTTCATCTCTTCAACATTATCTTCTGCAGTTTCCTATAATTATGACTTTTTCTCTAAAAGAGATACAACTTTTCTTCTAACTTCACCAGGGCACCTAATACTTAAATTCTCATCTCCTTTACCTTCCATCTCTTCAAATTGATTCAAATTCATACAATCTCCTTCTACCTCTATATGCACTTCCTCGTTCCATTTAAACCTTTCATCTCCCATAATCGCCACTTTATTTTCAGTATCTATTATATCTTTCATATTACTAATAAAATCCATTCCCAGAATGGCATCAACTTTTTACCCTGTCACTATTAAAAACACTTGCTCAACCCAATCTTTCCCAACTCCACCTCTAGAAATATGATACTCTTGAGAATTCTTATTATGTGGCGATACTAAATTATTTCCTTTAATAGGGATAACTTTCTGCATTAACTCCTCCGAATTATCTTTTGTGAAACCTTCACTTACTAATGTTGCTTTAGCTCCTGTGTTTAAAATAAATTTTATCTCTTGTAATTTTATTATAGGTAGTAAATCGTATTTTTCATTAACTTTTTCATCATTTTCAAACTCAAGTTTTATAAATTCATACGTATGTTCATATTTATTAATTTCTATATTTTCGTGGTTTGATTTGCCTGCTTTTAAAAATTCTGCCAACTTGACGTTCCAGGTCGATTCACGATCTCTGCATTCTCCTATTATCATTACCACTATTCAAGCCATCCGTTTGTATATTTTTCATATTTTCTCTTCCGTGTTACGGTCATATTCTCAATGGCACGGGATTAATTTTCTTCCTTCCCCCGTCTCTCCTAATGTCATTTCCTCTACTTCAATATTTGTTTGCATATTCGCCCTTTTTGGCATCTCTTCTGTCCATTAGTCCTCTGGAATCATGAGTTAACCCCCTTGGTTCGACCTCCATCCTCCTTGGTTGCCCTATATCATCATATCGTTGAAAATATTCCAAAAATACATCTCTATCGAAAATATTGTGTAGGGCTATTTATTGCCTTACTCCCTTTTTAAAGTGATCTGCTAAATACTTTATAATTTGCTTGTCTTCTAAAAGAGGATCAAGTTGTTTGGCAATACTAAATTTTTTAATCACAAACAACCCCCATCTCATGCCTGAATCGCTACTATATTAGCCCATCAATAAATTATCTCAGACACTGAATTGCTGGTTGTCTCCCCAGAAAAGTTTTAAGAGTTTAATCTCGAAGTCTTTAAACGAACTCAATTCGCTTTCAATCAGTCCAAACCAAATTCCAGCACTACCTTTCAACATGAATCTCCCTATATTTATCTTAGTTATTCATTTCAGCGATTTTATATTAATGATTTTTGGTTATTTAAAAATATCTTATCCCCGTTAAATTTCGAATGTTGTTCCAACGTAACACTGGTTGAACTCCATCGCAACGGTTCTCTAACATGAATATTTTTAGATCTTTTTCTACCTTCCCAATTGTCGTCATCGGTCTCGGTGGCGTAATTGGTAAACGCATGGTCTTGGAAAGACCATGATACAGGTTCAAGTCCTGTCCAACACTTTATATTGTCCTTCTTTCAATTATTAACTCGATTTGAAATGATCATTTAGGCTTTACATAAAAGTCTAAGTTATTATTTCATCTTATTAACTGTAATACGTTAGTATTTATCAACTTACCCGGTGTAAAAAAACTACCTAAAATATTTATATATTTAATACTTGACTTACAGCCGTAATTTTGAGCGTTACTTCCTGTCTATAACTGACATAAGAAACTTGACAATGTCAGATATGATTGGAAAAAATGCCAAACGTAATTGAAAGTTAGGTTTATGTATAGTTGTGTACACGATTTAGATTTGTGGATTTTCTGATTATTGTCATCGGTCACGGTGGCGTAATTGGTAAACGCATGGTCTCGGAAAGATCAAGATACAGGTTCAAGCCCTGTCCAAGACCTTATATTTTCCTTCTTTCAATTACTAGCTCGATTTGGAATGATCATTTGGGTTTTTGCATAAAAGTCTAAGTTATTGTTTCATCTTATTAACTGTAATACGTTAGTATTTATCAACTTGCCTTGTGTAAAAAACTACTTAAAATATACATATAAATTGCTGTGGTTTACCTCAAGACTCGATTCTCGCCCCACAAATTGAGCACCAAAATAATTGCCGTGGAAGTCGAGAAAATCGAGCCCCAGGCTTGGGCCAACATAAAATTTCTAAAAAAAAATTAAAAATACCTTTGGAACACCCTCTTATTTCTCCACACTCCGGCTAGCTCTAAAATCTGCTTCCTCATGGATATTTACCATCCTAAGCTCACTCTTTCTTACATATACAGTCAAATAAAATTACTACTCGAATAATGCAACAAAACATACAACCTTTTTATTTATACATATTTAAAAGTTTACATTATCAAGAAAATATGTACACATTTGTATATACAGTTTCAAAAATTGTTACAATCTCATTCCTTAAACCTTTTGAAATTTCATGATTTGTATTTATTTCAAGTTTTATTTTATACGAGTAGATGGGCCCTTCGAAAAACCCTAAATTGACTTTTATTCAGGTCTATGGTGAGCTCAGTATAAACAAAACGAGTTAAAATTAAATAAATAAAAAATTTACATGTAAATTCCCATAAGCAGGTGGATTCGGTGGATTCTATAGGTGGATTCCATAAGGTGGATTTGCACCAGACCGAACACCATCCTCTACTCGCATACCCTCATTGTCTCCTATTCTGAACTAACCTACACATTTCCCTGAAATTTACACAGTCTGCATCTATCACTATCTGATCTAGGTTTACATCTACCTGGTTTTTCCTATCTCTGCTTGTAATATATCCCATACTATTCCCCAAAAATCCCTTGGAACGTAATCTGCCCTTCTATTTCTCCTGTTTTTGAAAAGTTACCCTTCAATTATTCTTGTTTAAATATTCTCTAAGATAACGTTATAAACTGGTACATTTACTACGTATTTATTTCAAAATAAAGAATATTATTGATTACTTACAGATTATGAAAGAGATTAAACTCAAGTATTCCTAATGGATATTGAAATTTATTGTAATGATTTGTAAAAGCTTTTACTTTGTACCTGGTTTTTAGTAAAACAAATTACCTGTCTATACTGCTAAAGTAATTGTAGTAAAATCAAGACTAACTTTGGTTTTCTTCTAGAGTGTTTAGCTTTCGTTAAAAATATATATTTCGAAATTATGTAATCTAAAAGCAAATCAAAAATTTTAGTATCTGTCGCGCTGTTCAATTCGGTGTCTTTGAAAATAAAGCTTATCGATTTTTTTAAGCTTTTACAGAAACTATGCTAAATTGCTGCTAATGGAATGTGTAAATGATACTAAACGAGAATTTAATGGAGGGCTAACTGGTTCAATGTAGTAAGCTAAACATAGGGCTTGGCGATAATAATTTTGCCGGTCTATTCAAATAAAATAGGTAATTTTCCCTTGCCTTTTTGAAAGATAGCGTATTCACATTGCCATACTATTTTAATTTTGAAACTTATAGCAATAAAATATCTAATGATTTTTTAGGACGTTCAGAATTATCATGACCTTCATGATTTTCAAGTTTTATATGATTTGTTAGAATCTTCAGAGTTCATAAGTATTTTAGGGTATTTCGGGATTTTCTTAATTAACAATTTTTTTTAAATCCCGAAAACTTTAAAAAATTTTATATACCCGACAAAATTTAGAATATTCCTGAAAATTATCAAAATCGGGAGAGATACTAAAAATTTTGGAATTTTTATAAATCCTCTAAACTACTGAAAATTCCGAAGATTTTGAAAAATCCTGACTATCCTGAAAGTTCTTACAAGTATGAAAATAATTAAAAATTCTGAAAATCCTCAAAACCCTGGAAACCCTGAAAAATCCTAGAAATTGTAATGGTCCCTAAAAATACTTAAGATTCTGATATTTTTTAAGCTCCTTAAATCTTGAAAAATCATGGAACATCCAGAAATACAACATACACAGAAAATTCTAAAGATTCAAAAAAGTCTGACAAATCTTGATAATTCTGAAAATCCTGAAAAGTTCTAAGTATAAAAATCTCAAACAATTTTGAATTCTGAAAGTCCTGAAAATTCTAAGTTTCTAAAGATCCTGAAAATCTTGAATATCATAAGAAATTTTGTAATTTCTGAAAACTTTTAAAGATTTGGAAAAATTTTGAAACAAGTTATCCGGAAAAATTTTATAGTCTCGAAAATGCCGAAAACCCAAAAAATTGGAAAATTCTGACAACTCTGAAAATCCTGAAAATCTTTAAACTACTGAAATCCCTAAACATCTTACAAATCCTGCAAGTCCTGAGAATTCTGAATAATTCCAAAAATCCCGATGATCCTGAAAGATCTAAAAATTCTAAAAATTCTTAGAATCCTGAATTTGCTAAACATAGTGGAAAATCTTTAAAACCTTAAATGTCCACCAAACCTCTAAAGAAGTTGAAAAATACCAAAGAATCTGAAAGTTCTGAAAAATCTTGAAAAGTTCTCAAAGGTTCTTAAAATTCTTAAAATTATCACAATCCTTAAGATCTTTAAAAACTTATAGCTCTAGAAAATCTTTAAAATCGTTAAATATTCTGAAAATAATAAAAATTCAAAAAATGCTTATAATGCTGAAAATACTGAGAAATGTTGAACATCCCGAAAAAATTCGGAAAAGCTGAAAGCTCTTAATGCAGAAAGTTCTAAATAATCCTAAACAGTCCTCAGAATCATTCCTATATATTCTGAAAATCCTGAAAATTTCTGAAATTGAAAAAATCTTGAAAAATCTGGAAGATCTAAAGGCCTGAAGAATGCCTAAGGTAGTAATAATTCTGAAAGTACTAGAAAATTCTGTAAATTTTGAAGCTTAATATCTTGAAAACTATAAAAGTCCTGAATAATTGTGAAGCTCCTGAAAATCCTGACAATTCTGACAATTCTTTAAAAAATCTTGGTGAAGGTGTTGGTAATCCTAAAAGTTTTGAAAGTCCTGAAAAATCCTTTAAACTCCTGAAACATCTTAATAAATTAGGAAAATTCTGAAAATCCTAATTGTTCTGAAAAATCCTGATTTTCCGAAAATTCTGAAAATGTTGAAGATCCTGATAATCCTAAACTTTAGAATAGTATATAGTTTACTCTCATGCATATAGAAACACATTTGGTTTTTTGTTTAAATTGGCTTATCATGACATCTAAGAAGATGTGTGTGAGTTGCAGTTTCACGACAATTTTTGTATGGAAATTCTTTATGTGATTCTACTTACTATTACGTTCTTCGTTTTTAGTGCTTTTTTGCGATTGAATCCGTTGGATTAGTATTTAGCAAGCGCAGGAAAGCGAAAACATCAAATTTGATTCATCAACAGATTTAAAACATAATAGCTTTTGAACTAGTCTTTAAGTACATTTAACCCTTGAGCTGTATATCTTTTTGGCTTAAAGTTTTTGAAAAATATAGATGGTTAGTACTATAATTTTATTTTTATTTCAAACTATTCGAATTTTTAGATGTTTATTCATAACCAAGACTATGCAAAAATGTTGATTAGTACTGGACACGGTCTGTTACTGACGAAAAACTTTTACATGGTGATGATTGTGTCCTTCACGAATTAGATTTAAGTAATTGTGTAGAATATGTTGAAGTGACACAGAAAATATTGTGGCATTCCTTAGAAATTCTTATAATCATGTTTCATTTTAATAGTTTTGTATTAGTAAATCCCACCAATATTAAGCAATTTCCTTTAGGAAATATAATTTTTAGGTTGCTACATTTTGGTCTAAGGTAAATCTATTTTGTAACATATACGGTTCATACTCAAATGTTGTCAAATTTATTATGGCAGTTTTAAAGTTAGAGATGATGTCATTATCGTAATTTCGTTCTAAATTATTACAGTTTCGTGATTCATTTGTTGTGGTTAATAATGTATTACTTGACGCGCCAGTGATTTCATCGGCTGGGCAAGAAGACTTTGCAGGCAGATTTGTACTGACTCAAATAAATAAAAATTCTCGGTTTCTGTTTCAGTCCAGTTATCCGTAAGTTCACTATACATGCAAATTAGATAGGAAAAACGACACAAAGTATTTTCATTTTGCAGTTTTAATTTATCTGCCCGTTTGTTGAGAATGTCTCGAATTATTTTAAGAAGAAGATTTATTTTCTTAGAGCACTTTGTACTTAACATCTAAACAATCAATGTGCAACTTTAGTAGGTTAGCTACCTTTGACAAAAGGGTTATCGAACAGAGTCATCAATATCCTACCAAGTTCGTTATTTTTAATTTTAGGGGCACATTGGTTCCCAGATCAACAACTTTGTTGGAGATGAACATGTTGTGGTTGCCAAGTCAAGGTGGGCGTCTTATGGCGTTCGCCTTAGCTACCGTCCATAATCACTCAGCAAGTATTTGTAAAACCATCTGAAGTTATATTAGGAGAGTTTGTGACTAAATAAACATTTGAAATTCAATACATGAACTTATAAAACGTTAAGTAAATTTGCGATATGTTTGATTTTTAATTCTTGCTTAAGACTGTATCATGCATTTGCAATGAAAACGTAAGTGTGCTATATAGTTAGAAACAACAATCGTGTGTAATAGTGAAAAGATATATTTCGTTTTTTAATTAATGTAAAGATATAGTTACAGTGATATTGTAATAAATTATTTTGCAATTAGCTAGAGGCATTATTGAAACTTCAAATCATTTAACATTTGATTTAAGAAACCTTCCTTTCAACTAGCAATTTTAAATAGGTTTCCATTGTGTTCTTATAGTTAATGTTTGTTTTATGTTTAAGCAATACTGTACTTAACACTTTCTTATGTAAATTTTCAGCCAAAACCACACTCCTGATCTCAGGGTTTGGCACCCTCTTGTTATTCTTTTAAGGCTTTTCCCTAGAAACCCTGCGAGATTAGATGGCGCGCAAGATTCTTCCCAATAAAGACATATTTCACACCCGATAGCCTTTCTGGACCCTCTTCAAACACTTACACTCCTCACGTCGCACTGAATTAATGGGCATTTGATGCACAGTAATAGTATATTAACATGTTTATATATTTTTTTCCAATCAATGTGAAGGTATAGTTACAATTTTGTTGTAATAAATTATTTTACAATTATCTAAAGATGCGATGAAAACTTCAGGATATTTAACATTTGATTTTAGAAACCTTTCTTTCAGCTAGCAGTTTTAAAAAGATTTTCAATCTTCTTATGGTTAAGGTTTGTTTCATGTTTAAGCACTAGTGTACTTAACAATTTCTTATGTAAATTTTAAGCCAGGATCGCCCTTCTGATTTCAGGTTTTGGCACTTTTTTGTTATTCTTTTTAGGGCTTTTTCCCTAGAAACCCTACGAGATTGGCGACGTCTAATAGACTTCCCAATTAAGAAATATTTCATACCTGATAGCATTCTGAAACCCTCTTAAAACACTTACACTACCCAGTCTCACATTTTTGTTAGTACACTCGAGGTTTTCAGTATTTTAGCGAAACAGAATTTTTAGCGGAATACTTCACTGTGTTGGGCGGTTCCGTGGCGTAGTTGGTATGCGTGTGATTACTACGCGCAAGGTCCCGGGTTCGAATCCCGACACGATCCGCTTGAAAAATGTTAGGCGTGCATTTTTCACATAAATACACCCTCGTTCGGAGGAGAGGTAAAGTGTAAGTCCCGTGTATGTGTTGTCACGCACGTTAAAGATTCCTACCTTGCTTGGAACAGCAAGGATTCGGCAAAATTCAAAATTTTTCAGGTAAAAAAACTCGCTTCGTGGCCAATGTAGTACCTTCGGGTGGAGCATCGGAAAATTACATATACGGAATACTTCACTAAGCTTTTCTGTGGATTACCGACTAGATTTTCTAGGGCCAAAACCGTACGTAACAACTTATATACATTTTTATATTAAAATAACAATATGAGCTCAAGTAATTCTTTGTGAGGTTCTGTGCTAATAATTAAAATGGAGTACATATGAATTCGTAGTTATGTGTATCTAACATAAAAAAGAAACAGCAAGGTAAAACTAAATACTACGGTCCACGTGGAGTTGAAAGGTGGTGTCAACTAAAGTTATGTTTTTTGTTCAAACAGAAGAGGCGTTAAAACATATTTCAAATACTTTACAGTTCTAGTTCGAAATGCGCCTACCTGTTATCGTCACTCTTCTTTTTACATTGCCAGGATGTAGAGTACGTTTGTTGCAGCATGATTAATAGTGATTTGTCCATCAGAGAACTCGTGCAATGAAAATAGTGTCACAATACTTGAATAAAATTTTCTGAACTATTAGGAATGTGCACGAATACTGGCGGGTTTAAATTTACATGGCGCTTATGGAGAAATACTTTGGACACAATTTTAGATAGAAAAATATTCTTTTTGTTTCATTCTGAAACTAGGAAACGTCCTGAAGATAATATAAAAATTACAACAATATTTTATTTAATTTTGTTATAAACAAATTCCAAAGTATTCAAAATTAACTAAAATTTTTCATTTTTATATCATTAGCTTCTTTCATTCTATTTAAAACCAAATTTCACAATTTAAAAAAAAAGTAGGCATATCTAAGATTGTGTCAGAAGAATATGAGGATAATTTCACAAGTCTTAAGTATTTGAGTAGGGGGGGATGTTGTATTTGTACCATTGATTGTTAGTAGTTTTTCATGAAAAACCATCTATTTATTATGTCCGTTGTATTTGGAATTATAACGGCAATGTATGAGATGTAGTGGTATTATTTTACTTAATACTGAAACACGTTCGACTTTGAGAGTGGATCTCATATACTGGCGGCTCCGTGGATCAGGCAGCTTTGCGTATGACTGCCGATCCCCAGTTCCCGGGTTCGATTTCTTGAAAAATGCTAGGCCAGCATTTTTCACAAAAATGCGCCTTCGTTTTAATGAATGGTAATATGAAGGTCCCGTGTGTGAGTTTTGTTACGCACGGTAAAGATCCCTACTGTAAAATAATGGTGCTGTGGAATTTCGATAACTAACAGTGGTGGAGAAAAGTGGACATTGTATACGCAAATGTTGATAATAATTAACGACTACTTAAAAGCACTTACCTTGTAAATATAACGAAGCGTAACACATTTACTTATTGCGACCATCTAGAACGGGAAGCGATAGTAGAATAGGTCGCGTCCTCTCCCTGGCAGGTGATAAGATAGTTCTTGCACATGCGAAAACACAGCATAGTTTATCGATATTGGCGGCACTTAAAATACGCAGGCGCGGTGTTTGAAGTAATTTCACGGTACATACAATGACATTTGAATATACCAGGCGGAGGTAAATAATGAACATATTCTAAATGTTTAAAATAAGGCAAGCGGTTAATTATATACAATTATAAACGGAACATACCGCCCACCAAAACGCAAGACATTATAAAAGGAAATAATTAAAAGGAGAGGGGCGGAATGAAAAAGCGAAGAAAAAAGATTTACTAAGACAAAAAATTATTTTTACAATGAGGGCAAAGGACAAAGCTTTGACACGGAACGCTTGAGCTTGCCATGAGCAGTTTTAAGTGTGACCACCCTAACGACACCATCCGTTCCAAGATGCACAGCCACAACACGCCCAAGGGACCAACGAAGAAAAGGAACATTAGCGACCTTAATCAGCGCTAAGGTGCCCAACTCAACTTGAGAAGACGATGTATGCCACTTGGAGCGCTGTTGTAACGAATGCAAATACTCCTTGGCCCAACAGAACCAAAAATCTTGTTGAATTTGCTGGAGCAATTGTCAACGAGAGAGGCGGTTAAGCGGAACCTGAGAGGGCGGGCTTCGGAATGGCGGCTAAAGAGGCCACAGTTAAAAAATGACCAGGCATAAGACAGCTCAAATCATTGGGGGTCATTGCTCAAAGAGGTGAGAGGACGTGAGATCAAGATGGCCTCAAACTCGATAGCAAAATAAGATTGTTGAGTATGCACAAGCAAAGGGATCAAAGCATTGTGCAATTCTGAAGATGACAAAAGTTCGGAATACTTTTCGAGTAAGTACGTAAATAATGACGAAAACTGAGAATCCAAGCAAAAATGCGCGTAATAAGGGGAAAGGAAGAGTGATTGTCTAAAATTGATTGAATCCAACAGGAGGTTACGACAGCGGGTAAAACAATTGAGCGTTGTTTAGTGAGAGCTTCAGGAGCATCTGACTGGAGAATAAGTGGTCTGTAATTTTCGAAGGACTGGTACAAGGTTGGTGAAGCCGCCCACCATAAAGAACATTGGCACAAGTCGGTAAGGAGTAAACCACGTGACCCGACATCGGCAGGATTCTTGGTGGGGGAATGCGATGCATAGAGGCGCGAGACGTGTTTTCCTGAATGTAAGCAACACGATTGGAGACGAAAGTCGGAGGGGAACGAATCCACGAAAGTACTGCCTTGAGTCAGACCAAGAGTAAATTTTATGAAATGTAAAGTTAGAATCAAAAGTTTTGAGGACAAAGATTATTAATTTGGTTGCCAATGCGGCGGCCAACAATTCGAGCCGGATCAAAGAAATTGTACACAAACATCAAGGGCGGAAGGCGTTACAAAGTGAAAATAAACCACAACACAGTCTTCATGTTAGGATGCGTCGGCAAACCAGTGAACCTCGCACGTAGTAAACTGTGGCGGGATTAGCAAGCGGGGTAAAGCGAAAACCGAAAGAAGCCGTAACTCAAGCAAGTATCTCTCCCACAAGCGAGGGAAGTCGGAGGGAGGGGCAGCATCGCATTCTAATTTTAACGACCATTAAGTGTTTTACCAGGAAAGTAAGGGGAATAAAAGTGTCATACGGTCGAAAATACGGGTTAAGTTGGAAAGTAGGTTGCGCTTGGTACAGGAAATACTTAGTGGCTGAACTAGAAAACAAAAATTATCTGAGGTGGGGTTCCATTGAAGAGCTAGAACTTTTAGGGGTTGAGTATCAGGATCCTCAAAAGAGCGGGGTTGTGCGAATTGCTGCGTAGTGGAAAAATCTTTTAATAATTCGGGATCGTTACTCGACCATTTATGAAGTTTCAAACCACCAAGTTTTAAAAAAGCAATTAGTTGATTTCGTAGAGCGAGGGTTGATTCAATAGAATCTCTACCAGTAGCGACATCATCGATGTAAGCATGGTGGCGAAGAGCGAAACCGGCTAACGGATAAGAATTCCCTTCGTCTACAGCCAACTGCAGAAGCGTGCGTATAGCAAGAATAGGATCACAATTGATTCCTTAAGTAACTGTATTTAATTTAAAGTCCTGAATGAGCTTCTCAGGGGAGAAGCGCCAAACAATTCGTTGATAATCACCTCAGCGGGATTAACAAGAATTTGTCTGTACATCTGACGAATATCGGCAGTAACAACATAATAAATTGCAACAAAATTGCGGTAATATCTTGTTGCAGCTTTGATCCAACAAACAAGTGATCATTTAAGGACGATCGATACAGAGTTTTAGCGGAGGCATCGAAAACAACTTATAACTTCGTAAGTATGCTTTCTGGTTTCACAACGCAATGATGTGGGATGTAATAAGAAAAGTCCGAATGAGACCCACTAACAATAGATTGCATATGTTGAGAATCCACATACTCACGCATAAACGAAACATACTGTTCGTAAACACGAGGTTGCTTAAATAGACGATCTTCTAAGGAAACAAATCGTTGTAAGGCAAGATCACGACTACCTGCAAAAATAGTTCTTCATCTCTAAACGGCAGTGAGATGGCATATCAACCTTGTTCATTGCGGCAAAACGTATCAACAAAATGTTTTTCAGCTAGAGCTTTTTCAGGCATGAAATGTTGAGCGGCGGGGACAACTTCGACTTCCCAGAATCTAGCGGCAATATCCTCCAATGGGGAAGTAGAATCTGTCATACAAAACAAGCTAGTTACTTCAGACGCGGCCGAGGAAGGTATGCTTCCCATTAAAATATATCCAAAAATAGTATTAATAGCAACAGGTTGATCGCTAGCACCCTGGATGCTACCGTCTAATAACACTTGGGGGGAAAATATCCACGCCAAGTAATAAATCAATTGGCTCAGATTGATCGAGCAGCGGATCAGCTAGCTTGAGGTTAACCAGATGACTGAAATGTTCTGAATAAATATTAGAAGTAGGTAAATTTTCACAAATTTTGGGAAGTACTACAGCTTGGAAGTTAATAATCGGTGAAGAAGCACCCATTGGTTTGAGCAAGACGGTGACAGCGCCATGCAGAGTTGCAGAGCGCATAGATCCTAAACCACTAAGGGTAAGGAAATGTGGAGTAGCACGAAAACCTAAGCGTTTCACACTATTTTGCGAAATAAAGGAAGTCGTGCTACCCGAATCGAGTAAACCGCGAAATTTTTAGAAAGAACCAGAGCAATCAGCTATTTCCACTTAAACGGTGGAAAGTAAAACGACTGAAGTTTTAGCTAAAGAATTAAATCAAACGACATTTGAAGTTGACGGGCCACTACAGCTAAACGAAGTCGATGATTCCTCAGAGGCAAGAGGAGCGGAAGACTTGTAGCGGTCTTGAATAGCGTAACTAGTACAAGATGAAACCTTAGAGACGGCGGTGTCCGGGCTCAAGCGAGCCTAGTTACTATCAGCGAAAGTGGGTTTAGACGAAACGTGATCGAAGTGCAATTAGGCATGGTGACGTTGATTGCATAGGCGCCAAAAAAAGTAGACTTGCATTTATTTAAAATGTGAGAATTGCTAAAGAAATTAATGCAAAGTCGTCGTTTTTTGCAAAATTGTAGCGATCTTGCGAAGAAAGTTTGATGAAATCACTACAACGTTAAAGATTGTGATCTTGTTTACAAAGCGAACATTTATTAACATTAGGCTTTGTCTGTACTAACATAGAAACAGTGGAGCGAGACCTAGACAGGTTGATGTAATGAATAACTTTGTTTAAATCGATTTTATGATTTACCGACAAACTTGATAAAGATTTACAAGTTTTTTCCAGATAAGCAATTAACTCTTTATAGGAAGGGATAGCGATAGGATCTTGATTCAATTAATAACTACGGGCAGTGTGTACATTAAGGCCATTTAAGATCATTTGCACAAGAATAGAATCCCATTGCTCTATAGGCAAATCAAATTTCTTAAGCGTTTGTAAATTATCGGCAATGGTATCAACTAATTTTTGCAAACCGATGGGGTTATCAGAATTCAATTTGGGAAATTTATCAATATTGTTTCATAAGGCGTAGATAATGTGGCGAATATTACGATATTTTTCGCGGAGTTTATTGTAGGCAAGAGGGTAACTGGCCTCTGTAATATCAAAGTTCTTAATGGTTAATAGTGCGGGACCTGTTAGTACTGATTGAAGATTGGAAAATTTGTCCACGTCTGACAGATCGTTATTAAGATGAACTAAACTATCAAAGCGGTCAATAAAGCTTGCACAAAAACAACCTTCCCCATCAAACGCAGGGAGGATCAGTGACGGAAAGACGCTTTCGACCTAAAGGTATCTAACGGAGCAGACCCAATAGCCTGAAACGAAGAAGATTGACGAGGAAACAACTTGAAATAGAGCGCTTTTATTACAAAGAAATTGTTATCGAAGCGATTTCGAATAGCGTCTTCCGTTTCAAATTGTTCATCGGCGTCATCTGCAGAAGCAATTATATCGACTATGAAATTATGCTGAGCAAAAAAACTTTTTCGTGCTGTTTCTAGGGATTGATATTGCGCGCGAAACAAATCTTAAAAGTTGGTTTAACTGCAGATTTCTGAGCGATTTCATATATTTCATGGAGGAGTTATCGAAATATTACGTAAGAAATAACTACGTTTTAATTTCTCTGCCATAATCAAAATCAAGCAAATACAAAAAAGAACAGACGAAATGAAACCGATACTTCGGTACTTAAATTAAAGGCAAATGCGGAGTTAATAAATATGTAAGCCTCGTACAAAATTCTGGTACCAAGCCAGATGTCAAGAAAGGCTTGTAAACAACACAAACCAAAGAAATGAGGTTAGTGAACTTGCAATGATTAATAACATGCGCCATATTTTACACCTGATCAATAGAAAATAGTTAAACCGGTAATTCCAAATTCGAAAGATGCGAAAGGTTAATCACTAATGTAGTAAAAATCCAAAAATGAAGTTTACAATTCCTTCAAAATTTAGTACCTTATTACACTGAATGAAAGTGTAAAAAGACCATCAGGCAATAGAATAAAGATAAATACAAAGGCACCTACAATGCTTTGATAAGCGGTAACCCACCGTAAATGTAATTGTATTTAATCACTTGCAAGCTGGGCGGTATGATACTATATGAATTTATTATCATTTAGAATTTGTACTTTAATATTCACATCCGGCTCGAAGTACCAATGTAAAATAATGGTGCAGCGGTATTTCGATAACTAACAGTGGTAGAGAAAAGTAGAGATTGTGCACACAAATATTGATAATAAACAACGATTACTTCAAAGCACTTACCTTGTAAATAAATCGAAGCGTACCACATTTATTTAATGCGGCCGTCTAGGACGGGAAGCGATAATAGAATAGGTCGCGTCTTTTTCCTGGCAGGTAATAAGATAGTTCTTGCATATGCGGAAACTCGGCAGTTTATCGATATTTGCGGCACTTAAAATATACAGGTGCGGTGTTTGAAGTAATTTCACGGTACATACAATGACATTTGAATATACCGGGCGGAGGTAAATAATTAACAAATTCTAAACGTTTAAAATAAGGTAAACGGTAAATTATGTACAATTACAAACGGAACACCTACTTTGCTTGGAATATCAAAGGTTGCTCCAAAATTCAAAATTTCCAAGTAAAAAAATGTGCCATTAAAAGTATTATTTTTGTATAAGTACACTGGCATTTATAAATTAATTAATTAATTGCGTCTAGTCTACATCATCGAGACTGATTGGACTATCTAGTAATAGTAGCATATGTGGGTGTTTGTTTGTAATAGATTTAAAAAATGAATTTGTTTTTTATTATGATATTTAAAAGATTTCCAGCTGTGTTTTACACAGGTTATTAATATAATTTCATTTTTAAATATGAATTACAAGGAAATTAGGAAACTACATAGTTGCCTGTCGGTATCCGTAGATAGATTAATATATTGTCACACATCTATCTTCGCACATACAGGAATTCATTGAGTCACATTTTTGATAACAGGTATCTAATGGTTTTTGGAGATACAGTGGTACCTCGACATACGAGTTTAATTCGTTCCGTATGTCAAATTGCTCGTATCTCAAAGCAATTTTCCCCATTGAAATTAATTGAAATGCCATTAATTTGTTCCAGCTCCCAAAAAACCTCCTCAGTTGTTTTCGTTAAGTGTTTTTGAATAAGAAAAATGTATTTACAAGAAGAAACATTTATTTATAAATAACAAACACATATTCTATAAAAACATAATTAAAAGAAAAAGAGAAGTGCTTACGGAAGCGCTTAAGTTTTTGTCACTAGTCTTCGCTTTTTTCGTCACGCTTTGCTCATTTTAACCTGCAGATCGTTTAGAAAAACTGTTCTAGGAGGTTTGTTTCTTCCTCCCTTTTAGGATATTGCGGAAATGAGTTAAGCAAGTTTCGTTGAACAACTCCAATACACGACCAGTTGTAACTTTTTCGGGGTGATTTTTATCCACGAACTCTACAACTTTCTCCCACATTCCCAAAATCTCCTTTATATCTCTTGTAGAGATAACCTCCGCCGCCTCTGGCTCCTCTTCAAAACTAATTTTTCGTTGAACCACCGTATGCTGCTGCGAATGTAGATCGTGTAACTCCTCTGTTGTCAGCTCCTGAGACTGTTCCTCAACGAGTTCGTTCACATCTCTCTCATCCACCGCCAGACCCATGAATTTTTCCAGAGAAACTATCTCCTCTACCACTGACGCTTCGGGTTCCAATCCTTCAAACACCCTTTTAGCTACAGCCTCAGGCCACAACTTCTTTCATGCATAAATATGACGTAACACCTTATTGCGCAATGTTACGTATGTGTTTATTATGTAGTCAACTTTCGTAGTGGCTTTTACCAATTACACCGGGGCTTTAACGAGTATACCTTTGAATAGAACACTTAGAGTATAATATGTTTCCCCACTTCCACTTCGACTTTTATGTAACGATCTGTTATAAGAGACACCCCTTATCAAGCATTATAATTTAATAGCTCGATTTGTTCCTATAAAACTAATTATAATCCAATTGAAAGAAGTGCTCGTTCGGCATCCTGTAGAATGTTATTAGTATATTTAGTTTAAGTCAAAGCACCTCAATGTATCTCTATTGTTTGATATAGCATCGCAAATGTTTTCGGTTACTAGCAATCTTTGCTTTTTGAAAGGATATGCTCGCTTTATTTAAAAGTAGTAATATAAGTTGGAATAAAATAGGTTTTCTACATGTGTGATTAACGAAGGCGTTTGAATTCGAATTTGCCGGTATCTTTATCTATTTATGCATTACCAAGACTTTGTAACTGTGCTTTGAAATTCGGTATCCTAATATTTCAATCGATTATCATATCGTTTCCTAAACTGGGTTCACTTTAATTCAGTTTTTTGTCCTGGCATGTATTTTCAGCGTGGTTGATTCAATTACCTCAAAAGCGTTGCACGTCTTGTACAAAAGCTTATATCCTCTGCGCACCACTAAGTTTTGTACGTGGTTATTAATGACTAGAAGGAATCTCTTTTTAGCTCTTTTGCGGAGGCCCACTATTGCAGTTATGGTCGCAGCGTTAATGATCCTGACTACCGTGGTGACGATCCCTCAGTGAGCGAGATCAAGATGTTTTGCTGGTTCACCTCAGCTGATGTAGGTGCAAGATAAGTATGTCGGCACGTGGAGGTATGTTACCTTGTTTTCCTTTTCTTTATATCAAGAGATTATTACTTATCAGCGTTTGACGTTGATGGGTAATCCATACAACACAAAAAAACACAAATCAAATTACTCCGACAGGCGGAGCTAGTAGGCAAATGCCTACTGCGAAAGTAGCTCCATTAGTGTTTCTTGATACTGTAAATTGCTAGTAAAATTGTAATTGTACTGTGTGCAACTGAAAATGATTGTCTAAAAGAGATCATAAGTATTGCTTTTTTGTTCATTGTCAATTCTTTTTTTACGTGTTACAATACGAAATGTGCACTTTGTATCTCAATTATTAAAAATTGTCCGTAGATTAGTTTTATTTTTTAAATAGGAATTTGGTGTGTTTTTTGTAAAGGAAAAACAATAGAGAAGGGGGAATGCGTATATATAGGGTTTGTAGATCTGGAAAAAGCATTTTGTTACATGCCAAAATTGCCAATGTACATTTTTGGATTTAGATTTAATTTGTAAGTAAATTCCAGTGTATTTTTTAAAATTAAAACTTGTCAACTTCCGTCATTCCGGACAGTCGCGTTTGCGCTAAAGAATGCATAGGTACGGGTAGTATCGGAAGCGGGCATTAAGCCACGAGGCCTAAAGCCAAGAACATCTATCTGTGTTGTGTGTGTGTTTTTTCTCTTTGTAGGATGTAGGTTCCTTATCTTTACATTCTGCGTACCTCTACCTGGTGTTCCTTCATTCCGCTACGAGGATAAAAATGTTTTAGAACGAATTAGCAATTTGAAACTCAGCAACGGTGTAACCTAACCCACAAAACATGATGGACCCTGAGATTTAGCTATGAAATACCATCCACGTAAGTACTTTGCTTTACTTATATTGTGTATGTAAATTGACTTTAAATGTGCATGAAAATTTGACTATTGCATCATACTTAAAACGTGGTGATACGGTTATAGCAAATTCGTCGTTTTTTAACAATAGCCCCATTACACGTGGTTGTTGAAAATTAAATCCGTTTTTAACTTTATTTTAACTTGTAAGATATTAGCTTGAAAAATGTTTATATTTGACTTAAGTTTTAGGAAAAGTAGTTTGTTCACTCAAAATCGATAATTAAATGTTTTATTTTCAGTAACTTTTACAAAAAAAAAATGTAATTTGGTAACAATAAATCTAGTTACCTTTTATCTTATATCGCGGTGACATTTGAGGGAGCTTGAAATGTCAATCTAACTTATTGAGACTGTCATTCTGAATAGTGTTTGTTTACTTTTTATTTGACCATGTTATTTCAAACCTAGTTAATTTGGATTTTTCCTTTACAAAAACAGTGAATTTATATTTAAATTCTGTTGAATAATTACCTAACCGAATTTGGATTAAACTAAAATGTGTACCTTTGGATTTAAATAATTTATCTAGTAAGAATTGTTATTTATAGATATTTTATTAATTTATTTTCTTCATTTATTACCCTTATCTTAAATAATTTATAAAAAAACCCACATTAAGTTTGGTAAAATACCTGTCTTGACGTGCTTCTTGAGATAGTTAAAATTTGTTTTTTGTTTTAAATTTCACTATAATTACCATATCTGTAACTGGTATGTCTTTAAAGTAAAATTTGAATAATTAACTAGACTTTATGGTTCCTTTTGAAAAAAATTTGTTTTCTTAAAAAACCGTTATCGTGTAATTCCTTTAATCTTATCTTTGTACATCTACTTGCTAAAATACAGTACTACGATGAATCCGGCATATCTTAAGTCGATTGAAACAATCTTCTGCGCGTGCCCACATTGGGCGCCATTGTTAAAAACGACGTAAATGCTATAACCGTATCACCACGTTTTAAGTATGATGCGATATTCAAATTTTAATGCACATTTAAAGTCAATTTACATACACAATATAAGTAAAGCAAAGTACTCACGTGGATGGTATTTTATAGCTAAATCTCAGGGTGCATCATGTTTTGTGGGTTAGGTTACACCGTTGCTGAGTTTCAAATTACCAATCCGTTCTAAAACACTTTTCCCCTCGTAGCGGAATGAAGGAACACCAGGCAGAGGTACGCAGAATGTAAAGATAAGGAACCTACATCCTACAAAGAGAAACGACACACACACAACACAGATAGATGTTCTTGGCTTCAGGCCTCGTAGCTTGATGCCCGCTTCCGACACTACCCGCACCTGCGCATTCTTTTGCGCAAACGCAACTGTCCGGAATGACGGAAGTTGACAAGTTTTAATTTTAAAATTTTAAATCTAAATCTAAAAATGTACATTGCTAATTTTGACATGTAACAATTTGACAATGTAAAATGGAAAAAATGTTTGCAATACTCAAAAAGATTGGAATGAGTTATAGGGATAGACGAGTAGTACATAGCTTATACAAAGAACAAACAGCAGTAATACAATTAGAGCAAGAAAGTAAAAAAGTAAATATTAGGAAAGGGGTGAGACAGGGATGTGTCTTATCCTCATTAATTTTTAACTTGTACATAGAAGAGGCAATGAATACTGTTAAATGCATGCAGACATTTGGAATTAATATGCAGGGACAAAAGATTGATATGCTTAGATTTGCAGATGATATAGCGGTATTAGCATCTAGCAAGGAAGAGTTAGAAGCTGCTTTTAATGAAATGGAAACAAACGGAGGGATATGGTATGAAAATTAACAAAAATAAAACTAAAGTTCTACTATGCAAAAGAGGGGATAATAAATCAAAAACAAGAATACAAATAGGTAACGAGAACTTACAAGAGGTTAAAGATTTCTGCTACCTAGGAAGTCAAATAACGCAAGATGCGAAAAGCATAAAAGATATAAAACAAAGATTAGCACAAGCTCGTGCTACACTTAACAAGAAAAAGCAACTACTGTGTTCAAAGACCACAAATATAGAAACAAGGAAAATATTGCTTAAAACATAGGTGTGGAGCACAGCACTGTATGGCAGTGAAGCCTGGACAGTAAGAAAAGCAGTAAGAAAAAAGTAGAAGCCTTTGAAATGTAGTGCTACAGACGTATGCTGAAGATACAATGGATAGACAAAGTTAAGAACAAAGAGGTACTAGAAATGGTAGGGGAAAAAGAAACTATGTAGAAAACAGTAAAAAATAGGAGAGATAAGATGATAGGCCACATACTAAGACATGAGAGAATAGTGCAGAATATATTAGAAGCAGAGATAGGAAAAAAGAGAAGTAGAGGTAGACCTTGGTTAGACTACTGCACACAGATAGTGAAAGATGTAGGTTGTGAGAATTTCAGGGAAATGTGTAGGCTAGCTCAGAATAGAATACAATGGAGTTACGCTTTCAACCGGTCGCGCAATGGAAAAACTAATGACAAAAATAATAACTGTACTTAAACATGGTGATCATTATAAACAACCACAAATATTGGTTTTGCAATACTCTCAACTAATGTTAATTGTGCGAAAGGATTTATTTGAAAACTATTAATACGGCAAATGTCAAAGTGCTGGGGGATCCTTGGCAGCCACAGGCTGCTTAATCCCCTTCACATACCGCTGAATCTCGGTGAAATAGAGCATATAATTAGAAAACAATAGAAGGGAATCAAGCTGTATATCGGCTGTGGGCGGCTCCGTGGTGTAGTGGTATGTGTGTGACTACTACACCCTAGGTCCCGGGTTCGAATCCCGACACGGTCCGCTTGAAAAATGTTAGGCGAGCATTTTTCGCAAAAATACACCCTCGTTCGGATGAGAGGTAAAATGGAGGTCCCGTGTGTGAGTGTTGTCACGCACGTTAAAGATCCCTACCTTACTTGGAACAGCAAGGTTCGGCAAAATTCAAAATTTTCCAGGTAACAAAAACTCGCTTCCTGGCCAATGTAGTACCTTCAGGTGGAGCATTGGAAAATACATGTAACTGTATATCGGCTGTGGCGTCGCCGTGGATCAATGTAGTAAGCGTAAGACTACGGATCCCAAGGTCCCGGGTTCAAATCCCGGACACGGTCACTGCTTGAAAATGACAGGTGAGCATTTTCACAAAAATTACGCCCTCGTTCGGATGAGAGGTTAAATGGAGGTCCCGTGTGTGAGTGTTGTCATGCACGTTAAAGATCCCTACCTTGCCTGGAACGGCAAGGGTTCGGCAAAATTCTAAATTTCCAGGCAACAAAAAACTCGCCCCCTGGCCAATGTAGTACCTACAGGTGGAGCATTGGTAATGTAAATGAACTGTATATCGGCTGTAAGGCGGCTCCGTGGCGTAGTAGTATGTGTGTGACTACTACGCCCTAGGTCCCGGGTTCGAATCCCGACACGGTCCGCTTGAAAAATGTTAGGCGAGCATTTTTCGCAAAAATACACCCTCGTTCGGATGAGAGGTAAAATGGAGGTCCCGTGTGTGAGTGTTGTCATGCACGTTAAAGATCCCTACCTTGCTTGGAACAGCAAGGATTCGGCAAAATTCAAAATTTTCTAGGTAAAAAAAACTCGCTTCCTGGCCAATGTAGTACCTTCGGGTGGAGCATTGGAGAAAAAAAATCACATGTAATGTATATCGGCTGTAGCGGCTCCGTGGCGTAGTGGTATGTGTGTGACTACTACGCCCAAGGTTCCGGGTTCAAATCCCGACACGGTCCGCTTGAAAAATGTTAGGCGAGCATTTTTCACAAAAATACACCCTCGTTCGGATGAGAGGTAAAATAGAGGTCCCGTGTGTGAGTGTTGTCATGCACGTTAAAGATCCCTACCTTGCTTGGAACAGCAAGGGTTCGGCAAAATTCCAAATTTTCCAGGTAAAAAAAAAACTCGCTTCCTGGCCAATGTAGTACTTTCCGGTGGAGCATTGGAAAATCACATGGAATGTATATCGGCTGTGCGCGGCTCCGTGGCGTAGTGGTATGTGTGTGACTACTACGCCCAAGGTCCTGGGTTTGAATCCCGACACGGTCCGCTTGAAAAATGTTAGGCGAGCATTTTTCACAAAAATACACCCTCGTTCGGATGAGAGGTAAAATAGGGGTCCCGTGTGTGAGTGTTGTCACGCACGTTAAAGATCCCTACCTTGCTTGGAACAGCAAGGGTTCGGCAAAATTCCAAATTTTTTAGGTAACAAGCTCGCTTTCTGGTCAATGTAGTACCTTCGCGTGGAGCATTGGAAAATCACATGTAATGTATATCGGCTGTTGTGAGAATTTCAGGGAACTGTGTAGGCTAGCTCACAACATAAACAAGCTGAGGTACAAGTCCAACCAGTTTCAAGATGTAAAACCCAATGACGAAAAAGTAAGTGCTCTTAAATTTAATGCTTATTATAAACAACTACAGGTGTTGGTTGTGAAATATTTTTAACGAATGTTGATTGTGCGAAAGGATAAATTGGAAAAACTATTAATTCAACAAAGGTTCAGGTGCTGGGGGAACTTGGCAGCCAGAAGCTGGTTACTCACCTTCATATACCACTGAATCTCGGGGAAATAAGGTATATAACTGTAAAACAATAGAAGATGACCGAACTGCATCAAACAAGAAAGAACAACAGCTATGTTCAAAAACAACGAACATAGATACAAGAAGAAAACTGTTCAAAGCATAGTGTGTAACACAGCACAGTACATCTATGAAATAGGGGCAGTAGGAAAAGCAGACGGAAAGAGATAGAAGCCTTCTGGAATGTTGTGCTTCTGATGTATGAAGATGGAAGCATGGACAGACAAAGTTAATAACAAATAGGTTGTAGAAATAGTAGAGGAATAAAGATATCCGTGAAAAATGAAAAAATAGGAGAAATAGAAGTACAGGATACGTTCTAAGGCATTTCTGGGGAATAATACCGGATATACTACAAGCAGAGATAGGAAAAGAGAGGTAGAGGTAGACCGAGATCAGACTTTCGCACACAGATAGTGATAGATGTAGACTATGCAATTTCAGGGAAATGTGTAGGTTGGTTCAGACTAGAAAATTGTAAATTATAAATAAAAATTCGATGGCGATATCCTTTCTTCGTCTATGTGAACCACCCAATTCTCCGCTTTTGTAGGTAGCACGACACCTTTAAGTTTCTTTTATCTTTTTATACGTTATCGTGATTCGCGCGGGTCCCTACTTTACTTTCCTTTTTATTTCTGCAAGTCCCGTGCGTTTTAGCGTAGCAAACTACTCGTTTTTGCTACTAACTCCTAAACAACTTTTCTTAATTTTCTAGATCTCATAGCAGTAGTAGGTACTTACAGCTACTTTCTAAAGGTGCTTGATACAGAAGCATTTTATCGTATCTTTAAAAATTTTCTAGGGGGTATTTTAGGGTATTCACCAATTTCTGAATCTATGACATACTTGTAGTACATCATATTTATCATAATAATTAATAAGAAAGCTCGTGACGATTTATACTTTACGTTTCAGTGTGACATCAGGAATATTGCGTATTGTTGATAATATTGTAAAGTTGATAGGGATTTCCGTCAACTAAATTTGATTATAATGCATGCTTCTTCCTGACAGAGGAGCTAGTTTAGTCACTTTTAAGGTCAGTCTCAGTAGCAGCTGCGAAGTCAACCATAAGGCACCGTGTGGTTTGTTGTAAACTGTTAAATGACAATAATCTTTTAAAGTTATTAATTTATTTGTCAATTATTTATATGCAACAAAGATATATTTTTGCGTGTTACTGTACTAATCTTAAACGATATCATGGTTAGTGTTGATTATGGTTATCATTAGCATTACTCACCAATAGGACTACAACACATCGCTTCCGTCTGTTTTTATTTATACATCATTAGGAGTGAAGTGACAACTAAAAATGGCAAGTATACAAACATTTATGTTTGAGCTATAATATTTCTTTTTTGCAGAGAACTTTAGCAAGTCTTATTTTTGTACTCGTAGCATATAAACCCACAAAAGCTGAAACTGAAGTATGTCAAACTTTCAAAGACAATTCTACTAGTTATATTACACTAATTTGTTTAAACTTTGTGATACTTTCCAATGAAAAATTAACTATTAGAAGAACTGATCTCTATTGCATTATTTTCAAAAATAGTTCTATTCCAAGGATAAATACTGACGTGTTCGGAAGCCAACAATCTCTTCGTGACTTGAGGATAATTGATAGTAAGCTTTGCGTTGTTAAAAAGGGTGAAGTACCTTTCAACGATAAGCTAGAAATATTACGGCTTGATGGAAATTGCATTAGTGAAATTACAGACGGCCTTCTGAATAATCTTTCACAACTCAAAGTCTTGGATCTATCGCGCAATAACATTTCGGTGATTCAAAATAGTTCTTTTGATGGACTTACAGCTTTAGAAAGCTTGATAATTTTTTCGAATAAGCTTTCAGTCGTAGCAGATACGACGTTTAGTTCTCTAAGCGCGCTTCGATCTTTGGATATATCAAGAAATCTAATATCTGCAATATCAAAAGACGCTTTTGGTAAATTAGGCTACTTGGAAAAAGTGATCGCAAGTAACAACCTTTTGGAAAATATCAACTTTCTGCTAAAAACGGCTAACAGCATTAACTACTTGGATGTAAGTTTTAACAAATTGCCTAAAATTACGTCGGTTTTTAAACGTTGCGAAAAGTTAGAATACCTGGACTTAAGTCAGAATGAAATTAGTGTTCTTGAGACAGACTCGTTTGTTGGTTTATCTAGATTAAAATTCTTAAACCTAAACAAGAACAAATTAAAAGAATTGTGCCAAAGTTGCTTTCTGTACTTAGTTGCAGTGAAAAATCTTTACCTTTCATACAATTCTTTAAGTGAAGTTAATTTCATCAGCTTTGTGGATCTTGAAAATTTAGAAACGATTACATTGGATTTTAATAGAATAAGTAAAACTTTTTCAAATTTTTTGCTAAAAATTCGTTTTGCTAAAGTAACAAGTATTACTTTAAATTATAATGCATGGAAATGTAACGAACTTGAGAATGTGGTTACTATTTTGGCGAAGAAAAATATTAGTTTTGTAAATAACTATGGTTTGTTGATCAATGAAACAAACATATACGGTATACCATGTACAAACGGTTATTCTACGCAAGACTCATTTGTAAATATCACAAAAGAGAGAATAACGAAAGAATCTAGTACAGAATATACACCTATTCTATTAATATTAGTAGCTTTTAACTGCATTTTGCTACTTACGCACCTAGTTTTTAAGGTTTTGCGGCGTTTCTGCAAAAAGAGGACAATACCTGTAAAAACAAACGATGCCAATCAGCTCGTAAATCGTGATTACGAGGTCATTAACGACCTTTATAATATTCGTTAATTGTAAATTTCAAATAAAACGTTATGAGTAATTAGAGTTGTTTAAAAATTGTAGCAGGTTTTCTAGATCATAGCCATAACAAAAAATCGTCGTTGCACTTCAAAACACTACATGTGTAATAATCTATAGGAACACTGTGGCACGACTTGAATAAAAATGAATCAAAACCCTTAACCACAAAAAATATTACAAAACTAGATACGTATTTCAACCACTATGTGGTCATCGCCAGTAGGAGTTTGCAATTAAATAATAATTAGCTGTTGTTTCGAAACACTTCAGAGGATATTCTCCTCATCCTTAGGCTGAAGTGAACCTTCCTAACATACAATTTACTATAATGTTGCTTTAAATGCGATCGAGGATATTCTCCTCGCCCTCAGGCTGGTGTTCTCCACAACAAACAAGTGAATTGTGACGTTATAATTTATCCTGGTTGATCCTGCCCTCTCAGGGCACGTCTAGTAGTCAGCATTAACCTAGTGGTTTTTGCTGTCTTGTCTGTATCGTTTTGTCGTAAAAGTGTTCTAGGTGTCTGTTTTTCCACCTAGTGGTCTGAATCTCGTGTTGCGTCCTAGTTGTTTTTTTTTATTTAGCCAACTAGTTCCGGTCTGTAGTGCTTGTCTGATGTTATGTCACACATCTAGTAGTCGGCGTGGTCGTTTTTTAACTGTTTGTTGTGTGCCTTGTAGCGGTGCGACGTCTCGTATAGATTGATGTGGTGAGTTGTCTATTGTTTGGTATGTTTTTGTGGCGTTTGTTCTACAGTATTCCTGTACTGTGGGAATGTTTAGGTCGTTGCGTATCGTATCGTTTCTGACGAACCACCGTGCGCCGGTAATCAGTCGAAGGATGATATTCTGAAAAGCTTCTAGTCGTTGTAAGTTTGACTTCGAAAGGTATGTCAGCCAGGCTTGTGATCCGTAGGTGATGATCGGTCTTATGTGCGTTTTGTAGATTCTGGTCCGTGTTTCTGTCGGTAGTTTGTTGTTAAATGTCAGCATCGGATGTAGATGGCCTTTGGTTTGTCTTGCTTGACGTTATAACTAAAATCTACGTAATTTATACTAATTCTAAATCTGCTGAGGCGAAACCAAATTAATCTTGCTTTCTCATTAGTTGTTGACCAATAGGAAAGCACGGCAGATGACTCTATAGTCCCTTTATCAGTGTTTAAGAGGGGTCCTTTATGTTTAACAATTTGAATTGAGTCATAGGCATTTAAGAAGGAAAACGTTGGTACTGCTTATAACAATTTAACATTTTCTAGTTTAACGGGGTGGCTGGTTTCAAAAATATGTTTGGTGACCTGAGACCTTTCGTATTTACCATATTTGAAGTGAGCAATGTGTCCTTTAAATCTTGTTGTTATATTCTTCTTGGTCTGACCTAAACACTATCGAGGATATTCTGCTCACCTGCAGACTGGTATTCTCCACAACAAACAAGTGTGAATAACTAAAATCTACTTAATTTATACTAATTCTAAATCTGCTGAAGCGGAACCAAATTCTATCTTGCTTTCTCATTGGTTGTTGACCAATAGGGAAAGCAAAGCAGCTGGCTCTATGGGCCCTTTATCAGTGTTTAAGAGGGGTCCTTTATGTTTAACAATTTTAATTGATTCATAGGAATTTAAGAAGGAAAAAGTTGGTACCGCTTATAACAATTTAACATTTTCTAGTTTAACGGGGTGGCTGGTTTCAAAAATATGTTTGGTGACCTGAGACCTTTCGTATTTATCATATTTGAAGTGAGCAATGTGTCCTTTAAATCTTGTTGTTATATTCTTCTTGGTCTGACCTAAACACAATCGAGGATATTCTGCTCACCTGCAGACTGGTGTTCTCCACAACAAACAAGTGAATTGTAACGGAATAACAAAAATCTACTTAATTTATACTAATTCTAAATCTGCTGAAGCGGAACCAAATTCTATCTTGCTTTCTCATTGGTTGTTGACCAATAGGGAAAGCAAAGCAGCTGGCTCTATGGGCCCTTTATCAGTGTTTAAGAGGGGTCCTTTATGTTTAACAATTTTAATTGATTCATAGGAATTTAAGAAGGAAAAAGTTGGTACCGCTTATAACAATTTAACATTTTCTAGTTTAACGGGGTGGCTGGTTTCAAAAATATGTTTGGTGACCAGAGACCTTTCGTATTTATCATATTTGAAGTGAGCAATGTGTCCTTTAAATCTTGTTGTTATATTCTTCTTGGTCTGACCTAAACACAATCGAGGATATTCTGCTCACCTGCAGACTGGTGTTCTCCACAACAAACAAGTGAATTGTAACGGAATAACAAAAATCTACTTAATTTATACTAATTCTAAATCTGCTGAAGCGGAACCAAATTCTATCTTGCTTTCTCATTGGTTGTTGACCAATAGGGAAAGCAAAGCAGCTGGCTCTATGGGCCCTTTATCAGTGTTTAAGAGGGGTCCTTTATGTTTAACAATTTTAATTGATTCATAGGAATTTAAGAAGGAAAAAGTCGGTACCGCTTATAACAATTTAACATTTTCTAGTTTAACGGGGTGGCTTGTTTCAAAAAATGTTTGGCGACCTGAGACCTTTCGTATTTACCATATTTGAAGTGAGCAATGTGATCTTTAAATCTTGTTGTTATATTCCTCTTGGTCTGACCAACATATTTTTGAAAACACCCTGGCCCTGAACAACAAATTTCATAAATCCTCGACTTTTTTAATTTTTCCACCTTGTCTTTTGGATTACCTAGCAAATCTTTAATTTTAGTAGCTTGTTTCGCATTGCATATCCCAGAACTGTTTTCAATTCAACAACAAGTTGTACGAACAACATGAAGGCACAGCAATGGGGAATAGCTTATCACCTTTCATAGCAAATTTATTCATGTCTCGCTTTGAGACCGAGTAAAAGAAAACCCCAAATACTTTTCAAGAATATGGTTAAGGTACGTGGATGATATTTTTGCAGTTTTTAACACTTCTAAATCAAATGTTGATGATTTCCTTAAAGAATTTAATTCAAAATTTCAAAGCATAAAATTTACGTATGAACTAGAGAATAATGGACAATTGCCCTTTTTAGATACATTAGTAATTAGAAATGGTAATAAATTGGAATTTGACATTTATAGAAAAGAAACCAATGTGAATCGTTTTATTTTGTCTTCCTCCAATCATAGCATACAACATAAGTTGGCTTCATTTAACTTTTTAATTAATAGATTATTGAATTTAATAAGGAATTTGCTCTTATTAAACAAATAGGGAATTACAATGATTTCTTTTCTGATATTATAGATAATATATGTAGAAAGTGTAAAAACAGAATTAATATCCGTAAATCAACAACTTTGCAATCGACCACCTCTAACGATAATATTAAATATGTTAAACTTCCGTTTCACAAAACCACAAAGAGTCTTGATAAAATATTCAAACAATTTATTTCATATTTGCTTTCAGTAATACTAATAAAATTAAAGATTTGCTAGGTAATCTAAAAGACAAGGTGGAAAAATTGCAAAAGTCGGGGATTTATGAAATTAGTTGTTCAGGGCCAGGTTGTTTTCAAAAATATATTGGTCAGGCCAAGAGGAATATAAAAACAAGATTTAAAGAGCACATTGCTCACTTCAAATATGGTAAATACGAAAGGTCGCACGTCGCCAAACATACTTTTGAAACCAGCCACCCCGTTAAACTAGAAAATGTTAAATTGTTAAAAGCGGTACCGTTTTCCTTCTTAAATGCCTATGACTCAATTAAAATTGTTAAACATAAAGGACCCCTCTTAAACACTGATAAAGAGCCCATAGAGCCATCTGCTTTGCTTTCCCTATTGGTCAACAGCCAATGAGAAAGCAAGATAAATTTTGGTTCCCCTTCAGCAGATTTGGAATTAGTATAAATTAAGTAGATTGTTATCGTGGGAGTGGGAGGCGCCTTAATGCAAGTAGGCTTGGCTTGAGTAATTGTTTAATAACATAAGCAAAAATAATTATAAGTTCCAAAAGATACATAAAATTAAAGTGAAATTGACTGATTTTAATTCTTTTAGTAGTTCGGAAGTCTTCGGTTATCTTCAGAACTCTTCGGAAGTTTGATGTTTGCTTGTGAACACCAAAATAAACTCAAACACTTATATAATGAATGTCTATGTTGTTCAAAGGCGATGAAAACGGCTTCGGTGGTCTTCGGAACTTTTCGGAAAGTTTCGTGTTGTTACAAAGAGTTATGATTTAAATGTAAAGACTACTACTTTACAATATTTACAAGTATGGAGGGTTCGGAAGTCTTCGGTTGTCTTTGGAACTTCTCGCAAGACTTCGGAATTGAATAGTGAAGTTCAATAATAACGTGAATAGCAAATATTTGAAATTAAAAACTACTAATGTACAATATTTACAAGTATAAAGAGTTCGGAAGTCTTCAGTTGTCTTCGGAACTCCTCGGAAGGCTTCGGAATTGAATTGTGAAGTCCAATAATAACTTGAACGGTGGTAAATAGCGATTAATTGCGGGTATGGAAGGCCCAGACATCTTCGCTGATCTTCGATACACTTCGGCAGACGTCGTGGACGTGGTGCTCCAGGCCTAGTAGAGCACGGCTTCGTCAAACCCTACTGGTGTGTGGTCCCGGAGGTAGACCTGGCAGATGCAGTCGGCGACATTACTGTAATCTACTTCTCGGGATGTGTTTGGAGTAGATCCTTCGGCGACGGCGGTAGTGGAGACAGAAGCCTCAGATGCGGTCGTATGGAGCGGATCGCACGTCGAAGGGCGTTCTGCGCTTGCTTTCTGGCTGCTTGATGTGCAGAACGAGGCTTACTACCCATACGTAGTTTTGTTGAATTTACACTAATGAATTATTATGACAGCCCCCAGGTACGGCGGCGGATAGTATAACGATGCAGGCTATGATAAGCGCTGCGGTTAGAACTATAGCAGGCTATAAAGAGCGCTGCTTGGTTGGGTCTTGCAGTCTATGGGGAGCACTGCAAGGAGAGGATTCCTAGGCTATGGTGAGCACTACGAATGTCTTCTGCAGAATTTGAAATTATATTTATACAGTTCTGGTTCCTATTCTTCCTGTGTTGAAAAACGTTAATGATGTCTTTAACCAATGGAATTGTGTATTTCGATTTTTGATTTTGCAAAAATTTTCCAAATTTAATTTAACCAATGAAAGTATAGATTTGCGGGTAGCACAAAAACTTAGTTGGAATTTCTCGAGATTCTTTGGTTTGTTCTATTTTCAGCATGTGTACTCTGATATAGTCAACTGCAAATTCTCAATTTGTTCAGTGCTCTGTGTGTGATGATAGAGTTAATAAGATTTTAGTTATAACGTTACAATTCACTTGTTTGTTGTGGTGAACACCAGCCCGCGGGTGAGCAGAATATCCTCGATAGTGTTTAGAGCTACATTATAGTAAATTGTATGTTGGGAAGATTCACTTCAGCCTAAGGGTGAAGAGAATATCCTCTGAAGTGTTCCGGAACAACAGCTAATTATTATTTAATTGCAAATTCCTACTGATGATGACCACATAGTGGTTGAAATACGTATCTAGTATTTTAAATATTTTTTGTGGTTACGGGTTTTTATTCATTTTTATACTACATGTGCACTTTAGTAAATTTTACAGTAAGAAGAAAAAGTGTAATTCATTTCTATTTTAAGACTTGGGAAATAATTTTCTTATTTTTCTGTCACAATCTTAGATATGCCAACTTTTTTTTAGAAATTGTGAAAGTGGTGTTGGTTTTAAAAAGAATGAAAGAACATAATGGTATACAAATTTTGAATTTGATTTTGAATATTTTGGAATGTTTATAACCGAATTAAATAAAATATTGTTGTAATTTTTATATCATCTTCTTCAGAATGTTTTCTAGTTAGAAAATGAACCAAAAAATTAATTGTTTTGTTGAATTTTTCTATCTGTAATTGTGTCCAAAGTCTTCTGCATAAGCGCAGTGTGGATTTAAACAAATTAGTATGCGGGAGCATTCCGCATTCCAACAGCAAGCCTCGCGGAATTAACATCTACCTACCTTCGCCTCCGGGCGAAACAAGGTGAGTAGCGGAACGGTGACAATTCGAGGAAGTTTTCCAGCTATGCGGGGCGCCAAGGAATGGTGACTCAAACGAAATCGTTGAGGATACATATCCACGAGCTACCTGATGATGGAGTGGCTTATGGCGATTAGTCATCCTGTCGGTCGAAAACCACAGGCCGGAGAACCCAGGATTTGGATATCGTATAGCTAAGAGCAACAAAGAAGGAGATCCGGGAAGCTACTCACCCTATCAACCACCTGTAACAGCAGAACAGATGACACAGACCACTAGGTGGGGAAACAAACACCTAGAACACACGCACGATAAATAGCGATACTCACAAGACAGTAAGAACCACAAGGTTGATTACAACACGCTACTTGAGAGAGGCAAGATCAACCAAGTTCGTTGGAAGCATTCCCATCAGTTCATCAAGTTTTACGAAGGTGGTTCTAGGTTATTTTCATTAAAGTGGGTGTATTACAATCAGGCGTGACTTGAACAAGCATATTCAACATCCGTCAATGTAAAAGGGAGAGCGATGATCGTCAGCAAGTGCAGCAAACCAGAGCAGTAAAGTGTTAAAGATCATTGGATAAGAAACCTAACACATAGTTGACGCGCTGTTCAACTCCACGCGGTCTGAGTACAATAAGGCAACTGATATTTAGTGTACGCTATTTTTGTTAGATATGTACAACAGCAATCTCAATATGAATTGGATTTTATAGTTTTAATAATTAGTAAATACGAGGATCGCTCAATAAGTCGTTAGAAAATCCAAGAGATGGCGCTCGCAGTACAGAAAATAAGTTTTTCACAGTAAGCAGCACTCCTAACTAGTCAGCTGTTAGAGTTTCAGCCGTATCCATCACGTAGTTTCATTTTTGTTGTTGATTGAAGTAAAAACTTTCGTTTGATTATAGCAATGGACAAAAGCGAGTTTCGAGCAGTGATTAAACACTTGTATTTAAAAGGGTTAACGGCGAAAGAAATCAAAGCTGAGTTGGATGAAGTTCATGGCACATGTGCTCCTGTGTTTCCAACTGTTTACAATTGAGAGAATAAGTTTAAACATGGCCGTACATACACAAAAGTTGAACATCGTTCTGGACGCCTTGTGGAAGTGTCTACCCCCGAAACAATTGACAAAATCCACGATATGATTTTAAATGATCAACAAATAAAAATACGCGAAATAGTTGAGGCCAAAGGTATATCGCAAAGCACAGTCGCTTCAATTTTGCATGAAAAATTTGTTGCGAAACAGATCTCCGCAAGATGGGTGTCGCGTTTGCTCACAGTGGAGAATAAACGCAATCGTGTGGTCGATTCTGAGACTGTTTTGGCGCTTTTCCGTCGCAATCCTGAGGATTTTCTGCGTCGGTACATAACTGTCGGCGAAACATGGATACATCACTACACTCCAGAGACAAAAGAACAGTCAAAACAGTGGATTTTTGAGGGCAAACGGGCTCCGAAGAAGGCAAAGACGGTGAAATCGACCGACAAGGTTTTGGTCACGGTCTTTTGGGATGCCCGCGGAATCATTTACATCGATTACTTGGAAAAGGGAAAAACGATAACAGGAGAGTATTATGCTACGTTATTGTACCGGCTGAGCGAAGAAATAAAAAAAAACGTCTTCATTTGAAATGGAAAAAGATCTTCTTTCATCAAGACAATGCACGGGTGCACACCTGCGCAGTTGCGATGACCAAAATTATTACAACATCCACCGTATTCGCCAAATTTGGCCACCAGTGACTTTTTCTTATTTCCCAACTTGGCGGACAAATGTTTGCGTCTAACGAGGAGGTCATCGCCCAAACAAATGTCTATTTTCAGGAGCTTCCGAAATTCGAATTTTTGGACGGCTTAAAAAATTTGGAAAAACGCTTAGAAAAATGTATAGAGCTGAAGGGAGAATATGTTGAAAAATAAAAAAAATCAACCCAAAAAAATGGTTTTTCTACTTTTTTCTAAGGACTTATTGAACAACTTCAGAAGCGACACCTGGACTTTTTGTTATTTCGAAGGTACATAGGTATAAATCAAAATCATAGGGATGTCAATGCTGTTGTTTTATGGTTTATAAAAACTTTTAGTAGCAACTCACCACACTCAAGGACGTCACAGAAGGGCTTATTTGATCAATATTTTAGACCAATAAAAATTGATAGTTTGCTGTCAATTTTCGTTGAATAATATATATTAGTGGTAATGAATTTATTCGTTTCTGACGTTTTGAATATAGTATTACAAACTATTAGGCAACCCGTCAAACACTCAAGTTGCATAACCGAAGTGTATTCTAAAGAAGTCTAGAACATTCGAGCAAACACCAGACTATGAATCATTTAGTTAATGTTAGGGTATATACAAGATCGGTAACGAGTATTCATCAGTTAGTCTATATCCAAATGTCGCATATAAATCATATCATGTATAGTTAGTTGGTCATTACGTTTTGAAGATCCTAATGTAGTGTTCCGTAGTGTTTCTAAGTCGATTTCTCATTGGTTGATAATTATTACAAATATTATAGTGTGCATTTCGATATTCGAAGGTATTTGTTAGAGTAGCTCAGTAACCACTAGCAGGCTTCTGAACGCATTCCGTGACGTCAGAATTGACAGTATCAGGGCACGCATGTGTAGAGACAGTCGATCGAGTCGACATTCCGTACATTATCCGTACATTAGCTGAACGCGACGTTCTCAGCGTCGCTATACTGCCTTTTAACTCGGGAGTTTTTCAACTTGTAGATGTTTCTTCTCTGGTGAGTTGTTGTGGTGATAGTTGGTCTTCTTAAATAAATATGTAGGTCTGGATTCAAAGAGATCTGCTCCTGGAATCCTCTTGGTTTGATGCAGTGAGCAGCTTCCTGGATCTTCCTCTTGGTTGTCCTTCAACTACACAGTATCCGGATTCTGGGTCCACTGGCCTGTGGTTTTCGACCGACAGGATGGCTACTCGCCACAGGCCGCTCCATCGTCAGGTAGCTCGTCTAAACAGGACTGACGGATGTGCATCCCCGACGACTTCACTTGTGTACCCATTCCTCGGCACCCCGCATAGCCAGAAAACTCCCTCAGGACGTCACCGTTCCGCTGCTCACCTTTGATCGCCCGGAGGCGGTGGTGATATACGTACGTTGCTGCCTGGTCGGCGTCTGGGCAACAATATCAAAATTATGGAAATATGGAAACCACTTCAGTTTGGTGAGGGTTGTAAAATTTAGAATTTAAGCATTCTACTTATTTTAGTAGATTAGAAAATGATAAATAAGAACTATTCGTATTCACATTCACTTTTTATGTAGATAAAAGTTTGGTATTATCAGATTTTCTATAAATAGTTATTTTGTGACGTCATGGACGGGACTGCGGTGAATGTCTCCTGTTAAACAACTTTGTTTTGAGATGTCAATATGGATCGTTGAAACATTTCACTTGGCGATTTTTTTTTATTAAAGGTAATGTTTTTAAGTTTATAATGTGGTGGTTATTTAAGGTAATCTGATTACATCTTGTAATCAGAGCGTTGTTTTGAATGTGGTGTTGGTATTTATTGTAAAACCGTTAATTATTTAATCATTGAAGAAAATATTTATGAGTTACCTGTTGCTTTTGACTTAGAATTTGATGTGTTGTTAAGTCTTACATTAAGCTTTGTTGAATTTACACTCATTTGGATTATTTGAATTTAAACCTTTTTATTAGTTATATTTTACGCTATAGTTAGCGTTGCGGAACGTAATTAAGAAGGGTTGTAGGAGTGGGACTATGTAGCTTTTGATTCGTTTTGTTGCGCGGACTCGCGCTTTAGACTTCCGCAAGAATGGTCGTGTGCAGTTCATATACAGACTATTAGTATTTTAAATTGAGTTGGCGGCAAACAGCTGCAATGTATTCTGGTTTTTAACAGTGTTTGTTCAATATATAACACTGCGTTTTAAAAGTTTTATGCGGTTTTTTTTATAGTGTTAATCTGCAGACTTGCTTGTAGATCACGTCTAGGAATAATTAAACATGTGTTTAATATGTAAAATTTCAGATGAATTTACTGTTTTATTGAAAACGTTTTATATATAAAGGCGTGTTGTTTGGTTTAACAACCGAAAACTAATATTTATTTATCTGAATTTTTTATTTAATATCTAAATCAGAGTAAAACTAATATTTGTTTATTTGAAATAATGTTGATTTTGAATTTAATGCAGAGTTGGAACTACAATTGCGTTGCACTTATTGCAGAATCAGTAGCAGAGGTACCATTAATGCAATTTTACGACAATTAATGATAAATACCGACATCATATTGAGTCAAATTATTAGGGAAGTTTGAATATGAACAGCATTATATTTCTATGTTATATTCGAATTAACCACAACGTTGTAGTGTATATTTTTTGTTTGTAATTTGTAATGCCACGATGTGTTTAATTTTTAAGAGGTACGTTTTAACTGATGCAATCATAATGAATAATTTTTAACATTTGCTTACTAGATTTAATATATTTAACTAACGCATTTATTTAAGATATAGCGCCTGAATCTGGGTTTGTATTGATGCTCTAGAATTTTGATTTGTATTTGCTGCCAACATATTTTGTATTTGTTTGATATTTATGTTTATTATATTAATTATATTTATTTGTTTTTTATTTTTATTTTATTTTATTTATTATATTTATATGGCGCAAATTATTGAGCAACAATTCTTATAATATAATATAGCAGGCCCTGCAATTTGTTTTTGGGTACAGTTCTTTACTCTGATTCTTTTTTATCCTTTTCCCGGGTATGTGTAGATCAGAATGAACAGGCAAAATTTAGGAAAATATTTTATTTTGGAGCCCATGTGTATATTTGCATGTTGGACAGGTTTTTCAAGAATGTTTTCTACCGTGCGGCAGCTGTAAATTCTTTGTGTATTGTTTATTGTTATAATTTCATTTTGTATAGTACAGAGAAAATATACAAATGCAAATAAAGTTCTTCCAAGAGAGAAAAACTGTTTGTGCTGCCCATGCAACAGATGCGATCCGAACTATAGTAAGCGGGAAGTTTAAATAATACCCTACCTTATTCAATAATTATTATATTAAATTCAACCATATGTTTGCTTATTGAATTTTACTTAAAATATCTTTGTAGTGGTAAAATCGGCAAATAATATTTCAAGTAAAATTGGTTTAAAGTAAACTAATATAGACTGAATTTAATTTGTGCATAAACACGTATATTTATAATTTCAATGCAATTTTCTCAATATTCGTGGTATATCAGCAACATTAATTTGAGAATTTTTAAGAACAGAGTCACATTGTTGATTGAATTTTGCTTATAAATACAGATCCCATTTGTAGGAGATGCTAAATGAACTCTTGGATGAGAGTATTCAATAACTTTATTAATGGGAATGACAACTGCAGGAAGTAAAACTCGTTAATAAGAATCAGTTTCATTTATTTAGCAATCTGCTACACATAATTCTTATTCAAACATTTATTACAAATTTTGCCTTATACATTTGTTAAACATACTATAGTACAAATACCTACTTACAGTATTAGCTTCCTTTAAATGTTTTGAGGAGGTATTAAATTTAGTAGATAAATAATCAGGCAACAGTTTATATTTTTCATTTTAGTTTTAGCACATTTAAAATGAGTCTGCCTAATATTTAAGAACAATAATGTATCCAAGACTGTAAAGACAGGCATTTTTCTATTATACTTTAATATAATATGCACACTTGTTTTGTAATTTCTATAGTCTTGACACATATCAAATTTGTTTAGGTAGAAAGATAAATTCAAAATGAAGTGCAATTATTGTCTTAAAACTAAGCATCTAGTTAATACTGTAAGAAACTTTGATATTCGGTACAAAAAGTAAATCGTCTTTGCAACTTTTTTAAAAACATATTCAGAATTATTTTTCAAATCCAAATATTGATCAATAATTATGCCCAATACTTAACGCGTACTCTGCCGAGCAACATTTTCCAAACTGGTCCACAATACCATCTAATTTTTAATTAATTGAAATAAAATAAAATACTAGAACGTATTTAAGCGTACAATATTGACTCTAGATTTATTAATTATTCTATTCAGCTTTTGCAGTACCAACTACAAACCAGGAACTAGACCAGGAACTCGTATTTTTCGGTTTTCTTCTAAAGTTAAACTAAGCTCACTTTTTCGTAAGTTATAAAACCCAACAAAACAAAATTCTGGAACCATGCAATGTGTTTGAGATTTCAGCCAATTATAAACTATCAAAACAGCGAGATTCTTTCTTTCAATAAACGCCATTCCAGTGTAATTTTCTTGCTATCATCATCATCAATAGGTCTTCAGTCCTAGAACTGGTTGGACGCGTACCCTCATTGTTTCCTACTCGAGCTAACCTACACATTTCCCCGAAATTCCCACGGCCTACATCTTTCACTTTCTATGTGCAATAGTCTAACCTAGGTCTACCTCTACCTCTCTTTTTCCTTTCTTTACTACTAATATATTACACACTATTCCCTCAAGCCTTAGTATGTGTCACTATTTCTTCTATCTTTTACTGTTTTCCACAATTTTCTATGTTCTCATATTATTTCGAGAAAGAACCTCTTTGTTCGTAACTATGTCTGTCCATGATATCTTCATCATGCATCTATAGCATCACATTTTCCTGTCCACGTTTCACAACCGTACAGTGGTGTGCTCCACACATATGTTTTCAGCAATCATTTCCTTGTTTCTATCTTTGTCGTCTTTGAACATAGTTGTTTTTTCTTGTTAAATGCAGCATGGCCTTGTGTTAATCTTTGTTTTATATCTTTTGTACTCTTCCCATCTTTTGTTATTAGACTTCCTAGGTAGCAGAAATCTTTAACCTCTTGTAAGTTATAATTTCCCATTTGAATTCTGGTTTTTGATTTATTTACCCCACCTCCGCATACTACTACTTTAGTTTTATTTTAGATAATTTGCACACGGTATCTCTCTGTTAGAACCATTTCGATTTTATTAAGAGCAGCTTCTAACTCTTCCTTGCTAGATGCTAATACAGCTATATCATCTGCAATCTAAGCATATCAATAGTTTGTCTCTGCCTAGTAATTCCAATAGTTGGAGTATATTTCCTTGATCTGGTCTCCAATACCCAATAAATAACGGTCACTACTAGAGATAATACATTTCCTAAAAAGTTTGCATTATTTCTGCAGTGGTTCATATCCTGAAAGAGGTTTTCGATAAGTGCATCTGTTATCAATGTTTAACTTGAAAAGCCTACATGACAGATAGTTAATTTCTTCTATAATATTTGTTTACAAAACAATTAATAATCTTGTAAAATGTTTGGACTTACTCCACCAAATGAATATCAATATTCCCTATATAGATCGATACCTAATTTTCCTACTTGTACTTTACCAAGGAATAGAACAAATTTACTATGTTGAGCTCCTTTGTTTCAAGCACAAACGAATGTTAATCTATCTATGTGAAACAGTAAACATTTGTTGCACTTCCTTGAATGCTCTTTGTAATATTACTATTTCCACTCAATGCTCATAAAACATTAATAATTGTTGATATATGTTTTAATGCTAAATATTTTGCAATTGGCATTAGCTGTTAAATACTAAAATAATAAATAAGGATGCATCGCCTAACCGCAGTGGTGCAGAAGTGGGTTTCTATGGACAAATGAGAAAAGAAGATAAGAAATACAAAATAATAAATGGATTGGCTTAAAAGATACCAAAATTTTTTATTACTTTGCGCTTACCCTGAAAGGTTTTCCTCTGTCAAAATTGAGGGGCGCCAAACCATCTATCGCAGCAGTTCTATTAATATTATTTATATATGGTAAATTGTTTTTCCACATAAAACTCCCTTACTTCAGTCCTAATAAAATAAACTTGTAAACTAAAATACTGCTTCTAAATAAGATATCACTGGGGTTGAAGATCCTGTACAATGCAAACTACCTATTTCCTAAATAAATTGAAATAAAAATCAACCTAAGCTTAACCTCTATTAACAAAAAATAATTTCAATGCACATATAAATATACTTTCCTAGAAACAAGTTCTCAACCTCAAATTTGGCAAGGTATTGCTAAAATAAATCTTAAAAGCTTAAATCTAAGTCATTAACAAAACTTTCCGCCACTCCAAATTTTTCCTGCTTTCATATTCAATTATAAGACAGTCATAAATCCACAATTATTGAAAATGTCGTTCATAATAAACAAAAAAAACAGTTAAATACAAACTTTTTCTGTTTCTCTTCATTGTCCATTCCAAAATATTTTAATACCAACACCTACATATTTCTTAATACACTGGTGAGCATAAAATTGAGGTCAATGTATAGTTAGGGTATCATTGCGGAATTTTCTATTTTATACTAGCCAATTGTAAATCACAGCAGGTGTTGAATCATTTGTTTTTCGAGGAATGTTAACCGTCATGTATTATCACTGTAAATACGACTTCTTTGAAATAGCGTGCATTCACACTAATTAAAAATCCAAGTTTAGGTGTCATTTTTAGGGTTCCGTACCTTATAAGGTATAACGGAACCTTTATAAGACACTCTCGTGTCCGTCCGTCCGTCTGTCACAGAGGTTTTTCTCGAAAACTATATAACGTAGGAATTTGAAATTTGGCACAATGCTAGGTCTTTATAGCGCGCACATATATCGGCAGTCACAAAATATAAAAAAATTTTTTTAGGTTAAAATAGCAGGGGTTAATTCGGTCAAAAGAAAAAAAGCTTTAATAAATATATCGTGTGAGGTATCATTTGAAAGAGGATTCTAAACGGCTTCTAAAAATTTTTTTTACAATTTTCGATCCAGTAGTCTTCATGACAGCTCAAAATGTGCCAAAAATGGCCGTCCCTCCCCCCTGTTCTCCTACATTTACAAAGCTAATATTTTTATTTTAATAGGGATAGTAGCTATTGAGTCATAGATTATCGGGAAACTGCAGGTTTTTTGACAGTGTAATAGTTGTTGTAAAAAAAATTTTAAACACAGTAATAGACAACATATTTACTAATGTACCAGTACAATGTGGGACAATATATTCATTTTTCAGTTATCACGATCAATTTTGGATAAGATTTAAATATACATAAAAAAATAAAAACAGCTTAATTTGGTTTATTGATTGCTCACTGTAGTATTGGTACGGAACCCTAATAGTGCGAGCTCGACTCGCTCTTGGCTAACTTTCTTTGAAGTTCGTGTTGATTTCTCTCTATTGAACCAATCGGTCGGACAGTGGTGTTTATAGTAATTATTGCGCTTATAATAATGCCTTTAGATGCTTTTGTTGTACCACATTGATGCAAGATGGCCGAGCAAAAGGTGAAATTCCAAGAATTATTGTAGGAATCTTTGTGCTGTACAAAAGGTGTACCAAAGCTGAGGAAACTGGCTTGATAACCAGAAGACCAGGATCTAGGTGAAAAACAATCACCACCCAAAGAGATGACCGATTTTTGTTGTCCCCTAGTTTGGGGAATAGAACAGCTTCTGCGGTTTTACTATGAAATCAACTCCAAGAAGTTAGAGGTGTAGATATTAGTGAATGGACCATTAGATCACTTCGCGCTGCTGGATTATCTTGCAAGATTAACTTTTGATCAGAATCATGTTGCATGGATTAATGAGGACTGGAGCAAAATAATATTTTCAGAAGAGTCACGTTTTTGCCTCGCTGGATCAAACAGATGTTGATGAATATGGAGAAGACCTAAAGAAAGATACGCTCAAGCTTGTATTGACAAGCGACTTACGTTTGACGGTCAGTCTATTATTGTTTGGGCAGAAATCAGTCCACAAGCACACACAGTTAGTTTTCATACAGAATGGTTCCCTGACAGCTCGCAGGTATATTACCGAGGTGCTAGACGCTCATTGTTGATTATGCAACGACAATCCTGGTTTGTGTGGTTTATTTTGTGTTGTATAGTTAGAATTTTTAGTGCGATGGTTTTGCACTCTTAATTTTCTTTGGTTTAATTATATCAGTTATAAAGAGTTTACCTGCTCCTGGCCACTCGCTCTAGAGTGCTCTCCGTTAAACAGGCTTACAGTTTGTATATATATATATATATATATATATATATATATATATATATATATATTTATTATATATTACACCACAATTATATATTTTATATATATATATATATATATATATATATATATATATGTGTTGCAGGGATAATGGCAGGTTATTCCATCTTCACATTCTATATAAAATGTATATAATAAAAATAAAGTTGCCGTTAACAAATTTGTCGTATCATAAAATTATAATTGTGTTTTGTATAATAAATACATGGTTCTATCAAAGGTTTGTTAAGGTTATTCTCTCACAAGTTTCTACAAACTACACCAGCACTAAAGGTAAAAGAAAACATGGTCTGATCCAGACTCCATTGCTTCACACTCATGTAGTACCTTTTATGATCACTATGGGCAGGATGGCACTTTTATGCACGATAATGCTAAACCTCACATAGCTAGAGTTGTTGGAGAATATCTGGATGAGATGGGAATTACGTGTTTCAATTGGCCAGCTCTGTCCAGAAACGAATCCCACTAAACATGTGTGGAATAAATTGCCCACGAGCTGAGTTACTATCGCACAAATGGAATAACATTTACCAGAATGTAATCCTTAAACTTAATTCAAAGTATGCCTCGTCAACGTCAAACAGTCACTAACATAAGAGAAGAAAATACACGTTATTAGTGATTATGTTGTTCATTTTTTTAGTCCCATATTGGTCCTATGTCGAATTTTGTTTAGAATGTAAATTTGTTGCTCTGGCATAATAAATCTTTAAAACAAAAAAAAAAATGCTTTTCGATTCATCATTGAATTTTTAATTTACCTACAAAGTATAATACAATCATTTACAATTGACCAATATAAGCTTCTGCAAAGATATTATATCTATACGCTGACCTCAATTTTTTTCTAGCTACTCATTATGTTGGTAAATCATTTATCAATCAATAAAAAAAAACAATCACCGTGATGTTCAATTAATGTCCTATGTCATAAAATATCAACCATATTTACGTCCAACACTGACATAAATTATACCGCATCCTAAACAAGTCAATAATATTACTTACAGTTTGATTCACATATTCTAAGGTTCAGCATGTTCAGGCCATACCAGTTTATATTTTGTTAATAATATAAATCCTGCTTTTTTTTTAAATTTTTCGAACAATAGCTACAATATAATCCCAAAATTTCAACTTAATAACAGGATGCACTTGGATTCTTCAAATCTCAACCAGGTTATTGTTTCCTATATAACTGACTTTATATCTTTCCCGTTGCATCTGACAAATCTAATATACTCCCACTGTAATTCATATTAATTACATCAGCATCTGGTTAATACAATGTATCGAGTTTAATCTATGCTTACTCCACAAGTTGTCATCGCAACAATCCTTATAATATATTCATATATGGAAACTGTATACGCAAGTATTTGTCACATTTCGATGTCAACCACTACAAACAGAGAGAGATCGACTTTTGAGGCATCTTCAAAAGAACGATTTTTGCCATTACTTCCACGAAGTAGTCGATAATTATGATCGCATCGCAAAGAATTGTCGTATTTGCAGTCGTTGGACCGAATCCACACAACAGCAGGGGTCTAAAATTACAAAATTTGTTGTAGTCGAGCTTACTACAACAAACTAGGTAAAAAAAAAGTAAACCTGGTAAAAGCTGAGAATTTATTAACACAAGGGTTATCAAAACTATATTCTACTAGATAGATACATATAAGTACACATCGTGCAACTTATTCCTAAAACTGTAACAAAATAGTCTATAGTTCACTACAGAGAGCTAGTTTCTGGAAGTACTTCATTCATGAACTACTACATACCTGTGTTAGTTGTGTTAAAGGCAGAGCATAAAAATAACTGGCCAAGTTCATTTCATCCTTTTATTATATCACAATAAATATTCTAAAAATTAAATAAATGTATAACCTCAAAATTGGATATAAAAATCATGTTTATACAAAAATCATAAAAACCCGTAATTTTATGTTCATTTGTTATTTTGGACATACTACAAAGCGTTTGTGACGAAGTAAGAGTTTTGCGATCTCATCAAACGATCTACTATAGAGACCGGTCTACTCAAATAAGTTGGACAATTATTTAATTCCTTTTTCAGCAGTGTAGTATGTACTGCTACAGGACGTACTAGAAAACCTAAAAAATCCACATTTTTAAATTAATTATTTTCCTCTTTTGCTAAGAATAGTTTAAAATAGATATCAAGTCTCTACCTGCAACCTGGTTTTCCTTACCGTAGCCAACTTACCCTTAAAGTAAATTAATGTCCGCAGAAGATTTAATAATAAATTCATTTATCTTTTGTCAAAATATTGACTTTTTTGGGTTTATATCCATCACTTTTTGCTATAAAAACACTTTTAATTTATTATACATTGAAATATCTACATTATCGTGGATAGATAAAGTAATATGCAACAACGAATACTGAGTCCATAATGTAAAACCCTGAACTTTATTGGAAAGTTCATCAATATATACAACCAGAACGTTCTAGAATGAGCTTTTTATTTTGTTGTTTCTTTACCATGAAACAAATTGGTCATATGCATACACATATCTCCTTTTAGACTCATCAGGCAATAATTTCATTGACATTTTTGCACCTCTTGAATTACAGGCTACACTGACCACTGTCTATATCCCCGCTCTATGAATTTATTTAGTTATTTATATGGTTTATTTGTAATAAATGTGTATACAATAATGCAAGAAAGACAACTATACATTTTTTTGACATGTTTTATATTGAAAATTCGAAAGCCTACTTTGTCCTTTTAAAATCCACAAGTCAATTGGTTCAAAAGAAGATATGGGGTTTTAATTACATCGTTAAGCAAAACAAGAACTATTCATATTGTAACGTTTTGCTAATTTTTAATTTTAATGGTAAAGGGAAATTATTGATTAGGACGGTGTTCCTGTTTAGGGTGAGGGGGGCGCTTGGTGGGTTATAATGCACGAATAAAGACTTTAATCTCATTAGGGTCTAGTGGCGTTCTTAAATGCTGACTGCTGTAACAATTTATTCTTAGTACTCTGAAAAGAAAGTATGATGTATCTTAATAAACAATAATAATAAATAATAAAAAACAAATAAAGTAAACATTACACTCCAACTTAATCATGTGCAATGATAAATTTCCTATGTTTGTTGAGTTTTTTTTTATATTTTTCTTAATCTTCTTTGGGAATTAAACCATTCATAGTTGTTAAAATCGCCTTAATTTACGTTTTGATTCATGACCTAGGATCGTTGTCAAAATAATAAAAATTTCAAGTTTGACATTTATGACATAAATTGAAGGTGACTTTGATTTATTAATGTTCGATTTGAATACGTTAGGTGAAAATTTTAAAGTTTGGAAGAACGAGTGCCTTAAATTTGTGTTGTGCCCTGGAAGCAACTTTGAAGTAGCCAATATGCTTGATGTGAAATCAGCTGATTAATTTTTATATAGTTAAATTTCATATAAATTCAATAACGTGAGAACTGGAAAACATTTTTTAACATGTTACTATTTATACGATTAAGGGGATGGTTTATTAAAGAAGTGTGCGATTACGTTACCATAAGGCTTAAGCAGCCATTTTTTATATTTATCTTGGGAGAAAACTACCCAATTTCCAGGACATTTAGTGTATGTGAAGGGGTTTAATTTAATTTCCAAAGAAGATTAAGAAAAACAATAAATTTCTTTAAGACAAAAACTAAAATCAAATTATTACAAGAGGACTTGCACGTATTATAATACGCATAAATCTTAAGAGCTAAACCGAAATTCCTTTGTGACAACGGCGGGACGTAAACGGGCCCCTGTTTTTGTAAAGATACGGTGAACCAAACCGAACCTTATAAAATAATAAGTTATGAATAATCGACAATAACTTGACCTTCTGGTGCACAATTCACCTTTTGCAATATGCGAGTATTTGGGAATGTAAGCTTGTTATAATCAAATTGGCGATGTTATTCTTGACAATTTTAAAGTAAAAATAACAATAAATGCACATTCTTCCTGATGCAAATAATAAGGCACTACTTTACTCACGAGCTTCCAATTAAAGAAAACACTCTGGTATCATATCGGTTACCCAGGAACTTTTGAATTCTACATCATGGCACGTGTTGCAATGAAGTCAGACGACTTAATGACCACACTCGTTATCTTGTTTAATTATAATAAATAGCCATCCCTTTCACAACAAAAATAAAAAAGCGACCCCATATGCTTTTTAAAAACGGGCATGTTCAAATGACCTTAACACACGCTACACAGTTATAAAAACGAAACAAAGAAAAAGCATTGTAGTCGGGATATAGATAGCAGTTCCCTCAGGGTGCGATTCTACACTAAGTTGCATTATAAAATTATAAGTTATTTGGACACCACCACGGTTTTATAGTAATACCACTCTCTTGGTTGAACACCAGGAAATACTCAAAGAAAAAAAGAAGATCCTCAAATTAAAGAATTCTTACAAAAGTAAACAAACACTAATCGTGTCCTGGTTGCAGTTTCAAACATTAAACAACTAATTGTACATTATAGCATAATATGTAAGCGTAAATACAACGCAAACTTATTTATCTAAAGATCAGTATAAATAGTAAACAGCATAATGCCTAGCTAGAAACTTATGGCTACACATTTTAAAAACTGTGGCAGTGTAGCAGTGTAAAGTGACTTCATTTTAAGCGTTTCGTTTTTTAGACCACCTAATCTGTGTTTAGCGCAGCATTGGTTTTCTTCTTCGTTCTCCCCCTTCCTTTGTAACACTAACTCGGACGAGTTCACTCCTTATTACAGGTTTCATGCTTTTCTTACTAGTCCACTCGTCTAACGAGTTACGTCTCTTGGAATCTAGCAATCGCGCAGATTACTTTGTTTATGATACTTTACTTCTTGATAGTTAAGAAATGCAAAAAATAAAAAGAAAATACTCTTAATTTAATAAAAACTTTTTTATTTCGGCTTTTCCCAACTATCAAGAAGTAAAATATTACAAACAAAGTTATTCTGCCAAGTTGGTCAATTCGAAGAAAAAAAAGAATTAAATGAAGCTACAAGATATTGAAAATTAGATTTAAAGCTCAACCAAAGCGTTATTGATTTAAAGTCAGTGTATATATATATATATATATATATATATATATATATATATATATATATATATATATAGAAAAGGTGCTGAATACTCGATCCAGCAATAGCATTGTCTATTATTAGTAAGACTGATTTTATGTAAAGGTATGTTTGTTTGTCAAGATCTACACAATAAATACTGTTGTTATCACAGACAAGGGATGCTATAATAATTTCACTCAAGAATCAATTTGAACAAATCCATGTGTTTTGCCAGTTAAAGACTACTTATGGCAATAACATAAACGTAAAAACAAACTGTCTTAAATAGTATTACATTTAATGTAACAAAAGTGGCAATTGAAAAGAATTACTCACAAACCAATATGCAATAGCTATTTGACTAATGAAGATTCTACAATTACATGACAATGCACGTCATAACATTACAGAATTAAAAAAATATAATAGACAATATTTATAAATGTTAATTCATAACAATAGATAATTTCCTGCTACACTATAAGCCTTTGTTTGTTCATTTATTAAAAGCATATCATATAAAACATTATGTTGGATAATAGATTACCATCCACGAGGAGGTTGCTGTTGTGGTGGCGGATAATTTGGATACTGTGGTTGTGTATTATAATCTTGCTGCTGATAGTTCTGCTGATAACCACCTGCTTGTGGAAACCCACCTGGATAATTGTAAGATTCTAAAATCACTCTGTTAAATGTATTATTAGTTTAGAACACTATACATACGTGGATACGGTTGAGTTGCATAAGGATTATAACCTAAAGGCATCGGTGGTGGTACATATGAAGGATATGGTGCAGCTGCTGTTGCTCCAAATGGTACAGGCATTCCTTGCACATAAACTGGATATGGCAATGCTGATGGTGTCTGTTGAGGTGGTGATGTAGGAGATTGAGGAGATGGAACCGTTGGCTTCACATCTTAAATATAAATGAGGTAGCATTAACAAATACTCTTGCATTGCTAATATTGACAAAATTTGCCACCAACGAATTAGAACCGTTTACCCAATAGAACCTAATCATATTTCCATAAAAGAAATGAAGAACATGTGCAACCCTAACAAGTAACTGATGCTGGATACAAAGCTACAGAACAAAAAAAATCAGGTTTGGAATTGAATGAATATTGTTATGTAATTAATTTAGTATTCTCGTTTTCACATTATAGTATTTTTAGTTATTTGATAATTTGAATTTAAAATGTGGCGTACTTTGTCAGCCAAAAGCATGCATGCTATGTAAACATTAATACTGTGATCGGTAGTTGAAGAAAAAATGCAACATGGCAGATTCTATTGTAAAATAGTTATTTTGGTGCATTATATTCTGTAATGCTCTACATAACTAATAATTATGTATGTTTTAATATATTACATTAAGTTGGTTTTCTTTGGTATATTATTTATTTAATGACTGTAAATGCACAATTTGGCAGCAGCAAAACTGCTCAATGAGCAATGTTATCTTCTCCAGTCCAGGACACATAAATTAGTTGTATTCTGATAACTTGTAACATTCCATAGATTTAATCCATATTGGGGAAATTCCAAAAATTAGTTTGTTGTTACATATTTTTATGCAAAACATTCTTTGTTGAAATCGGTATCTACCATAGAAGTTTCAGTTATTATGATTTTCCTAGAACGCAGCATTTTAACCTCATTCAAATTTAATTTGAATTAATAGTTTCTGTGTCAAGGTGATTTCAATTGTAATTTATTTTGGGGGAAAACCCATTCATTAGTTAAGGAATTTTACTGGAACAATTATTTTAAATCCATCATTAGTATTTTGCAAGGTTATGTAATTCATTCTTCTTCAAGTCTTAGAAATATAGTATAAAGTTAATTATTATTTAACTATATTCACAGCACCACTTACATTATTATCTTATATACTTTAAATGAAATACGTAGATATTAGGACAGTGGCCTGGGAAAATTTTCGGTACTATAGAAAAATCCTTCGTGGGGTCGTTGACCCTTTGCTGTTTGTCGATTTTCGAACAGTGGTGGGTCTTCTCCAAATTTTGGGGTCCTATAAATTTCAGGATCGCCCTGTTTGCTTACTTCTACAGTGGTGTTGGCCAATCCTTCAAATTTTTGTTTTGAAGGGGGGGGCAGGATGGGGTGGACCATTTCCCCAATTTTTTAGAAGGGGTTTTAAAATTTTAAGGGCATGCCCACTCTTTGTCCTTTAGTAAATTTGGAAAATTGTTGATCCCTTAAAAATTGGGCTGCTGATGCCACAGCATTTTATTCCTTAGAAAACATTTGGTGCTGTTAGCAGGGATCGAAACGACTAGTGAATCACAAGACATCGTCACTGACCGCTCAGCCACAAATACATAACATATTAAATACAATTCGATGCTTACATGTTGTCTATGATGCGATCTGACAATGTGTTAACCGTAGTCAATTAAGATAAACACAAAACTTGTAACGATTCTTATGGGTGAGAAATGCTAATATTAGCTTTTTACATCAAATCGTCATTGACAAAAAAAGTCTTAGAAACTTCTGCATTAGAACTCTATAATAAATTAATTGTTATATTTGTAGTTTATGCTATGGGGTTTATCACACAAGCTGCAGTAAATATATTAAAACTAGCAACATTATTAAATGTCCTAAGTGTTTTAACAAGGAGGATACTAAATGGATAGTAAAAATAAAGAAAAAATACAAGCACTAGAGGAACAAGTTGTAGAATTAAATGCTGATAACAAAATGAAAGAATCCCACAAATCTCACATAAAGAATCTAAAAAAGGAAAGCAGCATGTAATGAAGAGGTTCTAAACGCTTTACTTTGTGAGGCCAGGAAAAAAATAAAGAAATTGCAAAGGATAAAAGAGATAAACCCCACACTCAATATAGATTTATTAAAAGCTTCCTCTACTGTAAATAATATAGGCATACATGATGGAATTAACAAGATAAATTTCGAGCCAGAAATAAACAGCAATTTAATGGAAATTCACCAAATACAGAGTATTTAAAGTACAATACCAAAACATGATGTCACAATAGAAGCGAATGCGAACCGCATTTTGAACATGGAAAATTTAGATAAGACATACTCTGATGATTTGAGGTACTGTAGGGATGTCCATCTCAATATACTTACGTGTAAAACAACTTTTCAAGATAGTTTGGCTAAACAATTGTTGGCGTATGCTTGAAGTAAACAGGGAAATTTACTCGTACAAATTTAAATATCCCAAGGCAGATGTAAATAATCAACAAACTCAACCGAAAATAAAATTGGCTGTAAATTATTTACAATATAAACGGAACAGCTGCTTTGTACCAAATTATTTCTGAGGGGTAAGATAACAGTATCCCACAAAGGACAGACAATTACTGAATAGATTTAGCTCCAAGGTTTGTTTGGAATAGTGCCTATACAGGCATATACCCTATTTGCGATAAATATGGGATGACGTCACAATTCCAATAAATGTTGTGTTGTCGTAGTTGACTTATTTTATGTGCATTTAATGATTGGATTTCTAATTTTTTCTTAGACTACATATGCGCACGCAGTAAAATCACATCAAACTTCCGAATGACAGCATTGTATAACTTAGCTAACCATGGTCTTTGTTTATTACCAACTAACTATTAAAAGTTAGCATAGTTTAAACTGTAAGTGTAAGACATTGAATGCAGCTCAAGATGCAATGCAGGATTAAGCTTTATCAGGTAATAAAAGCAGTGTCTTTAATATTAACTTTAAACTTGCAATATATAGTGTTCGAGTCCTAAAAATAAATGTTTTATGTAGCAAATATAAAGCTTAAAATACTTATTACAAATTTAAACAAAAAAAGTACAATGCAAAAATGTCAAAGAAAAAAGAAATAGAAAATGTTACAACACCGTACAAAACTGCCAACTGTAACATCGTAATATCAGTAAAGCTACGTTCATATTTTATAATCACTAGCACTTTATTACTGTTTCTGACTTCATCCCATATTTATCGTGAATAGGGTAAACCTGTAGAAACCTGTTTTCTTGGTCAGAAGTAACAAATTAAAATATTGCATCATACCCATTTTAAATATTCCACCTTCGTTTATAATTACCTAAAATAAGCGATGCCACGATAATAGTATATGTGTAAAACAACAACAGATAGCATGCGTCACGAATAATTGGAACCAGATAACAAGGTGATAAATGCCACAATTTTAGACAATAATTAGGTTTTCTGAGATATCTTGCATTATAGTGCTCCACATTTTTCTGATAGTATTCTACAAAATGGATAATTTGTATAAAAAGAAACTATTCATTCGTGAGTCCTTCATTGATTAGATTCGAAGGCATTCGATTCTTAAAGGAGATGGCGAAATGTTATTTTAATTAAAGCACGAGGTGTTGCATTATGAAGATGATATTAGAAGTATGCAGTATGCTGGAATTTAATAATTATTTTGATATAATGAATAAGTGATAGTTGTTTCGTATTAGTTAAAACAAACTATAGTGGATTTGAATTGTGCAGTGCGCTTGCGCCTCTTAAATAAAACGCGTGCGAAAGTGGTTTTGTGACGAACAGCGACGACTCTTCTTTCAAACTCGTAACGGGAAGGTTGTGCGTGACAAACTATATCCAATAAGTATAGTGCTTGCAACAGTGCATTCAACCAACTCCCCCGGGGGCATTCCAGCAACATCAAGAGGACCGCACACCAAGGACAATTTGGTGAGTGAATTTATGCCTTCTGTTTATTAATTTTACATGCATACAACTTACTCATTTAAAGCTCGCGTTTTGTTCTATTTTCGAATTACAGTCCACGATTAAATAAGACGCGCCAGCACCTTTATCTAAGTTTAATTAATTGACATTTGTCCTTTTTCGTGATAGAACAGTCCATGGTGAATAAATTAATTCATTTCGTTTTAGCTTGTATGTATGTAGAACTTGATTAACAATATTCGCATCATATTTCTATTTACTTAGATATAAAAATTCGATCAAGTCTATTAATTAGAAATCATTATTTGATTATAGATATATTATGATTTAGCAATAGTTTAGTTAGAGAGCTTTATTAATCATTTTACAGACATAGTTAAATAGTTCCGTATAGAAAACCTGTTGCAAATGTTGGATTCAAAGTTGTTCTATTGTAAAATTTTGTATACCTGTGTAGTAGGTCACTCCGTTTGGCTTATGTACAGCTGCAAACGACATTCCAGTTTTATCGTATAACCTACCTGAATGTTTAAGGGTTTTAACCACTAAATATTTTAACTATATTTCTTGTTTGAATGACTAAACCCTTAGGGCGTTTTATAAACCTTCTTGTTAAGGGTTGTCAGGTCGTTTTAAAATACAATAGGAAGCTTTAGGGATCTAACTACTCGTTTCGCATTTTACTTTACAAATCGGGTAATGACTTTATTGGATCATTTTCGGTGATTGGATTTACAATAAGATTATTGTCGCTCGTTGTTAATTGGAATAATTGTCGTTTGTTTCTTCATACAAAATGCCTGACACAAATACGTCTGTAACTTTACTAAAGCTTTACGCTGCTAGAATTCATGAAATCTTCGAACTTTCTGAAAAGGCACAATACAATGATTCAGTACATAGGTTATTCAAATTGAAGTGTCGTATCCTTGAATCTGTCTATAAGGATTTTACTGAAAAGTATATTAGTGTATTGGTAAACACAGAACCAGAATTGCAACCTGCTTTAGAGAATTTGTGTAAAACGTGGATGACGAATATTATTCTATTCTTTTGATAGAGCAAGAAATATTTTCTGCTGAAGTGAAAACTCCGTCTGCGAATCACACAAGTCGACAAGACAATAATTTTACACCTAGAGTAAAATTACCAAAATTACTCTTCCCGTTTTGATAATGACCCAAAAACTTTAAGACTTTCAAGGATATGTTTGATGTTTTGATAGATAAACAACCGCATTTAACGGACATCGAAAAGCATTCCTACCTTCTTTCAAGCTTGTCGGGTGAATCATTGACATTGTTGCGGTCTATTCCTCTTTGTCATGAAAATTACAAACTAGCATATGACACTTTATGTTCTAGATATAATAATAAACGTCTTTTGGCTAATCACCATTGGGGTTTAATAAAAAACTACCCGCCTATGCATGCGGAAAACGTAAAACAACTTCGAAATTTAATTGACTGTTTCACAGAAAACTTATCGATTTTGGGATCATTACAATTTGATGTTGAAAGTTGGGATTTCGTTCTTGTAGATCTTTTATTATGTAAACTCGATGAGGAAACTCGTAAACGATTCGAATTGCATTTCAATTCTACTGATGTGCCTACATTCAATTGCGTCAAAGACTTTTGTCAAAACAATGTGTAGCCTTAGAGAATCTTGTCTCAAGCAAACAACCGAAAGTGGTTAAAGGTACTATTAATAAACAAGGTATCGTTCGTTCGAATTCTGACGTGAAGCCTAGGACATTCTTAGCTGAGACTAACACTTCCCTAAGAACAATTCGTTCTGCTGCATCCTTTGCAAGGAAATCATGTATTGTATTCGTGCGAGCAATTTCTTAAATTGTCTCCAAACAAGCGTCACGAGCAAGCCAAACATCTTCGGTTATGTTTGAACTGTCTTCGACCAAATCATAACATGTCGTCTTGTCCGTCAAAGGTTTCGTGCAGAACTTGCAATAAAATCATCATACATTGTTACATTTTGTGCAGTCGATTGCTACGTCACCACCTTCTTCAACTCCAACTCGTGAAGAAAATTTGCAAGCCAGTTCGTCTAATAATGCTACTTGTACTACAACAGTTGGGTCTGAGGCGACAACTTGTCTAGCTCTGCTACCCACGGTTTGTTTGGAAATTCTCGACAAGAGAAATCAACCTCAAATTATTCGTGCTCTAGTAGACACTGGGAGTCAAATTTCATTTATTACGGAGTCTTGTCGTAAGTCTATTGGTATATCGTCTCGTCCTTCTTGATTCCTATTTCTGGTTTGGGCCAGACTTCACACCAAACGTTAGGTGTGATATCTGGAACAATTCGTCCCATTCAGGAATATGATTCAGTCCCGACGGACAACAATTTGAAAATAAACTTAATGGTCTTGCCGTCTATTTGCGGTAATCTTCCAAACAAGTATATTCAATCGTATTGGTCTCATTTGGAAAACATAAAACTCGCAGATGAAAACTGGAGACATCCTTCTCCAGTACAAATGTTATTGGGCTCTGATGTTGCCAGTCGAAAATTGATGGCAAAGAAATTTCGCCTGTTGCTGTCAACACCATATTTGGTTACATGATATTTGGTACTGTCGATCCCATCTCAACCAATGTTATTCATTCGTTCTTTGTATCTATCGATCCTTGTATGGATATTGATCTTAAACATTTTTGGGAGCTTGACGACATTCCATCGAGGAGTTTGTCGTCCCCAGAAGATGACCTTGCTCAACAATCTTTTGATAACTCGTTGCATCGGTTACCCAATGGTAGGTTCGGCGTGAGCCTTCCATTTAGAGAAAATGTTCGTGAGTTTCCGGACTCGAAATCTATTGCCATTAAACGTCTATTGTCACTAGAGCGTCGTCTCGAAACTAATCCAGACTTGCAAAATTTGTATGTAGATTTCATGCGTGATTACGAAGCCTCTGGTCACATGTCGCTTTATCAACGCCTCCAGCTGACAATAATGCGTATTTTATTCCACACCATGCCGTGTTCAAACTAGAAAATAATAAACCTAAATTGAGAATTGTTTTTGATGCTTCGCTCGAGCTTGAATGGTATTTCATTGAATGATACCTTACTCACTGGACCTAAGCTCCAGAATGATATTGTAAAAATACTTTTGGCTTTTCGCATTCCCAAGTTCGTTTTTGTCTGTGACATAAAATACATGTACAGGCAAATATTGATATCAGAAACGGATCGTTCTTATCAATTGATACAATGGCGATGGAATCCTTCAGAACCAATTTCAACCTATCAGTTGAACACAATTACATATGGAATTTCATCCGCTCCTTTTCTCGCCATTCGCACTATCTTAAAACTAGCTGAACTAGGAGAAAATAGCTACCCATTGGCTGCTCATGCTTTGAGAAACAATTTGTATGTTGATGATGTATTGACTGGGTCGTCCACTCTCCAGGCAACTCATGAACTAAAACGTCAACTCATCGAACTACTACGTGCTGGCTGCTTGAACTACGCAAATGGGCTAGCAACAGTCCATTACTGTTAGAAGATATTCCTACTGAGTATCAACAAGTAAAACCAAGTTTAGTCGCAAATGATCTTAAGTTTACCGTAAAATGCTTGGTCTTCAGTGGCACTCGATACCGGATAATTTTTCATTTTAAATGCAGTCTTTAGAAAATCGTCTTTCCAAGCGGATTTTACTTTCGACAGTTGCTAGGATTTACGATCCTCTAGGATTTATTACACCAGTTACCTTTTCACTCAAACAACTCATTCAACAATTTTGGGTGCTGGGGTTGGATTGGGATGATCCTCCTCCTGAATCTATTGTCATATTTTGGAAAAATTTGTTGCTGAATTTTTATATATAGATTCAATTCAAATTCCTCGTTATATCCCTATTGATGAAGCCTGTAGTATACAACTACATGGTTTTTGTGACGCGTCCGAGAAAGGATACTCGGCTATTGCATATTTTCGTTTAGTATTTCCGTCAGGAAAAATATCTGTTCACTTTGTTATGGCTAGATCAAAGGTCGCCCCTTTAAAATGTCTTTCTATACCCAAGCTAGAACTATGTGCTACCGTACTTTTGTCTAAATTAGTTCATTTTGTTAAAACTACATATTCAAATGTAACCTTTGAAAAAATCTGTTGTTACACTGATTCTTCTGTAGCTTTGACTTGGATTAAGTCACCTACCTATCGTTTAAAAATGTTTGTAGCTAACCGTGTTAGTTACATCCAAGAACGTATTTCTCCCGAACAGTGGAGTTATATTAGTTCTTCAAACAACCCATCTGATTGTGCTACCAGAGGTTTATTTCCTTCGGTATTGCCCGCGCATCCGCTATGGTGGGCAGGTCCTGAATTTTTGTCGTTGTCTGAAGAAAATTGGCCTTTGCCAAAATTGTTCGTCCCTTCTCTGGAAGCATCTTCTGAGGAGAAACGCATTACTTTGATTGTTACCGTAGAATCAACTTGGCTGGAAGACTTATCAAACAAATTTTCGTCGTTACACAAAATTCAACGTATAGTCGCATATTGTCTGAGAATCTTTACTGTTAGAAAAGCTACCATCAATTCGCTATTTTTATCGTCGGTGGAGCTTCACACTGCTCTTATGGTTATTGTCAAGCTGGTCCAATTTAGTTCACTTAAAGTTGAAATCGAAGCCGTTCGTCAAGGTGAGCCTTTGCCTAAACATCTGCAACGTCTAGGCTTATTTCTTGATTCGAATGACATTTTAAGAGTAGGCGGGAGACTGATTCATTCCAATCTTCCAGATTCCATAAAACATCCAGCGGTATTACCCAATAAACACCGTATAACAGATTTGTTGATTAAACAAGTGCACACAAAATTTACATTCGGGAGTAAACACAACGATGTACTTGCTTCAAGAACGATTTTGGATCATCTCATCTCTGCGTGCAGTTCGTAGAATACTGTCTAAATGTTATCATTGTTATCGTCTTCGCCCTATTCCTGTCAGTCCAGTTATGGGTGAATTGCCGTCATTTCGTGTTTCTCAAGCCAAGGCCTTTAGTTCCGTCGGTATCGATTTTGCCGGCCCTTTTACGATTAACATGCATCGTGCAAGAGGCACCAAGACTTGCAAGGCATATCTTTGTGTGATTGTTTGTTTCGCCACTAAGGCTCTTCATTTGGAAGTCGTATCAGACTTGTCGACTGATGCCTTTATCGCTTGCCTTCGCTGCTTTTATTGCTCGTCGTGGTCGGTGTCAACACATTTTCAGCGACTGCGGCACAAATTTCGTCGGCGCTAGTCGCCAACTTTTAAAGATCTCCGACACTGTGCAGAATCGTTAGCCATTACGTGGCATTTTAACCCCGTCACGCCTCACTTCGGAGGTATTTGGGAAAGCGCCGTTAAATCGGTGAAAACTCACTTATTTCGTGTTGTTGGAAACCAAGTGCTCACGTACGAGGAGTTTCATACTTTAACCACTCAGATTGAAGCATTGTTGAATTCAAGACCCTTGTGCAGCATAAGTTCGGATCCCAATGATCTTTCGTCACTGACACCAGGTCACTTTCTAACTTTAGAACCCTTGACAGCACCGCCGGACCCAGACTTGTCTCATTTGAAAATCTCTAGACTCTCTCGTTGGCAGTTGATTCAAGCTATGCATCAAAGTTTTTGGGTTCGATGGCACAATGAGTATTTACACCAATTGTATCAACGTGGTCGGTGGTACAGGTCCAAGAGACTCGACGGCGTTGACATTGGTACTTTAGTGCTCATCAAAGAAGAGGGTGTTCCTCCTTTAAATTGGAAACTCGCCAGAATTGTAGAGCTTCATCCTGGAAGCGATGGAGTACCTCCGTGTAGCCACCGTAAAAACTTCACGAGGGAATTTGAAAAGACCAATGGTCAAACTATGTCCATTGCCGTCTCAATAATAAATATTAGTTATTTAGTGTTCTTTATTATAGTTTCGTAAGCATTATTATATTCATTTAGTTCTACATACATACAAGACTCGGTCAAAGTTAAATTTTTCGTGTTAAGTTTAAAAAAAATAGCCCAAAGCTATTTTGGTGGGCAGAATGTTTCGTATTAGTTAAAACAAACTATAGTGGATTTGAATTGTGCATTGCGCTTGCGCCCCTTAAATAAAACGCGTGCGAAAGTGGTTTTGTGACGAACAGCGACGACTCTTCTTTCAAACTCGTAACGGGAAGGTTGTGCGTGACAAACTATATCCAATAAGTATCAGTGTACACGCTTCAGCAACAGAGGATCGCAACCAAGGACATTGAAATTATCCTTCTTATTAATTTTACATGCATACAACTTACGCATTTAAAGCTCGCGTTTTGTTCTATTTTCGAATTACAGTCCACGATTAAATAAGACGCGCCAGCACCTTTATCTAAGTTTAATTAATTGACAATAGTCTAAACCCAAATTACATACAAAAATTAAAGTATTAATTACAATGAATAAGAAAAATTCTTCAATATAATGCTATTTTAAAAATTTTATTAAATTTATTAAAATTTAACCAGAAATGTACTTTGGTAATTGCGGTTTTTAATATGGAAAATCTTGTGAGCTGATTCGACGTTAATTTACAATAAGAAGATTTTAATTACGAGGAACATTTTTGTGGATTGTGCAAGTATTATTTATACATTTATTTTAACTGATATTAGAGTATTTTTATCTAGTTTAAGATAGACCTAATAATTTTTTTTCTGTAAAGGATTTTTACCAGGAGTTTGTGTTTAGAGTTCGAAATACTCTGACCTTTTAATAGATTATCTGCCAAAGATTTTTTGGCCAAAAACAAATCTTACAAGCATGAAAATAATTAGAACCAGGTAAATCATCCTCAAAAGAATAAGATTAATTCTGTAAATTTAAAATAAGGAAAGAAACAATTATTTTTATTTATAACAATTACTTCTTAGAAATTATTTTGTTTGAAAGAAACAATGTTGTAAATGTTCCAAATGTATAAATGCTTTGTAATGTTGCTGTGTTTGACTTCATTTTGAAAACTCGGTTAATTCCATTGAGCTATCCAGGCAAAGTTGAAAGGGACAGTAAGTAAACAATTTCAAGTTATACAAATTGCTGTATCTGTATCACAGCACCCTTTTAGTAATGACCAACGCAGGCCATTATCACAGCACTCTTTCAGCAATGCACTCAACGCAGCCTTGTCACCGCACTCTTTTAGTGGCTCCAAACGTGAGGCCAGTTTCATATCACTCTTTCAAGGACGCTTTCAACGCAGCCTTATCATAGCACTCTTTTAGTGGTGTACCAAAGTGTGGCCAGTTGTCACAGCACTATTTTAGTGATGCCCAACATGCGGCCAGTTGTCACAGCAATATATATATATATATATATATATATATATATATATATATATGTATTAGTGGATTTAAAGGGTTAAATTTGGGTATAAACAATGCAATTTCAAACACCCTGTGTAGAGAGAGGAACATAATATTTACGTGCAAAATTTATTTCATCTATTTAATTTGAAGTAAGAAGTATTGACATAATTTTGTAATTAGAGATTAAAAGTTAATAGGTTCATAAAGAAAATCAGTTTTATAAGCCAATAGAAATTATTAATTAATTTAATTTAGTTTAATTCAACGGGTTATAACATCAGAACACGCATCAGAGCATGAAAAATCAATAATCCCAAGGCGAAAAGCTTTGTTAACAAACGAACAGACGTCGGTTGTATAAAATACTGTGAAATGTAGGCTCCGAGAAGTGTTATTTTAAAGGATCGTTAATTGAGCACACCTGCACGTTGGAAAGGTCATCTTCCGCTTATTTGTGAAGATAACGAGGTAAGCTTCAAGGAAATATTGTTCAAACCATCGGTGGTTTCGCATAAACGCTAACAACAGTTTCTTAAAAAGCAGAAGGGATGAACAATCAATAATATGCTTCAGAATGAGACGGGCATAAAAGCGTTCACTTGAGTAGGCACGTATTCGATCCACGTGGAGTCCATGAAGACGCGGGCAGCTATATCGATTTTCTACAACGCAAGCAAGGTTAGAATGCGTCATCAAATATGCATAAGACAGAAATAGAGATATTACAGGCGGAGTTTTAAGACGTCACTAAAATGTATCATTGGTCGAAATATATAGTTTTAGAACAGACGAACACGCGACAGGTGGATGTGATAGTTTGTCGGATATAGCGTGTTTTCGAAAAGCTTCAATGAAGAGGTATTTTTCACAAGTTATAATTTGGTCATCCTAAAAGTATTACAAAGTTTGTTTCTTTAAAAACAAAAGTTATAAACAATTATACAAACCAAAAAATCATGTTTCTTCCAAAAACCATAACTTATCTTGAATTTACTTACTTTGCCAGTGAATATAATTTTTCAGACTTTTAATGTATATTTAAAATTTTAAAAGTAAGAAAAGGTACTACTGTATAAGCAAATCAAATATAAATATGCAAAAATTTAATATTGCAATTAAATCGCCTGATAAGAAAGGTTATAAAAATTGTATAATGTTACCTGAGTAATAAGATGGAGTCGAAGGTGCTGGTGCAGGTGCAGGTCTACTAGCTTCTTGAGTCAAATCCTTCATAAGTTCATCTTTTTCAGTTTTTCGAGCAAAGCAATAATCAGAAACTTTATTTTGGAATGCTACAAGTAACTGTAAAATAACAAAAAGTTATTATGTTTTCAATAAACATGCACCAATACCTGAGTAAGATCATTATAAAATTTCGTTCCTTCTTGCAAATTGTTCTGTAGCTCACAGAATGCATCATAAGCAGAGGCTAATTGACACATCATCGTCTCATGTCCACCAGCTGTAGCACCAGTTTCACTAACAAATTCTGCATGTGCTCTCTACAAAAAAATTTCAGGACACTTAAAAGGAGGCAAATAAGCAGAATAATAATTACCTGTATTCTCTCAATTAAACCTTCCTGTTTCTGAATACTTTCTTTAACTTGAGTTTGCAATGATCCAAATGTGGCACCAAGGCTTTCTATTGATAATGCAGGTTCATTTATACCTCCGTCACTAGCAAGAGCTGCTAAAAATTTATCTTTCATGTCCAAAGTAGCAGATTTTAATTCTGATTCAATGACATCCCGTTCAGCCTTTACGGTTGCTACCTAAAATATATTCAGTAAAAACAATTTTGAACAAAGTTAATAATAAAATTGTTAATTTAATAAATTGAACAAATCCAAAATACAACAAAGCCATTTTCAAAACTATGATAAGTATATTAACTTGTAAATTCTGAGATCAGGAAAATGATTTGGGCCAAAAAATCACATGAGAACTAATAGAGTACACTGGTGCTAAAAACCAACCTAAAATAAACGTTACAATAAGGACACTAATATACTACTTGAAAACTGCTAGCTGAAAAAAGGTTTCCAAATTAATTGTTAAATTACTTGAATATTAATCACACCTCTAGGTATTTGCAGTGTAATTTATTATAACATAACTGAAACTATCACCTTCACATTAGTGGCGAAAAACACCAAAATAAAACTATTATACAATTATGTGTTCATTACAAACAAGTACATATAAATATTGTAGATGATTTTTATATTAATTAAATTTGAATTCATAAATTTACCGCCGTAATGTTAGTATCTAAGAAATGGCACAGTAGTGCTTTTCTGGAGAGCATTGATTGGTTAAGGAAAACAGAATCATCAGGGCAAATTATAAAGATGGTTTAGATTGTTTCCTCCTTAAGACAATAAATGGTTTGTGTTTAGTATAGTTTTATCGGCGAAAATATTGTCGTTTACTTGCTAACTGAGAAATGCTTTTAAATATTACTAAACAAAGGAAACAACCAAATATATCACAAAATTACTATCTAAATTCTTAACTTAATTACATGAGCATGTACCATTTTTCTAGGTTATAGTTTCAGTGCCATTTCGAATGGGCCTGCACCTTGACGAAGTTCTAAATTAATAGAACAGGTGAAATGGCTTGCGTGTTCTAATGAGCTAAAGAGCCAAACTACAGGTCCAACCAAAGTAGTAGGGTCGTTAGTGAGGAACCAGACTAAGACAGGTCCCCGAAAGAGGGCAGTGGCTGCTTCGGTACTTAGACTGGCAGAGATCATAGGGGTCGGTATGGCAGTCTAAGACACACTACCGCGATGTGGAAGGCAACGGGAAACCACCACATTATCTCCCAAGTACACAGCGTACTTAAATTGTAATAAACATGATGGCATTCTCTGGGGTAAAAAATTCCGGAGTTAAAATAGTCCCCCATTCGGATATCCGGGAGGGGACTACTTCGGAGGATGCGATCGGAGAGTCGGAAACATTCTGCGAGTCGGAGCATGGAATGTTAAATGTATGAAGCAAGTAGGTAAGCTAGAGAACCTAAAAATCGAAATGAATAGGTTATCACTAAACATAGTAGGGATTAGCGAAGTTCGGTGGCCAGAGGCGGGGGATTTTTGGAGGGGAGACTTCAGGGTAATTCATACAGGAGCAGATGAGGGAAATTTGGGTGTGAGGATAGTTATGCGGAAAAAGATAGGATACTGCGTACAAAATTACTTACAAAAGAACGAACGAGTACTCATGGTTAGATTAGAATCTAAACCGGTAAACACAGTAATAATACAAGTATACATGTCCACCTCTAGCTACAGTGACGAAGAGGTAGAAGCCATCTACAAAGATATAGAAGACATATTAAGATACGTAAAAGACCATGAAAATTTAATAATTACGGGGGATTTTAATGCAGTGCTAGGTGAGGATAGAGAAGGAGTGGTAGTAGGTTTATTTGGTTTAGGCACGAGAAACGACAGGGGAAATAGGCTGGTGGAATTTTGTGACAAGAACAATTTAATTATCTCAAACACATTATTTCAACATCATGCTAGAAGACGTGGAAGATGCCAGGAGATATAGGAAGATATCAAATAGATTACATTCTTGTTAGACAACGGTTTAGGAACCAAGTAAAAGACTGTAGAAGCTACCCAGAAGCAGATATAGATACTGACCACAACATAGTAATTATGAAGGCCGCACTTAAATTTAAGAATATGAAAAAAAAAGGAGCGGAAAAAGGCACTTGGACTTAGAGAAACTAAAAGATAAAGATATTCAAAAAAGATTCGAAAAAAAGTCAAATGAATTGCTCAAAGATATCGGGAAAATATCTGATACTAAGGAAGTAGAAACAGAATGGAATAACATTAAATCTAGCCTAGACATGGCAGCCAGAGATACTCTGGGCTATACACAAAAAGAAAACAAGAAACCATGGACAACAAAGGATATCCTGAATTTAATAGAAGAAAGACGAAAATACTAAAACAGACCAGACGAAAAAGGAAAACAGAGATACAAAGCCATAAAATGGGAAATTATTCGAAAATGCAGGAAAGCTAAAGAACAGTGGATTGATGAAAAGTTCAAAGATGTACAAACGAAGATGTAAATAGAAAAGACAGACGAAGCATACAAATTAATTAGAATAAATTTTAGGGATATAAAACCGTACAGCAAAAATATAAGAGACGCACAAGGAAACGTCATTATAGAAAACGTAGAGAAAGTGGGTAGATGGCAAGAATATATAGGGAATTTATATGCAGGAGAGGAACTAACTAACAGCATTAGAACAGGAATCAGACATTAAAAATGAGGACTTGGGATATCCTATACTTAGAGATGAGTTTGAATTAGCATTAAAGTGTCTGAAAAATGGTAAGGCGCCGGGTACAGATAAGGTGCAAGCAGAAACTCTAAAAGCCGCAGGAAAAGCAGTAACAGAACGTCTCTTCCAACTTGTAAGCTATATGTATGAGACAGGCGAGATACCGAAAGATTTCAAACGTAGCATCATAGTAACTATACCAAAAAAGAAAGGCGTAGATAGATGTGAAATTTTTCGAACAATAAGTTTGACAGCACACGTGTCAAAAATATTAACTAGAATTGTGCAAAGACGAATGGAAAAACGAGCGGAAGAAATACTAGGAGAAGACCAATTTTGGGTTTAGGCAGAACAGGGGAACACGGAAGGCTATTTTAGCTCTGAGAGTGATCATGGAGAAAACAATAGAAAAAGGGGAAAGCATGTATATACGGTTTGTAGATTTGGAAAAAACTTTCGACAATGTAAAATGAAAAAAAATGTTTGAAATACTCAAAAAGATTGGAATGAGTTATAGGGATAGACGAATAGTACATAGCTTATACAAAGAGCAAACAGCAGTAATAGAATTAGAGCAGGAACGTAGAGAAGTAAACATTAGGAAAGGGGTGAGACAGGGATGTGCCCTATCCCCATTAATTTTTAACTTGTACATAGAAGAGGCAATGAATACTGTCAAATGCAGGAAGACATTTGGAATTACTATGCAAGGACAAAAAATTGATATGCTTAGATTTGCAGATGATATAGCAGTATTAGCGTCTAGCAAAGAAGAGTTAGAATCTGCTCTTAATGAAATGGAAACGGTTCTAACAGAGAGATACGGTATGAAAATTAACAAAACTAAAACTAAAGTTATAGTATGCAAAGGTGGGGAAAATAAATCAAAAACAAGAATACAAGTATGTAACTCGAACTTACAAGAGGTTAAGGATTTCTGCTACCTAGGAAGCCAAATAACGCAAGATGGGAAAAGCACAAAAGATATAAAACAAAGATTAGCACAAGGTTGTGCTACATTTAACAAGAAAAAGCAACTACTGTGCTCAAATACCACAAACATAGAAACAAGGAAAAGATTGCTTAAAACATATGTATGGAGCACAGCACTGTACGGAAGTGAAGCATGGACAGTAGGAGAAGCGGACAAGAAAAAGGTAGAAGCCTGTAAAATGTGGTGCTACAGACGTATGATGAAGATATCATGGACAGACAAAGTTAAAAACGAAGAGGTACTAAAAATGGTAGGGGAAGAAAGAAATATGTGGAAAACGGTAAAAAATAGGAGAGATAGGATGATAGGCATGAGGGAATAGTGCGAAATATATTAGAAGCAGAGATTGGAAAAAAGAGAAAAAGAGGCAGACCTAGGTTAGACTACTGCACACAGATAGTAAAAAATGTAGGCTGTAGGGGTTTCAGGGAGATGTGTAGGCTAGTCCAGAATAGAAATCAATGGAGGTACGCATCCAACCAATCCCAAGATGGATAAACTAATGACGAACTGTGCTTAAACATGATGATTATTATAAGTAACTACAAGAATTGGTTGGGCAATATTCTCGAATAATATTAAGTATGAAAGGATTTACTGGAAAACCATTATTTCGGCAAACGTCTAAGTGTTGGGGGATCTTGGTAGCCACAGGTTGTTTAACCCCCTTCACTGAATCTCGGTGAAATAGGGCATAAAATTAGAAAACAATAGAAGGGGAATGAGCTGTATACACATGCTGTGTGAGAATTTCAGGGAACTATGTAGGCTAGCTCAGAATATAAATAAGTGCAGGTACGTGTCCAACCAGTTTTGAGACGGAAAACCTAATGACGAAAAAATAAGCGCAGATAAATCTGATGATTAGTATAAACAACTAGTTGTTGGTTGCGAAATATCTGCAACTAATGTTGACTGTGCGAAAAGATATATTGGAAAATATATTAAATCGGTAAATGGTTAAGTGTTGGGGGAACTTGGCAGCCACAGGCTGCTTACCTCCCTTCACAACCACTGAAGGTAGGAAAAATAGGGTATATAACTGTAAAACAATAGAAGGTGACCGAACTGTATCTAACAAGAAAGAACAGGACCTATGAGGAAAGACAACAAACATAGAACAAGAAGCATATGTGTGGAGCATAGCACAGTATGCCTATGAAATACGGGCAGTCTGAAACGTAGACAGAAAAACGGTAGCAGCCTTTTGAAATACTGTGCTTCAGATGTATGAGGACGATAGCATGGACAAACAAAGATAATAACAAATAGGTTATAGAAATAGTAGGGGAACAAGGATATCTGGGGAAAAAGAGAAATAGAAGGGCGGAATACGTTCTAAAGCATTTTGGGGAATAGTATGGGATATATAACAAGCAGAGATAGGAAAAAAGAGGTAGATGTAGACCTAGATCAGATAGTGCTAGATGCAGACTGTGCAAATTTCAGGGAAATCTGTAGGTTAGTTTACAATAGGAACAATGATGGTACGTGTCTAACCAGTTCCAGGACTGAAGACCTAATGAGTTTCAGAGGTTTTCATAAATACGTGACGAGTGATATTTGCCTGTAAATAACTGACACTAATAAAACCCTTTTTTATCCCCTGTGACTTCGAAAGAAACTAGCTGTTCTCAACATGCTTATGTTCAACATGAAGTTGTTGATTTAATTGAAGCCAAGGTGTTTCCAAAATTAAAGGTAACCAACCTGTTGCAGTATTATCCCAACTTTATTGACTACTTGCAGTCTGTTAGATACATATTCTTCAAGGTTAACTAACCTGCTCAGGTTACTTGTTGTTTCTTTGGATAATAATTACAAAGTGCTCTATAAAAAATTGATATTTCCTCTATAAAACAATTCGGGATACCCTCGGAGAATTGGAACAGATACATTAAGATTGCAAATTGAAATAACATGCTTTGTTTTTCTCTATCTAAATATATGTAAAATTAACTTATGAAAACCTTTTTCTAGATTCAGAAGAATGAACCTTTCTTTTTTTTTGGCTCCGCACAATTTTGCATGTGAACATCTTCATGTCTAGACAATGAGGTCATAGGCATCAGTGGTATACAATATTAATCAAAAGAAATAAACCATAAAAGTGTAATAATTTTATTCAAAGTAGGCACGATAATCTTTCTAACCTTTAAAACCACCATAATAAATTTTACAACCTTTGAGTATGAACAATATAAGATAAAAAATTAATCCTTACTTAGATCAAGAACGCGTGTAACCTAAAAAGGAAAAGGAAAAAACTTTGGATTTACTAATATAGAAACTATTAAAATGAAATATGATTATAAACATTTCAAAGGGAACGTCACAATCGATAGAATTATGATATGCCAGAATGAAAACTTTGAATTGACACAATTGAAGACAAGGCAAAAGTGATGTGGTCTAATACGAAAAAAAGCTGTTAAAATATTATCATATAAATTTCATTATCTGGAAGATACAAACTTTGTGATATGCTTTTTGTACTGTTTCCAAATTTGATATTTTTCGGTATCAAACATCTTGGTTTTTTAAATTGTATATTTGTAATGTTTGGGCGTTATGGCAAATAAAAATCATATGAAAAAAAGGAATAATAATTTAAAATGGACAACTTATTGATGCACCTTGTATAATTTCAATTTCAGGTATAATAGTGTGTAATAAGCTATTGCAATAAATAGTAATTATATAAAAATCATAAACATAGAAATCACAAAAGCATTGTTTTATTTCTGCACAATACATATTAAAATAAAACGCCGATTCATTATTTTAAAAACCACCAAAAAGGAAAACAGATTTCAATACATTTCTCAAAAAACATCATGAAAGTTTTTGTATATCATTCATTAAAAATATTCCATTTAATAATATACCCACCTAATTATAAATATCATTTGCAATGTATGCAAGATGCAATAAAAATCGAGTTTTTACAATGTTGTTAAATACAAAAAAAAGGTGAATAAATAAAACCCAGAGATTAAATTGCCAGCCAGACATTATTATACAAGACAATGTATTGATTTACATCACAGTTACGTGTTGTCAACAAAAAAAAAACTAAGACAAACATGCCATAATAACATCTCTAGACAGCCACCAGAACTAAAAAATTTAATTACTTACAAGTCATCAAGACATGTGGGGTTAAACAGAAAAGAAAAGATTTGGTTCGTCTTAAACGCCCTGTTGATAATGGAATAATAAATGAGGGTCCACATGGTCGAAAAGAAGAAAAAAAACTTGACGTAAGAAGTTAACAAAAAACAAAAAATATGACAGCAACGATGTACTTCATTATTAATTACCGTACATTTTAAAATGCACAAGTTCACTTGCATCTAGAACTCTTTATGAAATGGAAACAAGTTTAACATGTTATTTTAAAAAGGTGAGAATGTGTGAGGAAACCCCAACAAGTATAGTTAAAATTGTTTTATGCCTATTTGTTCACAAAAATGCTCAAATAATGTTACTTTGGAATAGATTTAACCCTTAACATATTCCTTTAGGTTTGAATTCCATTGTTCAGCACTGTTCAACAATATGGTGTATTTGAGATTTATAAATAGTTATGGTTAAGCAAATGAAAGCAAGCTATTAAAAATTTTAAAGAGTGCAGTATGTTTTGCCATAGAGATATATAGCAATTATAAAAGTAGTTAAGGTGTTTTAGGTTTTACATATTAATATTATTAAAAATACATTGAAATGAGAAAAATCAAAACGTTTACAACATGAAAAACTTTTATTTGACATTGACATTCCTTATTATTCTATTTCTTAGCCGCTAAATCTCATCACCACGGTTTCTCTACTAATATGTAGTGTACATCATTTTTCATGAAATTATTGTTTTCCTATTATTTTCTCGGTGAAGACAAAAAACAAAATGGTAGTTATATACCTCTACGACATCACCCTGTTGGTTCAAGTCTGTATGTATTTCCGGAACATCGTCTGGCAAAGAGTTGGGTTCTAGAACTGCTAGTTCTGCAACCAGTAGATCATCAGGTTCTACAATTGGGCCTGAAGGTGGTTGATGTCGAAACATCTCAAGAGTTTTAGCAATTTCAAAGGATTGAGTGGGATCAAACATTAACTTTTTTTTTTGTTTAATTACCAACAATGACCAGAGTTGATTGACATGGTGTTTCAAACTCTTCCCAGAATCCAGTACAACTTGATAATGCCATGTTCCAATTTTCTTTCTTCTTTCTCCAAATAGCCATACCTGATGATTGTTGAGGAATAATCTGACTTGAACCGTTTCCCACTCTCGAAACGAAAGGCTTTCTTTTTTATGAACGTGAAAAGGGTCGGAAAAAATGGCATCTAACCGAATCCACAAGTTGCAGTTGAGGTACCTTTGTGTTGGTGATTTCCTACAGGCAAGGGGTGGTGCTTTATAATGAAATAATTTTTTTCTTATCTTGAATTGACATTTTGTCATTTTCGGCAGGTCTCAACCTATGTTTTAAAGTTTGTAGATTGCATTCTGGAAGACTATTTGTAGCCGAATGTCATGAAGTTATAAATTTTTGAAATACACCACTGGTTTTGTAATACATACAAAATTCCGTGCTCTGGAAATTAGAAGCGTTATCTGACAGAATTACTTGTAGATAATAGACTAATAAAATATTTTCTAATACACAGATGGTTGATGAACTAGTCGAAGTAAGACTTTTGACAACATTTAATTCTGCACATTTTGATTTTGCATCTATTACCACAAGGTAGCATCGATTTTCCAATGGACCAGAATAATCAATGTGAATTATTTCCCAATTTTCTTGAGATGTATTCCAAGGATGAACTGATACTTTTTAGGATTTGCTTGATTTATATAGTCAATACATACATAAGTGTATGCCACGGTCTTGCTTTGAGATTATAACCAAAGGAGAATCCCAGTCTGTTGCTTCTACCACAGAAAAGATTCCCTCCTCTAAAAGCAAGTCCAGTTCTATATCAACACAGTGACGTAGAGTGTAAGGGACATTCCATTTCCACATGAAAATAGGTTTGGTTTCTTTCCGGAGGTGAAGCGCCACTTGAAAACTTGGTATGCAGTAAACTTGTTCAAAAATGGTTGACTACTGTTTCAAAATATCCTCAATCGACTGGACTGGTTCAGTTAGTAATAATATTGGCAATTGAAGTTTTCCCCAATTCATCTGTTAAAGTTCAATGTCTAGACCTCAAATCCATCAACATTCAAAAAGAGCATCATGTGCTTCTGGTATAATGTGCAGTTCTCCATAAATTTGTTTTCCTTGATATAATACCGTGGCCTAGAAACAAGTGTTTTGTAAACCTGTTGCTCATCCACTTAAAATTATTGACGAGCTGAAAGCCTGCAACTTAGAAAATTTGAGATATAATTTTTATTTTGATAATTCCGTCAAGCTGTGTACTTCCACGGCGGCTCCGTGGCGTAGTGGTATGTGTGTGACTACTACGCCCAAGGTCCCGGGTTCGAATCCCGACACGGTCCGCTTGAAAAATGTTAGGCGAGCATTTTCACAAAAATACACCCTCGCTCGGATGAGAGGTAAATGGAGGTCCCGTGTGTGAGTGTTGTCACGACGTTAAAGATCCCTACCTTGCTTGGAACAGCAAGGGTTCGCAAAATTCAAAATTTTCCAGGTAACAAAAACTCGCTTCCTGGCCAATGTAGTACCTTCGAGTGGAGCATTGGAAAATCACATGTAATGTGTACTTCCAAAAAAAACATCATGAAAAAAAACAGCAATAACAGATTAAAACTCACAGAATAATACAATTAGATGGAACGACAACAAAATTATTACAGTTGCTTCAACATTGTACGGGGTACATCTAATGACTCAAGTAAAGAGATTTTCACAAGCAAAAAAAAGAATGTACAGGTTCAACCCTCAGTTGTTATTGTAAAATATAATTCGACATTGGGTGGAACCGATCTGATGAATGAATATACGTTAAAGTATAAAATAAACATTCAAGTGTAGAAAGTGCCGGGCAGACATAAATATAAACTACAGGAACAAAACGTAATTTTAGTGTATATAATTACTCAATTTAAACATGAACGTAACATTTTTGCATAAGATCACAATAATTCAAAAGTAGCCACCTTGTAGATACGTCATCCAATCAATAATAATATAAGAGAGGGAAAATATAGTAAAACCAATAAACAGTAAAGGCGGTTAATTTAAATATAAGGCAGAATGCCTACACAAGGAAAAAAAATAGTGGTGGAGTGTGTTTACTTGGTTATTGGGTACTTCAATACAGAATGCATGAATATTACACAAACGTTCAGGGAATAAACTAACACAACTGAAGTATAAAAGAAAAGTGCTGAAAACATATAAGTAAATATCAAACCCTACCATGCCATAGAGGTAAACGTTCGGGGAATAAACTAACATAGCTGAAGTTTAGAAAAGAAATAGTGAACACATATAATCAAATATCAAACCCTATCATGCCAAGAAATTCCATCACTCAGTTCCTCCAATCGTCATCAAATAGAATAGATGATGAAATTTGGTTTGCAATTTAGGTCACATTTTAACCACTACTAAAAATAGCAAAAAATGGCGATGTGCTAGAGAAATATGTACATCAATTGTAAGAACATATCATATTAAACGTAAAATTGGAATGTACAAAAAGTGTAATGTAAACTTCCATAGCCAATTTTAGTATTTCTTATATTTCATTATTTCTAGGTAGCAATAAGACTGACGTTGCTTTTATAAAACAACTATAATTTTAAAAAATTAAAATCCGCTTCCCTTTTTTTAAATTGCTTTTCATTACGTAACATCTAATGCAAGTATGGAAAACAATAAAAACACTATTTTGATTTAAAAAAATACTCCGTTCTTGATTGATTAACACTGATTGAGTTATGTACAAAAACTTTGTAGGATATATCTGTCTTTTAGTATTTGATTTTAACTCTTGTATTTTTAGTATACACTGAATAAAGAAATTTTGGGAACAAAATATTCTTGTGCATTAAGCAAAAATTAGGAAATCTCATTCCAGGTATCCAAGCTGTTTAGTTGCTCACTATCATAGTTTAGTTTAATGCATTACACATCTAAATAAATTGATATTCAGACTAAACCATAAATATAAACACAACAATTGTACGTTACGTTTTGTAATCTATTCAGTACATAGCATCTATTCAGATGTTTAAATGGTTAAGTTGCAGCTTTCCTGCAATAGTAAATGAGATAATGTAAAAATGGCAAACATATTTGTAACAAACTACATAATGAAGTTAGTTTAGGGAAATATAAATTTCTTCTAAGCGTGATGTTAAAACATCCAGCACACATATTATTAAATTAAAAAGTGTTGCATGAAAAATATGTTCGTAAGAGTGAGTTTTATTAACGTACCTCTTCCATTAATTTTTGTAATGTCTGTACTGCTGAGGAATTGGCAATACTACCTCCAGGACCAGTTGGTACAGCAGACTGCAACTCACCTGAAGATTTACTTAATAAAGTCATACAATGTTTATGGGTTTCAAATCGCTCACGAACAGTTTTATCAGCCTATTCAACAAAACATAAATATATTAAATTTCCATAGAAGTATAGAAACCTGAACAGCATTATTAATAATAACACGATATTTTTCAGAATTGGAACGGAACATATCAGTCAATTTCTCTGATGGAGTTCTATTCCAACGTTCCTTGAATTGCTGTCTTAATGTAGTGTCAGCTTGTTGTTCTTCATTCAGCAGGCGATCAGACTATAAACAATTATTAGAACCAATAATATACATGATATAAAATTCAGTACCTCATCTAAAATATCTTGATTTCTTTTTAGCAAATCTGGTAGTTCACCTATAAGTGTGGATAACTTATTAATCCCTCCTAACTGACGAATTGATTCAGATTTTTCTAAAATCGAAGGTGGTAGAGAACCATCAGGAGTTTGTTCAATTGCAGCTGGTAAATTAAGTGATGCTAAAACACTGATATTTTACATTAATAAGTGTAAAACTAGTTTTAATTTTCATTTGCAATAACAATATTTTTAAGCTACTCTCTGGATAACACAAAGATAAAAAAACCATTATGTCAAGAGCTGTAGTCATATAAATCTATAAATAAAAAAGAACCGAAAAAAGCAACCATTCTGTGATTACTTTTTCATTCTCGTGTCGGGTCATTTGGTGATCACTGATATAGAATTGTATAAAAATTGTTTTTGTGATGCTAACACAAGTATGGTATTTCTGATTATTGTTAAATTCTTGACTGGCATGTTGTCTATACAATCTAGAACGGCGAAGTCTACATAATAGATTTTAGGATTTAGGAATATCTGGCAATACAGTACAACTAACCTACACAACACAACAAACTCAAAACTATCAATACAAATTATCTGCAAGCATAATGTACCATAAGTTGATTATAAAATATTTAAGATTGTTTTCAAATTTTTCTTATTGAAATATATTTTCAAATAAATGGAATTACCAATAAATAAAATGCATAATAACAGTATGTATAGTCTGTGAAAAATTATAGATCGAAAGAAACGGTTTGAATAACTGTACGCAGTCAACAAATTAAAGTGCTATCATGAAGCAGGATTGTGTACTAGCTCCATTAATTTTTAACATATATTGAAGAGACAATGAATACTGTCAAATGTAGAAAAACATTTGGAATTATAATTCAGGGACAAACGATTGATATGTTAGATTTGCAGATGATATAATGCATCTAGCAAGGTACAGTTAGAAACAGCTCTTAATGAAATGGAAACAGTACTAACAGAGAGATACCATATGGAAATTAACAAAAATAAAACTAAAGTACTAGTATGTAAAGAAAGGGAACATAAGTCAAAAACCAAAATACAAGTAAGAAACCACAATTTACAAGAGGTTAAGGATTTCTGCTCCCTATGAAGTCAAATAACGCACGATGGGAAAAGTGGAAAGATATAAAACAAAAATTAGCACAAGGCCATGCTGCATGTAAGAAGAAAACTACATGTTCGAAGATAACAAACAGAAACAAGGAAAAGATTGCTGAAAGAATATGTGTGGAGCACATCATTGAGCAACTGTGAAATGTGGACAGTAGGAGAAGCAAACAGAAAAAGATTAAAGCCTTTGAAATTTAGTGCTAGAGACGTATGATGAAAATATCACAGACAGACAAAGGTAAGATTAAAGTGGTACTAGAAATGGTAGGGAAGAAAGAAAAATGTGGACAACAGTAAGAAAGGAGATGGATTGAAAGGGCATGTTCTAAGGCATAAGGGATGCAGGATAATGTGTACATTATCTCAGAATAAGAAACAATGGAGCTATGCTTCCAACCTGTTCCAAGTCTCAAAACCTAATGATAATGAAACAACAAATGCATAACATAAATTTTCAAACTACTATAACTCCTCGAGGTATCTTAAAAATTTTCTTCAACCCCATCTAACGTGTAATTCCCAAATTAAATAGATAAAATAAAACTCATAACATGCCTTATATGATAGAAATTGTAATGCATTGCATTATATGAGCTAAAAATAAAATAGTAAGAGCGTATTTATTAAATTAAAATAGACAATCTAAATTTTTCAGTAAGGACGTATCTGGTATGTATATTAAAAGCTTTAAAAGTAGTTGATGTTAGAAAATGCTGATATTTCAAATTCCTTGTTTTTAATAGAAATATAGTTCACATAATGTATTAAACGGAGGAGTAAGTATTATAACTAGGGCTGGGCGATACGGGATTTTGCATATCGAATATCGATACATATTCTATATCGATATGTATCGATATATCGAATATCGATATATATCGATCGATCGATCGCATCGATGCGTTCGATCGTATCGATCACGATCGATGCGTGATCGATATGTATCGATGTGTATCGGTGCGTGTCGATACATCGATTCGTATCGATGCGATCGGATCGCAGTGATCGATCGTATCGATTCGATCGATGCGATCGATCGATCGCATCGACACGCATCTATACGATCGATATGTATGGATATATTATATATATATATATATATATATATATATATATATATATTCTTATATCAAATTACTATGTTTTTTGTCTCTACTATTTTTAACTTTAAATAAAATTTGTTTAACGACTTTTGTCTCCCTAATGATTTCAAATTGAGGTGCTTTAGCAAACGTTTGGTTGGTTCTTTTTTTACTAATTACTATATTTTATATGCCTCGACTATTTGAAACTTTAATCTCAGGGTTTTCTCACCTACTCACCGTGAGTTCAATCGTGAGTAGATGTACACTACCCAACCAAACTGCACCCTCGTTTGTTTTACCACTTTTTTTAATGTACTGAATTTACTATGTATGCCAAATTTTAATAGATCAAAGTTGCCTGATGCCAAATTAATTTATGAAACTGTTTATGACTTTAATTTTTGACGTTATGATATATTTACGGTACTTACCAGAAATATACCGCGCTGAAGGCCTTCCTATAACTGCTGGCTCAAGTTCGAAATCTCCGTACGCACTTTCACAAAAGATTCTCCAATGTTGTTCGCTTGCGACTGCCTCCAGGTGTTCTTAAAACAATTTAGTTGACCCAAACCTGAAATAATGTTACCCCAATTTAGAATTTAGCAAAAACCTTTGTCTACTTCCCTGCGTCCAATTCTTCCTAGCCGTATTTTGATCTCCTGTTCCTCTGCTCCGTATCCCACTTAATCCTCTCTTCGCACAACCAAATCAATCCCGCTGTCCTAATACAAATCACTCCTAGTCCTGCTATTCCAATTATCCATACGATGTCCTTACTGCCGTTTAATCTTCTCAATTCAATCCAAAATTATTTCTGTCGTCGATGCCTTCTTTATCCACTCCAATATCCTTCTGCCGTTATACCAAAACTATCCCAAAACCAACACAAATCTTCTCAAACAAATAACCGTCGCTTTCCCGTTCCACTAATAACCACTTCCAAAATCTTCTTTAATTACACGCTGACTTTCCGTTGCACTTTTAAACACTTTTACAAACTCCTTTTATATATTCGTCGCCTTTATTTACTCAAGCTTCTTATTTCTTTCACACTTTGATTAAATAATACTCAATGATACACATATAAACTTTTATTTCAAAAATATTTTACAACTTTAACGCAGGTTTCATAAAATAGGTCTTTATCTGAACAAATTCGAAAAGTAAGTCCCTTATTTATTTTGCTTAGTTATTAAATCAACAAACTTAGCTTACTAGAATAACATTTTAAACATATAACATCCAATAACAAATCATCTTTCTTTCAGTGTCCAACATACCTTCGCTACAGTCTTTATAATAATTTTAAATTTCTACTATTGGTCCAAAACACTTCACTAAAACTCCAATAACCTTTTACATTTTGATTCACTTTAAATTTTGATTTACAATTCGTCTAAAAGTTTGATTCTATAAAAAGGAAAAGCCAAATAATTTATACACGACCTGGACGCTTTGTTATATTGCAGATATCCATAAATGCGTTCGGCTTTCCGACGGCAAATGTACTCTCAACTGGCTCATGAAATATCAACTCGGTATAAAACCTCAAGTACCGTGCATTATATCAACGTCATAAAGTCATGTTACTACCTTTTGGCATATAAGTTTCAATCTGAAATGGTACATACTTTAACGTATGTAAAGTATAGCAAAATTTATAGTTTTTAAATTATTAAATCTGAAATATTGATCCTATCGTTTGGCATACACCCTATTAATACAAATATACCTTTAGAAACCTTATACCCCCTTACATAATATTGGCCCCACTGGTTTTAATGAAATTGGAAATTTCATATGTTTTCTCTTCCCTGGTGTGCAAAAATTTCTGATTTTCATTCAAAACCACCCTTTCGTTGTTTTATTTTACTTTGGCAACCCGCATTCGCCTTTCTCTCACATCTATCACCCTACACTATATTCTAACCTATACTATACTACTATAACAAAACAAAACAAAACTAAACTTTCCGTTGCATGAACCACATTTTAACCTATCCTATTAAACCCTCTTCCTGTACTACTCTATATGGGTACAAATTCTCCAAATGAAAACGCCCGCGATATCCCCTGTCATATTCTCCAGCTCAAACGTATTGCCTTCAGCAAAATACGCGTGATCCTGTACGGCCCTTCATAAGGAAACAACAGCTTCAGCAAATGTTTTTGTCGCGGTTTGAAACCCTTAATCGCTTGACGACTACCAAATCCCTATTCCAAAATCGTTCTTTTCTTAATTTTCCTACACCTTCGTTCGATGTCCCTACGCTGCATCCTTTCGATTCTACGCTTGGCATTACTTAGCAACTCTGTTATGTCTTGTACCTCGACTTCCTCCCTCCATGGTCTAGCTGGTATAATCCTTCGCATTAATGTTACCGGACATGTTTTCGTAACCGAACTCGGTACGCTGTTCATAAAATTTTCTATTTGTGGTAGATACCTAACCCATCTGTCGTGATGCTCCTGTGTCGCTAATCGTAAATATTTTATCACCTCTCGTATGTAACGTTCGCATGGATTAGCTTTCGGATGTCGTATGCTACTAAATGATACTTTAATATTTGCCCTTTTTAACCCGTTCCTGAATCTTTGATTGTTGAAATACGTTGCGTTGTCTACCAAAATTCTTTTTATCTTCCCGACCTGGCTTTCAAATTCTCCAATTGACTGCAATGCATGCACCGTTTTACAAATTTAGAAAAAACGTCGACCACCACCAAAATATGTCGATACCCCTGTTCACTCGTGATCAGGTTGCTTAAATAATCAATCGCCACCAATTCCAATGGTCCATTTACGCTCACGCTCATCGGCATATTCTGCAGCACCACGTTCTTGTCTTTACCTAGAATACAAATTTCACACCGATTTATCCTTTCCTTAATCACCGTGATATCATTTTTTGCGTAAAACGCCTCTCTGAATACTAAAAATGTTTTCCTGATACCTATGTGTCCGAATTTTAAATGAATTTCGTTTATGATTTCAGCGGCAACGTCTCTTGATAGCACTACCAGCTCTGCATCCCTATTTTTTCACCACAAACTGCCCTACGATGGTAAATCCCCTGTACTCTTCCATATTTTCTCTTGTAAGTTTCTCTCGTATCGAGCTCACATCACTGTGCCTCTGCGCCTCTATAAGTCTGGTGTTTGTCCATCGACCAACATCCCTGAACTCCTGCAAAGCAATTAAACACCCGTTTATGTCCTGATTCGATTCCACCTGCGGTCTGCTCAGAAAATCCGCCGTCACATTCTCCTTTCCTGGCTTATGCTTAATTTCAAGTCGTATTCCTGTAACACCAATGCCCATCTATACAACCTACTGTTTAAAACTCCTTTTTCTTCATGAACGTTACCACCGTGTTGTCGGATTCTATTAGAAATTTCTTACCTAACAAATAAAAACGCAACTTCTTCACCGCGTATACTATGGCCAACATCTCCTTCTCTGCCGTCGCATACCTGGTTTCGCAGTCTTTCAACACCCTAGAAATGAAAACAATTGGTACTTCAACTCCATCCTGTATCTGCACCAACTCAGCCCCGATTGCATATTTCGACGCATCCGTCCTCAAAATAAAATCATCTTTAAAATTTGGATATTTTAATGCTAACTCCTTGTAAAATGCACCTTTTAAATCCTGGAACGCCTTCTCTCGTTCAGCAGTCCACTTCCATCTCTCCTTTTCTTTAACAAACTCACCAACGGTACGCACACTTCAGAATACCTCGGTATAAACCGTTTGTAATAATTTAGCACCCCTAAAATCCTCGCAGTCCTCTCACATTCTTTGGTCGCTGAATGTTTTCAACTCGTCCAATCTTTTATTGCAAATTTTCATCCCTTGTTCGCTAATTTCAAACCCTAAGTATGTAACCTTGCTTTTAAACAACTCGCATTTCTCCGTTCAGCTTTAAACCCCTTCGTCCAGTCGTTGGATCACCTTTTCTAAATGCTCCAGGTGTTCTTGCTCGTCCCTTGAAAAAATTAACAAATAATCGACATAATGCGAACAGAAACATTCATATTCATTAAACAACTTCTGCATCGCTCTTACAAGTGCTGCTGAAGAACTACTTAAACCAAACGGAACTACAGAAAACATATAAATCTCGCCTTCGATACTAAAACCTGTAAACTTTTTACTGTCTTCATGCAACGGAATTAACCAAAACGAATTCTTTAAATCTAATTTGCTGAAAACTTTCATTTCATATACTTTATACAATAAATTATCCAACCCTTGTGGTTGCTCATACTGCGGTTTTGTAATCGCATTCAATTTCCTTGCATCTAAACAAATCCTTATATCCCTTTTATTGGGTTTTGGTACTATAACTACTGGGTTCACATATTGAGTTCTCGCTGGTTCTATAATACCCTCTTTTAACATTCTGTCTATCTCTATTTTAACCCTATTTCTTATGGCAAACGGAATTGGATACACCCTTGTATTAAATCCGATGTCTTCCGTGACTTCCAACTTATGTGTATACCGCCTCGCAAATCTTGGCTCTTCATTAAATAACCCTACATATTTATTAAATAATTCTCCTAGCTTCATCTTAATATCATTACTCACTTTCCCTATCTGTTCATCATTAATTAATCTTACAAACATATTACATAATCGTACTTTAACCTGTCCATCATTATACTCTTTAATCATTCCTAATCCCGTACTATCTATATCATTTCCATTCCTATATTCCTCACTAACCGTAGGTACCACCCATGACCTATCTTTATCACATATTCTAATTGACCTATCCTTTCCATCTATATTCAATCCAAAATCCTCTATAAAATCCATACCCAATATGAAGTCTAACTGTAACCCTTTCGTAATTAAAAACTCTGCATTCCCTGCTTCTTTATTTCCTATATATATTGGTACACGGATAACATTATAAATCGTCGTAAGCTTTTTGTTCATCGCTGACCATAAATTAACCCCTCAATTGTTCCTATTCTTCCTTTAAAAATTCTCCATGTTCGACTACTACCCTCTCATTTACCAGCGACAACTGTGACCCACTATCCACTAAAGCAACATAAACACGGTCCTTAAACTAATATTTATAAATAACAAATTCTTTTTATTAAAATGTAACTGTTTAACAACAAATCCCTTATACTATAGCAAACATCAATCTTTACTCCTAAGCAGTCGGTCGTCCAAAAATTCGCGTTTTTTTTTTCTTGAGGCGACTCGTGAATTTCCACCACCTCAATCCTATCCGGGTCCGTTGTAATTGCGCTCGTCGTCATATGTTGGACGTTTACGTCCCTGTCCGTCCGGCTATTTCCATTTTGTATTCCGCCCCAGTCGTCCGGCCGTCACCCTCGCCGTTGTCGTGCGGTATCTGTTTTGTCCATTGTAGGCGTTATCCCGGTGGTCCCTATTGTAATACGGTCGTCTATGTACCTCGTGTCCCCAATGATTCCTATGTCCGTAGTTAAAATTTTCCTGTCTATAATTTGGTCTGTTTTCGTGGTACGGTTGTCGCCGACTGTCTTCCCTGTAACCCATGTTTTGTTCCCAATGGTATGTCCGCGTTTTCGCTTCCAGTACTGTCGCTAGATCAAAATTTCTCATTACTCCTAAGAATTCCCTCAACGTCTTGACATTTTGTACCACTACCACTTTGGTAACCTCCGGTTCCATATGACCTGCCAGTAGAAGTACGATGTCGTCCTCGCTCAATTTCGTGTTAAGTGTTGCGCCTGATTAAACTTGTCAATCGCGTATTCTTCGCGTGTGCCGTGAGTCCTGCTATAATGTCCTGTAATTAGGTTCGTCCTTATGTCGGTCTGATGTGTAGTGTTCCAAAACTGTTCTATAAAGAGTCGTTTGAAGTCAGCGTACGTGTCATACTGTTTACGAATAATGTTATGCCATTTTTCGGCATTTCCTGTCAAACTCGCCTCCACAATCTGTAGTTTTGTTCGTTCGTTTTCTGTCCCTACGATCTCGTCTAGTCGGTCCAGGAATCCCATGGGCTGTTCTGTCTTACGTCCCTCAAACTTGTAAAGCGTCCCGGTTTAATCGAAAGTGCGGTCCGTAGTCTAGTCCAATTCGCCTCCTTTCTATGTCGTCGAGTTTCTCGTGAATTTGTCTAACGTCCTGTCCTACCCTGGTTTCTAATCCCGCGACTTTGTCGTCAAGTTTTTCGTCCAGTTTTGTCCTACCGTGTACGTTTTCGTTTTGTATGGTTTCTAATGTTTGTCCTAAATTTTGTAGTTGGTCCTATGTCGTTTGTCACATGTTTCTATTTCTGTGCTTAAATTTGAAAACCCGCTAATCATTGTTTCTTCCACTGTGTCTACCCGTGTCTTAATTTCAGTTCTTAAGTCAGTCCGTGTCGCGTTCAAATCTCCCTGCAAATGTACTCGTGTGTGTTCTAACTTGTCGTCCACCCTGTCTACTTGTTGTTGGACCTCTGTCCGCACGTCGTCTTTTGCAATCTGTATTTGAGTTAGTAAGTATTCCTGCGTGTGGTTCATTTTCGCCGTCAGGTCCGCGTGCGCTGTCCTAAACTCGTCCCTTAGCTCGTTATGTGATTGCGTAATTTTGTCTGTCAGTTCTGTATGTGATTCCCTTTGTTCCTTGCGTAATTCAGTAATTTTGTCTGTCAGCTCGTTCTTTAATTCTGTCTGTGATGTCTTAAGCTCTGTTTTTAACTCCGCCAGTTCCGTGTGTGATTCATTAATTTTGTCTGTCAGTTCTGTATGCGAATTCCATAATTTTTATGGCTAACGCCGCATTCGCCTCTTTTTGTTCCGTGCGTGATGCATTTAAATCGTCTTTTAAACTCATATTTGACTGTTCAATTTTTTTCGTTAAATTTGTCAGAAATCTCATAAGGTCCTGGTTTCCGTCGGCTTCTGCTGCTCTCACCTCCGGTACCGTCGCCTGGTCCATGTCCGTGTCTGTCACCTCCAACTCTGTCTGCCTCGTGTCCGTCTCCTGTAGGTCGCCCCCTGCGTCTAGCTCTATGTCTTGTCTTCTTACATCCATTTCAACCCCGTATATTAGTCCCGATCTTGTGATTCTTTTTGTGTCCTCGTCCGTCATCTCTGTTTCCTTGTTTTGAACTCGTTTCCTGTAAATTAAGAAAAAAAAACTTGCGGGCCCCACCTAACTCGGGCTCCCGGATTCTACTCTCTTTCGCTCTAACACCTTTTTAACCTTTTTCTCAAGCCTCACGTTGTGTTTGCCACCTTCTTATATCAAATTACTATGTTTTTTTGTCTCTACTATTTTTAACTTTAAATAAAATTTGTTTAACGACTTTTGTCGTCGTCCCTAATGATTTCAAATTGAGGTGCTTTAGCAAACGTTTGGTTGGTTCTTTTTTTACTAATTACTATATTTTATATGCCTCGACTATTTGAAACTTTAATCTCAGGGTTTTCTCACCTACTCACCGTGAGTTCAATCGTGAGTAGATGTACACTACCCAACCAAACTGCACCCTCGTTTGTTTTACCACTTTTTTTAATGTACTGAATTTACTATGTATGCCAAATTTTAATAGATCAAAGTTGCCTGATGCCAAATTAATTTATGTAACTGTTTATGACTTTAATTTTTGACGTTATGATATATTTACGGTACTTACCAGAAATATACCGCGCTGAAGGCCTTCCTATAACTGCTGGCTCAAGTTCGAAATCGCCGTACGCACTTTCACAAAAGATTTTCCAATGTTGTCCGCTTGCGTACTGCCTCCAGGTGTTCTTAAAAACAATTTAGTTGACCCAAACCTGAAATAATGTTACCCCAATTTAGAATTTAGCAAAAAACCTTTGTCTACTTCCCCTGCGTCAATTCTTCCTAGCCGTATTTTGATCTCCTGTTCCTCTGCTCCGTATACCACTTAATCCTCTCTTCGCACAACCAAATCAATCCCGCTGTCCTAATACAAATCACTCCTAGTCCTGCTATTCCAATTATCCATACGATGTCCTTACTGCCGTTTAATCTTCTCAATTCAATCCAAAATTATTTCTGTCGTCGATGCCTTCTTTATCCACTCCAATATCCTTCTGCCGTTATACCAAAACTATCCCAAAACCAACACAAATCTTCTCAAACAAATAACCGTCGCTTTCCCCGTTCCACTAATAACCACTTCCAAAATCTTCTTTAATTACACGCTGACTTTCCCGTTGCACTTTTAAACACTTTTACAAACTCCTTTTATATATTCGTCGCCTTTATTTACTCGAAGCTTCTTATTTCTTTCACACTTTGATTAAATAATACTCGATGATACACATATAAACTTTTATTTCAAAAATATTTTACAACTTTAACGCAGGTTTCATAAAATAGGTCTTTATCTGAACAAATTCGAAAAGTAAGTCCCTTATTTATTTTGCTTAGTTATTAAATCAACAAACTTAGCTTACTAGAATAACATTTTTAAACATATAACATCCAATAACAAATCATCTTTCTTTCAGTGTCCAACATACCTTCGCTACAGTCTTTATAATAATTTTAAATTTCTACTATTGGTCCAAAACACTTCACTAAAACTCCAATAACCTTTTACATTTTGATTCACTTTAAATTTTGATTTACAATTCGTCTAAAAGTTTGATTCTATAAAAAGGAAAAGCCAAATAATTTATACACGACCTGGACGCTTTGTTATATTGCAGATATCCATAAATGCGTTCGGCTTTCCGACGGCAAATGTACTCTCAACTGGCTCATGAAATATCAACTCGGTATAAAACCTCAAGTACCGTGCATTATATCAACGTCATAAAGTCATGTTACTACCTTTTGGCATATAAGTTTCAATCTGAAATGGTACATACTTTAACGTATGTAAAGTATAGCAAAATTTATAGTTTTAAATTATTAAATCTGAAATATTGATCCTATCGTTTGGCATACACCCTATTAATACAAATATACCTTTAGAAACCTTATACCCCCCTACATAATATTATATATATATATATATATATATATATATATATATATATAACGATTCGTATTGGAACGTTTAGATGTGTAGATTAAGTATACATATCGAGACTTAGCGATACGTATCGGTCGAATCGACACGCATCGATAATTTATCTACTCTTTCTTTGAGAATTAAATCGTTTTAAAATAATGTATTTATTAACAATTCGATCTTTCACTTAAGATTGTTTGTTATCAAAATAATTAAAGTTTCAAGTTTAATATTTGTGACATATATATATATATATATATATATATATATATATATATAGGGTGGCCGATAAAGGATTTTGCATATCGAATATCGAACGATCGACACGTATCAATCGTATCGATGCGTGTCGATATGTATCGACACGTCGATGCGTGTCGATACATATCGAACGATCGATACATTCGGTATCGATATATCGATATTTATTTTTGCTGTATCGGGGTCGATACTAGGTCGTATCGATACGTATCGATATATCGATACGCCGACCCAGCCCTAATTATAACCAGTGTGAAAATCAGTAATAATATTTCCTTAGAATACATTCTGGAAAGATTCGTTCGAAGTATATTATTAAAATGTAATACAACTTACAACTAAAGTATTAGTCATTAACTAGGACAGAAAATACATCGAGACATGTCAGACTAAATTGAACATGGACATGCATGACAATTACTCAGCAGTAGACAAGGAGTGTCACTATTACCTACAAGCTTCAAAAAAAAAAAGCCAGCAAGATCAAGAATAACTGTTCATTATCTGAAACTAACATTGAGACAGATACCACCTCACAGCCACTGCCATTGATCTGCTTGGTGCATCCTACAAAAAGAGGCAATCGAAGACCGCTACCTGTGTCAAGGAATATTCACTGTTATTATCAAAATGTTCGCAACTTGCATACGAAAACCAAATCTCTGTACATTGTCTTGCTGCTACAGAAGTTGATATTTTCGCATTAACTAAAACATGGCTGTTCGGTATTTATTCTTTTGATTTATATTCCTCCGGACATCAGTAATGATAAATACGCTGCTTTCTTTGATGCCTTAGAATCTACCTATTTATTTCTAGACTTTGTCCATTTAATTTTGGGTGATTTTAATGTCCCAGATTATATACATGACGATGCCAACGATATCTATTACTATCAATAACTGTTCAAAGTTTTCAAACTGAAACAATTTTATTCAATTTTGAACTGCAAGAGCCACATCTTAGAGTTAGTTCTTTGCAATTTTAGCTGCAATGTATCTCGTGCTCATCCCTACTCGTGGAAGCTCAATATCATCCACCTTTAAACTTTAAAATACAAATTGACTACTTGATGAAAGGCAATTTTCATATCAATGTGCATCTTAATCTTAATTACACAAAAGTGCAATTTTAATTTATTGTATTTGAAGTTGTTTAATATTAATTGGGAATTGTTAACCAATTTCTATATTGTTGATGATGCAGTATCTGAATTTCATAGTATTTTATACTCGAAACTTAATGCGATTGTCCTACAAGCTAAGGGCCTCCTGAAAGCATACCCGGTATGGTTTATGCCAGAAAACATATAGACAATTAAACTAAAAACAAACCCAACTTGATCTTTAACAAAGTGCATAGTATTAAACAAGAGACGACCTGGAAATCTGTTAGCTAAAACAGTGTATTGCTGTGGCTCGCACCAAGTATATTTACGTCCGTCGAAGCTAGTATATATAGTAATCCTGGTACGTTTTGGTTCTACGTCAACTTTAAAAGAATGCAACTTTCTGTTCCTACAAAAGTAACTGATGGCAGCAAAGAATCCTCGGAACCTCTTGATATTATCAATGCCTTTGCCAAATTTTTTTTCGGCTTTTACTCCCACAGTTAATACTATTACCCTGAACAATAATGCGATACCACTAAGTAATAATGTTCTCTCTTTCTCCACCATCACTGAAGATCACATTGTATAAGCTCTTAATAAGTTTAAAGCAAACCATACGAAAGGCCCCGATCAAATTCCAACTTTCTTTGTAAAAGATTGTGCAAGAACATTTATCAGATCGCGTTTTTTATCTTCAATCTGATTTTAAAATCTAATAAGTTTCTCCACATTTGGAAAGAGAATAGCCTATTCTACAAGTTTTTAAGAAAGGTAACTAAAGCCACATTACCAATTGCCATCCCATAGCCTTGAAAAGTAATTTCGCAAAGTATTTGAAAGTATACTGCACAAATACATGTATCGGCATGTGAGAAATCAAATTGTATTCTATCAACACGGATTTGTCAATGGCAGAGCTATTACTACTAACTTAGTCGAATACATCCCAATTTATTACCGATTCTCTTAAGGAGGGCACTCAAATTAGTTGACGTTATATACGTGAACTTTTCTAAACCTTTCGATCGTTTAGTGCATTTCATACTACTTGAGAAGCTTAATTTGATTGGTTTATCCACCTCTTTAATTCTACTGTTCAAAAATTATTTTCTGAATAGTACCCAATTTGTTGATATTAAAGGACATCAATCCTGCAGATTTTCAGGGTCCTCTGATGTTCCTCAAGGTTCAATTCCTTACTTGGAACAGCAAAGGTTCAGCAAAATTCAAAATTTACAGGTAAAAAATCTCGCTTCCTGGACAATGTAGTACCTTCGGGTGGAACATTAGAAAATCACATGTAGCGAGTTCAACTTACACTATTTATTATATACAGATGACTTGAAATTATTCTGTGCAATTGACTAGACAGAAGATTGTAAGCTGCAAGATGATTTTAACAAACTAGTTAAATGGTGCAGCATTAACAAACTTTCACCAAATGCCCAAAAATGTAATGCAATGTTATTCACTCTAAGATTCATTCCCAATACATATAACGCCTATGGCTTAGCGATCAATAGTGTCGAAAAATTTAAAGACAGCATTATTTTTTATCCCAAATAAAAATTAAACCTCCATATTCTAGCATCATTAACTCAGCTTATAAGACCTAGGCTTTGTGCTCCATAATTGCCAAAACTTCAATTGCACGAGTATGCTTAATACACTATTTTGCTCATTTGTAAGATGTAAGCTCGAATATGCTTCTATTGTTTAGCACCCGTACTATACTACCCACAGCGCCAAGTTAGAAAGCCACTTATTTCTTCCTCTTTGGTACATATTCCGCCCGTAATGTTCTACAAAGTGATCTACTTTCTATATTTCGGCTGGTTAGTTTGTAACAGTAGCAGTTTATGCAAACCATTGTTTTGTTATCTAAGTTATTTCATAATGTTACTAACTGGAGTTCCGTGCTGAGAAAATTATCCACTTGGATGTCTAGGGTTAATTCACGTTATACCAATGCTTTCTATATGCCCCATGCTCGTGTAAATATTGCTTTGAAATCTCCCCTTCTGATGACTGAAAACTATAACCAATGTGCTGACCAGTTCGACATATTTAACACCTATATTAGTGGTATCAAAGGTACCCTTACATTAATTAATGATGCAGACTTATGAACGGATTTTAATCTATATACATGTTGTTTTTGTTAAGTAAAGTGTGTTTCAACTAATTAATTAATTATATATTCCTCGTGTATGTTGTTTTAACTAATAAATTGTATTTTAATTTTAATTTATTCTTTTATATTCTTTCTCTTCTTAGATATTAATGGTATTGTTTTTATAATACTTCTAGTGCTATCTATGTTATTGTGTTATACACTATGTCCTTATCCAGTAATTGGGTGTTTTCCTGTTGGGTATTGTATTAAATAAATAAATAAAATAAATAAATATCATGACATAAAGTACTGTGAGGTTAATTCCCATCACGACAAAGTAGCTAAGCATTCCGTAACCACCACACTGACAAAGAATGAAATCACAATGAGATCATACAAATAAAATTAACGTAAAAAACATGATGGAAGAAAATGTACAGTCAGTTGAGGAGTAAGAAAGCTTGAGTTAGGCGAGATGACAAAATACGTTACCCAGACAATGTGGTCATTGAACTTCGCTTACAGTAAAGTGAAGACATTTTCGATCACAAACAGAATAGTGTAATAATAATAGTGTCAATGTAACATTTAAGAGGACATATTTCAGTACTGAAAGTAAGGTTCATCTCACAAGTATTCATGAAAATTTTGAAGTAAAATCTGGAGTAGCCAAGGAGGTACATGTACAGAAAAGAAAGCTTTAAATGATATACTGATGTTCCTGGATTTCCTCCTTTTGCTTTGTTAGAAATAATAACATAACTGAGTAAAGGTTTTTGAATTTGTATACTGTATAATATTTTACATTGAAATATATCGTCTTTGTTTAATGCTAATTATAACATTACTGAAAAATTTAATTATAATGTGACTGGATAAATCAGTAGGTAGAAGTAGAAAAACTATGTGATAGCATATTAAAAGTTTTCAGTGGTGTAAGTGCATATTTGGCCAGGTATTGGAAAGCGTGGTAGTTTTTTCTTTTCCTTGGAGAAATTTTAATTTTGAATGATGCTCTATTTACATGTCAAATATTCATTGTGATAATAGAAGTCAAGTTTAGGTTGTCTGTCGAGTTTTATTTACAAGAAACGTGAAAGCATAACATGACAGAAAATCCAACAAACTCAGTAGCATAAAGGCAGTACCAGTTATTGGGAGACTAACGCTTTCGGAAACCCTCTATCCTAAATTTTTTTAACTTGGCTAAACTTAATAGTTTTTTTATCAATTTAATTAAAAAGAAAAGGAGAAACTGACATAAAATGGGGTAGATTATTAATTAACTGAGGAGTTAGGAAAACGTGGGGCAAAGAAGACCTACCTGACGCAACCACCTTTTTTTGGGTAGGGAGGAATATCACAGGGAAAGTTTGCCTAGACAATAGGTGGTTTGGCACCATATCAAATGTGACTGTAGAATTCAAAACCTTTTAAGGTAAGCAAGTGAACTAAAATTCAAACATAATTTCCTTATATTATAAAGTCTTTTTTTTTTAGTTGCTTGGCTATCCCTACATTTGTTCTTTTTTTATAGGGACCTCTCCCACACCACTGCAGCTAGTTGGTGCATGTGTATAACTGATACGATATCTGACCTCTCTCAAAAAAGTTAATCTTAAAATTAGAAACATACCATAACAGAATTTTTGCATGTAACAAAATATTTATTAGTTTAAAACAATATGTTTCAATGAGTTAACTTATCATTTTCAAATGTATCACTTGTGAGAAACTGAAACATACCCATTATCTACTAATACTTACAGTATTGATGATAAAAATTCAACAATAAACATGTAGGTCTTAAGAATAAAATATTTGAATAGAAATACAAAGTGACCTATGGGGAAAATTGTTATAAAGAGTATTAACATCCTGTATGTAATAATTAGAAACTTAGTACACTTTAACAATATGTTTCCGACAATCACAAAACCTCAATTGTAAAGTAGAACTTGATTTCCTGTAACATTGAAAATGTTCTCAAGATGCGTCTGCTGATTAAATCAACCTTGCCATAATCTGCACTGCAGAGACCACACGCAGCAATAGAGGTTTCCCATCTTCCTGGATAATGTGCTCTAGATCAGAACTGTGCTCATGTCGATATCCGTCGGAATATCTACATATTTTGGAAGATGTCAAGAGAGGGCAGGGTTTTGGCGAAGATTTACATATGCACCTTCAAACTTCATTACTAGTGATCCGCGACACCACGTTCGCTAACCCACATCTCCTCTCATCTTGGTCACTGCAGAACAGAGTACAAATGTAAGTCTGATTTAATTATATTCACTAACTCTAATTTTATGACATGCTTTTAACCGCATACTGTAATGGCAATATATTGGACTATACTAAGTGAACCATTAAATAAACCGAGTCCTCGAGAATTGTTGTGTTAGCCCTGAGGCCTCCCTACATTAGGTCGGGAATTAACCAGGCGCTATAATGGTTCTGTAGTCCCTTTAGGGCTGCGTGTCGTATATCGCCTCTCACAGGCCTACGTTACTACCCACAGACAACAAAAGGTATAAGACAGATGAGAGGAGATGCGGGGTACCAAACGTGGTGTCGCAGATCACTAGTAATGAAGTTCGAAGGTGCATATACAATTCTCCACCAAAAACTCTGCGCTGTCCCGACATCCTCCAAAATATATAAATATTCCAACAGATATCGAAATGAACACAGTTCTGATCTAGAGCACGTTATCCAGGAACAGGATAAGACTATTCCTGTGTCTGATCTTTGCAGCACAGATTACTGCAAGGTTGGTTTAACCAGCGGACGCATCTTGAAAACATTTTTAATGTTATAGGAAATCAAGTTCTACTTTACAAATGAGGTTTTGCGATTATATGAAATGTATCGTTATATTGTTAGAAGTGTGCTAAGTTTCCAATTATGACATACAGGATGTTAATACTCTTTATATCAATATATTTTAGTAAATTATGGTCAGTTAACAACTACATTTAAAAAAAATATTTATATCTATATAATTTTTTTTAGAATGTGGTTTATTTGACCATAATTTACAAAACAATAATTTTCCTTATGGATCATATATATATATATATATATATATATATATATATATATATATATATATATATATAAACTATAGGCTGTTTAATTAAAATATTGGGAACTATTTAGTTGAAGAAATGCTTCAAGTAAGGTGTATTTATTTCTATTCTGACGTTTGAACCTCTTTGGGTTCTTTTTCAAGGCTAAAATGGTGACACAGTTAAAATAAAATTGCTTAATTGAAAACTTACATATAAATTTACACTATCATTCTAACTTCAACTAGCGAAATCTTCAATAATCCAAACTTTAAAAACATTTAAACTATAAAAAATCTTAAAACTAAATATTAACAATTAATGTGAAAAAATTTTGATTGAAACTTATCGAAAAATAATACAAAATGTCAAATTTAGAATAAGGCATACGCCTTCTAAAGAATCAAATAACTTAATCTATAGAATTGTATATTTTTAACTATTAAATTTGTAAAGGAAGTGTAAACCGCACTTAAGTTGTCTATATCACATTTTGAATTTATATTATTTTTAGTCCTGTTGATATGGTATGACTCTAAAAACAGTCTTTTTTTATAATCACGTTCAACTTCAATTATTTTAAAATCAATAAAATTGGGGTTGTGGCGAGTGGTTTGGACATGTGACGATAGGGCGCAAGACATCTTTCCAATTTTGGCGTCACTTTTATGTTGTGTTAATCTTCTACAAATGTACTGTTTAGTTTGCCCAAGGTATAAGCCCCCCGCATGAACACTTCACTTGATAGATGACATTGCTCAACCATTGTTTGTCTGTTTTATCTTTGATTTGAGTGAATAAATTTCTTATTGTTTTGTTATAGGTATATGTAATTTTAGTATCATTCCGCTTTAAAATTCTTGCTAAAGATGGAGAGAGTTTCTGAATGTAAGGGATGGCTTTATGAGTGGTAGCAAGTTCAGTTTTAATTTCTTCATATTGTTTTTTATTGACGTCTGCAAATAAAATTCTATTTACTATGGATTTAGGAAAGCCATTGTTAATAAAGGTACGTTGAAGGTCCAAAAGATTTTTTTGTAGAAATTCAGGATTACATATTTTCAGAATCCTATTCTTCATGGTTAAAATAGTAGTTATCTTGTGTTGGTAAGAATGATTAGAATAATAATTTAGGTAACGATCTGAGTTTGTTGTTTTTTTGTACCAGTCAAACTTGATAATGTTTGTAGAGTCTCGTATGACTACAGTATCAAGAAAAGGGATTTTTCTGTCGACTTCTATCTCATATGTAAATTGTAAGTGAAAATTGAATCTATTGAAGGTATCCAACACAATGTCAATCTTATTTTTGGGAATGCTACAAACGACGTCATCAACGTACTTAGCAAAAAATGGAAGATGAAACGGTAGTTGTGGTAAAACTTCATCAATCAAAGAATCACAATTTGAGCAAGAACTGGAGAGAGGAGAACCCATAGGTGTACCAAATTTTTGTAAATAAAATCTTTTTTCATACCAGAAGTACATGTTATTGAATATTAAACCGACTGAATTTTAAAACTGCCTAAAGATCAATTGCAATGCGGTGATATTAGATTCTACTTTTCAGTTATGATTCCTTGCGTTAAATCGAGCGATATGTTAGTGAATAGCGATTTAACATCCAAAGAAATTAAGATGTGATTATCTGGTAATTGAAAATTTTTAAATTTAGTGACAAAGTTGAAGCTGTCCTTGATGTTATACCCTGTTGCAATTGGAAAGGCTTTGCCAAGAATCTCGGCTAGCCATTTGGCTAAAGGATATGTTGGTGTATCGATACAAGAAATGATTGGTCACAATTCCATTGTGGGTTTGTGTAATTTGGGTAATCCATAATACTTTCCAGGCAAAGAGTTGTTGATCTTCAGTTGATTTTTAATCTCGGTGCTGATCATTTTTTTATTAAATAAATATTGGACATGTTCATTGTTCTTTTTTTGGATGTTTAGTGTTGGATCTTTAGTTAGAATTTCGTAAGTGTTGGTGTCGTTTAAAAGTTCTAAAGACTTGTCTATGTACTCTTGTTGTTCATGATTACTTCATGATTACTCTACAAACATTATCAAGTTTGACTGGTACAAAAAAACAACAAACTCAGATCGTTACCTAAATTATTATTCTAATCATTCTTACCAACACAAGATAAATACTATTTTAACCATGAAGAATAGGATTCTGAAAATATGTAATCCTGAATTTCTACAAAAAAATCTTTTGGACCTTCAACGTACCTTTATTAACAATGGCTTTCCTAAATCCATAGTAAATAGAATTTTATTTGCAGACGTCAATAAAAACAATATGAAGAAATTAAAACTGAACTTGCTACCACTCATAAAGCCATCCTTTACATTCAGAAACTCTCTCCATCTTTAGCAAGAATTTTAAAGTGGAATGATACTAAAATTACATATACCTATAACAAAACAATAAGAAATTTATTCACCCAAATCAAAGATAAAACAGACAAACAATGGTTGAGCAATGTCATCTATCAAGTGAAGTGTTCATGGGGCTTATACCTTGGGCAAACTAAACAGTACATTTGTAGAAGATTAACACAACATAAAAGTGACGCCAAAATTGAAAGATGTCTTGCGCCTATCGTCACATGTCCAAACCACTCGCCACAACCCCAATTTTATTGATTTTAAAATAATTGAAGTTGAACGTGATTATAAAAAGACTGTTTTAGAGTCATACCATATCAACAGGACTAAAAATAATATAAATTCAAAATGTGATATAGACAACTTAAGTGCGGTTTACACTTCCTTTACAAATTTAATAGTTAAAAATATACAATCCTATAGATTAAGTTATTTGATTCTTTAGAAGGCGATGCCTTATTCTAAATTTGACATTTTGTATTATTTTTCGATAAGTTTCAATCAAAATTTTGTCACATTAATTGTTAATATTTAGTTTTAAGATTTTTATAGTTTAAATGTTTTAAAGTTTGGATTATTGAAGATTTCGCTAGTTGAAGTTAGAATGATAGTGTAAATTTATATGTAAGTTTTCAATTAAGCAATTTTATTTTAACTGTGTCACCATTTTAGCCTTCGAAAAAGAACCCAAAGAGGTTCGAAACGTCAGGAATAGAAATAAATACACCTTACTTGAAGCATTTCTTTCGAACTAAATAGTTCCCAATATTTTAATTAAACAGCCTATAGTTTATATTTAAAGCAGTTCGTTACTTGATTTGTCAGATCATATTTTATATATATATATATATATATATATATATATATATATATATATACTGTATAAATACTGTATTAGTTATTAGCTATGCGGTTGTAAATGATGGATAGATACATTTTAGCTTATCACAATTGTTACACTTGAAAATGACGAGTTGTCTCAGAAACAGATCATCTTAAACCAAACAAATATACTTACGATCACATGGGGAAGACTATGAGTTTTATATTTGTTTATTAGTATTTGATAAAAAAATTTTGTTCATGAATTACTCATATCTATCAATTATACATTTAAACAAAATTACCTATTCAAATATTGTGTAGATTCCCTCAACTTTGATATTTCAGTATTTTGTATTTCAGTTTTTCTTAGTTCATATGCAGCCATTGCTTGATGCACACTTACAGGAACTAAATCACTGAATAAATCTAAAAAAAAACAAGCTGTTGATAATAAAAGGCGTTGCTGGTATAAATACCGTTAAATTGTTGGCCTAAAGGATGTGTTAATGGTATAATCTTAGCAAGCTGTGCTTTACCAATAATTTCCACTGATTTAATATCAGGAATACGTTCATGATAAATAAAGTCATTATCCTTCTTAGCTTCATTTAAATTTCGTTGAGCTTTAGAAGCAATCTCTTGAAACATTGTAGGTTTACCTGAACGAGTTTGAGCAGCTTTAAAAAGTTCCATAGCATGCTATAATTTATTGCAATTTATAATTTTTGACTTTTTTGCATAAATATTTACCTCTAATCTTGCAATTTCTTCGCCAACAGTTTTTACTTTTACACACAAGACTTTGATAATATTGTGCAATAGCATGAAATCCTGCTTGCTTTCCTGCAACCTACACGGATTTAAAAAAAAAAAAATTTTTAAAATGATACATACAGTCGGTATCCATTCTTTATCCCAAAGTTGTTTCAAGTTATCACGTTGAATGATTTTTAAACATTCACCATATAAATCTTCACATTGAGATGCTAATTTTGCTACAATCTGGTCTTTCATGTTATCTAGAAACAAATAATTTATTCATGAAACTTTCAAGGTAGTCGTTTCACCATGAATCGCTTTTTGTACAAATATTTCTTGAGCCTGCGCCAACATTAGCGAAGAGAGTGCACCAAGAGTATCAGGATTTAGATCTGGTGTAGGATCTTGTTGTATCGATAACATTATAGTTGATTTTAAATGTGCAAAAATTCCTGATGATTGCTGAAAGAATTAGTAAATTCAGATTCATCATATAATAGTAGTAATTGAAAATAACTACGAAATAAAATTTCAATACAAATAACATAACAGCAAACTAGGAATGTAGAAAACATTTGACTTTCATTATACATTTTTAGGCATTATTCAAAAAATTAAACTTTAACAGTATGTTTTCTTAGTTGTTCGCTATCTTATAATCAAATAGCCATTTTATTTTCATTTTACAGTATAATTCAAAAATTGTTTAAATATGTTTCAATACGAAATTGTGTGTTACCTTACATAACAACAGCTCAACAAACATAACACTACAATATTCGAAAAGGACTAGATGAACCAAACTAAAAATATGAGCTGAAAACAACTAAACAATCAGTAGAAAATATTAACCTACGATAATTAGAATTTTAAAAAAGATACCAACGATTTATACATATATTTAACTCTGAAAGGGTTGTTTATTGAATCAGATACTAAAAAATCTGCAGAGTAAAAGTACTAGGTACTTAATCCCAATTACATCTCTTCCCAAGACACTAATCCAAACATCTATGTGACAAAAAAACAACATTAAATATTTGATGTTACCTGTTTTGTATAAGCTTTCAATTAGAATCTTATTTTCGTGGTTATATTTCAGAGGAGAATTTTATATGTACTTTAAAACACAATCTTCCAGTTTAAAGATTTTACAATTTTAATATACACACTAAACAATTCACAGTCTACAAATAAGCAACAAAAATCAATATTTCAGTTTGGAGATATTGGTGGTTATTGCTGTGATCCTCCGTGACCCATCCGACATCATGATAATGTGAGGAATTAAATTCAAAGACAGACAATTTAATTATCTATTATTGAATATATCGCCATTTTAGTACATACAATTTGAAAAAAAAATTTTATTCTACTTTCTACTTAACAGTACAAAAGCCCCCATTATAATACAATTTAGCCTATCGGAAAAACGGAAAAGCTATATTGGCGCACATGCGCAAATTAGGCGTGAATTATTTACATTTAAATTTAAATAATGTAATGACGAGAATAAGGCAATGTCACAATCTCCCCCTTTCTCGTTATCTGCAGAACTTGCAAACAACTTGCGCAAAAACATTTGTAATCTTGGCAAATAAAATGTCTTGGTTAAAATGTCAGCCCAGTTTAACTTGCTCTCAATATATTTTATTTCAAAGCATTTCTCAGAATATAATTGTCTTATGTAGTGATATTGAATATCAATGTGTTTTGTGCGAATGTTAACCGCAAGATTCTTCACAAAGAAAATAGCACTTTGATTATCAGCATACAAAGTGGGCAATTTTAATCCTTTCCTTAAAAAACATCCTTTTAAAATTCGTATTATCCACTGTAGTTCAGTGGCTGAACAACTCATGGCCACATTTTCGACCTCCATAGAAGATTTACTGATACAGCGCTGAACTGAGCAACGCCATCCTATAGGGACAAAATCTAAAAATAGTAGAAACCCACTTATGGATTTTCTGTTGTTTAGCGTTGTGCCAAACAAAGCATCTGTAAACATTCTAATGCTACCTTCTGTAACATTTTATAGAGATATAGACAGATGTCTTGTCGAATAAAGATATTGTAATACGCCTAATAATAATTTCCAAACAGAACTATTGGAATTTGAACTAAATTGTGCTAGTTGAATGGTGGCTAAACTAATATCTGGCCTAGTTCAGAATGCAATGAACAGTAGACTTCCAATTAACTGTTTATAAGGATAAGAGAATTCCTGTTCGGCATAATTTAAATCTGTAAGGTAAACCCGAGGATTTAAAGGAATCAACGTAACCTTTTCTTTGTCTATTCCAAACTTGATTGTAAGTTTATCAATATAAGTTCTTTGGTGCAAAATGGTTTTATTTTTAGTCCTTTCAAATTCAACACCGAGGAAATTTTTAATTGGCCCTAGGTTCACACATTCTAATTCAAGTTTTAAATCTGCAAAAATATTATCCAGTGGCTTATTGTTTTTGGCAAAGACTGCCATGTCATCGACATAAATTAGGATAAATATGTTAGCATTCTTTTGATATAAGCATGGACAGTAGTCAAGCGTGGTAAAGCCTGGTTATAATAGAATTTGATTAAAGTGAGAGTTCCATTCTCTCCCGGCCTGCTTTAGGCCGTACAAAGCTTTATTAAGCTTTAAAACAAATTGTCCTGGGCAACCTTCGCAAACCCTTTTGGCTGCTCCATGTATATAGATTCGTGAAGGTCTGCATATAGATAGGCACACTTTATATCCAAATGTGCATCTACGAAGCCTAGGATGCATACTAAATATGCAAAGAAAAATTTTACAAGAGTAAATTCGATTACTGGCGAGAAAACAGCTACAAAATAGACTCCATATTGTTGCCGAAAAGCATGAGCAACAAGCCTGGCCTTAAATCGGTCAGGTTTCTTATCACAACCAGCTTTGTGTGTAAAAACTCAACGATTTGTAATAACCTTAAAATTGTTATTTCGAGGGACAATTTCCCAGGCCTTTCTTTTTGTAGTGTGAAGTATTCATTTTTCATGGCTTCAAGTCATTTATCCTCATTTTCAGATATTAATGCTTTGTCATAAGAGGATGGAACCTCTACCAAGCCTGCACAAAAACAAGGGATCATCTTGTGCAAGTTGAGTGTATGCTTCAGGTTCATATCTGAAGCATTATTCTCTATTTGATTATTAGGTCCCTTATCAATACCAATTGGCCCTATAGATTGGTCAATAGCTCAACCATGAGACTTTCTAAAATCGAATAAGTTTTCATCAAAGTATAAATTCGCATTTTTGCAAAATCTGACCGTAACCTAGACGAGTTATTATAAGAATAATAAACATCCTGGTCTCCCTTAAATTTCCCTGTTTGCCTAGTGCAAACTGTTCTGGTCCACTCAGATGTTTCCCCCTTTTCAGAATTATTGCCCTCTATTTCGGTTTTTATATTCTTTTCTGGTCTATTATACATATCGTCATCGACTAACCATTCCTTACATGACAAAGGATCGAATATTGAAAAATCGTCTTTATTTGAGTTCCGTAAATATTCAAAAGCTACTTTAGATTCATCGAACCGTACATGTTTTGTTTCTAGTACAGATCTGGTATAAGGATCATAAATCCTGAACCCTCGTGTTTTAAGAGCATACCCAACCATGATTCCATACTTTGCTCGATTTTGTAGTTTATTCCGACCCGGTTTAGGTACATGATAAAATGTTAAAGCGCCAAACCTTTTCAGATATTTAATGCAAGGTTTATGACCATGCCATAGCTCAGAAGGCGTTTTATTTCCAAGTGTAGCATGAATTGTTCTATTTCGTGTGTACACAATTTTAGAATCTACTAATAGTGATTGAACTCCATCGAGCAGATCCCTATTTGGTTTTTCTACAACACCATTCTGTTGCGGTGTATAAGTCGAAGTGGTTCAGTGTTGAATGCCAGCCTCATCAAATAATGATTTTAGCATTTGATTACAGAATTCCAAGCCGTTGTCGGTTTGGATTTCTATTTTTTCCGACTGGAACAAGAGTTTTAATTTAGATTTTAATTGCTTAAATGCGTTACACACTTGTGATTTGTCCTTTAATGGGATTACAATAATATATAGACTGTAATTGTCTATTATACTCAAGAAGTATCGTGCTCCTCCCGCTGAAGTTACCGGAGCAGGACCCCAAAAATCCATGAAAAACAGCTCTAATGGGAATTGAGATCTATGACCATGCAGCCGTGTTGAGGGTTGCATAGCACTTTTGGCCAAGCGACAACTTTCGCAATGACCTAAATCATCTATTAATGACATTTTCCCCCTTATTGCATCAGATTTAAACAAACTATTAATCGAATTAGTGGCTATATGTCCTAATCGCTAGTGCCAGAGCAATAATGAATTTTTTTTAACTGGTAAATTAGGCTGAGTATTTGATAAATTTAGATTAGATCCTGTCGCAGAATCAGAATTATAAACCAAACCATTAATTCTGTATCGTCAGGAGAGGTTTTAATTTTAGAACCTGGTATTAGTGAAAATAATCGGTTTTCAAATAATAAATTGATGCTATTTCCATCTTTATCTGAAATCAACCTGGAATCCATTTTCTACTAGTACATATATCGAGACATAAATTTGGAATACGTTATATAACTCTAGTACACCCTCTCTGCCCTGATCTGTTTGGATCGGCAAAGAAACGGTTCCCTTACCAACTGCAAACATATTACCATGACCTTGGGTAACAGGAATTGGATCAATTTTTGAATAATTAGTAAATAAACCTTTACTACTACAAAAATGATGTGTAGCCCCACTATCTATTATCCAATTATTTTCAAATCATTTTCAGGAAGTTATTAAACCTACTAACATGCAATTAAAATGAAATGTTGCACCGGGGTTATCTTCAGTGTTGGCAACATTCTTATTGGGTCCTTTCTTTCTGGATCCTTGATTTCTACTATTATAATTAACCTTACTTTCTAACTAAACATAGCAGTTCTTTCTTAAATGTCCAATTTTTCCACACGTAACATTTTATAGTTTCTTTCTTACTTATGTTTAGGGTTGATATATTAGGATCTGAAATACATTCAACCGCCTTATTTACACCATTGGCAATTAAACGGTTTTCCTCTAAACGTTCTAGTTCACTTACAATTCTTAATATCCTTGAGATATAAACCCCATAGATTCTGAACCGCTTTTTGTAACTGTAAATAACTTTCGATAAATTGATGCAACTCGGAGTAAGGATGTTGGTTCAAATTCGCTCTGCAATACAGACCAAGCATCAAATGGGTCTTCTATATTGGTAAGTAAGGGCTGTATTTCTTCCCCAAGTGTCAAATAAATGGTACTTAACGCATGTCCACGTTTAACTTCATGTTCCTCCTGATCCTTCTGCGATGCAGGATCTGCTAACGGGGGCTGCTTTTTCTCTATAAACTTAAAGATGCCCCTGTCCCTGAGTAACATAGTACAATTTATTTTCCAATTTGTGTAGTTGGAGTTGTTAAGTTTCTTGAATGTCATTGCTGAATCTTTTCCAGTCTCCATAGTGTATAAAAATTAAAATACGAAATTTAGAAAATAAAATATAATTTCGTTTTTACTCACGTTTGAGGCCCCTTGTTTTAGGGAAAGGGGCAAAACTACAAATAAGCCTTTCTACAAAACACGTGGTGGCGCTGTCTTTTGTTTCATTTCAAGTACTTTCTAACTGATTTGAATGCTCTGCTACCACTTGTGAGGAATTAAATTCAATGACAGACATTTTAAATATCTATTATTGAATAAATCGCCATTTTAGTACATACAATTTGAAAAACAACATTTTATTCTACTTTCTACTTAACAGTACAAAAGCCGCCATTACAATACCATTTATCCTATCAGGAACACGGAAAAGCTATATTGGCGCTCATGTACGAATTAGGCGTGAATTATTTACATTTAAATTTAAATAATGTAATGACGAGAATAAGACAATGTCACAGATAAACTGAATGTAAATTGTCGCGAACAATTACAGTGAATCGAGCAGGAGCACCATTGTGCATATACCACAGTTGAATTACTGAATTACTGCCATTGGTACATCTTTAAGCAACACTGATAATTCTTCTTGGAAGAAATGCAGGTAAGACTTCCATGAAGGTGTCATGACAGAAAAAAATGGACCATAAGATTATTATCAATAATTCCAGCCCACACATTAACAGAAATTATTCTTGGTCATGGGTTTTGATTATGATATAGGGGTTTTGGTTCGCTTAACACATGATTATTACGAAAATTATTAATAGCATTTTTAGAAAAATTTTCATTGTCTGTGAACTATGTAAACTACCAGTTTTACTAACACGTCAATGAATATTCGAAAAGATTCAGCTATCTGGCAAGGCACAAATAGGATATCTTTCCTGAGAGATAAGTATGGGTTTTGTTGCATTACCGTTAACAAAATCATATACATAATGCATTATCCTCATTTCCTTATTTGTATAATTCTATTGATTATTTTTTAACATTTCTGAAACCGAAAGGAAAAATTCAATTTGAGACATTTATGTCAGTTCTTGCCAATCAAAACATTATTATAGTGGAAATAAAGTACTTATACATTCTTGCTGCAAGAATAATTTGAAGTATTTTGTTTTTGTTGCATTTATTGATTTGATGTATGTCATCAATTCACAAGATAATGGCAAAATGTTCAAAACTTAAACACAGACTTATTTTGATATTTTATTTTGTTTATACATTACCTTCATTTATTAAAATAAAAATATAATATTAAAAAAGTATTTCTGATTGCATAAAGTAGAAAATGATCCCGAATACCACACGAGAGTTTAATAAATTGAAAATAATTTGACATTTTCTTAAACTTGTCATTTGAGAAAACACTTGAGCCCTTTGGACTGTCGTGTGTATTGCCTGGCAACAAGTTTTTCGAAAATAATCAAATTAGTCTCAATTTATTTCCACTCTCTTTGCGATATTACCTATGATGATAAAACTCTACTTTTTACTCAACGAAGTGTATACTTTCATTTTATTATATCAACTACATAGACAAAATGTTATCAAGCACAAGCAACATTTATAATAAAGCTGTCAAAAGATAATAAACAAGTATTGTAATACTAATAGTATTTTGTCTTTTGTATATAATAATAATAACACCCACACTTACAAAAAAAAACACGAAATACTATTATTCCTGATATTAATAAAACCTAACAGATTTAATAAACTGGTAAGTTTTTCAGCAGTTAAGCCTTTCATAAGTAAATCAGTGGGTATCATGTACGAAAATATGTGCTTTAACAAAATCAATTTGTTCGTTATGGTTCATATCAATGTGTTTGGAACGTTTATGATATAAATGATTATTCGATAAATTTATAGCGCTTCTATTATCACTAATAAACGTAATACAGTGATCACCTCCAGTGAGCTAAAAGAACAATTTTTAAATACATAGCTTCTTTAGCCGCCTCAGAAATAGCCATGTGCTCTGCTTCCATAATCAAAAGTGATATGGTTCTATTGTTTATTACTCTCGAACGAAATTTGAATATGTAGCCTGTATATGCTCCTTGGTTTATTGAACTACTGCCCATGTTTACCATAGAGAATCTCAAACAGTAGTCTTGAGTAACTTTCAAATATTTAAATCCAGATATTGCATATCTCCAGTGAACTTCAGTATATGACTGATTGTTGCCTTAAAAAACTTACACTAAATGCAATGGTGGGCATTGTAAGTATGGCTAGATAAATTCCAATAGGATGCACAATCAGTAGCATGCAAATCACAAGGCACAGCCCTTAAATTGGTTTCAACTGCAGTATTAACTAAGTTACAATTTTTCAAATTAAAAGTTTTCAATAATTGATTAATATAATGTTTTTGGGTTAAACATAAAATGACTTTCTTTTTGTTGTAACTAATGTCAATTCCTAAATACTTTTCAACATCGCCTAAATCTTTTACATCAAATTTACTACTCAGTTCCTTCCTTAAGAAATCACTTTTGGTACTATAATTCCAGAAAACGAAAAAAATCATTCACATATACCACAATGATTATGAGTTTATTGTTAATTCGTTTAATAAATACACGAGGTTCATATGCTTAGATTTTTTTATACCCTGCATCTAACAAGACCATGTTAATTCTATAATTCCAACATTTGGAAGATTGTTTCAAACTATAAATATCTCTATTAAACTTTATTTAACTCTCTTAAATCCTTCTGGTAATTTCATAAAAACTTTTTCTGTTTGATAACTATTAAGAAATGTTTTAATGTCATAATGCAAACTGTCTAAATCTACTTTTATAGCTAGAACAAATAACAATCTACAGTCAAAGATCTAGCTATGTGCAAAAAAACTTCAAGTATAATAACACCTGGCTTCTGACTGAACTCCTTAGCAACTAATCGCGCATGATGTTTTATCTCACATACACTGTTTACTTTTTTCTTGAAAACCTGTTACATTAAATTCTCGCAATCGATTTATTTCTGCATCCTTTATATAAATATGAAGTTTCAACTACGACACTAATTCTTTTGGAATCCCCTTCTTTTGTTGCGGTATTCGGTGCATGTGAATTTCTTTGCTTACTTTACTTTTCTATCTTGTCCACACAGAGTACCATAATAAACCCACTTACAATCTACCACGATAGAATTTCCTTCTATGACAGAAAGCTCCCAAATGTTTTTTTCAAACGACTTCATTTTTTTTGTGATAGTTTTATTTCAGAGTGCAGAACCCGGGCTTAACAAAGCATCTGAAACACTAATGGAGTCGCTCAACATTACTTCAACCTATTTACTAACGTAAAACACCGAATCACTTTTAATTACAAATTTGTGGGGCCTTTGTGTCCTATGCAACAATGCCCAAGGCGAGCTTATATTTATTGAAGGTTCATAGTCGCTACTGTCACCACTGCTAAGATCCATAATAGTTTCCTCACTTGTACTTAGGGTTCCAGTTTCAATAGCAGTACCCATTTCCCCCACCAAAACTGATATTGTTAAATCTTTAGACCTACCATCTATGATAATGTTAGTTTCTTTCATATTTTCCATTGCGGTCACATATCGACTGATTATAATTTTGTTGGATACATGGGTTGTATAACCTGTAATCCTTAACATAGTCTTCATAACCTACTAAGATGTGCTTTAGAGCCTTAATCAATTCTGCTTATTTGTTTTAGGAACATGCACGAATGATGGACTACCAAATACCCGTAGATGGCTGACTTCTGGCTTTATACCTGTGCATATTTCCAAAGGTGTTTTTGGAATGCCTGAGGTTACAGAACGATTTCTTATGTAGCACGCGGTGCTGCAAGTTTCTGATCAAAAAGCAAACGTAGAGCGTTTTCAACAATGGTTCGATTAAATCTTTCAGCCATTCGATTTTGTTCTGGTGTACAACTAACCCATTGCTCTTTAAAAATTTCTCAAATACGAAGCTACATAATTCCCCACCATTGTCAGTTCTAAGGATCTTAATTTGTTTGCTTGTTTGTTTTTCCACTAATTTTTTAACATAAATCTATCAAGTGCTTCAGTTATAGTATTTAAAAAGGAAATGTGACACATCCTACTATAATCATTGATAAATGTCGCAAAGAACTTAGATCCGCCTATGAAATTCTTTTCCATAGAATCGCGAATATTAACGTGAACAATTTGCATCAAATCATTAGCTCCACTGCCCTTATCTGGAAACAATTAATGCACATTTGCTTAGCTTTGCAACATACTTCACAATTAATGACAGATCTTTTGGTGATCCTTAGTAAACTAATCTGTTTGCAATCCCAGTAATTATATTTAAATAATTTGGATTTATATTACCTAAACAGCTGTGTCAAAGACCGTTTGTAATAGCAGGTGCTATTAAAAATGCGCCTTGTTTATTTATATTCCATTTATAAATACTGTTTACTAAACGAGCTGTTCACATTAATAAGTCATTGCTATTATTAATTGCATTAAAAAGAACTTTGTTACCATTATTGATAAGTTGACCCTTGGAAACATAATAAATTTGTAGTAAGGTCATGGACATATTACACATTCTTGAAGATAATATTAAATGGCTTTTTCTTTATCAAAGTTTTAGTGCGATATCACCAGAGCATTCAATAGATAATATTGACTTATAGGCTGTTGTCACTTCTATTGTCAGGTTTTCTTTTGTTCTTTACCCAATTCTCTACAACTGTTAGGTAAAAGTTGGCCCCACTATCAACATACCAATTTGAATCTTGAAATTGTCCATTTGCAAACACTGTGCTTAAAGCAATAACACTGTTATTTGTCTTATCACGTCTTTGCACAAAACCTAAGACAAATAATATTACTTCAATTCTTGACCAACTGATTAATATTCCAACCGGATATTTATGTTCTACCTGAATATTATCTTTAGCTTTCTTAGCATGTGATTTACCTTTAACAACGGCATTTCTTGCATTTATTTTTGTGTCACCGTCGATTGCCATTATTATGTGTGCAAAATTTCTCATGCAATCAGCAAGAAGTGATGATCCCGTTCATTCCTCATTGATATCAAAACTAGTGCGATGTAGCTTTTGTGAAGTTCCATAAATTACTTTATATATAATTACATGGATTTACAATTTTCCAGTCATAAAAATATTAAGATACGCCAAAACCTGATAGTTCTTATAAAATCGTTGTCATAAAGATTTTATTTAAGGTTGTACAAACATCAAATACCGTTCCTGCAGTCACAACGTGCACATAGAATTATGAATCTAATATCAATACTAATTTAGTTTTCGCTTTTGCAACAAAACTAGCATCATTTACTGTAGCATTGATGCATTTTATTAAACCTTCACGAACAAATACGTTTCCTAGAACAAACAACCAATCTGTAATTTTCCCAACCCAATAATTTTGAAACACTTGCCAAATAATTAACTGACATGTTACTACTATAAAAATATAAATGCATAATCAGAATGATTGTTAACATGTGGCATTCATCTAGGTCCATAACCTGTTCATAATAAAACTCTTCTTTACACTCAACAAAGTGTTTACTTTTGTTTTATTATATCAACTAACTACATAGACAAGTTATCAAGCACAAGCAACATGTATTCTAATGCTAATGGTATATTGTTTTTTAAACAATTATAAGAACAAATTCACAATATTTATTGATGTTCAAAAAAATTAAATTAATTCAATGAACCATTAAAAATAGGTGTGGTATTATTAGATGGTTTGAATACTAACAGCTCACTCTATGTCAAGAATATTAGTTCAAAAATTATGTTTATAAAAAGGTATTTATTTACAGAAAACTAGGTTTATGTTCAAAATTATTTATCAATTCTGCAATTTTAATTCATTGTTTTAATCAAGCGCATCTGAAGAGAAAGAAGACAACAAAAATATCAAGAGATGTACCTTTTTTTTTCTTTCTTTTGTAAAAAATATCAAGGACATTGCAGGGAGCCCACCGATGGAAGAATAGAATAAGTTTTATAACTAAAATACGTGATTTTATATCCTACTAACACACCCCATAATTGAAATTAATATCTAAAGTACTTTTGATGCTATTAAAAAGTAACGATTTAAAAAACCAGTAGCAAACAAGTTGAAAATGCAAGGCATTGTAGCAACGAACTTCCAAATGTAGACTTACTTTAAAACAATTTAAAGAAATTAAAATTATTATGTTGTAATAATTATAAGTGTTGAGATAAAATAAAAATTAATTCCGGGGGGGCGGGTATCCGTGGTCAGATTTTGTGGGGTACCATATTTCGACTCAGCTATGTTAGGGGAGTCCAAATATGTATCGCACATTAATTTTGGACCTATTTGAAATTTTAATTTTCCCGACGGAATATCGCGGGGGCACGGCGTCCCCGTGGCCCGATTTCAACTGACATCAAAATTTAAGCTCAGGACACCGAGCTGAATCGATTGATGTATCACACATTGATGTCCGACCATTAGAAAGTCCTCGGACGGACAGACGGACAGACAGACGGACGACAAATCGATTTCATAAACGAACGAAGTTCGTTGAAAATTTAAAAAGTTGCAGACAAGTTCATATGAACTTACCTTCATAAACTGACATTAGGAAACATCCTGAAATATTGGTACATCATTAAGGAACACACTGTATAGAAATACACTTTTCTAGAATTCTGAACTATACCTGCATACAGGAAGGCAATAATTAAAGTAATTCTCATTAGGGTTGGCAAAATATGAAACAACATAATGGCAATTAAAATATGGCAAAAGATAACGAACATTATTGTCATATTTTACTTTTTTATCTCCATAAAGGAAAAATGCATCGTAAGCTCATAACAATCAGTTTAACATTAATTATAATATCAAATCGAACAATCCGTCAATAAGTTTTTAACCTATAAAATTTGAAACTACCATCGGATACTAGAATTACACCCAACCATAGCTCCAAACCTGACTATGTGATAACGAATATAAGTCCAAACTTAATTATTAGTACTGAAGTAGTTAGCAGTGATCTTTCTGACCATGAGGTGGTTCTATCAATACCTGCATTAAAAAAAACTGTGGAACTCCTGTCCTGTCTATTGCAGAATCTATTCACTAGTTAATGTAGAAAATTTTATAAATTCCTTTAATATTTGTAATTATACTTCAATTTAAATGACCTTAAGAGCAATTTCAATACCCTGGTCACAGAAATTTCATCTGCAATCAAAAAGTCTTTGCCTCTTGAGAAATCTAAGCGTCATAATAAAAGCTGGTTAATTGAAGGTTTATAAATTTCAGCAAAAAATAAAAAGACTCTTCAAATATGTACAAGTATTTTTCTATCTCAGACTTCATAAAACTAACTATTTTCGTAATAAAAGAATTTTTAACAACTTAGTTAAAATAGCAAAGTCGCGATTGTTATCAAATCGAATCATAAATGCTAAAACATTAATAAGGAAACTTGGCAAGTTATAAATGAATTGACTAAGAGAGAAAAACAAGACATTCGACTTGAAAACAGTTCGAATAATTGTGTTGCAAATACCTTAAACATGTTGCAAATTCACAAGAGTGCTTATGATAAACGATACCTCTGTTGATGAAGCTATTGCGTTTTTGCGCAATCATAAAAAGAATATTACAACAGTTTCTTTCTTTACTCTAAGGATCACCAATAAATAATCAAAGTCCACAAGGCATTCAAAAATAAAAATTCAATAGGTCATGATAATATATGTCAAAATTGTATTACTCCTACCACTACATGTCATCAAGTACCTTGTGGAACTTATAAACAAGTATTTTCAGCATGGAATCCTTCTAGCTTGTGTCATACCAGTACCACCATTGTCATGCCTTTGCATAAGGGAGGATCCTTCTTGGTGAATAATTTTAGACCAATATCTTTATTATCAACCATTTCAAGGTTATTAGAAACTCTTATAAAGGATAGACTTATTAATTCTGCTACCAAATTTAAACTTTTTGACGACTGTCAGTATGGTTTTCATGCTGACAGATCCACTACAGATGCTGAACTAAAATTTTTATTTAGTCTATATTCACGGTTTAGGAATCAGTTAAAAGACTATAGAAGCTACCCAGAAGTAGATATAGGCACTGACCACAACATCGTAATTATGAAGGCCGCTCTTAAATTAAAGAATCTGAAAAAAGGAAACAGAAAAAGGGCACTTTGACTTAGAGAAACTAAAAGATAAAGATATCCACGAAAGTCAAATGAATTGCTGAAAGATATTAGGAAAATTTCTTATACTAAAGAAGTAGAAACAGGATGGAATAACATTAAATCGAGCTTAGACATGGCAACCGGATATATTCCGGAGTATACACAAAAGAAAATAAGAAACAATGGATAACAAAGGATATCCTGAATCTAATAGAAGTAAGACAAAAATATAAAAATAGATCAGATCAAACAGAAAGCTAAAGAACAATGGATTGATAAAAGGTACCAAACTAAAATGGAAATAGGAAAGACAGACGAAGCATACAAACTAATTAGTATGAATTTTAGGGATATAAAACCGTATAGCAAAAATATAAGAGACGCGGGAGGAAGCGTCATTATAGAAAATGTAGAGAAAATGGATATATGGCAAGAATATATAGTCGAATTTATATGCAGGAGAGGAACCTAGCAGCATTAGAACAAAAATCAAACGTTGAAAAAGATGATGGGATATTCTATACTTAATGATAAGTTTGAATTAGCATTAAAAGGTCTGAAAAATGATAAGGCACCTGGTACAGATAAGGTGCAAGCAGAAACTCTAAAAGCCGCTCGACAAGCAGTACCAAAACGTCTCTTCCAACTTGTAAGCTATATGTATGAGACATACGAGATGCCCAAAATTTCAAACGTAACATCATAGTCACTATACCAAAAAAAAGAGGTTTGGATAGATGTGAAAATTTTTGAATAATAAGTTTGAGAGCACATGTATCAAAATATTAAGTAGAATTGTACAAAGACGAATGGAAAAACGAGCTGAAGACGTACTACGAGAAGATCAATTTGGGTTTAGGCGAACCAGGTGGAACACGGGACGCTATTTTAGCTCTGAGGGTGATAATACAGAAAATGATAGAAAAAAAAGGAGAGTAGTATATAGAGTTCGTAGATCTGAAAAAAGCATTCGACAACGTAAAATGGAAAAAAATGTTCGAAATACTCAAAAAGATTGGAATAAGTTTTAGGGATAGACGAATAGTACATAGCTTATGCAAAGAGCAAACAGCAGTAATAGAATTAGAGTAGGAACGGAAAGAAGTAAATATTAGGAAAGGGGTGAAACATGGATGTGCCCTATCTCCATTAATTTTTAACTAGTACATCAAAGAGGCAATGAATACTGTCAAATGCAAAAAGACGTGGAATTATTATGCAAAGACAAAAGATTGGTATGCTTAGATTTGCAGATGATATAGCAGTATTAGCAAGGAAGAGTTAGAAGCTGCTCTTAATGAAATGGAAACAGTTCTAACAGAGAGATACAGTATCAAAATTAACAAAAATAAAACTAAAGTAGGAAGCCAAATAACGCAAGATAGGAAGAGCGCAAAAGATATACAACAAAGATTAGCACAAGGTCGTGCTATATTTAACAAGAAAAAGCAATTACTGTGTTCAAAGGCAACAAACATAGAAACAAGGAAAAGATTGCTTAAAACATATGTGTGAAGCACAGCAATGTACGGCTGTGAAACCTGGACAGTAGGAGAAGTGGACAGGAAAAAGATAGAAAAGCCTTTGAAATGTGGTGCTACAGACATATGATGAAGATATCATGGACAGACAAAGTTAAGAATAAAGAGCTACTAGAAATGGTAGGGGGATAGAGAAGTATAAGGAAAACAGTAAAAAATAAGAGAGATAGGATGATAGGCCATATACTAAGGCATGAAAGAATAGTGCAAAATATATTGGAAGCAGAAATAAGAAAAAAGAAAGGTAGAGGTAGACTTAGGTTAGACTATTGCACACATACTGAAAGCTGTAGTATGTGTGAATTTCAGGCAAATGTGCTGGCTAGCTCAGAATAGAAATCAATGAAAGTACGTATCCAACCAATTCGAAGATGGAAAACCTAATGGCGAAAAAAATAACTGTACTTAAACCTGATGATCATTATAAGCAACTACAGGTAGTGGTTTTGCAATACTTTCAACTAATGTTAATTGTGCAAAAGGTTTTACTGGAAAACTATTAATTCAGCAAATGTCTAAGTGTTGGGGGATCCTTGGCAGCCACAGGCTGCTTAACCCCCTTCACATACCACTGAATCTTGGTGAAATAGGGCATATAATTAGGAAACAAGAGAAGAGGAACTGAGCTGTGGAAATTTCAGGGAACGGTGTAGGCTAGCTAAGAATAGATATAAGTGAACGTATGCGTCCAACCAATTTCAAGACTGAAAACCTAACGACGAAAAAATAATTGCACTTAAATCTGATGATTATTATAAACTACACGTGTTGGTCTTGAAATATTTTCAACTAGTGTTGTTTGAGCGAAAGGATATATTGGAAAACTATTAATTCGGCAAATATTCAAGTGTTGGGGGATCTTGGTAGCCACAGACTGCTTAACCGCCTTCACATACTACTGAATATAGTGAAATAGGGTATATATTTATAAACAATAGAAGAAGAACCGAACTACAGTTAACAAGAAAAAACAGCGGCTATGTTCGAAGACAACAAACATGGAAACAAGGAGAAACTTATTGAAAGCATATGTGTGGAGCACAGCACAGTATGGCTATGAAGTAAGGACAGTAGGAGAAGCAGACAGAAATATGGTAGAAGCCTTTTGGAATGTTATGCTTCAGATGTATGAGGATGATAGCATGGACAGACAAAGTTAATAACAAAGAGGTTATAGAAATAGTAGGGGAATAAAGATATCTGTGGAAAAAAATATAGGACAAAATAAAAGGGCAGGATTCGTTCTAAGGCATTTTTTGAGAATAATGCAGGATATATTACAAGCAGAGATAGGAAAAAAGAGGTAGAGGTAGATCTAGATCAGACTATTGCACACAGATGGTGAAAGATGCAGACTGGAAATTTCCAGAAAATATGTAGGTTAGTACAGAATAGGAAACAATGAGGGTACGCGCCTAACCAGTTCCAGGACTGAAGACCTAATAATGAGTCTATATTCCTCACTCAATAAAAGAAGAATTTACAGTATCTGCTGCTGCCTTCGTAGTATTGTTTTAAATAAACTTGTCCATTATGGTATTAGAGGTGTGGCTAATCGTTGGTTTGAATCATATTTAGTGGACCGAACACGATCAGTTACACTCTACTAGATACAGAACTATCATGTTGGACACCTTATCTCTTAATCTTGGGGTTCCCAAGGGTTGATTTCAGGCCCTATACTATTTTTATTTTATATTAATGATTTCTCATAGTTTATAACCTTTGCTAAATGTACTCTTTTTGCTAACGATATTACTTTGTACTGAGACTGTTACTCGCTGTCATTATTAAAAGACTGCATTTTGGCTTACATTGAAACTGTTCAAAATTGGTTTAGGTTAAATAAATTTTCAGTAAACCATAAAAAAAGTGTTGTATTATTTTCAGACCTCATAATGTTATTGAAACTGTTAAAACCAATTTCTCATTAAACTTAATTGGTACTATCAAGTTACTAGGTTTATGGATTGATCAGTGTTTATCATGGTCAGCGCTATATCGGCACTCGCTGCAAAATTTAGCATCTGGTTGTTATGTATTGAGAACTGTTTCCACGGAATTGTCTGTATCTGAATGGTATTTCCTTGGGAGGAATACAATCTTAAATAAGATGCTTCTCATATATTTAGAATTCAAAAACGTGCAATTCGTATTATTTGCCATAAAGGTATAAATGAGCATTGTATGCCACTTTTAAAGTGCTTAAAAGTGTTAACCTATTTTTCTCTATTTATTCTAGATTCAATAATGCCATTCTAAAAAAATCTGCTTCAGTACAATACCGCTAACTCTATTCACTCATATAACACTAGATATGCATGAAATTTTTGTAAAATTACAACCTCATTGGAACTATTGTTTAAATCTCTTGTTTTTAGGAGCTCTACACTATGCAATAGACTTCCATACTTCATTAAATCCTTAGAAGATGATTATAAATTCAAGTCTGCATTGTTGGCCTACTTGTACGAACGTTGCTTCTACTCAGTGGAGGAGTTCCTAAATGAATGAACAGGCGATTTAACTGGCAAATGTAGTAACATGATATTTATTTTTTATATCATCTTTATTATTGTATTTATTTTTATAAGATCATCTTTATTTATTTTGTTATCTTCTTTACATGTGTATGTATATATGTAGCTGTAATTATGTATATGTGTATATTGACTGTGATGTATTTATATATCTATACACTTAGATTTGTAAGTTATTCTTTAATTTACTTTAGTGACTAACTAGGTTAGTGATATACTTTTGTAAAATCTTATATACTGTCATTTTTTACGGATACAAATAAATACAATACAATATAGTCCCGACATAGCACCTTCAAATTATTATTTACTTCGATATTTGCAGAACTTCTGAAATGGTAAAAAATTTAGCAAGGAATATGAAATCAAATTACAGTTGAATCAGTTTCTTATTGATAGAAGTCAGAAGTTTTACGAATATGGAATTATGATGCTACTTAAAAAATGGCTAAAGATCATTGATAATAATAGACAATAAATATACGATTAAAGTTATTTTGTGGATGGATGGCCCTTGAAAACTAAATGATACTGTAGATACACAGTCAGTTATTATTGAAGTATACACTGGAATGTAGCAGATGCAACTACAGAATTTGCCTTTTGTTGATGTTTCTGTCCCTTCTGTGATTGATGAGTTTGACGTTCCATAGATGAAAGAGAAATATTTGTTACAGGACATAAATAACGATTGAATATGTCATTAGCTACTTTCAGAATTCATTAGAAAAATCGAGACCATTTGTCTTGAAACAATGTCTTGTGAAGCCGAAGCTAAGGCATTTTAATCCTGCATACAAAACACGTGCTAAGTTTCCTTTTCATATCTCGAAGAAAACAACATCTGTGTTGGACTAGAGTATCTTAATTTTATATTATTATAGAATTTGCACAAAAATAAATTGTGCTAATCGTGATTAGGCATGCGCATCACAAGAAAAAGGTCAAAACAATAACACAAAGCTATAAAATCATTGCGGTACAATCTCCATAATGCGATTACATGTCATATGATTTACTTATTTAATGATGCATTGCATATTACTTATGAATTAGAAAACTCACTATATAATCGGCAATCGGAAGTAAGTTAATACGAATCAACAATATTCAAGTGTTGTAAAACCTCTTCGCTATAAAACACGATTTAGTTTGTAAAGTCAAAGATGTTGAACCGCTTTATAATACTATAGAACTTGAAATTAAATAAGAAAAATAAATTATATTAAACACATAGTACATACGGTTTTGACCCCAAAAAACAAAATCAAATATATCAAACATCAATTATCTTAATGGAAAACGTTTTCGTCAAACAAAATTACTTTTTAAATTCTTAAATCTAATAACAAGAACGTACTGTGGGTAAATCTATAAGTTTATACAATTACCAAAAAAAAGTTGATAATTTAAGGTTACTTTAGATGATCGTTTCACAAGTTTTATAAACACCTGGAATAATTTAGCTGTAACAACCTTTGGAAATAACGAAAATCAGTTATTTCCTAGGCTCGATTCATTTTAACCAGATCCTAGTGGAACTTCTGAGACTTTGTTAAATAGTTAGGTGTTCTTAATTAACATGCTTCTTTCAGCATGAAGTTGTCTGCTGAAGGAAACAAATTCTTCTTAAAAGTAAAGTTCACCAACCTGGCAAGATATAATTCCGAACTCTATTGACTAATCACATTAATCAGTTTCATACCAAATATTCAAAGGTTAACTACCTACTCAAGTTGATTGTAATCTGTTTCAATTGTCTTGACAAACTGACCAGCAGATGTATCTTTTTTTCATAATATGAACTGGAAATTATCTTTGGCAGAATTCGCAAATATGAATTAAGGCTACACATTGAAATTGCTTTTCTCTATCTAACATATATAAAATTATCTTATTGAAACATTAATCTGAACCAACAAAAGCTACTTTTCCATTTCCCAAAAAAAGCATAATTTAGTGTGTGCAGCACCTTCTTCGTTACAAGATGATGTCATAGGCGCCAACATTATACATTATTAATCAAAACAAATAAATCGTAAAACTACACTAATTTAGAATACAAAGTAAGAATGATATCATTCTTAACCTTAAAACCATCATAATGAATTTGACAACCTTTGAATATGAACAATGTAAAATTACAAAAATAATCCTTTCTTACATCAAGAATGCATGTAAACTAAAAATTATGTTTCTTAAAGAAAATAATCCTAACACTATTAGTGGGATTTATCAATACAAAAACTATTAAAATGAAGTACGATTACAAACAAAGGTATGTTACACACATCACAATAAGTGAAGTGCCGTAATTTGCAATTGATAATCACAAATGTGGTGTTGTGTTCTACACACCTGTGACTGCCGAGTTTACCACCAAAAGAAATGCTTTTGCATTCTCAGAGATAAAACAGACAATAACATTTGTATTACTGTTTTTGAAAAAGTTCTACCACGCCGAGTTTCTACAATGGCATTTGATGTTCCGTTCCTATTTATTATGTAAATTAATCTTTAACAGGTATAGCATCTCCGATGACCCATACATGATAAAGAAGATGAAGAAGAAATGAATTAGTTTCAACCTGTTTTTTACAATCTGCCCACTGACAGTTGCTCTATGCTAGCGGAGAAATATGTGCAACCTATTTACCTGAAATTTAATCAATCACCAAAACGCAACCACACTGTTCTGCCAAGTTAAAGAAAGCTTTCTTAAATACAAGTATATGTTATAATTCCTACTCAACGGGTAAAACTGCAAAACTGACAGTTGCACAAGTTATGTTTAATGAAAGGAATTGCAAGTGACACACTACATTTATTTATTAACATGAAAAAACTATTTACACAAAAAATAAGACATTTTGTTATGTAGCAGGAACTTCCTACCACATTGAAAACTGAACTGAACTGTCAATGAACTCTGACGGAGCCGTCCGAAGACAAGACTACCTATCATGAACGTAGAAAACATTTGCATTCATAGGCGTACCATAGAATGTGTAAAGAGTGATACAAATTAAACTAATATAAATTAATAAACGCTTTACCACCAACAGTGCCAGGATTTTGTTACACTCACATGTTTTAAGACCAAAAAATATTCTTCCAGAAGTTGCTGTCAAATGATCTACTTACCTACTTGTCTTTTTCCTCAAAAGCTTGTGATCTGCATTACAGAACAAACAAATTTATATGCGCTCCAGAAATCCAAACCACAACAGAAGAAAGCTTTCCTACGCATCAACATACTTATGGAAATCAAATGGCTGCCAACAATAAAAATAATCAGGCATCTAACTAAGAAATTCAAGATTCCTGTATTTTGAAGCATTATTCCAAGAAATACATTTGAATTACTTGTGAGAACCGTTCATCTGAATAATAATAAAAACCAACCAATGAAAGGTGAACCTACTTGCGATATGCTATATAAAGTTCATCCATATCTGAACACACTTCTACAAACAACAAGCATTACTATGCAAAGAATGGACATCAGTCATTTACAGGATGTTCCTCTTTTTGTCAATACATACCTCAAAACCTATAAAAAGAAGTTACAAAGCACAGGACCAGGCAGCAAGTCAGGCTACATTTCCGATTTTGAAATATATTGGTAGCATTGCATATTTTGGCATTTTGTTGACACTACAGATGTGAATTGTTTTCTGTGAAGAGTGAAAGACAATTTTGTAACAAAGATTTTTGAATTGAAGTCGTTAGAGGGCTAATAGAACTGCAAAAACATGAGAAAAGAACAAAAACTGAGGATATTACCTAATCTGCTAGAAACGAATTGATTGTTCCAGCTGAGATTTGTCACCATGACGCAGCATTTTTGCGATGTTCATTATGCACAGCACCAAAGTTTAAATCAATTACATAAAATAGTAATGCAGTTTTCAAAGTTAAACTTTCTCATTGATAATAAATCTTTACTACAGTATTGTCCAAAATAAATGTAAGCTTATTCCTATAGGCTTTGTAGAATAACCACCACTTTTTCACAAGTATAAAGAATCCACTAAGAAAAGTTAGTTTTCTATATTATTAACTATCAATATGCTAATTTATTTTACCCCACTAAACTTTTTTACTGAATAAAAAAATGCTTTTGGTGTCAAAGAGTTAATTGTTATTATGGAAGTTTCCTATTTTGTCCTTTATTGATATACATGCATAAGAAAAGCATATGAATCTAGATAAACAAACTTTAGTTCCGTTTTATATCTAGACATATAAAATCAAAGTCACTCTACACAATCTTTGTACTTAATACTTAATAAAAAACAATTTTATAGGATACTTTTTTGTATATATTACCTGTAATAATTTAGCAGCTAGCTTAAGACCTTCATCATTTTCAATACTCTGAGCCGCTGCAATAGCACTTTGTAGAGCAGCAATATTAAATAAAATACATGTTTTTTCATATCCCAGCGAAGCAATAGCTATAATAAAAGTAGGAGGCAATTTATTCAATTAAACTTTAAAACAATATAATTATTGACTTACTGAGACTAATCCTTCCTCCAAAAATAGATCCCTTATCAAAAGCATCCTTCCATTTAAAAGGTATTTGTACTTCTTGAGGAGGAACTTTTCCTTCCAAGGATACAAGTTGATCATAATAACTAGTAGAAACTAATTAAAACTTGCATAAACATTGAAAATAACACTTGCCTATAAAGAACTTCTAACGAACTCTCAAATTTTTCAAAAGTTCTCCAAATTGCATAGTTTCGTAATTTTGAAAAATCTTTTATTTGTTCGGAGTAGTCTTCCGGTTTATCTGCTGTGCTGTACCTAGCTTGAATCAAATTTTTTAGAGGTGTTTCTATGTCCACATCTGACGGCTTTTTTAGTGGTACAGACAACAACTCAGCCATTATAAAATATTTAGATAACTAAATAAACTGTTAATAAATCAAAATATTAAACACTCTTTATGCGTTGGTGATATCACCCACTAACCACTATATCACCTACTGCTTATAATAAATTAGTCACTGTTTGGAATTGGCTAATGAATGATCATGTGACTTAGTGCGTTCAAAAACCATAGTTACCTCTAGCACAAACATGTTCACAATTTTATCTGTTTCTAAATTGTTTAAGTAATCGGTAATGTTCAAAATTCTACTAGAAGTTTGAAATATACGAGCGTCTCGCGGCAATAATGCCGTGGCTGCAATGATAGATTAGGTTACTGTTAGATATAGATATTATTATTAAAAAACACAAATCACTTAACACACATATCAGAACAGTTGTTGCTAAAACTATTGCAGACTGTTCTGATATGCGTGTTAAGTCATTTGTGTTTTTTAATAATAATATCTAATTTGTGTTTTTAATAGTAATATCTATTTCTAACAGTAACCTAACCTGTCATTGCAGCCACGGCATTACTACCGTGAGACGTTCGTTGAAATATTCAGTTATAGTCAAATAAATAAATACAAAATTATCAATTTACGTAAGTCTTAATATAATCTTCAAAGCTAAGCAAAAACCCGCAATATTAAAACTACCCTATTATAATCTTATTGAATGGAAGCTTTGATCTTCTTTATTCCTGTTGATAACAAATACTTTTAATACTTGATTTACTTATAAGTTGTAGATTGACCACTTACACTTGCAGATTGACATAGTGAAAACCGTAAATAGATTCAAACAATTGTGTAAAACGTTAAATTTTGATTTTTAAGCCAATATATGTTTTATCAATAAACAACAAACCTTATTCTTTTTTTTCTGTTCATGTACAATTACTTACATACACATGCATAATAACATACTAAAACTGTCTTCCTTATTAAGGACTACTCGAGTTGCGCATGCCTACTTAAAATATTTATATTTATTTACCCGAAGAAGTTGTGTTAACTTATGTAACACTAGGGTGGAATTCAGAAACGTCTCTAAGTAGTCATTCACATTCAACTTACATTTATATCTTCATCCGTATTAAAAAAAATTGACGTCACAAGGAGTCGTAACATTCTTATTCAAGGGTGATTGACATATAAGTGGGAAATGAGTGACGATTTTACAGTCACTCCATGGTCACTCATATCACCCTAATTATTTGTTTTTGTGTTAGGTAAAAGTTATAGCATTGAATTTAATTGTTTAAAACTGTTATGGTGTTGTTTGTTGTGTACTACTGATTATTGTTAATGCATTTATATATTAATTGCTGCGCATCTTCACATTTTAGCCCCACGAATGGGCTGCCGTAATTGGCGTGAGTTCCTTCTGGAAACCATCGAGTTCATTCATGCCCCTAAGTTTGGGCGTCATAATTGCCGTGTAAGTCCTTCTGAAAAGTCCCCCTAAAATTTGTATTGTCACAAATGATCTACACCTACTCTGGAAATCAAGTCCTACCACCTAGACTTGCATTACATATCACTCATAGTAATACCCTCTGAAGATGCTTTCCAATTCGGACGCCAAAGCTCCAGCTTTTTGCTCAGTTTCCTCATGGATATTCGCCACGACTGCTCACTTTCTTTCTGAAAATAATACTCTAATAATCGAAAAATAAATAAAATTTGACTGCCAAAAGTACATCACGCTTTATTGGAACATTAATTCGCAATTCAAAAATTTTAGTCTTACATTCTTCATACACCTCGGATGTTTAACAAATATTACCAATTTTTAAATAAAGTCATTTTAAATGAAATAATTTGAAAATTTATCAATTTACATCGATCATTAAATAAAAGTAACTGGGCTTATCCCCTAAACTTTACTTTAAACCCCAGGTCTATTACGAGCTCATAGTAAAAACCTTTCTGTACCTATACGCTAATTACTGCACTGAAAAATTACCAAAAACCCCTTTACTTTGTACAAAAGCCAATATTACACAGTCATTTTTCATAATACCAAATAGTACATAAATATGTTTTCATACAACCCCTTCTCGAAGTAAAATTGTCAATTAAAAATGTCCGTATAATACAACAAAAGCCACAAAAATCACCAAATTGTCATAATCACCAACAAAATCACCATATTCAAAAATCTTTTAAAAAGGTTGATTTGCCTGGATTAAGCACCACCAACTCTCTATGTTGAAATCATTTCCGATGTGGTTATCTCTCTAGACTGCTCCTCCAAGAATTTCTCCAGGTGGCTTCTCACCATCAGGAACTCCACGCCTCTACTCAGATTTCTTAGCTGCTAATGCACGGTACTTCCATGCTCCCGTACATCTGCTGCTGGTCCATCGACATATTCGACTTCTACCAGTGTACACCAAGCGCCTCCAACCATATGTAGTAAAAAGGACTACTTACTTTCCTACCAGCTTCGGTTATCAACTGTATTCCAGATATTCACAATTGCAATATTATCGTTGCGCCAACTCGTGCATTTTAATTGTAATAACAAGAATTTGAACTCACCTATACACTATTACACGAAGCTTGGTTGAAGATCAATAAGGAAAGAAAAGAGAGCCCTAACTGCCTCGTCGTTGTTTATATAACCTCCGAATTCCACCCGTGAATCGTTACACGGCATCTCCAAACACACTTTTCTCGATAAACTTCTCAACCGTTCACAGATTTCACTAATTCCTCCACTACACAACAACTAACAGTCGTCTCATTCTGTAAATCCAGCCATTATCCTTGAGTTTTCTTCGTAAACTTTCGCAACCGTCTCCAACCGTCTCAAAAATTCCACTTGCAAAACAAGCATTTTAGTTCGAACTCCTTATTAAAAATGTCTAACGGCTGTCACTTTCTACGAACTCGTCCGACAACTAACTTCCACCAAAGCACCAAAACACGCCTCTTTCATACGCGCACATCCGATCGCCTATTCTAACTTGCATTCAAACTATACTGTTCCTTGTCTTGTATCTTTCCCCAGTTTTCAACGTTCGTTATCGATTTTTGTGTATCCTTGTTTAACTTGGGTATTATGTTACCTTACCTTCATCCCCGCTTATTTACAAGTCTTATCCCAACCAACCAGTCTACATTATTGTCTTTCTTACTCTTATGCATGCAGTCCAATCGTCCAACTCTGACTGTAGCCTCTACAATATTTTCCATTACCCTCTTTAACAAACATCTTATGTAAAAACGTAGCATCTTTCTCACACTTATTTACTTTTAAAAATCTCTTTGTTTTACAGACGTTTCAAAGTCAACTACAACTCACCGTATGACATCTTCCGTTCTTTGCTATTTCATTAAAAACATAGTCCTTTCCTTTATATTATCGATCCATTTCTATACTTGTAGCGTTCACGTCTTATCCTACCCTAAACCAGCTGTTTGTTTTCAAACTATCTTTTATTACGAATCCTAACGTTTGTTGACAAGCTTTAAACTCAATACCAATAGAACTTTATTAACATGCTGTATCAACAATTTCGTAAGAACCATACAAGAAAAGAATAAGCACTCACCCGCGTGCCCACGGTGTAGGATGAATCACGCCCTCTTTAAGGCCAGAGTGAAACAGATGGACCTGCGAGCACGCAAATGTGCGTTCTTTCTACAAAAGGAACGTCAATCACCTCGTCAATCTTTGGCCAAGGTAACAGACGATCATATCCACTGGAAGAAGCTATAATAAGTACGATCAAAGATTAGCTCATTTATGAAGAAAAGTACATTTTGTAAAACTGAAAACACTTACCACACAACGGTGTGCACGAAATTCCTTAGATGATGAAAAATGTAACGAGTAATTGTTGTTGTATAGCTAAAGGAAGAATTCAAATAAACTGGTTTAATAGCACGAATTAACATCAATGTTAGCGTTATCAGCCACATGTGTTAAATATAAACTTGGAAACAACCTTTTATCGGAAAAGTGCGATCCATTATTTCAACGAGTCTTCAAGTTGGAGTAGTATAAGAAGTAATTATGCTCTATAGGAAAACGTGTCAAGCCAACGGATACCTCAAACAAGGTACTGACGATTGAGATTATAGAAGAACTTTTTATTTCGCAGTAAATAGGTTTAAACGAAAATTATTGTAAAGTGTACTTATTTTAGGAAGGTCTAATAAACAGGGTGGTGTATGAGGAGTAGAAGCAGTATCTTTGTGAATGAGGAATGAAATAAAAAAAGCACGGTTTTAGTACACCGTCGGAAGGCGAACGTAGCAGAGTGATATGAAAATGATGCGTTGGTCGTTACTAAAAGAGTACTGTGACACAGATACAGCAATTTGTAAAACTTTGCCTGGCTAGCTCAACGGAATTAACGGAATTCTCAAAATAAAATCATACAGCAATGTTACAAAGCATTTATACAGTATCAAATATTTTCTCTCAAACAAAAGCATTTAGAACATTTACAACATTGTTTCCTTCAAACATAAAATAATTTCTAAGAAGTATTTATTACACCAAAAAAATTTTGCTTACTTTATTTTAAATTTGCAGAATTAAATATTTTCTTTTGAAGATGGTTTATCTGGTTATAATTATTTCCACGCTTGTAAGATTTGTTTTGGCCAAAAAATCCTTGACGGATAATTTATTAAAAAGTCAGAGTATTTCGAACTCTGAACACAAACTCCTGGTAAAAAAATCGTTTACACAAAAAAATTATTATAACTTACTTAAACTGGATACAAGTACTCCAATATCAGTTGAAAATAAATCTAAAATTAATACTTGCAGATTCCACAAAAACACTCATCGTAATTAAAACCTTATTTTTAAATTGATGTCCAAATCAGCTTACAAGATTAAAGTCCTCGGTCCAAACAGCAGTTACCAAAGTACATTTTTGGTTAAATCTTTCTGTCGATTATTTAATAAAAATTTTTAAAAATAGCGTAACATTGAATTTATTGTAATTAATAATTTCATGTTTGTATGTAATTTGGGTTTAAAAACATCACTTTTTTATTCATTGCAACGGCGCAACTACTAAATTACAGTATGTTTACTGCATACTGCAATTACTATCTTCGCATAGCAACAGCTCGCGCTTTAAAATAACATTTCGAATCTAATTTCAGAATCGAATGACTTTGAATCTAATCAATGAATGACTTTCGAATCAATAAGCGCTTCTTTATATAAAAATTATCCATTTTCTAGAATGCTACCAAATAACGGTGAAAAATTAAGATGCAAAGTTTCTCAGAAAACATAATTAGCGTCTAAAATTGCGGCGTTTATTACCTTGTCATTTCGTTCCTCTTATTCGTGACGGTACACTGTTTGTCCTTGTCTCACATATACTATTATTGTGGCGTATCTCTTCTCTCCAACAGTGAATGCGAAAACCATAAATATTTCTTATCAGTTGTTCCAGGGATTTTACGTTTTTTTCTAATAAACGGGCGTTTCTTGGAATAAAATGTTTACTATTAATGAATTATTTACATAGTTTTAGAATACCGATGACTCTTCGTTTTATATTCTAGAAAATTCTTTATTTGGAATAAATTACTATAATCCACGGGGTGACTATCTAAACTTTAATTGCTTTTTAATGCAAAAGGTGTTGCGTTTTTATAGAAAACACCCGCTTTCGTGTTTCCGTACACAAATTCAATATAAAAATTGAAATTTAAAATACATGTTGATTGTAGTTTCTTAAGCTAAACGCATAAAGCTAGTTATATGCTATTTACAGCAATTGAAAAGTATTTTTATATGCATCGAAAATGTATTGATAATTAATAAGTAAACTAAACGGCTTTGTATTTATCTTAAAATAATGTGTTTTACGTTTTACGGTATTTTGTAATTAATTATTTTTACATAATATATTGTTACGAACTATTAAGCAATCCGTCAAACACGCAAGTTGTATAACCGAACTGTATTCTACTGAAGTCTAGAACATCCGAACAAGCACCAGATTATGAATCATCTAGTTGATTTTAGGGTATATATATATATATATATATATATATATATATATATATGATCGGTCATGAGTGTACATTAGTTAGTCTATATACAAATGTCGTATATAAATCATATCGTGTATAATTAGTTGGTCATTACGTTTTGAAAGTCTTATAGTAAACATAGATTTGTGTTATGTGAACGTGCATATTGTACCGCCAGCTTGTACATAAATAGACAAAAGAGTAATAAATAAATTATAGTAGTTTTACTGTTGCTAAGAAGATCTATGGTTAAAGATTTAGTTTAAGAAGATATTAGTGCTTGTAAATAGCATTAGTATGATAGTGCTTCATTGTTAATTGGACTTAAAACACCTATAAATAAGACATATACCGTTTATTAAACTTATGAATAGGGAATAATAAAAACTTTTGTTATTACTTGTTCTAAATTAATGAACGCGTTAATAGTAACCCGCTACAATACAATTTACGTTACTTGCTATTTATTTACAATACGCCTATTCCATACAGGGTGATTATTTATACACGTACAATTGACGTTTTGCATAGCACTTTAATGAATAAAGGTATGCTTGTATTTGTTCGACTTTGTAAGAAACTGTGGGACAAGGAAATATTAAAGTTTATGGGTAGTAGTGATACAGCATGGGTGTATAGATATCGTTTAAAATGCGTTGTATAGGAAATAGATATCGAGGTTATAGACAAGATTGCATATGATAAACGAAGATAGATTATTGGATCTCATATATAGAAGGGGATAGACGATAGTTGAGAGAAGGAAAATGATAGTTAGGGCGATCGTGATTGTAAAGAAGAAGTAAAAAAGGAAAGGAGAATTGAATACAGGTTATACTAGGATGCAGCGAACGGGTAGTAGGAATAGAAAATATAGAAAGGGTGCTAAGAAAGAAATAGAAAATCTTCGTATACGAGTTAGACTAAGACAACCTGAATATGCGTATTTTGAAGGCGTGCTTTAGAGGGAAAACTCATGTCAGTTGAAACGAGGTTTTCAGCGAATTTAATATCTGTTGTGAAACTATAATACATTTTTGTAGTAAATCGTCTATTTGTTTTAAAAATTTCTTAGATTTGAAGGCGGTTGGAGCACAGCTGCGAGTTTTGAGTGGAAATAGTGAACGTTATCAAAGGAGTTTTGAGAATTACCGACGGTTGGAAGTTGTTTGAGAGCATGTGATTTGTATATTCGTGTTGACGGTTTGAAAATTTACCAAGAATGTCTATTTGTTTGTAGTGGTGTGTTTCAAGAATTACAACCAGACGGAGGGCAGAATGTCTACATAAACACTGAGAAGCAGTGAGAGGCTCTCTGTAACTTCTCATCCAAGCATCAAATAATATTAGTAACCCAATTACGTGACAAGTGATTTTAATAAATTAATTCAAGTTAATTAAAACGTGCACAAGTTGGTGTATTGTTGTATGAGCAATTCAGTAATTTTATATAGTACATTTAAGTATACGAAACTTGCTTCAGAACTGTAAGTAAAGATGGCTTGCTATTTTGGTTGTTGGTGCAAGATGAGCACTTTTATGTAGTAGTGGGCGATAAATAGATCGATGTGGTGATGTACCGAGGCTAGTTGGATCCGTAGATGAAATCTATGGTTTGAAAGTATCGTAAATTGATGAACGAGAGAATTAGATAGCTGATTGCCGTCAAGGAAGGTATGATTCAACTTGAAGGATGGTTCCTGAACGTGCAGTCATAGTCGAGGGCAACGTCATCGGTGGTTTAGTTGCAGATCCACGTGAGGTGGTGCTTACCAGGTAACAAATTTTGTGAAACTTTATTCTGCTGTGTGCATTTGGCGAGGCGGCTCCGTGGCGTAGTGGTATGTGTGTGACTACTGCGCCCAAGGTCCCGGGTTCGAATCCCGACACGGTCCGCTTGAAAAATGTTAGGCGAGCATTTTTCACAAAAATACACCCTCGTTCGGATGAGAGGTGAAATGGAGGTCCCGTGTGTGGGTGTTGTCACGCACGTTAAAGATCCCTACCTTGCTTGGAACAGCAAGGGTTCGGCAAAATTCAAAATTTTCCAGGTAAAAAAAACTCGCTTCCTGGCCAATGTAGTACCTTCGGGTGGAGCATTGGAAAATCACATGTAATGTGTGCATTTGGTGCGTTATGACATTTTGCTGCCGTATTGACATAATTTAGGAATATCAAGGACAACAGGGTTTGCTTTGGAACTTTTATAGAGTACTTTTAACCATATTTTTATATAAGGATATTTATAAAATAATTTTTTAGTAAGTCTATGTACAAAGTAAACGGGTCTGTTTGTGATTTTCAGTACAACAATTAACACATGTGTCTTAAAAAGGGTTTTTACTATGAGCTCATATTAGACCTGGGGTTAAAGTAAGGGTATGGTTAAACCCAGTTACTTTACTGAGTTTATTGATGCGTAAAGTTGTAGCACAAATATTGAATTGACAATGAATTATTGTAAACTAAGGATAAATGTAATTTAATATAGGTGTGAAATAATTATTAGATAAAGATTTTATTTTGTTGAATAAAATTTTCTATTGGAATAAATTGTGGTGAATGTTTGGTAGTCGAGTTTTTTTTGGTAGTAAATAGAGTAGTATTTTTAGGTTTAAGCAACAGAGCAGCCGTGGCGAATGTCACTGAAGAAGATGAGTTTTGGCGATCAGGAAGGTAGGTCATCTTCAGCCCAATAGGTGAGGCTTGAATTAATTTTAGGCTTCAATCCAGAGTAGACTTCAGAATATAATGGCGCCCAACGTGGCCTCCAATCAAGGGTTTAACTTCGCAGTAATTGATCGCGACCCAACGGTAGGAATCAAGTTTACAGGCCCTAAATTCACAGCATATATATATATATATATATATGTATATATAATGCTGTGATAAGGGGTTGTTAAGGGTGTATTTTATATAGCAATGGTCGTTTAGTAACCATAAATTATAATAGGAAGCAGAAAACTGCATTTATTTAGTAGAAAATTGAGTAATTGAGATAGTTTGTAAATAGTAAGCATTTAACACCCTGTATATGAGTATAATTAGTTTTAAGCGACGCAAATAAACACATCTTATAACAATAGGACGCATAGTTAGCATTGAAATAGGTAATTCATGCATTAGGTAAATAACAAATATTTAACACCCGGTATATAGAGCTTTAGTAATTTTAAGTAATGCAAATAACGATATTTTTCAGTAGAAGCACGCGTATTTAGAAGAGAATGATAATCAATGTAATTAACCACGAATTCAAAAGAATTCTAATCAGTTATGATAATACGGAGATAAGAGATAAAACTTAAAGAAGCTTTTGGTAAGTGCGTAGAAACAATTAACATTCTGATAAGTAAAGGTAATCAAAGATGCGTAAATAACTAAACATACATGAAAATCGAAATTCAAATTGCATCAGGTAATTTTCGTATAATATGGAAAAGCGATTATTTACTCAAAACACCGCATGGTCTGATAACAAAGCATATGTAGCAAACAACCATTACTCGAAAAGCCAAGAATGTTACATCAAAAACCACTTTAAGTGTAGGAAATACAAAGACCTCATTGGTTAACATTAGTAAGCCAAGCCCACATACAAAGTGGGATCTACCCATATATTAACAGCGAGCAATGATAACGGAGCTCAGTTTCAACTTAACAAGGCCAAGCTGCGTTACTCTAAATCTAAGAGTAACGCGTAATAATAATATTTTAATGGTAAAATTGTTTAGTGACAGATAGTGCTACGAATATGAAAATTTCTATTGCCGATTAACGTAAGTAGAATTTGGGGAATTTATTTAAACTAAAATATAATAATAATAGGGCTCTAAGTTTGACGATTATAATTCTGAGGCTGGTGACAATAATTCATGGGTGTATAATTCGAAGACTAATGACAATAAATTTAAGTTTGATGAAAATAATTCGAGGCTGATGATAATTGCGAAATTCGAAAGGGGTGCATAATTCAGTAGATTATATTTCAAATGGGTATATAATAATTCCGAATTGGTGGAAAATAATTTCGACTACGATGTTAATGATCCAAATGGATGGTATAATAATGCATGGAAAACTCTAATTAATGTTGGTTGTTAATGGAGGCGTCGATAATTTTGGTACAATTTTGAGTTGCGAGAAAGAAATAAAGAAGCACGAAGTAAACAAAGCAGGTTAGACTTTATTAGTTTTAAAACATTTTTTTCTATTTGAATTTGAATATTGAATTTGCCTAATTAATATAAACTTGTGTAACAGAGTCAGCAACGAAATTTGCATGCGTTGAAACTACGTAATATAATAAAGGGGTTTTGAACGTTCCAGGCTTCTTTGATAAAAAGAATAGTTTTTGGTGACTTTAGATTGATTGCAAAGCATATGATTTTGAGATAAATAAGACATAATATTGATTGATTGAAAAGTGTATTTTAATAATTTTCAAAACCTGTACATAATATTTGTTTTCATTATATGGAATTAATTAACTTCATTTTATAATTCAAACAAAGAGGTAATCATAAAGGGGTAAAAGGAAGAAGAATTGATCATCGTAACTTTGTGTAGAGTAATAATAAAAGCTAACCGTGGCAGAAAAATAAAATTAGTTGAAAGTGAAATTTGATAATTTAAACAGAGAGGTAGAGTTATAAGTAGAAAACGCCATTGATACCGAGTACGGCGTTATCATATCAAGTATTTATTGGACGGCACAACGACGAGGTTCGAAAGTTCCAGTTAATACATAGCAATATATTGCTATGAAAAGGAGTTATTTAGCGGTATATTGAGTCGCAATGTTTACCCAATACTTGTGAATGGTACTAGGAGTTAGAACACCGCATTTATTTAGCATTAAAAATAGATAATTTGTATATTATGCAAAGAGCAAACATTTCACGCCCTGTATAAGGATCGTAATTGACTTTAATTAATGCCGGGTAGCATATCATTCAACAATAAGCACACATTCAGCAAAAGAAATAACTCTACGCGCAATCAAACTTGTCCTAAACAAAAATATTCATTGATTGTAAAATTAATACGCGTGAAATGCAGTAAAAACCTAGAAAATCATAATACAATTCACATTAAAAGCAGATAGCATAATGTCTTGATAAGAAACGCATCCTTCAAAATAAATAAGTTTTGGAAACGCAAAAAATGTAAACAGAAATATGTTAATAATTTACTTGGTCTACGTGATTTTCTACATGAAGTTAGTGCAGATCCCAAAAGTATTATCTTGACAAACAACGCCATAAGTGAAATTACGTGCCAAAGCGAATCAGAAATTCCTGTAACAACATCAAAACAGACGCTATAAAATAAATACAAACCAGAAATATACGAGTACCTACTTGATCAACGGCTCGTTTCTATAAGGCAATATCAGTGATAAACCTGTAAAAGCCCAAGAATATCCAAAACAACCGATGGTTGGTCATACACTTTGAACAACAGCTCAGATAAACCAATGAATTTAAATGGGGCGTAGGCTATATAATGTGCAAGTTTGATAAGCGGACAGTCTTAGTTTTGAACCACGTACAAGCTGCATCACTGGTACTTAAGAATTTACGCGTTGAATAAATATTCGAATTAAACAATAAAAATTTTGTGAAAAGTGATACAAAATATTTTGAATTAATTATAGTGAAAATATATGAGACAGAAAACGTAAGTAGAAATTTATTAATTAATTTAGCTAAAATATTTATAACTCAGGACTCTAAGTACAATACTCTAAGTACAACAATTCAAGGAAATTTTAAGGATAAATTTAAGGACACTCTAAGGACAATCTAACGACACTCTAAGAATAAATCTAAAAATAAAATTCAAGGGATATTACAACGTTATGAAAATTTAAGGTAGATCACATTAAACGGGGTAAAACTTGGAGACGAAGCAACTCAACTAAAAGCAATATTGGGGTACTGATCCACGGCACGCAGCTGAAAGACGCTCAAGGAAAACTACAGGTTAGAACTATCTTGCATAAAACATTATTTACTATTTATTATATTTAAACATTCATCATATTGTAGCGGGCTACTACTGCCGCATTTCACTAATTTAAAACAAGTAATAACAAGAGTCTTTATTACTCACTGTTCACAAGTCTAATTAACAGTATATGCCTTATTTATAGATGTTTTCAGTTCAATTAACAATGAAGCACTATCACACTATTGAATTTTTAAGCACTAATATCTTCTTAAACTAACTTCTTAACCATAGGTCCATTAACAACACAAACACAACTATTTATTTATTACACTTTTGTCTATTTATGTATTCTACAAGCTGCATGTACATTAGACACATAATATAACATTTATGTATACTCTTGGACTTTCCAAAGCTCAACTATTTAACGTTACACGATATAATTTATATTCGACATTCTGATATAGACTAAACTATTACATTAATAAGCGGTCTTATATATACTCTGAATTAAAAAGTGAACTCATCCTCCAGTAATTGCTAGAAAATTCTCGGTCTATGGAAAATATACAGTCCTTACGGCGCTTGTGTGTTTGATGGGTTGCCTAATAGTAGCTCGCAACAATGTTAAGGCATTATTTCCTATTTATTAATTTTGAATATATTGTAAACTTGAATAATTTATGTAAGAAGTCAACAAAAATTTATTTGGATACGTGAAAAATTTCGTAAACAAGGGAACATCTTGAACGTTCAGAGAAATTGCCAGTAAAGTACAAACGACATTTTGCTGACTTTAAAAATAGGATAGGGAAGCTTTAATTTTTGGAAATAAACAATTTAAAATTTATTGTCATTGAATTCAGGGCTAATTTTAACATACAGTCAAACAGATTAAGCTGTGAAGTGTAAATCATTTTTCTTTTTTCATTATACAAATATTAATCGACTTCGTTTTATCATTCAAAGCAGATAAATGTTTCAGGGAAAAAGGGGTAAACTACTTGATTATCACAACGTTGTGCACTCTGTGTGAATTAAACTGGGCTAGCCAAGGTAGATTTAAAATTTCAAGAGATTAAAATACACAGAGCGGTGGTGATCAGTAGAGGACTATTTGAATAATTACATCGACGTGCAGCGTTATCATATCAATATATATATATATATATATATATATATATATATATATATATATATTGTAATGTCAGGGGGTACAAGGCTTCTAAGGGTAGATTTGTGTTAAAAGGGGTGTATGCCAAATAAAATGATTCATATATCAGATCCAGTAATTCAAAAACTATATTTTGCCGTACTTTACATATGCTAAAGTATTTACCATGTTAGTTTGAAACGTATGTGCCAAAAGGTAAACTAAATGACTTGATGACGTTGATAAAATGCACAAGTGCTCAAGGTTTTATACTAAGTTGAAATTTAATAAGCCATTGAAAGTACATTTGCCGTCTGAAAAACGGATGCGTCTACGGATGTCTACTATCAACCAAGCATCCAGGTCTTGTGTGAATTATTTTGGCTTTTCATTTAAGTAGAATCAACTTTTGGACGAATTTGTAAATTCAAAATTATAAGTTAATAGCAATATCAAATATAATTGGAGAATTGTGAAGTGTTTAGGACCAATGATAGAATTTAGGAATGTGTATAAAGACAATAGTGAAGGTATTTGTGACACAAAAGAAAAGACAAATTGTTATTGGATATTTTTATGTATTTAAAATGTAATTAAGTAAGCTAGTTTTGTTGTGCTTATTGCCTAGGGGAGTAAACAAGATAATTCTTTTTCGATAAAATTTTGTATAAAGACGTGTTTTTACAAACCTGCGTAAAATTGTTATATATTTTGAAAAAATAAATGTGTTTGAATTCAAATAGTCTGATTTATTAAAGTGGAGGTACAAGAAGCATCGGTGGTAAAATAATAGCGACGTTAAAAGAAGAGTATTTAGAGTGGCTATAGTGCGACGAGAAAGCAACGAATAGTTAGTTAGATTTGAAACGAGATTGGAATTGGTTTTGGAACGATATTGGTTTAAAGGCAGTAGGACATTCGAGTGGTTATACAAGCGACGGCGAAGCAACGAATATATAAATAATTTTGGGAGTGATTTGGATATAGATTTTGAGGCAGTAGGACATAGAGTGGACATCGAATTTATAGCAGGGCATTGATTGATTTGGAACAGAACGGCAGTTAGATTTGGGATTGATTACGAAAAGGCGGACGGATTAATTGGAGTACGAAGAGTGGAATTAAAAGAGCAGCAATTGCAGGGGAAGATTCAACGCAGAAACAAAGGGAACACGGAAGGATTAACGCAGGGGAAGTAAATACAACGGTTTGTCAAAATTCTAAAATTCGGGTTATTCATTTCAGATTTGGGGTCATCAAAATTGTACTAAAACACCTGGAGGCGATACGCAAGTTCAATAGTGATTGTGAGTCCTTGTAAAGACGCATACGGCGACTAAGATCGTGAGCCAGCAGCATTTAAAAAGGGCATCAGCGAAGTATAATTCAGGTGAGTACCGTGCAATATCATTAAACGTCAAACAAAAAGTCAGAAATTGTACACATTAATTAATTTGGCACAAAGCTACGTTGATCAGTAAAATTTGGCATATACAGTAGTAATTTTATATAAAAATAGTAAAACAAAAGAGTGTGCAGTTTGGTTGGGCAGTGCACATCTACTCACGATTGAACCCACGGTGAGTAGGTGAACACCCTGAGATAAAGAGTTCATATAGTCGAGGCATAATTATAGTAAACAGTTTAATTAGATAACCCACCAAACTTTGCTAAAGCACATCATATAGAAGTCATTCAGTTAATAATAAAAATTGGCGCGACGACAAAAGTAGTGTATAAAATATTTTATATTTAAATAAATAATAAAAGTAAAAAAAGGGGGGTGAGACAGTAGAAGGTGGCAAACCCAACGTGGGGCTAGAAAAAGGCTAGAAAAGAACTAGATAAGAATAGTAGCAGGATACGGGATCCCGAGATTAGGTGGGGCCCGTAGTTTGTTTTTAATTTGCAGAAAAAGGAGTACAAAACTAGGCAGCAGAGATGACGGACGCGGACACGAAAAGGATCACGAGATCGGGACGAATATATGGAGTTGAAATGGAATTAGGGACACTCGACACGGAGCTAGACGCAGGGGGAGACATACAGGAGACGGACGTGAGGCAGACAGAGCCGGAGGTGATAGGCATGGACACGGACCAGGTGACGGTACCGGAGGTTAGGGTAGCAGAAGCCGCCGGAACCCAGGACATAATGCGACTCCTGATGAGTTTGCACGACAAAATTGAACAATCAAATACGAATTTAACCAACCAAATGGAAGAATCACGTAAGGAACAAAAAGAGACACACACGGAACTACAAACGAAGTTGACAAACAAAATTACAGATGCACAGACGGAACAAAAAGAGGCAAATGCGGCATTAACTATAAAAATTACAGAATCACATACAGAACTGACGGATAAAATTACAGAGTCACATAACGAATTGAGGAACGAGTTTAGGACGGCGCACGCGGAACTGACGGCAAAAATGAACTACACGCAGGACTATCTACTAACACAAATGCAAATTGTAAAGGACGACCTGCGGACAGAGGTACAACAACAAGTAGACAGACTTGAACGCGACAAGGACGGACCTAAGATCGGATTTTAAGACACGTGTGGATACAGTAGAAGAGACGATGATCAGCGGTTTTTTCGACCTTAAATACGGAAATACAGACATGTGAAAAAAGACATACGACACACTACCGAAATATAGGACAGACGTTAGAGACCCTACAAAATGAAAATGTAAACGTTAGGACGCAACTGGACGAAAACTTGACGACAAAGTTACAGTATTGGAAAGCAGGGTCGGACAGGAAGTAAGACAAATACAGGACAAGTTGGACGAACTAGAAAAGAGGCGCGTTGGACTGGACTATAGACAGCACATTAAATTAAACCGGGACGCATTACCAAAGTTTGAGGGACGAAGGACGGAACAACCCATGGGATTTTTAGACCGACTAGACGAAATCGTAGGGACTGAAAATGAGAGAACAAAATTACAGATCGTAGGGGCGACTTTGACAGGCAACGCCGAAAAATGGCATAATATCATCCGCAGACAATACGACACGTACGCTGAATTTCGACGACTTTTTATAGAGCAATTTTGGAGCAACACACACCAGACAGACATACGGACGAATTTAATCACCGGACATTACAGCAGGACACACGGCACACGCGAAGAATACGCGATTGACAAGTTTAATCAGGCACAACACTTGACACCAAAATTGGGCGAGGACGACATTGTACTACTACTCGCAGGACATATGGAACCGGAAGTAACAAAGGTGGTAGTGGTACAGAACGTCAAGACATTGCGGGAATTTTTAGGGGTGATGAGGAACTTTGATTTAGCAACAGCACTGGAGGCAAAAACGCGGACAAACTATTGGGAGCAAAACCGGGGTTATAGGGAAGACAACCGACGACAACCGTACCACGAATACCGACCTAATTACAGACAGGACAACTTCAACCACGGACATCGGAATCATTGGGGACACGACGGACATAGACGACCTTATTACAATAGGGATCACCGGGCGAACGAATACCATGGACAAAACAGATACCAGCACAGCAACAACGAGGGTGACGGCCGTACTACGGGAGGCGGAACGCACAATGGAAACAGCCGGACGGACAGGGACGTAAACGTCCAACACATGACGACAAGCGCGATGACACCGGACCCAGATAGGATTGAGGTGGTGCAGGTACACGAGACGCCGTCGGGACAAAAAAAACCGCAAATTTTTGGACGACCGAATGCTTAGGGATGAACATAGACGTGTGTTATAGTATAAGAGATTTATTGTTAAATAGTTATATCTTTAATAAGAAGAACTTGTTGTTTATTAATATTAGTTTAAGGGATTGTTTATATGTTGCTTTAGTTGATAGTGGTTCACAGTTGTCGCTGGTAAATGAGGATGTGGTGATAAAACATGAAGAATTTTTAAAGGGACGAATAGGAACAATCGATGGGGTTAATTTATGGTCGGCGATGAACAAAAAGCTAACGACGATTTATAGGGTTATCCGTGTACCGATATATATATATAGGGAATAAAGAAGCAGGAGATGCAGAGTTTTTGATTACAAAGGGGTTGCAGCTAGATTTCATATTAGGAATGGATTTTATAGAGGATTTTGGGTTGAATATAGATGGAAAGTATAGGTCAATTAGGATATTTGATAAAGATAAGTTATGGGTGGTGCCTACGGTTAGTTCGGAATATAGGAATGGAAATGATATAGATAGTTCAGGATTAGGAATGATTAAAGAGAATAATTATGGACGGGTTGAAGTGAGATTATGTAATATGTTTGCGAGATTAATTAATGATGAACAGATAGGGAAAGTGAGTATTGAGATTAAGGCGAAGCTAGGGGAGTTATTTAATAAATATATAGGGTTGTTTAATTGCTTTGCAGGAGTTTAGGGAGGTTGGTCGGTGGACAAACGCCAAGCTTATAGAGACGCAGAGGCACGGTGAGGTGAGCTCGATACGCGAGAAATTAACAAGGAAAATGTGGAAGAGTACCGTGGATTTACCATCGTAGGGCAGTTTGTGGTAAAAAGGATAGGGAATGCAGAGCTGGTAGTGTTATCCAGAGACGCGGCTGTTGAAATTATAGACGAAATTCATTTAAAATTTGGACATATAGGCATCAGAAAAACATTTTTGGTATTTAGAGAGGCATTTTATGCAAGAAATGATATCACGGTGGTTAAAGAAAGGATCAATCGGTGTAAAATTTGTATTCTAGGTAAAGACAAGAACGTGGTGCTGCAGAACATACCGATGAACGTGAGCGTAAATGGACCGTTAGAATTGGTAGCTATCGATTACTTGAGCAACCTGATTACGAGTGAACAAGGGTATCGACACATATTGGTGATGGTGGACGTTTTTTCGAAATTTGTCAAATTATTTCCGGCAACACGAAGTAACACGGTGCATGCTTTGCAGTCGATTAGAGAATTTGAAAGCCAGGTCGGAAAGATGGAAAGGATTTTGGTAGACAACGCGACGTATTTCAACAATCAAAGATTCAGGAACGGGTTAAATAGGGCGAATATTAAGGTATCATTTAGCAGTATACGGCATCCGAAAGCGAATCCATGCGAACGTTATATACGAGAGGTAATAAAATATCTACGGTTGGCGACGCAGGAGCATCACGATAGATGGATTAGATATCTGCCACAAATTGAAAATTTTATGAATTGCGTACCGAGTTCGGTTACAAAACATGTCCGGTAACATTGATTCGAAGGATTATACCAGCTATGCCATGGAGGGAGGAAGTCGAGGTGCAAGACATCACAGAGTTGTTGGGTAGTGTTAGGCATAGAATCGAAAGGATGCAGCGTAGGGACATCGAGCGAAGGTGTAGTAAAATTAAAAAAGGACGACTTTTGAAATAGGGGATCTGGTGGTAGTAAAACGATTAAGGGTTTCAAACCGCGACAGAAACATTTGCGCGAAGTTGTTGTTTCCTTATGAAGGGCCGTACAAGATTACGCGTATTTTTGCTGAAGGAAATACATTTGAGTTAGATAATATGACAGGGGGATATCGCGGGCGTTTTCACTTGGAAAATTTATACCCATATAGAATTGTACAGGAAGAGGGTTTAAGAGGATAGTTTATTATGTAGTTCATGCGACGGAAAGTTTAGTTTTGTTTTTGTTTATAGTATAGGTTAGTATATAGCGTAGTTAGATAGACGTGAGAGAAAGGCGAATAGGGTTGACTAATTAATATGTAAAAATGCGGGGGGTGATTTTAAATAAAAATTAGAAATTTATGCACACCAGGAGAAGAGTAAAACATACGAAATTTCAATTTCATTCAAAATCAGTGGGGCCAATGTAATGTCAGGGGGGTACAAGGCTTCTAAGGGTAAATTTGTGTTAAAAGGGGTGTATGCCAAATGAAATGATTCATATATCAGATCCAGTAATTCAAAAACTATATTTTGCCGTACTTTACATATGCTAAAGTATTTACCATGTTAGTTTGAAACGTATGTGCCAAAAGGTAAACTAAATGACTTGATGACGTTGATAAAATGCACAAGTGCTCAAGGTTTTATACTAAGCTGAAATTTAATAAGCCATTGAAAGTACATTTGCCGTCTGAAAACCAGATGCGTCTACGGATGTCTACTATCAACCAAGCATCCAGGTCTTGTGTGAATTATTTTGGCTTTTCATTTAAGTAGAATCAACTTTTGGACGAATTTGTAAATTCAAAATTATAAGTTAATAACAATTTCAAATATAATTGGAGAATTGTGAAGTGTTTAGGACCAATGATAGAATTTAGGAATGTGTATAAAGACAATAGTGAAGGTATTTGTGACACAAAAGAAAGGACAAATTGTTATTGGATATTTTTATGTATTTAAAATGTAATTAAGTAAGCTAGTTTTGTTGTGCTTATTGCCTAGGGGAGTAAACAAGATGATTCTTTTTCGATAAAATTTTGTATAAAGACGTGTTTTTACAAACCTGCGTAAAATTGTTATATATTTTGAAAAAATAAATGTGTTTGAATTCAAATAGTCTGATTTATTAAAGTGGAGGTACAAGAAGCATCGGTGGTAAAATAATAGCGACGTTAAAAGAAGAGTATTTAGAGTGGTTATAGTGCGACGGGAAAGCAACGAATAGTTAGTTAGATTTGAAACGAGATTGGAATTGGTTTTGGAACGATATTGGTTTAAAGGCAGTAGGACATTCGAGTGGTTATACAAGCGACGGCGAAGCAACGTATATATAAATAATTTTGGGAGTGATTTGGATATAGATTTTGAGGCAGTAGGACATAGAGTGGACATCGAATTTATAGCAGGGCATTGATTGATTTGGAACAGAACGGCAGTTAGATTTGGGATTGATTACGAAAAGGCGGACGGATTAATTGGAGTACGAAGAGTGGAATTAAAAGAGCAGAAATTGCAGGGGAAGATTCAACGCAGAAACAAAGGGAACACGGAAGGATTAACGCAGGGGAAGTACATACAACGGTTTGTCAAAATTCTAAAATTCGGGTTATTCGTTTCAGATTTGGGGTCATCAAAATTGTACTAAGACACCTGTAGGCAATACGCAAGTTCAATAGTGATTGTGAGTCCTTGTAAAGACGCATACGGCGACTAAGATCGTGAGCCAGCAGCATTTAAAAAGGGCATCAGCAAAGTATAATTCAGGTGAGTACCGTGCAATATCATTAAACGTCAAACAAAAGTCAGAAATTGTATACATTAATTAATTTGGCACCAAGCTACGTTGATCAGTAAAATTTGGCATATACAGTAGTAATTTCATATAAAAATAGTAAAACAAAAGAGTGTGCAGTTTGGTTGGGCAGTGCACATCTACTCACGATTGAACCCACGGTGAGTAGGTGAACACCCTGAGATAAAGAGTTCATATAGTCGAGGCATAATTATAGTAAACAGTTTAATTAGATAACCCACCAAACTTTGCTAAAGCACATCATATAGAAGTCATTCAGTTAATAATAAAAATTGGCGCGACGACAAAAGTAGTGTATAAAATATTTTATATTTAAATAAATAATAAAAGTAAAAAAAGGGGGGTGAGACAGTAGAAGGTGGCAAACCCAACGTGGGGCTAGAAAAAGGCTAGAAAAGAACTAGATAAGAATAGTAGCAGGATACGGGATCCCGAGATTAGGTGGGGCCCGTAGTTTGTTTTTAATTTGCAGAAAAAGGAGTACAAAACTAGGCAGCAGAGATGACGGACGCGGACACGAAAAGGATCACGAGATCGGGACGAATATATGGAGTTGAAATGGAATTAGGGACACTCGACACGGAGCTAGACGCAGGGGGAGACATACAGGAGACGGACGTGAGGCAGACAGAGCCGGAGGTGATAGGCATGGACACGGACCAGGTGACGGTACCGGAGGTTAGGGTAGCAGAAGCCGCCGGAACCCAGGACATAATGCGACTCCTGATGAGTTTGCACGACAAAATTGAACAATCAAATACGAATTTAACCAACCAAATGGAAGAATCACGTAAGGAACAAAAAGAGACACACACGGAACTACAAACGAAGTTGACAAACAAAATTACAGATGCACAGACGGAACAAAAGAGGCAAATGCGGCATTAACTATAAAAATTACAGAATCACATACAGAACTGACGGATAAAATTACAGAGTCACATAACGAATTGAGGAACGAGTTTAGGACGGCGCACGCGGAACTGACGGCAAAATGAACTACACGCAGGACTATCTACTAACACAAATGCAAATTGTAAAGGACGACCTGCGGACAGAGGTACAACAACAAGTAGACAGACTTGAACGCGACAAGGACGGACCTAAGATCGGATTTTAAGACACGTGTGGATACAGTAGAAGAGACGATGATCAGCGGTTTTTTCGACCTTAAATACGGAAATACAGACATGTGAAAAAAGACATACGACACACTACCGAAATATAGGACAGACGTTAGAGACCCTACAAAATGAAAATGTAAACGTTAGGACGCAACTGGACGAAAAACTTGACGACAAAGTTACAGTATTGGAAAGCAGGGTCGGACAGGAAGTAAGACAAATACAGGACAAGTTGGACGAACTAGAAAAGAGGCGCGTTGGACTGGACTATAGACAGCACATTAAATTAAACCGGGACGCATTACCAAAGTTTGAGGGACGAAGGACGGAACAACCCATGGGATTTTTAGACCGACTAGACGAAATCGTAGGGACTGAAAATGAGAGAACAAAATTACAGATCGTAGGGGCGACTTTGACAGGCAACGCCGAAAAATGGCATAATATCATCCGCAGACAATACGACACGTACGCTGAATTTCGACGACTTTTTATAGAGCAATTTTGGAGCAACACACACCAGACAGACATACGGACGAATTTAATCACCGGACATTACAGCAGGACACACGGCACACGCGAAGAATACGCGATTGACAAGTTTAATCAGGCACAACACTTGACACCAAAATTGGGCGAGGACGACATTGTACTACTACTCGCAGGACATATGGAACCGGAAGTTACAAAGGTGGTAGTGGTACAGAACGTCAAGACATTGCGGGAATTTTAGGGTGATGAGGAACTTTGATTTAGCAACAGCACTGGAGGCAAAACGCGGACAAACTATTGGGAGCAAAACCGGGGTTATAGGGAAGACAACCGACGACAACCGTACCACGAATACCGACCTAATTACAGACAGGACAACTTCAACCACGGACATCGGAATCATTGGGGACACGACGGACATAGACGACCTTATTACAATAGGGATCACCGGGCGAACGAATACCATGGACAAAACAGATACCAGCACAGCAACAACGAGGGTGACGGCCGTACTACGGGAGGCGGAACGCACAATGGAAACAGCCGGACGGACAGGGACGTAAACATCCAACACATGACGACAAGCGCGATGACACCGGACCCAGATAGGATTGAGGTGGTGCAGGTACACGAGACGCCGTCGGGACAAAAAAAACCGCAAATTTTTGGACGACCGAATGCTTAGGGATGAACATAGACGTGTGTTATAGTATAAGAGATTTATTGTTAAATAGTTATATCTTTAATAAGAAGAACTTGTTGTTTATTAATATTAGTTTAAGGGATTGTTTATATGTTGCTTTAGTTGATAGTGGTTCACAGTTGTCGCTGGTAAATGAGGATGTGGTGATAAAACATGAAGAATTTTAAAGGGACGAATAGGAACAATCGATGGGGTTAATTTATGGTCGGCGATGAACAAAAGCTAACGACGATTTATAGGGTTATCCGTGTACCGATATATATATAGGGAATAAAGAAGCAGGAGATGCAGAGTTTTTGATTACAAAGGGTTGCAGCTAGATTTCATATTAGGAATGGATTTTATAGAGGATTTTGGGTTGAATATAGATGGAAAGTATAGGTCAATTAGGATATTTGATAAAGATAAGTTATGGGTGGTGCCTACGGTTAGTTCGGAATATAGGAATGGAAATGATATAGATAGTTCAGGATTAGGAATGATTAAAGAGAATAATTATGGACGGGTTGAAGTGAGATTATGTAATATGTTTGCGAGATTAATTAATGATGAACAGATAGGGAAAGTGAGTATTGAGATTAAGGCGAAGCTAGGGGAGTTATTTAATAAATATATAGGGTTGTTTAATTGCTTTGCAGGAGTTTAGGGAGGTTGGTCGGTGGACAAACGCCAAGCTTATAGAGACGCAGAGGCACGGTGAGGTGAGCTCGATACGCGAGAAATTAACAAGGGAAAATGTGGAAGAGTACCGTGGATTTACCATCGTAGGGCAGTTTGTGGTAAAAAGGATAGGGAATGCAGAGCTGGTAGTGTTATCCAGAGACGCGGCTGTTGAAATTATAGACGAAATTCATTTAAAATTTGGACATATAGGCATCAGAAAAACATTTTTGGTATTTAGAGAGGCATTTTATGCAAGAAATGATATCACGGTGGTTAAAGAAAGGATCAATCGGTGTAAAATTTGTATTCTAGGTAAAGACAAGAACGTGGTGCTGCAGAACATACCGATGAACGTGAGCGTAAATGGACCGTTAGAATTGGTAGCTATCGATTACTTGAGCAACCTGATTACGAGTGAACAAGGGTATCGACACATATTGGTGATGGTGGACGTTTTTTCGAAATTTGTCAAATTATTTCCGGCAACACGAAGTAACACGGTGCATGCTTTGCAGTCGATTAGAGAATTTGAAAGCCAGGTCGGAAAGATGGAAAGGATTTTGGTAGACAACGCGACGTATTTCAACAATCAAAGATTCAGGAACGGGTTAAATAGGGCGAATATTAAGGTATCATTTAGCAGTATACGGCATCCGAAAGCGAATCCATGCGAACGTTATATACGAGAGGTAATAAAATATCTACGGTTGGCGACGCAGGAGCATCACGATAGATGGATTAGATATCTGCCACAAATTGAAAATTTTATGAATTGCGTACCGAGTTCGGTTACAAAAACATGTCCGGTAACATTGATTCGAAGGATTATACCAGCTATGCCATGGAGGGAGGAAGTCGAGGTGCAAGACATCACAGAGTTGTTGGGTAGTGTTAGGCATAGAATCGAAAGGATGCAGCGTAGGGACATCGAGCGAAGGTGTAGTAAAATTAAAAAAAGGACGACTTTTGAAATAGGGATCTGGTGGTAGTAAAACGATTAAGGGTTTCAAACCGCGACAGAAACATTTGCGCGAAGTTGTTGTTTCCTTATGAAGGGCCGTACAAGATTACGCGTATTTTTGCTGAAGGAAATACATTTGAGTTAGATAATATGACAGGGGGATATCGCGGGCGTTTTCACTTGGAAAATTTATACCCATATAGAATTGTACAGGAAGAGGGTTTAGTAGGATAGTTTATTATGTAGTTCATGCGACGGAAAGTTTAGTTTTGTTTTTGTTTATAGTATAGGTTAGTATATAGCGTAGTTAGATAGACGTGAGAGAAAGGCGAATAGGGGTTGACTAATTAATATGTAAAAATGCGGGGGTGATTTTAAATAAAATTAGAAATTTATGCACACCAGGAGAAGAGTAAAACATACGAAATTTCCAATTTCATTCAAAATCAGTGGGGCCAATGTAATGTCAGGGGGGGGGTACAAGGCTTCTAAGGGTAAATTTGTGTTAAAAGGGGTGTATGCCAAATGAAATGATTCATATATCAGATCCAGTAATTCAAAACTATATTTTGCCGTACTTTACATATGCTAAAGTATTTACCATGTTAGTTTGAAACGTATGTGCCAAAAGGTAAACTAAATGACTTGATGACGTTGATAAAATGCACAAGTGCTCAAGGTTTTATACTAAGCTGAAATTTAATAAGCCATTGAAAGTACATTTGCCGTCTGAAAACCAGATGCGTCTACGGATGTCTACTATCAACCAAGCATCCAGGTCTTGTGTGAATTATTTTGGCTTTTCATTTAAGTAGAATCAACTTTTGGACGAATTTGTAAATTCAAAATTATAAGTTAATAACAATTTCAAATATAATTGGAGAATTGTGAAGTGTTTAGGACCAATGATAGAATTTAGGAATGTGTATAAAGACAATAGTGAAGGTATTTGTGACACAAAAGAAAGGACAAATTGTTATTGGATATTTTTATGTATTTAAAATGTAATTAAGTAAGCTAGTTTTGTTGTGCTTATTGCCTAGGGGAGTAAACAAGATGATTCTTTTTCGATAAAATTTTGTATAAAGACGTGTTTTTACAAACCTGCGTAAAATTGTTATATATTTTGAAAAATAAATGTGTTTGAATTCAAATAGTCTGATTTATTAAAGTGGAGGTACAAGAAGCATCGGTGGTAAAATAATAGCGACGTTAAAGAAGAGTATTTAGAGTGGTTATAGTGCGACGGGAAAGCAACGAATAGTTAGTTAGATTTGAAACGAGATTGGAATTGGTTTTGGAACGATATTGGTTTAAAGGCAGTAGGACATTCAGTGGTTATACAAGCGACGGCGAAGCAACGAATATATAAATAATTTTGGGAGTGATTTGGATATAGATTTTGAGGCAGTAGGACATAGAGTGGACATCGAATTTATAGCAGGGCATTGATTGATTTGGAACAGAACGGCAGTTAGATTTGGGATTGATTACGAAAAGGCGGACGGATTAATTGGAGTACGAAGAGTGGAATTAAAAGAGCAGCAATTGCAGGGGAAGATTCAACGCAGAAACATAGGGAACACGGAAGGATTAACGCAGGGGAAGTAAATACAACGGTTTGTCAAAATTCTAAAATTCGGGTTATTCATTTCAGATTTGGGGTCAAAAAAGGGGGGGTGAGCCAGTAGAATATATATATATATATATATATATATATATATATATATAATGCTGTGATAAGGTATTGTTTAGGGGTGTATTGAGTAGTAAGGGTCGCGTAGTAACTGTAAATAGCAATGGGAATCAGAAAACTGCATTTATTTAGCAGAAAAATAAGTAATTCGTACAATATGTAAATAGCAAGCATTTAACACCCTGTATATAGACCGTAATTAACTTTAATCAATGCCAGCAAGCATATCTTTTAATAATAGAACGCATATTCAGCAGAGAAATAATCGTACATGGAGGAGTCTTTAACGAGTTTATAAAATAAAGACGCAGAAGATAAGACAAAACCTAATAAATCCTCATGCAATTACGCTTGTAATAAAGAAGGAACAATAAACGCTTTGATAAGAAAACGCACTTTCAAAGATCAGTTTAAATAAATAAATACGAAAACAGCATTCGTGTTACATTATTTAATTTGTACAATTCTCCAAAAGCTTTATCTATACAAAACAACAGACACAAGTTAAAAGTCCGGCCACGATAACAATAGCAAATAACAAGCATGATATGAAAATCCGAAAGAGTTTCATCAGAAATCAACTTGAACTATTAAAGACCAACCTGGTTGGTCGCGACAATCTGCAAGACTGCTTGGAAAATCAATCCACATATAATGGGAAAAAGCTATGTAACACCAACCGGTGAGGCAGCTCAGTCTCAACTTGATGCACGTTGAATCCATAACATTTTTAATCAGAAATCTACGCGTCAGATAAATAAAATTTATGTTATAGTGAAAATAGGACTGTGCAACAATTGCGTTAAGAATATATGAAAAGTTTTTGCCGTTTTGTTTTTTAGAAAACGTGGGTAGAAAGTGAGTAATTAATTTAAATTAAATACTTATAATGATATAGGGCTTCTGGACTATTTCTGGTTCAATTCTAATCTGCGTCGAAGGCAATTCCAATTTTGGGACAATTCAATTCTAATCTGCGTCTAAAACAATTATAATCCAAGATACTAAGTCTAGTGTTCAGAAATTAATAATATTAAAGTGGTATTTAAGACGTATCCAGAGAAATATTGAATAAAGCACAAGGTGAGTTTTGGAAACAAGGGGTAACCGTACTGAATTATTGGTTCAACATAAGGGGTACAAAGCAGAGCATTGGTATTCGATTGAAGATAATGAGGGGGTGTTGATCCACAACACGAAACAAAGCAGTACGTTAAAACTTCCGTGATAATCATAAAAAGGTCTCAAACATAGCAGATTTTTTGTAAAAGGGTGTTGTTTTTAGTGACTTTATATGAAATTAAAGGTATATAAATTTTGGGATAAATAATCCACATTATATTAATTGATTGAAGGGTGTATTTAAAAAATTACTAAAATTGTGAAGTGTAAATATTATTTACTTTCATTATATGAATGTTGATTGACTTCGTTTTATCAATTGACACAGGTAATCATAAAGGGGTGAAAGAAAATTGATCATCGTAACGTTGTGCACTCTGTGTAAATTAAAAAGTGCTAGCCGTGGCATAATAAAAGTAAAAGATTAAAGTGAGAACACAGAGCGGTGGCGTTCAGCTAGAACGTTTATTACACCAAGTACGGCATTATCATATCAATTTTTAATGACACAACAACGTGGGGCGAAAACTACATAGTAATATAAAATAATCAGCCACACCAAGGTGAGAGTCTGTTAGTTGCAGAGAAAATTAAACTAATACAAAAACCACAAGAAGATTCAAAAATAGAAAATGAAAATCAATGGGTAAAAGTTAATAGGAAAAATCAAAAATTTAAACAAAGACCTAAAACTGCAATTATTGGATGTAATCTAGATAGTAATGAACAAGACATAAAAGCTGTACCAAAAAAAGCTTTTTTGTTTGTGAGTAGGCTGCAACCAAATACCACAAAAGAAGCTTTAGAGAGGTATGTGCAAACTAAATTTCCAGAAGCAATATGCGAGCCGCTTAACTCGAAATTCCCGCAGTATTATGCATCGTTCAAAGTGATGATTGACCTACAGAATATTGAAAAGGCAATGCAACCACAAATGTGGTCTCCTGGTACCTATGTTACTCGTTATTATTATTATTTTCACCGGCGTCCCAATACCCAAATAGAAACTTAGCACCTGCTTCTAATTATTTAGACTCTGCAGGAAATGAAGTTCATTTATCTGAAGTTACTAATTCTTTTAATATATATTTCCAAAATGTTAGAGGATTAAATACAAAAACGAATCAATTTTATATTGCAAATATAATCGAAGCTTACGACTGTGTTATATGTGTAGAAACGTGGCTTACTAGCAAAATAGAGAACAACAAACTCTTTCCGGATCACTATACAGTTTATCGTAAGGATCGAAATAAAGCTGTCACGGGCAAAACTAGAGGTGGAGGTGTCCTCATAGCTGTTGATTCCAAATATACCACTGAAGAAATTAAACTTACATCAGTTGAGACAAATATTGACATATTAGCTATTGTAATTAACTTTGGGCATGCGAAATGGTATATGCTCGCTTGCTACATACCACCAGCAATGGGATTTGAGGTTTATCAGCACTTTTTTGACCATCTTGGATCACAATTAATAGATAATGACAATTTGGTATTAGTAGGCGACTTAAATATACCACAACTGGTTAATTTATATGATGGTATACATGTCGACTATTGCAACCCTGTAATTTTCCATTACCAAAATTTTATAGCATTACTAGGTGCCAAACAATATAATAAAGTGAAGAATGCAAGTTTACGGATTTTGGATGTCGTGCTATGCAACCAACCATGTAATGTGACCAAAAGTGATGTTACCTTAGTCCCGGAAGATAGCTACCATCCGTCCTTAGAAATTAATTTTCGGCTTCAATCGCCCAGTAGACATAAAATTTCTCAATGTCTGGCATATAATTTCAAAAAGACAGATTTCAAAAACATGTATTATTTGTTTTCAAAAGTGAACTGGGATCCAATTTTCAAGGCTACAAGTGTAGAGGAATGTGTTGAATCATTTTACACTATTATTGACCATATCTTCAGTCAGACAGTACCACAAACCAAAACTGCTTTTAAGACATATCCTCCATGGTATAACTCTGATATTATTTATAATCTTAAATTGAAAGAAAATATAGAAATAAGTGTAAATTTACAAACAACATTAATGACGAAACAATATACAAACAGCTTAGGGCACGACTTAATAAAGATGTTAGAATAGCACAAATGGCATACATGTCTCAAATAGAGCATGATATAAAACGCAATCCTAAGGAGCTGTTTGCTTACATTAATAAAAAAAGGAACACTTCTAGGATCCCGACATCTTTAGTTTATAAAGGAGTTACATACAGTGATGATAAAAGTATTGTTAATGCTTTTGCACATCACTTCTCCTGTGTATATGAAGATAAAGTATTACCTTATGATGGAGATGATCATTTCGATCGCAATATCTCTCAGTTTTTTGTAGATCTAAAATCTGTCTCTGAAAAAGACGTTTTAGAAGCTATTGGTAAACTTAAAACCAAAACTTCTATGGGAGACGATAACTTTCCAACATATATATTAAAGGGTTGTAAAGACTTTTTCACCAGACCGCTGCAGTATATGTTTAATTTGTCATTATCAACCCACTGCTTTCCGAACAAGTGGAAAATAGGTAAGGTGTGCCCGATATTTAAAAAAGGTCATAAAAATGAAATTGAAAACTACCGTCCAGTAGTTATTCTATCATGCTTTTCTAAGGTTTTTGAAATTATTCTATACAAATACATATATACAGCTATTATGCCTATGATATCAGTCAAGCAGCATGGGTTTATGCCTACTCGTTCTGCAGTAACGAATCTTACAATCTTTTGTACATATATTTTGAATGCCTTCGATAATTCTCGTGAGGTTGATGCTTTCTACTTAGATTTTTCTAAGGCATTTGACAGAGTTTCTCACTCTGTGCTACTCCATAAATTAGAGTCCCAATTCAATTTTTCTACTGGTCTAGTGCAATTTCTAAAGTCATATCTTGACTCGAGGAATTTATATGTTGTTAACAATAACATAAGGTCAAATTTATACATTCCAACAGCAGGTGTTCCGCAAGGAAGTAATTTAGGTCCTCTTCTCTTTTTAATATTTATTAATGATATAGTTGATACAATCTCATCTGACATTTTATTGTTTGCAGACGACATTAAACTGTATAAACAAATTACATCAGTGGTGGATTGCGACATGCTGCAAAAGGATCTGAATAGTTTACTAAGCTGGTCAATAAGAAATAAACTTCTTTTTAACTATGATAAATGCTTTCATATCAAATTTTCTCGTAAGATTAACAATACAAATTTTGAGTACTATATGAATGATAAACCAATATTGCCCATATTCAAAATAAAAGATTTAGGAGTTACACTGGATGTTAAACTCAATTTTCAAGCACATATTCTGCAAATTATCAAGGAGTCATATATTACAACAGGCTTCATCGTAAGGAATTGTACGGAATTTAGAGATCCTACTACACTCATCACACTTTTTAATAGTTTTGCTAGGTCAAAGTTGGAATATTGTTCCCCAGTTTGGTCTCCTAGCTACATCAGTAATATTGTTATAATAGAAAGTATTCAAAAAAGATTTCTGAAACACGTACTATTCAAGCAGGAAGGAAAGTACCCCCTGTTTATATCATATGAACCATTACTTAATAATTTTAATAGTATCAGCCTCTGTAAAAGAAGATTCATAGCTGACTTTTATTTTTATATAAACTTTGTAATGCAGATATTGACTGTCCTGATCTGTTAAGTACAATTTCGTTAAAGGTGCCATCAGGAATGTCAATGAGAACCGCACAGACCTTCGTGTATGATTGTCCTAGAACTAACTACATAATGCATTCAACATTAGTTCGTTCAGCCAAAATGTTTAATTTATTTTGTGCTGATTTAGATTTGTTTAATTCCACTACATCTGAGATTAGAAAATATTTATTGGATAAAATATCAAATGACTATTATAATACCATACGATAAAAATTAATGGCATCAAATTATAATGAGGGACTTTTGTTATAACCTAATTGCAAGTTGATCAATACTAGTCTGCTTTGTTTAGATTTGGATATTTTGCACCACTTTTGCTGGAACTGCGTTATGTTATTTACAATATCTTAAGATAAAAGATTATCAACATTACATCAAAATGTTGGATTGTAATAGTTTTAAACTATTAAATTTATGTTATTGTTATATTAGCCATAAGTTATGTTATATTACCTTCTCTGCAATGGCTTTGTGCTGTTGAGAAGTTGCTTAATAAAAATATATATATATATATATATATATATATATATACTGGGTGCTTCAAAAATGTATACACACTTTAAACTATTGTAGTTTTCCCATTTTCTAAGGCTAATGTTATATTTCTTCGCCAGGTGCCAGCATAATCGTCCCTCTATGTTATATTATCAGTTGGAATTTGTAATATCAACATGGCGGACGTACGTTTGAGTTTTGAAGAACGAAAGCAGGTTATTTTAAGTGGTACTGGAAGTTTGAGAATGTAAATGAAGTTCAAAGACAGTGGAGAAAGGAGTATGATACAGAACCACCTTCAAGATTAACAATTACACGCATACGAGACAAATTCGAAGTTCATGGAACAGTGTGTGATGTGCATAAAGGTCATTCAGGTCGGCCTCGAACAGCTACAAGTGATGAGTCATCAACGACAGTCTTGGAACTGTTTCAACGCTCTCTAACAAATCTTCAAGGCAAGGGCACGTGAAAGTGATGTAAGTGCTAGCAGCGTGCTACGCATTCTGAAGAGAGGCAAGTATCGTGTTTACATTCAAGGCTGGTGCAACAGCTAAATGACGACGATCCAGATCGAAGGTTGCAATTTTGTGAATGGATTCAGGAGATGGTGATACGTAAACTGGGATTTATGGGTAGCATCATTTGGTCGGATGAAGCCCAATTCAAACTTAATGGAACTGTCAATAGGCACAATTGTGTTTACTGGTGTGAAGAAAATCCTCACATTACAATTGAAAAAGCTGTAAATTTGCCTGGTGTAAATGTGTGGTGCGGTTTGTCTTCAAGGGGACTCATTGGACCTTTTCGATTTGAAGGCACTGTAACTGGTATTAATTACCTAACAATGCTTGCTGATTCCATATTTCCTGCCATTCGTGCATTATACGGTAATGATGATTTTTATTTTCAACAAGATGGTGCTCCGCCGCACTATCACAGGGACGTACGAGCTTACCTGGATCAAAATTTGTCGGGCCAGTGGATAGGACGCAGGGGCCAATCGAGTTTCCAGCACGCTCTCCAGACCTTACACCACTGGATTTCTTCTTGTGGGGCACAGTAAAGATGAGGTGTACAAACGTAAACCACGTAACCTAGACATTCTTTGGAATGAGATTCAAGCAGTGTGTAGAGAAATCTCATTGGACGTTTTGATACGATGTACAGAATCTGTGGTGACTCGTACTCAGAATTGTATTGATGCTGCAGGTCACCAATTTGAACAGTATTAACATTTGTTATTTATGTTTCATTTACATTGGACTTTCAGCTTTCTATTTTCCTGAAATTTAACTTTGTAGAACGGCAAATAAATTTTCTATGGAAGTTCAAAGTGTGTATACATTTTTTTGAAGCACCCAGTATATATAACAGGTTATTTGTCATCAACCAAGTAATAAAATTCTTTTGTTTTCTACCAAGCTTTCGATTTATTTAAGATCTTCATCAGGGTACTAAAAATAAATAAATGTAGTTACCTCTAACAATAGAACAATATAATGTTACCTACAGAACTGTAAGTTAAAATACTGTGTTAAAATTGACGCAAGACATTTAAAGTATTGTGGGTGAACCTACACATATAAAATTTTTTAAAAATTTGAATATAAGCACTAACAACTAAACAAGTCACACAATGCACTTACATATTAAAATAGTCTTGAGCTTATAACTTGTAAATTACAACAATGGTTATTAAACAGCCAACTACAATTTGAACCAATGTAGTAGAGTCCTTAGTGAGAAATCAGACTACAACAGGTCTCCGAAATAGGGCAGCGGCTCTTTCGGTACTTAGATTAACAGAGACCATAGGAGCCGGTATGGCATTCTAAGACACACTACTGCAATGTGGAAGACAATGGGAAATCACCACATTACCTCACAAGTACTACACAGTGTACTCAAATTGTATTTAAAATGTTGGCATCCTCTAAGGTAAAAGATTGCACAGGTAAAATAGTTCCCCATTCGCATCTTCGGGAGAGGACTACTTCGGAGAATGTGATCGAAAAATGTAGAAAAAGAATCGGGAACATTCTGCGTGTCGAAGCGTAGAATGTCAAAGTATGAAACAAGTAGGTAAACTAGAGAACTTAAAAATTGAAATGGATAGGTTAGCACTAGACATAGTAGGGATCAGCAAATTTCGGTGGCCAGAAGCGGGTGCTTTTTGGAGTGGAGCCTCTATGGTAACCATACATGATCAGAGGAAAGAAATTCTGACGTGGGGATAGTTATGCGAAAAAAGATAGGGCACTGTGTAGAAAACTACTTACAACAAAACGAAAGAGTACTCATGGTTAGATTAAAATCTAAATCGGTAAATACAGTAATAATAGAGGTATACATGCCTACCTCTAGCTATAGAGTGAAAATGATAGAGGCGATCTGCAAAGATATCAAAGACATACTAAGATACGTAAAAGGACATGGAAATTTAATAATTGCGGGGGATTTTAATGCAGTGGTATGTGAGGGTAGGGAAAGAGCGGTAGTAGGTTTCTATGGTTTAGGCAAGAGAAGTGACAGGGGCAATAGGCTGGTAGAATTTTGCGACAAGAACAATTTAATCATCACAAACACATTATTTCAACATCATGCTAGAAGACGTACAAGTGGAAGATGCCAAAATATATAGGAAAATATCAAATAGATTACATTCTCGTTAGACAACGGTTTAAGAAACAAGTAAAAGACTGTACAAGCTACCCAGAAGCAGATATAGTCACTGACCACAACATCGTAGTTATGTAGGTGGTTCTTAAATTAAAAAATTTAAAAAAAAAGAAACGGAAAAAGGCATTTTGACTATGAGAAACTAAAAGATAAAGACATCCATATAGGATTTGAAAAAACGTCAAATGAATTGCTGAAAGGTATCGTGAAAATTTCTGATACTAAAGAAGTAGAAACAGAATGAAATAACATTAAATCCAGCTTAGACATGGCAACCAGAGATATTCTGGGGTATACACAAAAAGAAAAAATACCATGAATAACAAAGGATATCCTTAATTTAATAGACAAATGACGAAGGTACAAAAATAGATCAGACGAAACAGGAAAACAGAGATACAAAGCCATAAAATGGGAAATTATTTGCAAATGCAGGAAAGCTAAAGAACAATGGATTGATGAAAACTGCAAAGAGGTACAAACTAAGATGGAAATAGGAAAAACACAAACTAATTAGAATGAATTTTAGGAATATAAAACCGAATAGCAAAAATATAAGAGACGCGAGAGGAAACTTCATTATAGAAAATGTAAAGAAAGTGGTGTTAGATGGCAGGAATATATAGGAAATTTATATGCAGGAGAGAAACTAGCAGCATTAGAACAGGAATCAGACATTGAATAGGATGACTTAGAGATGAGTTTGAATTAGCATTAGAGAATTTTTCTTAATCTTCTTTGGGAATAAAAGCACTCATAGTTGTTAAAATCATCTTTATTTACATTTCAAAATAATACAAATTTCAAATTTGACATTTATGACATAAATTAATGACGTTGATTTATTAATATTTGATATAAGTATTTGGTTTGAATACATTAGCTGAAAATTTAAAGTTTAAAAGAATACGTGCCTTCAATTTGTGTTGCGCCCTGGGAGCGACTTTGAGGTAGCCAATACGCTTAACGTGAAATCAGCTGATTAATTGTTATATAGTTAAATTTCATATAAATTCAATAACTTGAGGATTGGAAAACATTTTTTAACATGTTTCTACTTATAGAATTTAGAGGATACGTTACCGTAAGGCTTAAGCAGCCATTTTTCTTATATTTATCTTGAGGCAGAAAACTTATTATGATTTAGGCTACCTCTTTGGTAGATTTTAACATGGTTCTGAGGCGACCCTATGGCGGGTTTACACTTTTCAGATACCAATGCTGTTTTACGGGCTGTTAATATGTTTATCGTTATGTAATTACTTATTGTAAGTATAAATAGAAATCATGTACGTAGGCTGTATTTCATCTTAATATTGTAAGGAAACCCAGGAAAAACTTGCAATGCTTCCTAGATGAGGTATTTGATTTCATTTGTTATTTCTTTGAAATTTTTATTATTTTGACAACAATCCTAGGTCATGGTTAGAAATGTAAATAAAAATGATTTAACAAATATTTATTTATTTAATATAAACCCAACAGGTACAAGACCCAATTATAGGGTAGTAATTAAGTTCATACAATTTGATAATACTTATTTCTACATTAACTTAAATAATAAATTCTGCAAATTGCTGTATACAATATTAAAAATATCACAGTCATTTTGTATTGCATTATATAAATTACACATTACATTCAATGGAGTATCATTGCAAATATTAGTTCGAGCACAATTAACACGAAAAGTTAGGTTGTTCCTTGTATAATAAGATGGTACATTAAAACTTATTAAAGATAATGATTGTGCATCATCAACCCCATTATTCAATAATTTATGTAAGTACAAAATATATGCTATATTTCTTCTAGTTTCTAGGGAATGTAAATTATATAGCACCCTTAAATCAGCTTTTGGAGTATTAAACTCATACTGCCCAGTCTCTTTGTAGTGCAAATACCTTAAGAATTTGTTTTGTATTCTTTCAATATTGTACTTGTGACATTCATATTGGGGACTCCATACAACCGATGCATACTCTAATATAGTCCTAACAAAAGTTATAAACAGTAGTCTGATGCATTTAATGCTATTGAAGTGTATCATGTTACGCACTAAGAAACCATACATTCTAGAAGCACTGTTTGATACTTCAGCAATATGATCATTGAATGTCAAGCGGCTATCAAATACAACCCCTAAATCCCTTATCTCTAATAAATGATGTATTATCACGCCATTAATGTTATATTCATATTTTAGTGGATTATGTTTTCTGGCAAATGAAACTACGTTACATTTGGTTATATTAAAGTACAGCCTGTGATCTTTGCACCACTCACTGATATTATTTAAATCAGCTTGTAACCTCTCACAATCTCGAATATCTTTAATTGATGCATATAACTTTAAGTCATCGACAAACAGTAATATAGAAGAGAACTGTATTACAGAAGGTATGTTGTTAATAAATAATAAAAAGAGTAATGGGCCAAGGTTTGATTCTTGAGGTACTCCCGATGATGCAATGAAGGTATTGGATATGAATCCCCTAACAACAACCATCTGCTTACAATCATGCAGATATGACTTCATAAACAATAATAAATTTTTATGAAATCCAAACTAATTATGTAATGTTTCTAATAACTTAATATGATCAACACTATCAAAAGCCTTCACAAAATCTGTGTAAATAACGTCTATTTGGCCAAGATTATCCAATGTCTCTGCAATACATTGTGTCAAGTTTATTAAATTGCTTACTGTGGATCGCTTTTTGACAAAACCATGTTGATACACTGATGATCTTTGGGAAACTGAAGAATATATCTGCTGAAAAAGAATCGATTCAAATATTTTGGCTGGTCCAGAAAGCACTGCAATTGGTCGATAATTTTTTATATCATTTTTGGCGCCCTTTTTAAAAACCGGGCTAATTTTTACCAATTTCCAATAGTCGGGAAAAGTATTAGTTGATAGACATAAATTGTATAATAATTTAAGCGGATGCACAATTAAATCAATTAGGCCCTTCAATATATATGGTGGCACATTATCAGGACCAACAGTCTTATTTGATCTCAGCCGTTTTACGGCTTGTGTTATATCATGAGTTTCAATGGGTGTTAAATTTATTGATTCTAAATTATTTATGGAAGCTAGTACGTCAGGATCAAAGTAATCATCAGTTTTACTGTATACAGATTCAAAATGTGAAGCAAATGCGTTAACAATATCACGACCATTCGAATACTCAATCCCGTTCAAGAACATCTTATTAGGAATACTGGTGGAGCTCCTTTTATTGTGTATGTAGTTCCAAAATAACTTGGAGTCGTCACTGATGTTACCTTGTATTTGTATTAAGTATTGTGCATGTGCTCTTTCAATGCTCATTTTAATCTTGTTTTTCAATTTCACAAATTCAGCCCTAGTAGTAACATTATCCTTCTTTAAAAGTTGGCGGAACTTTTCTTTCCGTTTCAGATCTCTTATTATTTGGCTTTTGAACCAGACAGGATACTTTGTAGACTTTCTACTTTTTGGAACACACATATCAAACATTTTATATAGTGTAAAAGCTTTCTACAGCATCATTCACATTGGTATATGATTCTAAAAAATCCCAATTAGTTCCTTCAAATAAACGATACATTAAATAAAAAGTCAGCTTTTTTAAAGTTATACTGAATGCATCCATCTGTCGGTAACTGTTTAATTTTCCTATTTTTTAATGAAACCTCAATAAACAATACTGGATGATGTAAATCTTCTTTTACAAAGCAAGATCCAAAGGGAACCACTTTACATTTAAGCTTGGAAATCACCAAATCTAATAAGCGGTTATTTGCATTAGTTACACGATTATACTGGTGTGTATCATGAAAACTCATAAAGTTAAGAAATAACTCTACATAATCATCTCTGATAGTATTGTTAAGATAATATTCATTCAATCCTGCTATATTAAAATCGCCAATAATTATAAATTTGTTTTCATATAAAAACTCCAAGTTTTCTAAGAAATTATAAAAATTCTCTCTGGATGATAAGGTGCAATCAGGTGAAATATACACGATTATGATATACAAATTTGCTACAGCAGTTGTATTAATATTAACACACAATACATCTATATTGGAATCTTCATATTTAACATCAACAAGACTACTATCATATTCATTTTTTACCGCAAGCAACACACCGTCCCCTCTTCTTTTTTTAGCCTTTAATATATCCCTATTTCTACTTCTATACACGATCAAATCATTAGGAACAATTTCACTATCTAACACAGAATTAGGTAGCCATGTCTCAGTGATGGCAACAGCATCATACTCACTAATTGTGGAACAAACAGAGTTGTAGAAATCATAAAGTTTTGTATTCAGACCTCTAGTATTCTGGTAGGCCAATTTAAGCTTACAAACAAATTCAGTCTCTGGTTTCAGGTTTGTTCCTGGTGCTAGCATAAACAAATTTAAATGCGGTAATGGCTATTTACTTAAAACAGTATTTACATAATTTATCCGACACTTGACCAGATTAACATGCTTTAAATATATTGGACATTTTAAGTCAAATACTTCATGTTGAATATTGGTTTGCAACTCAGGCTCACTTTTAGCTATAATACAGTTACCACATTTAATGCTATTATTATTGCACTTTACAGTTTTATGATCACTAGCAGCACGTTTACCACAAATTTGCTTATTTTTACATGACTTCGCCATGCGACCAAACTGAAAACATGTAAAACATCGTATAACATGAATATATTCATATACAGAACATAAATTGTATCCAATAGCCAATTTAATATTATGACCCATAATTCTTGCAAAAGTTGCCGGAACTAATTCAATTATTGCAAAATATCTGGTACGCATTTTCTTTAATACCTTAACTTGTATTAAACTGTCATCATTGAAAACAGCATTGTTTTGTTTCATTAGTGCTACTTTCAATGTGTTTTCAGTGAAACCATCATCAATACCAATAACTTTTATACACGGATTTCGTTTGTCTGGAATCTGGGTAGTATATTCACTGCCTACTTTAGTATTAATGGATTCCTTAATTTTATCAGCATATACTCTGTCCTTGCACTGTATCAATATTCCACCATCCTTTGCATTTTTAATACTCGAAATATGAACCCCTATTTCTACTGGATCAATGCTTTGTTTGATGGTATCCCTTGTTTTAGCACTGTTTCCTCCTCTACCTACAGGTTTTACAATAACAACACTGCTGCTGTTTGCTACTACAGAAGAATAGCTTTGTGGTGTTACTGACCTTAATTCCTGATTTGTAAGATTTGCCAGCTTATCTTCCAACTGACTTACCTTTGACTGCAATAATTTAATAATAACATCTTTATCATTTATTAGAACATCTTTTTGTAGATTAGCCTCCTTAATTAAATCCATTTGTTGAAAATAATTTAATACAAGAGAATTTGAGGTTATCTCATTTTCACAGCATATTATTCTGTTATCACTTATTATTTTATGACTGCTTTTTCTTTTTGCACAACTAGCATGAAATACTGCACAATACTTGATACACAGAACCGCATTTGTTTCTTTATTAACACAACATTTGTAAAATTTACTAGGAACATCAACACAAACTTGTGATGCAGTAGTGGTTTCATTATGAAAAATTCTAAACAAACATACAGGGAATATTAGCATTAAAAGGTCTGAAAAATGGTAAGGTGCCGGGTACAGAAAGCAGTAAGCAAAAACTCTAAAAGCTGCTGGACAAGCAGTAACAGAACGTCTCTTCTAACTTGTAAGCTATATATGTATGAGACAGGCGAGATACCCAAAGGTTTCAAACATAACATCATAGTCACTGTACCAAAAAAGAGAAGCGCAGATAGATGTGAAAATCTTAGAACAATAAGTTCGACAGCACACGTGTCAAAAATACTAACTAGAATTGTACAGACGAATGGAAAAACGAGCTGAAGAAATACTAGGAGAAGATCAATTTGGGTTTAGGCAAAACAGGGGAATACGGTAGGCTATTTTAGCTCTGAGTATAATAATGGAGAAAACACAAGAAAAAGGAGAAAGCGTGTATATAAGGTTTGTAGATTTGAAGAAAGCGTTCGACAATGTAAAATGGAAAAAAATGTTTGAAATACTCAAAAAGATTGGATAGACGGATAATACATAGCGGTAATAGAATTATAGCAGGAAGGTAGGGAAGTAGATATTTGGAAAGGGGTAAGACTGGGACGTGACCTATCCCCGTTAATTTTTAACTTGTACATCGAAGAGGCAATGAATACTGTCAAATGCAGGAAGATATTTGGAATTATTATGCAGGGACAAAAGATTGATATGCTTAGAGTTGCAGACGATATAGCGGTATTAGCATCTAGCAAGGAAAAGTTAGCAGCAACCCTTAATGAAATGGAAACAGTTCGAAGAGAGATACGATATGAAAATTAACAAAAAGAAAACTAAGATACTAGTGTACAAAAGAGGGGAAAATAAATCAAAAACTAGAATACAAATAGGAAACGAGAACTTACAAGAGGCTAAGGTTTTCTGTTACCTAGGAAGCCAAATAGCGCGAGATGGGAAGAGCGCAAAAGATATAAAACAAAGATTAGCACAAGCTCGTGCTACATTTAACAAGAAAAAGCAACTACTGTGTTCAAAGAGAACAAATATAGAAACAAGGAAAAGATTACTTAAAACTATATGTGCAGCACAACACTGTGCTGCTGTGAAACTTGGACAGTAGGAGAAGCGAACAGGAAAAAGATATAATCATTTGAAATGTGGTGTTAGACGTATGATGAAGCAATCATGGACAGACAAAGTTAAGAACAAGGAGGTACTGGAAATGCTAGTGGAAGAAAGAAATGTGTGGAAAACGGTAGAAAACAGGAGGGATAGAATGATGGGCCACATACTAAGGCATAGGAATTAGTGCGGAATATATTAGAAGTAGAGATAGGAAAAAAGAGAGGTAGAGGTAGACCTAGGTTAGACTATTTATTGTACACAGATAGTGAAAGATGCAGGCTGTGGGAATTTCAGGGAAATGTGTAGACTGTCTCAGAATAGAAATCAATGAAAGTACGCGTCCAACCAGTTACAAGAGGGAAAACCTAATGACGAAAAAATAATTGTACTTAAATCTGATAATTATTATAAGCAAGTACAAGTATTGGTTTTGAAATATTCTCAACTAATGTTAATTGTGTAAAAGCATTTACTGGAAAACTATTAATTCGGCAAATGTCTAAGTGTTGGGGAATCTTGACAGTCTACGAATATTGACGAAAATTTTGCCGAATTTATAAACTATGTGGAAGATTATCCATACTTGCTTATTCCCAGGTAGTAAACATGCATCTATATCGGTATTATTAACGTTTTCTTTTATATTCTAAAAATATGAGTAGAGACCAACCAAACCCTTTGGAAATTTTTATTGATTTGGAGATGGTGCAACAAGAGTAATTTTTCTAAATATATTATTGCCAATGGTTTACCCACAGATAAATGATAATCGTTGCCTGTCTATTTCACTGGTAATTAAATTGTGTATAACCTTATATTTTGCAACAGACAGTTATCAGGTAATTAAAAGTAAAACATGATAAAAGTTTGTTGTAACTAAATGTTTTAGAGTGTGTGGTGACATAGATATCAACCAGTCATCTGTTAGCAGGATTTGTAGCAGAGGTAAACACGAAGTTGGCCAGAAAATCAATTTGTACAATTTTCCAGAAATGCAGAAGGTTTTAGAACAGTGAAACGCCGTTTTATCAAATCACTATTCTGAGGTTATAGGATGTCTTTAAATGTTCAAGTGGTAGCCAGACCACAACAGGAAATATTAGACATGGTTATTAGATGACCAGGATCTGCTCCTGATAGCAGAATTTTCAATAATAGTTCACTACATTTGCTTGGCATTATTTTAGGTATTAGTGCATATGCACAGATATAGCATATGTTCACTGTGTTGAACAGAGACATAACACAGCCCACATTCAAACACAAAACGTGGTTGGAATATGGAAAGGTCGCTTTTGTTGTTTAATAGGTGCTATCCAACTTCAGTTATACTACTCAATTAGGGTCATTGCTGCTACTGCAATTTTGCACGACATTGCGATTGAACATAGACTGTAATTTTCGAACAATATTTTGTGCCGGGAAACTACATACCACAAGTTATCGCTCCAAACACTGCAAGAGGAACTGCCATACAGAATGCTTTTATACACAGATATTTTGCATTAACTTGGGTTGTTTAAAATAAAAAGTTTTGAAAAACACATGTTTATTTAATTAAAATAAAAAACAAGTTGAAAATGCAAGGCATTGTCGCAACGAACTTCCAAATGTAGACTTACTTTAAAACAATTTCAAGAAATTAAAATTATTATGTTGTAATAATTATAAGTATTCAGATAAAATAAAATTAATTCCCGGGGTCGGGTATCCGTGGTCAGATTTTGTGGGGGTACCATATTTCGACTCAGCTATGTTAGGGGAGTCCAAATATGTATCGCACATTAATTTTGGACCTATTTGAAATTTTAATTTTCCCGACGGAATATCGGGGCACGGCGTCCCGTGGCCCGATTTCAACTGACATCAAAACTTAAGCTCAGGACACCGAGCTGAATCGATTGATGTATCACACATTGATGTCCGACCATTAGAAAGGCCTCGGACGGACAGACGGACAGACAGACGGACGACAAATCGATTTCATAAACGAACGAAGTTCGTTGATATATTCTATACATATTAAAGTTGTGATTATTGCTTAATAATCTTAAGAGTTTTGAATTTTTCTTGTAGAATTTTTGCTATTTTAACTATAATTTCTTGTTCTCGCACTTTCAATTATTGTTCTCTCATTTTTAAAGCATGTAACTCAAAATCTTAGATTTTCAACTTCTCTGTTCTTTCTAGATGCTTTTCCAACTCTATTTCAATCGCTGTGCCCCTAGAAAAACATTTCCTACTTCTTGCAGAGGAATGAACTTCAGTGACATTAGTGCTTGCTTATTCTAAATGTTATATTAGTAAAAGAATAGAAGCAAGTAAATATTATCTGTATAATTCTTATTTAATTGATCCTTTGTGGATTCAATTTCTACATTATAATTATGTTCCTTCCAAACTGCTTCGTATTGTGCTATGTATGGAGATAAAATTATTACATTACTATCCATGGCATCTTTGATCTCAATGTTGACTGTGGCGTCAACTGCATCAATACCATCTTCAGATGGTGGTAGATAAGAAACACCACCAGTCGCCATCCTATGCTTCTTTTCATTAGACAGCTCCTTTCTTCTTCGGGATTTTAGATTTTTCCAGCATTTTCTAAGTTGTTCTACACTTCTCTAAAGAAAAGAGTTTAGCTAAATAGTAGTTATTATATAATTAACTTACATTTGAAAATTCAAAAGAGGAATTAAATTCGGTCATAATTTTGACTCAGGCTTTCCTTTTTGATTGGATAATATTGCATGTTTTCTTAGATTCTATATCATTTTTAAGAACCACTTCTTTTAAAAATGATTTTTCTTCCCATCATAAACCATCATTAACATTTTCCATATCGGCTACAATAAGGTTATTCTGACTATAAATTAACATCATCTGCACCTATTTTATTGGACACACTAGCTTATACTATGGCAATATTATCGTAGAACCGAAAGCACTATGATATAGAACTACCAAGCCAAAGTATATTAATATATTACTAAACCAAAAAGAAAAATTTCTATAACGCCAAATTCAACGACGAGAGTGATAAAACATTATTTTTTGCGATTAGAAAGATTGATAAGAAATTGGTACAAACTAAAAAATTTAATATTGTAGTTTTTTGAGTATTTCAGTTGTCAAATGAAACATGAGGACTACTCAAATAAGTGACTCTTTGAATATGACTTGCTAATTAGAAAGCCACTCACCCTAACTTGAGTGTTGAATAAGTGTGAAATAAAACAAGATTAAATGTGGTTTATGAATTCTACCATACAAGTCAATATACCTGGCAGCGCCCTCCTGGAATATTCGGCAACAGCAAGTTAGTGGTAATAAATAGAACAGAGCAAGTGTTTGTTGGAGGTAATTGACACAATAATCATTTCTAAAAGGTTATTGAGAATATTATTAAGCTGGAAAATCAGAACAAATACCCTCCAAATTAAATTATAAAACGATTTGGTGGAAAATAGTATCTAATAGGCGAGCACCCGCCCTAAGCACGACCCCACGCCTACAGATAAATATAAGTTTAGAAGGGTTCTTACACAATGCCTAGGAGACCACATAAAATGCACATAATCAATAGAAAATTTAAACTACTAGGTGAAAATTCATTAAAAATAAATATAATAGCGTTAGTTTTTGTAAAATGCATATTTAAATAAACTCCAATATTAAACAAAAAAAATTACAAGAACCACTCCCAGAGCTGGTTTCAGGTGTTTGGCAAGTACTTTCAACATACAAGATTAAGGGTATAATGGCAATCGATCAAAAATTTACAGCGCCCTGGGCAGATAATATTTCAGCACCCCTTACACTATTTCAGTAGCGGTTCGTGGGTTTTAAAATAAGCGAGGCACACTGCTACTATGAAACTGAAAATATGATCGATATACTTGTTACGACAGGCGGACAGGCTTTTCAAATAAGACCTAGTAATATTACAGTACTGTACCTTTGCATACGATACGTATGTACAAACTATGAAATCTACGTAATAATAAATAGACTGCACTTTAGCATTTTCAAATTATGTGCAATATAACTTATCTATAATTTTTTATCTACATAATTATATCGCCATATCGTATTAATATTCTTACCTGATAGTTGATCCATACTACAGAAGAAGATGTATCCTAGATGTCTCAATTAAAAATACGTGCAGTTACATAACTATTATATACCTTTCCTTAACGCAGTATTAAAACAATTTCAAAGGTTTATTGTCATTATTTGTTTGTGCTAACGAACATACCGATTCTGTCTTTTTCTAATAGAAGGAACCCATATAGCAAAGTAAACTTGCAGCAAGTTTGCAAAATAAGTCTGCCCACTTCTAGCAAATTTGCGCGTGCAAATCTGAAAGTCCTTGCAAGCTTGCATCAGGTTTACGTGCATTTCCTAGTCACTAACCATCCAATTTGCAAGTAGGTTTGTTTTTTAAGGTTTGCAGCAAGTGAGCAAATCAAGCCTTGAGTGCTTTAGAATGGTCCACAGCAAGCAGATAGTTAATAACAAGTATTCTACAAGGTTTCAATAGTAAGTAGCAAGTCCTCTGTAAGTCTCACACTAGTTTTGGAAAACTAATAGCAAAGCCCTTGCTAGTCTCCCAGGGGTCTACGAAGCAATCTAAATCTATTTGATTAGAGTGCAAAAATTCACACCAGTGCAAACAACGATTAGGTCGGACCCTAAGAATTAAATGACAGTTTCCTATACGGAAATTCCTCTATATGTAGCTGCTCTGTGGGAAGCATTAACATCTGCTGCTGATGTTTCTTCTTCTGCCATTACTTTGCTACCGCGCTTTTCAGTGAAATTTATTTTTGCATTCAGAGTTGTACCCGAATTGATAATTTTGGTCTGCTGTGCATCAGATACGATTTTGTAAAACCCCCCATTACGAAGAGCTTGCACTGCGCTAACAAGACCATCAAGGTGTTGTGCAATTTGGGAAATTTCTATGTCTGCCTTTTGCATGATCATGTTAACCTTGTTAATATGATTCAGGAACTGATCTCATATAATTAGCAGTACAGAGAAGCTAAAAGATTGTAGCTGTTTACACAAGCTTGACACCGCAGATATATCATGGTCAGAGTTCTGTATGAACTCGTTGAGAGCTGTTAGGACATCACTAAATTATGTTCATAAAGCACGAAATGCCTCATATCCCGCAGACCATCGAGTATCACTAACCGATTTAAAGGTTATTTTCGTATGCTTTTTCAGTATTTCCTACCTCTTTGTTGATGCAGAAAAAAACACTAAACCTGTTGCACTGTTCTAAATAATGTTATCATTTCTGGGTTGGATGCTGCATGAACGTCTATCAGGTTTAAACTGTGTGCTGCGTAGGGTACGAAACAAGTGTTACTATTTACACGAAGAATAAATAAAGAATTGCATCTAAGCTTACCTTTAAAATACGTCTCCAGCGTTCTGTTCCCGATAAAATTTCAGTAACCATTAGATCATCAATAGCACCTCCAGTTTCAAACGAGACTCGAGTTCTTTTCACTCACACATCGACAAGAAACAGAATTCTCTTGTTTCGGAATCCACTCATAGTCTTTTCCAGTTTAAAAATCCTTGTGACAAGACTGCTAGAGAAGTCGAGTGTGAAGTTTTTGGTGCAAACAATGCACATGGTAAACAGTAAACTTTTTTAAGTGGACAATATAAAATTCAAATTCAACATATAGTTTCACTATTGGGTAAACGTCGATTGAACCACTCCTTCGCAAATTTCATTCTTTCTTCATTTTCAGACAGTAATAAATCACAATCGTCGTTTTGACACACTTCTGATAGAATTATATGATCACGTAGTTTAATAATGATTTGATCAAGCCAATACTGCAGTCGGTAATTATTACAAAATTATCTTTTCCTACTACAGAAGAAAAGCTATTTGTTTCATTACCTAACGGTTCTGTAACAGAATTTTCGTTTAGAGTGTATACGTTTATTTCATATGATTCAGCTGTCCTATCAACTTGATGAGTGGGAGAAATATAGGAAGATGAAGGATTTCCATTAACTGCTTCCAGTTCATCAGTAATGCTCAGTGAAGTAAACTTTAGCTATGCCAGGTTTGCTGCCACTGATTCAGTCACACATTGTTATGCTATTTCTGTCTATGCTTGAAACTTCATTTTCACATTCCGAAATTTAAATGATTTCCGTAATATATAATACAGCACATATTTATAAAACCAATAGAACACAAATCACACTATAGTTACTAAATAGTCGCATTCAAATAAAACGACAAACTTGTTGCAACCGTTTCTATAATCCATTTGATCATTATTAAATAAGCCATAAAAATTGTCACATTAGTTTACTATTCTTTATAATTGCTGTGGGGAGCAAAATAATATTTTTGTTATCACGTTCACACTAAAGCAGTCTAGGAACTGGGAATTCATAATCTAGTTGTTTTTGGCACGGTTCGGGCGTTCGTTATGATGGAAACTAGTTCGGAGGTTAGTCTGGTGGTAAGACCACAAATAACCTGTCTATCACTGTCCAAGACTTCTGCCCTCGGGCATTTGCCCATATATTGATATTTGTATTCCCCTATCACCATAAACAGGTGATGCTTGCTTAATCGCGTGCCCTGTGCCTTGTTTCGATAAAGTAAGAATATTTCATTTTTCCAAATGATGAAATTCGAAACAGAGCTAATCATGCCTGCAATATAAATGCATATTCCAATGAATATGTACAAAGGAACCTGTGCATTCAAAGAGGACACCGACATGCGGATTTTTAATTTATTTTTGTGTCCGTGATATAATAAATTATAAAACGGTTAATTAATCTGTTTAAAGGTGTTGAAGTATTGCAATAAATGATAATTATCATTGAAAGATACTACTCCTAAAAAACATCTTGCATTGCTTCTTAAATATTTTCCTTGTATTTACAATGTTCCCAAATATTTGATACATCCGCTTCAGTATTTTGTGTAACTACCTGTTATGGGAGATACCCTGATCACATTTTATAATTTAGTGAATCGATCTGTTCCTGAAAAACTAATCGTAATACTAAAACAACTACTTGTTCAACACACAGTAGAATGTCAAAGTACCTCAATTTATCTTTATTGTTCGATATAAAGCCGCACATTTACTCGGTTATCTGCAATCCTTGCTTTCTGAAAGAATATGTTCGCTTTATTTATGAGTAATAATAAAAGTTTGAATAGTATAAATTTTTAACAGTTGTGATTAATGAAAGCGATTGTATTTGAGTTTGCAGGTTTTCTTTATCTATTTATGCATTACAACGACTTGAGACGTGTATGATATCCTAATATTTCAATCGATTATGGTATCGTTTCTAAACTGGCCTCACTTTGATTCCGCTTTTCATCATAAGATGCACTATCTACTTTCCTGATGCTGTTAGTTTGAGAGCAATGCACGCTTCTTTGGATAAGCTTATATCCCATATGCAATTGCGGAGTTCAAGATATTCAAAATGGTTATACCAATTCACATTAAACCAATTTTTTCCATCATTTGGAAATATATGTAACTATGGTTGGTGGTCCTAGTATGATTAAATAATCTCGTTGATTATATCTTTCAACAGATTGTTACTTACCCTGATCATGACTAATAATCAGCAAACTTAGTCTATTTCCTTCAATAAGGACATCTTTCACGCCGTTTCTTTCCAAAAAACCATTACATACTTTAATTGTGTTACCACAAGTTTCTTTTAGCCATTGAACAACATTCAGAATCTTAATTGCTACCATTATTTCGTTTAAGATAGTTTTGTAGCGTATTTTTTTTTGCAAGTTCCTTTCCTGTACCTAGCATATCAACTGTTTGCAAATTTTCCAATGCATTGTAACAAAACAATATTCTTGCAAAATTGGCGTTTCCAGTGAATGAATTTTATCAACATGGGTGTTCAGCTACTTCATTTGAAACTGGAAATTGGTTCTTCTTCAACCCACAATCTAATCAGTTGTGGGATCTGATTCGTCATTATACTGAAATAAAAAATACCGTATTAGGTTGATATAATTACGACAGTTTCAACACAATCGATAAAAACCATGAAAAGTCAATGCTGCAAGTTGCGATCCCTATGTTACTGAAATTGAATAATATTAATTTTCAAAAATAAATATATAAAAGCATCGATTTTCCACAGGTCTGATGCACGTTCTGAATCCGATATCTAAATGCATAAAACAAAACAAGCTTAAATTCATTATAATCAATATTATAAACTGGTGGCAAAATATAGCTTACCTGGGAATGACCATTTTGGCTATATTCACGAAATGTCCTAGTGTAACGTCTTCTGTGTGAATGCCATACTGTCATATTCAAATTTATTAATATTCAATTGTGATTCCGATTCATCACATTTATTCTAGAAAGGTACACAACACTGTCAAATTGTGGAATATAAAAATTGTACATTATATCACTGTCCGAATTTAGGTCTGCTGTCTACTTACCGTAATTGCTGTTGCGCTTTGTAAACGAGTTATGGCTGCTTCACATAGGTTGCACGTACATGTAACATGGACTGATGTGCCATAGTGACACTACTTTTGATTTTCCAATGCTCAACCCAAAGGTACTACATTGGTCAAAGAGGAAGGTTTTTTTTAACTGGAAAATTTGAATTTTACGCAACTATTGCTATTCCAAGCAAGGCCGAGATCTTTAAGGTGCATGACAACACACATGAGACCTACATTCGCCTCTCATTAGTATGAGGGCGTATTGCGGAAAAATGCTCGCCTAACATTTTTGAAGCGGACTATGTCGGAATTCGAACCCGAACTTTGGGCTTAGTAGTCACACACATGATAGCTACACCACGGAGCTGCCGTGCCATCATGACAAGTTCGTGGTTTCGTTTATAATCATCGTCAAATTGACTTCCACAATTGAAGCACTAGTTCAATTCTCTTTCTCTTCTTGGATACTGAATTCACGGCTTGCACAGACAAGTTTCAAATTATTTGAAGCTCTACAGAATGTAATAGAATATTATCACGGACCTGGCTACCTACTATAGACGCTCTGTGCTAATATATTGAACTGAAATGCACGGAATGATGGCACAGGGTGTTTGCGCATGCACCGTGGCCTTGTAGTACCCGTCAATTTTTTATAAATATTTCATAAAACTGCACACTGTCATTATTCCTGTTGTAACTGTAACAAAAGAATAGGTCCTAGCCTTCAAAACACCTATTAATTAGATATTCACTGTATTTGTAAAACAATTAGCCAAACCTATCCCTGCAAACTACTCTAAAAAATTATGAAAATAATCTTAACACTAATATGATGCTGTCGGCAACTAATTTTAGGGTACATTAATTAAATATACGGTTTCTGTATCAATTTTAAAAATTCCAATGCACTTTGCTGCTATCTTGGTTATAATTTATGTGATGCATTATTTCGTTATGTTTTACAGTCCATACGACAGGTTCAGCAGTAATAATATCACAAATTGCTTAATAATTTTGCGGAGTGTGATTTTTAGCAAGATATCAATTGAAGTTTAATCGTATCTTATTGAAAAACGTATGCCGATATAAATTATTATTGGCGAAAGAATAATTTATTTGGTAGCTATACCTATATGTTGTTATGTCATTACCCCAGTCATATCAATTAAAAAAAATATCGATATTAGATAGTGATACATGACTTTTTTAAGTACATGCATAAAAGTTAGTTCAAGTGCCAACTGAACATTAATTTTGTGGGTATGTAATTTATTCCATACAAAGGATTAATGTTGTGTTTCATTACACGACTGTCACAAAATTTTAAATGGATGCATTTAATCTTTGCTTTGCTTTCCGTTTCTAGTGAAATCTAATACAAGATACAAGAAAAATTAAAGCATCGGCAAACCATCGATGACACATCACAGTTACGGGCCATGTTTTCCAGATAAAAAAGTAGTAGCTGATGCATTGGTTGATCACTAAGTTTAGTTCAATTGTTTGATGACAAACCAATATTTATTTATGTTTGAAAACATCTTGTATATATACAATCATACAACTGCCTTTATATTAATCCAAGACTACTTACGTAAGGTGAGTCTCGATAGAAAAGATGAAACATTATAAACATGCAAATCTGTCAGTTAAAAATTATGCAAGTACGATGTAATTTAAAATGCCTAGCTGTGTGAAATCTGTAATTCAGAAAATATTAATCAGCATACACAAAACAATACAAACGCAAACTACATACAAAATTGTTTAATCCAAGTCATAATTTTTTTAAATCTGAATAAAGACAGCTATACTAGTAAAAGAAAGTAGTCAAACTATTAACGTAACGTTGATAGTTTCGTCTAAAATATAAATAAACTAGAAATATTATAACCAACTTAAAACAAACTCTATCCTAAAAACTTGATTAATATAGTAAAAATGTCTTTAAGAATTATGTTTTAATATTTGAAAATATTAATGCCTACACAAGAATGTTAATTTGATCGTGCTTTCACAATAGTGGCGCTGGCAGTTCTTTGGCACAAGAACCACACCAAAATTGACTAGCACATGTTATTAGCATCTTGATCTGTAGAACCATCCTTAAAATGAAATTTTGAAAGGTAAAATCCTAATTTTATGACAAACTTTACCTGCGTTCGAGGTTGAATAAATGGATTCGCAGGCAACATTTCTCGAGGCAAAGAACCTAAATCACTTAAATGAGAAAATTGTTGTGTAAGTTCCATAGTTTGTTCTTCCACTACAGTTATAATAACCCACAAAGCATCTAAAATAAATTTCAAGAGTAAACATATAACACTAGAGCGTGAATAATGTTACAATGATTAGCACATACTATGAAGCATAGCTTCAAATGAGAGGTAACAGCACAATCAGACTACACGATTAAGATGAGAATAAATTTAGAACACTATTATCATTATGAAAAATTTATATCATATTCATACTGTTAGTTGTGCAAATTACTAGTAAAATACATGTGGTTCTTAGGAAATACCCAAAATATAATCTCCTTTACTATCATAAATGTAACAGTCGCTATTACTCATTTAATAACAAACATAACAAATATGTGCTTTTGTTTGAACCTGTTTTATCATTTAGGGCTTGCACCTACTGAATTTTAAAATTAAAAATGAGTGTTTTTAGTGATTCTGGAGAAAATAATGTTGCAATCCTCAGTAAGTCATGAAAGCATAGAAAATTAAATAAATAAAATCAAAAGTGTAAAACATTATGAAGTCAAAATATTTTATTTAGGCTCAAGAAATTTTATTATTAAAGTTTTTTTATGTTTTTAATTTTAAAAATTGAATAAAAACGAATGATATGAATAAGAATTATTAATTTTTAATTTGCATAACGTTTTTATCAAATGAACTTACCGTACGATTTCTTAATTCAGTGTCAACGTCTATATTCGGTTTTAGTCATGGAGACTGGTCAAACACGAAGACTCGATGGATGTCCGTTAACATTAATCCATTCCGCAAACACTGTCGGAGGTTCCGGTAATGAATGATATATTTTGTTTTATCTTTCAATATGGCGACTAGCTTTGGGGTCCTGGACTTGCTGGGTGGTGGGGTCCTTGCTTCGAGGCAGACAGATAATCATTATGTTTATTATGTAATTCTTTTGGATAGTGTAGGTCCACTTCGAGGATGTACATTATATCGCAGGTAACCGAATCGCTTAAGATTTAATTTTTCAAGTGAAATATTTTATCAGTAGTCAGCCTTGTAAACCCTCCTATGAGGGATTCTGACTTATAGCCCATCCGCACAAGTTATTAACATCGAGATAGAATGAATATGTGGATGGAGAGGTGAGATCATAATCATCTATGTACCTATTGTTGGCCTTGACATCTTTCACTACACTGGGTTAGTCCACCTCCCATCCCAGCCTTCACACAATGGTGCATAAACATCAGCCAGCAGTTCCAATTTGGCACCAGTGAACTTGAGCATGGCGTCCCAGCTTAAACTTGGAGCTGTCTAATACTGCCGTGGATCCAGATCATATGTCGACATACATACATTGCGCAAGTTTTCAAACACATTTGCCAACAACATTACATCTGCCTTTCAATAGAGGTGAAGGTTAACTTATTAAAAAATGCATTGCTAAATATATTACATGATCGTAGGGGAAAATTACTTTCCCAGATATCATCTCAAGTTTCTCACCTTAGGGAAAATATTTTCTATGTTCCATGAATTGTTCCGGTTTTAAGATCTTGGTTAAAGTACCCAAACTGCATACCATAAAGCACAACGAGTCTATGAATCGCAGCTGGATAGATGACGTGCATGACGTGTATTACGTGAGATAGAACCCAGATGGAAAAAAAGGAAATTAATGCCAAATGGGCAGAATAAATACGGATGTATCCTGTGTATTATGATTTCACAAATAGTAGTGTTAATTAAGCCTGATATTTCAATAATTTTTAATTGTATAAAGGGAATTCAGGCAATAAACTTAAACCACAAAACCATAGTAAAAATTTTGTGTAATTCATATTTGAACGTAATGAATGTCAATAATGTATTTCAAAACCGCAAAAAAGAAAACATTTCAATATTACATGTTGCAAATTCGTATATAAAAATCTAAGCATGCGTAATTACGATAGTTAGGTTGTGTAAACAGACAAATTAAAATAGTAATTTTTTAACAAAAGCATGTTACTTTAGGGAAGCTTTTAGAATAATTAAAGAAGTAAATGCATGTTTCATACAATATTTACCCTAAAAATAAGGGTCTTTTACAATTTTTAGTCATAAAGAGCAACATTAACATTACAGGGTAACAAGCATAATTATAATATAAAGTAACCCCCCAGACAAGATACAGCAATATCATTACAATGTAGTTTAAGCCATTAGATACAGAGGATGATTTGGTGAAATTCACAACTATCATGTTGATGATCCAACCAGACAAAATAAACGTTAAAGTTCATTTACAGAATTGTTGAATACTTATGCTAGCATTAATCATGTAAAAGATCATACAGAGTCACACATTTTTCATATGGTTCAATACAACCGCAATACAATGACATACCCCTCAAAACATGAAGAGTGGGAGAAAATGACAAGACAGTGAATAGAAACAATTAAATTAATTAATTATTAACGAGCCAATAACGAGAAAACATGTGAAAAGTTACCATTGATAATGGGAAGTCGAAAAATTCTATTGGCTATGAAATGCGACCGGACGTTCAAGTAAGATTCGCAGATAAATCGATAAGAACCCGATATCTAATTTGTACAGTTTGGCTCTATATCAACTTGGTTAAAAATTAAATGATCCTTTTGCAACATAGACTGCAGCTTGGCAAAATGGAAATCCTTAATTAAACTGGCATTCAGCTGTAAGTTTATAAGTTATTTATACATTGCTCTTTTCGTTTTGTTGGTAGCATATATTTATGCAACCTGTTAAGCTAGATAATGAGGAGATTATCGTAAACATTGGAATGTAATTCAACAAGGTTGAGGATGTGCTTTGGATTGTTATAAATGAATAGTAAATGGTCTGACCATTCAAAAGTGACATGATTTAATTTAAATTTTTTCTATGTGTACCTGCTCATAGGAATAATGATATGATGCTGTATGGAAATAAATTTAGGCGATGCAGTACAACAAAGGTGTTTTATTTTTTTATTGAAAATATATTTTCAGAGTATTATGACTAGACTAAATCAGTTGGTGCCCAAAAATTAAGACAGTATCGAAAGCCTTTTAGGGGTAAGTGTTTTAGTACCATAACTTGGTAATTTAACTTCACCGTTATATTTTTTCACTTTAAATTTGTTTATATGGGAACCCACTGTAACTAGTCGGTGTGCACCCTTAATTTGTTACAAGATTCCCCTTCCGTCTGGACAGTTCAAAATTAAACAGAACTTTTATTATAAAAAGTTGTTGCTATTGGTACAAATTGAACCTACAGTGCATACTAGAGTCAAGACTGTTGGTTTTTCACCTGGGTCACATCCTTTTTTAATCCAGATTCATTGGAAGAGTTCGTTGTTAATCCTACGACAAATGGAGCAAGACAAAGATAAACAATCAGGTTAGGATTGGCGGGTAAACTCTACTACATTATTTTATAAAGCACCCACACCAGTATTTCAAGGTAAGGTAGTTAAGTTCAGAATAAATATTCTGACATTTTCAACACTCGTTTACCACAAGCACTTCTAATATAATGCGTTCCGATTGGTCAGAAAAACATGTCTGTTTCATGACCGTGTGAACAGTCTACACAAGAAAATTACATAATAATAAAGGCTATTCCCCTTAAACATTGCCAGAGCATGGGGGTGGGGAGAATTAGACCTCATTTATAATGCGTAATACTCCTAAATTAATTATACAATAATTCCCTACACAATTATTTACTAGAATCTTTCATGAAATGTTTTTTATGTGCAACAAGAATTAAAATGTCTTAATTGATTGAAGAAGTGACCACATTCCCATTCTCAGACTGCTGCCAATCACGGTCTGTCAGTTACCCTAAACTATGCATCATAAGAATATACATTGCTCGTGCTATGGGCTAAATCTATTGTCATCGCAAACCTTAGCACACATTTTTTCACATTACATTTTTACTCCAGTATTAACATGTTTTTTAAAATCCCTAATTACTTGCAATGTATACATTGATGTATTCGTTACAACATCGCAAACTCTTTGACGCTATGATATGTCTTTTCTGAATCAATAAAGATGAAATATATCTGTGAACTTTCTTTATTCAACCTTCAAGCTGTAACCTTGAAGATATAACTGCTTCTCTTGCACTCATATTTTTCTATAAAATTAAATTGGTCTCCTAACACATCTTTTATCTTTCATTTTCATTCTGTAAAGATACAAGATAATATCTTTGACATAAGCGAAATTAACCTAATTGTTCTGTAAACTTGGCATCTATCTATTGTAATTTTCTTTAGTAACACTACAAAAGCATTTTTCATAAAATCTGACTTACTTAGTCAGTTTCGTATATCTTACAAACAAGTTAGTAATTCTGCACGGGTGGCACCTGTTCCTACTGCTGATATTTAAACCTTTTAATAACTTCTCGAATTCTGATCTTAAAATTGGGCCTTCTTTTTCATACAACTCAACATCTTGTTTTTCTAGTATGCATATAGCTTCTCTGTCCACCTATTAATTTTTTTTACTGTTTGTACACATTTTCCATACCTGCCTACCTAATAAATTTTACTTTTACATACATCTACATTTCCTATTTATTCTATATGAAGTTGCTTATACACTATACTTCTTGGCTTATCACTGAAATTCTGATTGCCTGCATTTATCTATTAGCGTTGGTCTAACCTGTTTTATTCAAGGTTGCATACATTTTTTATCTGATAATTATCCATTTTTCTTCTAGTTTCCATGTTTCTTTTGCTCTTAAGACCATTTGCACAACGTGGCTCTGAAAAACTTTCCTCGCTTCCTCTTATTGCGGTTTATCTAAATTTCATTTCTATTCCTATATGCGCAACATGTGATTGTTGTTCGATTTTTAAACATCTGTTTCACCAAAATATAGCCAATGTGCTGTCAATCTCTAGTAGTTTTGTCTGTGTGTTGTGATTTTTGAAAAGAGTATTTGTAATTACCAATTTATACTTTGTGTCTCCAATAATAACTCTCCTGTAACATATATTGTAACAATTTTTTTAGTGTAAAAATTCTTTTTAGAGTGTAACCATTTTGTATAAAAGAATGCAAAATGAAAAAATTAAAAAACGCTAATATTATTTATTTTCATTCTAAATACTTTTCGTATTCATAATAAATTTTTAGTACCATATGGAAAACAATATTCGTTGTTTCCTATTAATTCTATCGCAAGGCTAAATTCCATGTTTTGTTGCAGTAACCAAATTAAAATGCTTCACATGTTTTAAACCTTGCTATTAACAACAAGGTAATTGTTTTAAATAGCATTTTATCATTAAGAATTTTGAGTCAATAATTTATTGTTTACAAATATGACAAGGTTCCAAGTTGTTTCATAAACATGGCACATGGCCAATCCTAGTCGTTAAACATGTGTTCAGATTAGCATAAAATTCTGGAGATAAAGTTTTCCACATCGAATTGCCTTTATGTATCGATTTAATAATTTGATCACTTTCATTTTATGGTTCGAATAAATTTGGAATGGAGGTCGTTGATGAACAACAATCCTAAGGGCAATAATACTACCTTTCACTTAAGATCTAATCTGGTGTCCGCAGTTTTGTTACCTGAAAATGGACAGCGGATAAATATTTATGGTCAGAATAGTTCCTTAGCGGTAGTTGTCTGCAAGCTACTGTTAAGAGTGAGTGATTAACTTTGCTAAATTGTTAAACGAATTTTTAAAAGAAATCCGGTTGTATTAAACAACCCCCTTAAGCATGAAAGGTCAATCTACTAATCGCAAAAGCCCATCATTTCTATCCATAGCATCCGATTGGTAAAATCGTAATTGTATTTAAAATTATCGATTTCGTAATTTCAGACATTTTGTGAAAGAAAATCACTTAAGTAATCATTCTTTAAGTTTTAACAATTTTAACAATTGGACCTTTCTCACTTGCGAGAAGCAGAACTGAATTTATGTTAAAAGTTTTATTTGTAACAAAATAAGATTTGTATAAAGATCATTGAAAAATCTAGTTTATAAATTAAAATTATGCTTATTTGAATTGTAAATGGCTACCAGATCGAACACCCCATGATTAAGGATATTAAACGTGCAAATCTTGTTCAAGTAGTTAATGTTAAAAAATCTGCGATATAATTTAATTTTTGAATATGGATGTTATAAAGTTGTATGATTAAATTATTTATTGTTCGATACGTTAGATGTTACATATGTTAAAAATATTTGTCTGTTGAGGAAAACATCTTATTGATTGAGATAAAACTTCGAATGTTTTATGTTTATAGAAGAATTTAAATGAAAGATTTTAGAATTGACATACACGAAAGAGATTTCTGTATTTGCTCTTCTAAATTGGTTAATAATTGTTAGGTACAGTGGTGTTCAACTTAAGATTACATTGTTTTCTATTTAACTAAGTAAATTCCAGCCCCAACCCATCTCTATCTCTCCTTTGAGGAAATAGCCAAGTTAGCCGTTGGCATAGTTTTAAGCCTTTCCATCTTCAATGTATAAATCTTTAATTTTTTAAAGTAAAATACTTGTTACAATTAGCGCTGCAAGGCTGGACTAGAAATTTCTTAAACACATATGATTAAAACTGTAATAATATATATCTTTCAATTCAAGTTGCATTACAATGTGAGTCTTTTCAATTTTACAGACTATGCCAATCGCCTATTAATATTATTATTTTCATCTCTATTTATGTATTTGATCAACCTTCTATTTCTTCATAAAAAAGCACTACTACTTCACTATCATGACCATTTTCAAAAATCCTATCACATCTATCACATGTTCATAAAAAACAACCGTAGCCGTATGTTTCCGCTGATTACAAATCCCAATGCTCCTTGTCCTTTACTTGATGCTGCAGAAATTATTCAATAGACCCCTGAGTAAAAATCTTTTTATTCTTTCTCTCAAATTCCACTTATAGCCACGATATCTATTCCTAACCTACTCATCTCTTGTTTTAAATCTTATAACAACTTTATTTAGACTCCAAACATCCCACACCGACACGATGTTAGAAATTTTGTTCACATTTTTTCTGATGACCCCTCTTCACTAGTCACAGCTGGAAATCAGAAAGGGAACTAGTTTATCACTTGAATATTTTACTAAAAGAACGTGATCATATATGGTAATGTAGTATGTTCTTGGGATATAAAGATTTTTTAATAAAGTGATTTCCCATTTCTTTCTGCTTCATCCTGCAATGAACAAAACTAGTGATTCATCTGCCTTCTGAAATGACATCTTTCTTAAGAAAAAAGTATCCCATATCCTTTATCTATTCATCCACTATAATGAATAATTTTGCCTAGCATGGAGAAAGTAATTCGAGCATAGAGGATCGAAATCAATATATAAAGTGTTGGTTATTTTGCAAAAAGACAAGCCCGTGACCGGTTTCACTGTTCTTGCAGATCATCAGACGGACGCATATCTTTTTGCTAGGTAGGTAACAGGTCATTTGTTTATTTAACATCCACTATAATGTCAAAAGATTATATTTTTGATGCAAAATACAGGGACAGTAATCCAAATCTTAGTCATCCGAGCTCAGAATTACTAAGATGTAAACAATCATGAAAAATTTAACAGAAAACAAGAGTGTAAACAGAAACTAAAAATAAGATTTTAAATAGATTACAGAAAGATGAAAGTTGTGCATCTTCATAAAGAATTAACGGCGTAGAAAAACTGAAAACAAGAGAACGCATAATTCAATAAGCTTATAAACTACAATTTGATGAGAGTTCTAAGAAAAAACTTTGAAAATGGCTAACAATATAAATGGACGGTGTTCTGCAACAATGATCTAACCCACACTTGGTTCACAATTGAGTTTTGTATAGAAAATTATTTATGAGTAGTAGTACTATAATAAGCAAAAATGATTTAAACCACATTCAACATTTTAGCGGCTTCTGTAAATCAATAACTAAACCACATTTTTCAAACGTATAATGATACAGAAATTTGCAACATTGATCTAAACCACTTTGAGGCATAGACCATTATTGCAAAATTGAAATTTTTAGTACATGGTTTGTTAAGCAAGCAAGACATGTGCATTGTAAGTTTCTGAGTTGTTACAGATAGCAATCAACACATTAAATATTTTAAAAATAAGACCATTCTGCTACTACTTAAGGTATGTATGACATAAACCTAGCAATAAAAAGAGGTGTTATACAAAAAGTAAAGAGTCGAAAAGAATATATTCTATGAATAGCATTCAAGTTTGCAAAAACATGTTTCTAAACACACTGCAAATAAATGCCAATAAAGTTAAAGTGGCCCTGTGTAAATTAAAATGTAGTAGTGTACTGGATAAAAGAGAACGCCTAATGGCGGACAAAATGCGATTAGCGAAAAACGAGAAATTAAGCAGTTATATACTTCATTTCCTAAATACGCGTCACACTATTGCCGAAATCAAACAAACGCAAAGTTTTTACATCCAGATTTAAATTTGGCAAAATTGTATGAACTATATAAACAAAAAACAGATCAGCCTGTCAGTCTAACAAAATATAAGAATGTGTTTTATACTTACTTCGATTTAAGATTTAAAACACCTAATAAAGACACCTGCTGGTTGTATGATACATACACTGCTAAGGCCAGTTACGCACAAGGTATCGACATGGAAACCTTAAAACAATGTCATAAGACACCTCTTCAGATTACTGAAGAATTACGCATGCAAATGACCTGAAAGTGGAACAAACAGATGAAACATTAGAGACATTGACATTCGATCTTCAAAAAACACACCCTATGCCAAAATTACCTACTGGAATTATTTATTACAAAAGGCAACTAAATTTATTCAATCTCGGCATTAACATTGGCAGTACAGGTAGAGGCATTTTAATGTCTGATTAGAATTTGAAGCAGGCAGAGGTACGCAAGAAGTTAGTTCTTGTTTGCGTAAATATGTGAATGAAAACATACATGCTCCTGTTAAAAAACTTATTTTGTGGTCGGATTCCTGCGGCGGTCAGAATACAAGCATCAAACATGTCTTGATGCTAATACATGTCTTGCAAAATCATAATTCTCTTAAAACAATATCTTAAATTTTTTGCTTTCTGGGCACAGTTTTTTGCCAAACGACTCGCATTTTTGAGACGTTGAATGTGCTCTTAAATTGCAACAAAGATTGTACACAGACAATGACCATATCGAAATAATGAAGTCGTGTCGAAAAAAGAATAAATTTATTGTAAACCGCATTAAATCTAATGAAATGGTTTCGGTTAAGCTGTTGGAGAATTCAATAACAAATCGCAAGTTTGATTCAATTACTAAAGATGAATTGGCTAAACATGCATACAATAATTAAAAAAAGTGAGCCCACAATTTTATACACGAAGAATCATGTTACAGATCCCACCTTCTTCAAAGTTGATATAGAAAAAGGAGGAAAAGGAAGAAAATCTGTTTTGGGAAAAATAGAACAACCCCCTTTGTGGCCAGATGGTAAGAAAATCTCTGCGGAAAAGATCTCAAAGAAATATTAAACTTAATTCCAAAAGATGCAAAGCCGTTTTATACTTTTTTAAAAGATATGCAATGTGAAAGTTTTGAAGAAGATCTGGAAGGGTTTGGACCTACTTTAGATTTTAATATTGATTACGAGCTATTGGATTACCCAGCTAATAGATAAAAATATTATGGTGCACTCAAAAAACGTTTCTGTAGGCAAGTAAAAGGTCGTCCAAGTGATTGCTAAACTAACTCAAGGTTAGAAGTCACTCAGATAACAGAACTTTCACCAGTGCACATTAAACTTTTTTACGCGTATGTGTGTCTTTTTGTAATGAGTTGTTGCTAGTTTCGGGTATAGTCGAGTTTTGCAGAATGCTCATATATAAAACCTTTCCAGTTTTGCAACAACCGTCTATCCCCTTTTTTGTGTTTTTTGTACAAAAATAAATATTGATTTATTGCTGATTAATAAACTTTTTGATTATATCTACTCATATTTAATAGAAAAACACCAAACAAAAACCAATTTTAAGGAACTGTATTTTCTGTAGCACCCTATCACAATATGCTAATTTACTAGAAACTATAGATAAGTGGTTTAGACCAATGTTGCAGAACACGGTTCAAATATAACAAAGCTTGAGGGAACCAAAATCAAATCATTTAATTCACTAAAATCTGAATTTATATAAAAAAAACTGGATGGTCTACTTAACTTCAAAATCGGTAGAAGGTGGTTAAAAGTTTTAAACTGCATCTTAATAGAAAAATTGATGCCACTAAAGTAGACAAATGTAGATTAAGACTTATTTAAAATTGTGATTTCAAAAGTCTTTTCAGAAATGTTAATAAGACCAGAGTAAATTAGTGTTTACTTCCAAGAAATTCACTTGCATCACCTCAAGAAATGCGCACTCTTGGCTATAAAGTCAAGAAAGGCCTGAGAGCAGCTACTAATGCAGTACTAATGCATCGACCCACCCATTATTCATGAATGCTAAAGTTCTTGTTTAAAAAATGTAGTCTGCCTGCATGTCATCCATAAGAACTAGAAAAACTGCTGGATGGATGATCTCTGAAATTTGTATAGAATAGTGACGTTTTTATACTAGACGTTAACATACAATAAGAAAGAAAACCAAAGAGTTAAAAAGGTGTTGTTCGATATTGATAATGCACATGTGCAGCTTGTCCTACTAAGTGAAATTAATGATAATTTTAAGCTGATGTTTCTCCTTCCCAATCTAATTACTATTCTGCAGCCAATCAACCAAGGCATTATTGAAAGAATGAAAAAGATTTACAGGAAATATAATCGTTAAAAGTTATTCCAAACCGAACATGGTATATTCGTGTCAAACTTTATCCAAGGATATATAATAAAACATGGAACAATCTACCAAAAACAAAAATTAGGAAATCAGTAATCCTGGCGAAATTAAAGACGAACATGATAGAGCTGAAAGAATTTACAGAATTGTGTAGTTGAATCCCAGGTGTTGAAAAATGTGATAAAGAGGATGCAAATGAATGGTTGAACGGTGATAAAAATAAAAAATACAATTAAATTAAAATGACGAGATTCTGAGCTTTCACGGAGATGATTAGAGACAACATTTCAAAGTACCGTGACAATGATAACATTAAAGATCACCTGTTCTTGTGCCGATGAATTCCATGCATTTGAGATTGCTGCAAACTGGCATAAAGAATAAGTTGAGTGCTGCACAACATATATCATTAAAAAGTCTCTAGACCTAACCACAAAAAACACTGTCTCAATGGTACAAAAGACAACTGATGATTTTCTTTTCTGTTACAATGATCATAATACATACATATATATATATATATATATATATATATATATATATATATATATATATATATATAGGAGCCCTTTCATTTCAGTTGACCCACCATAGGATTTTTCAGAACAAAATACAGGTACCACATGAACTAAATTTTTAAAAACCTTTTTAGGTGCATTTTTAGCCTCTCAGCCAAAATAAATATATAAAAGCCAATACATTAATACAAAATGAGAACAAGTAGAAACATGTGAACAAATATGTATCATAAAAAACAGTTTTATAATTTACCATTGGATAGCACCGCACCGCTTTTATTTTTTATAACAACCGAAATTCTTTGTAATGCAGTTTTAACCAAATCTTTGCAAAGTTGTGATGTAAACAAATCCCATATATCCTGGAGCCTTTGTTGTAATTCAGGAATTGTTTTAGCAGGATGTATCCATGTATCTATCCATAACAGTTTTTCATCTCATGCCACAAAGTTTCCATAGAAGATATTCGAGACTACTAAAAACCAATTCTAAAACTGGTGTATTTGCAGTCATTTTAAAGCCTTATTGGAAGTGTGGCAGTGTGGAAGTGTTGCACCATCCTGCTGAAACAAAAAAATTTTGCATTGATGTCAAATACTCTTCTATGACAGGAAACGGATTTTTCTAGAATATCCAAATATTTTGCTGTATTAAAAATTTCCTTTAATAAAAAATGAAGTTTTTCTACCCCTTTGGATGCAGTGTTGCCACGGTCCATGACTGATACAGAAATTTTGACCTTTTTTCAACCACTTCAGATGGAAAGTTTCATGTTCTATTGCATGCCATTGTTGAAGTGTCCAAGCTTTATGTACTTCTGCTCATCCTAATCTATTTTTCTTCTGACGTGGTGTTAAAAGTAGCTTTTCTTTGACGTATAGTAAATTGTCAATTGCAAACATTTTTTTTTAGAAAAACATTTTTTCAGTTTCAGCTATATTATTTTTTACAATCAAAAAGGTTACCTTGAAAGCGCTCCAAACCCGTTTGTAAACCTTCCGGTAACATGCAAGTTTCGAAATGTGTGTTCCAACAGCATAAGTCCACACTTAGTTCAAAATAAATGGCATGTCGGTTCTTCTCAATCATTTTTTGTAGTGCTAGTCTATCGATACCTGTAAGTTTGCTTTTTTACACACGACGCTTTGTGGTGACTGAACAAATAGTTTTATGTCTTCTAAACATATATCTAACACTATATCATGACAATTCTAACAAACTTGAAATTTCCTTTCCAGTATTGCAAAATTGAATAATAAACAAACAAATTTTTTCATCGATAAGCTTTCGTTTATCCATTTTCAAAAGCACAACTAATGGTAAAATGTATTATGTACTCTGACAGTAATTAGTATTTGTCTTGGCTTAATTTTTCTGAAACTGTCATCAATATCAGCTTATTTTTTAACAAACATCACACGTGTCGATATATTAAAACTAGGTTCCCTGTCCTTAGTTGATACGTTTCTGTTGGTTCGTTAAGAGATAAATAAGAAACAAGCAATTTTTGCTATCCGTTGATTATATACATGTCAAATAAATCGGAAGTAAATAAATACAAATTACTTGTTTTTCCAACCCATTGTAGCGAAGCATGAAAATGTTTTGAAGTACGATGCTAACAGAATTCCAGGCAATATAAAAATAATTCTAGTTGTACTGTCAACACTTGTAACATAATAAACTGACAGCTTTACAAGATCAATGGAACAACAGATGAAAATTGTTCAACTTGAACCAACTTTTCTGTTGAAAAATAGAATGCACATATTCAAACTATTCCTGCATTTTGTTTGGTCAATGGATCAACAAAAACGTACAAACGAAGAACAGGAAACCTGCTGTTATTTGAAATATTTGAAATTTTTTGCTAGAAATTCTAAAAAGAAACCTTAAGTTGGAGTTTTTCCATTGCTTATTATTATATATTCCCTCTTAATTACTTTACGACTTTAAGTATCATTTAGTATTTATTATTAAAAAATTAGATTTCAATAGAAGGCCTAAATGAAGTGCAAAGAGACTCGTATATATCACACTACTGTAAGTAGTTATGAAAATAAATGTTTCATTCAAGTACGTGTAATTACATTTAATAATCTAAGCTACCCTTGGTCTGAATTAGTTCAAATTATCCGATGATATTAATAGTGTTGTATCTCTTGGTGCGAACTACATATACATGAATACATATAGCAAACAAGATGGTCTATTCAAATAATTTATTTAAATCAGAACATTAAATTTACAATAGAAAGTAATTAACACACAAAAAGATAAAACATGTTTTCTGTATATTAGGTATCAACCGTTAGATGTTATTTCCAAGTTTACTAAGAATTTTCTTTTAATTTTTCAGCATACCAACTAAAGGTAAGATGCGACATTTTTATGGAATAGTATTTCTCTACGTATTAGAAATAATTGGTAAAGTCAAAAATACTGTTTCAAAAAAATCAATTTCATTAGAACATGTTTTATTTACTGGAAGGTTTAAAATTTGATACGACAGTGGAATTGTTTTCATAAAGTTGAGTAAAAGATATATGAACAGCAAAAAATATAATTAATTCAAATATGTTGCAGTTATTAAAACGTTTTCGCTATTATATAATAAATTGGTATAACTTTAAAGTTATATCCTAAAAAATTGGTTTCTTGCCAAAGTAACCCTGTTTTGATATTATAATCTGAAAAAGACATTAAATAAGTAAGTGAAAAAATTGTTTGTCTTGACATTCTGGTTTTGTTAAATTAAATTTTTGAAAAATGGTGATGAAATTGAAACACATTTACTATTTACTATTGCATAGACCAAGAAATTCGCAACAAACTCCCATTACAGACCGCGAAGTATTGAGATGTATGATTACATTACCTATTACTCATGAATCGCGTTATGTGTGTTTGCAGCCAAAGATGCATGAGGCATCACCACGTCCTCCTCAAAAAGTGTGTTAATTATATGTAATCTGTTTGGTTATATTGCCTTTAGTTATAATCCAAATCATTGTAACATTTATCAAAGCATAAATATGATATTAAATAAACCTCCAAAGTATGATCCAGATGGTGTACACAGTCTCCAGCGGCTTTGATATAGTCCTGGTTCACGAGGACTTACCATTTCTAAAACAATGTCTCTACCTTCACCTGGGTTTAAGCTTGGAATACTCTGCGGAAGTGCACCAAAGTTATTACCAACAGTACATTTTAAAGTGCATCCTGAAGGCCAAACTTCGGTACCATTATTACATAAATGCCAAGTGCGTGTAAAACTAAAAGTTTATTTAAAAAAGTTAAATATGGTTCCATTACTTACTTAACATGAGGCTCTACATTATCGCAATCGCTAATTCTTGGATCAGATACAATGGATACTGATGGTAAAGTCATTTGGAATTCAATATCAAAATAGGAACAGATTGCTGCTTGAAGATTCCTTAAAATTATATAATAATAAAGTTATCTACACTAAAAGTTTGCAAAATGGTAACTTCAGCCTGAAGTAAATGTTCAATGATATGGTGGTAGTTTTAATTCATGTGATATCTGTGGACTAATTTTTTTTTTATAATTTATGTTAAACATAATAAATAAATATTAATTAGCATCAAAAGAGCAAAAATACTTTAATTTCATATACTCAAAACACAAAAGATTGCCCGATTATTAATACTCATTTGGAATAATTTGTATATTTTGCTTTTAAGTAGTTCAAATTTTAAATCAATTCAAATATTTCCTTACATATCTTACAGCTCTGCCCTCAATACCTGCCCCAATCATTCTGTTAAGCTTCCTGTCATGCCTTCTTTTAATTACATTTGCAATACTTCTATATTCCTGAACCATTTCTACAACTCTATGGTTATCAACTTTATCTACTCAGCTAATTTTAAACATTCTTTTATAGAACCACATTTCTAACTTTCTAATTTTATATTTGCCTAATGTCTATGCTTCGAAGCCGTACGCACATGCTTTCAATAGTCTTCTTTTTAACAATTAGAGCTATTCTAGATTTTAGTATCTTACCTTGGGCTTCAAAGGATATTCTTAGGACTATTCTGCTTTAGTGTCCCTTTTACATATACTGTTATTGTAATATACTACCACCTTTTTATCGTTACTTTGTTTATTACATCTCAGAGTTAATTAAATGGGACAAAAGTTGCCTACTTTGAAACATATTAAAATGGTTTTAAAAAATTGACACCATCTCATGCTTTTCTGAAGGTATATAAGAAAAATCAAAAATGTCTTTTTTCGTTTGTGAGGACTATCAATTCTATTGTAAAAATATCAAAAATAGAAACGGAAAAAGGGTTTTTTCACATAAAGTTTTGAACAACATGGTGTTATGAAAGCTACATTGCAACGTTTCATTCCGTCAGAAGCCATTGGATTATACTGACTAAATGAGCTTAACATAGTTTTAGGACATTCCATAAATTTAATGCACATATACAATTCATGTTGTAACAGGAAAAAGACAACAGTATTTCTTCCTTAAATATAAAATTTATTATAAAAAAGGATAACCCTATTGTATTAGATTGGCACATAAACCCAACCCATTCAGGAAGATATATTAGCTTCCACTGTTATGCATTTTGGCTGCACAAAGTTTTTATTTTAATATTAGGAATAGATTTTTAATTCAAGAAGGGAAAGCTTTTTTCCATTACTAATTAATTAGGTTACTACGTGTAAAGTTTGCGGTTTCTTGGTTCGTGCAAACTGAGGTCGAGAACCCGTAATTTATCAATGATTCTTTTAAGCACACATTTTCCCTGGCCAAAAAAATGTACATTCGAAATGAGTCAGTGCACAACATATATAAATATGGCGTAAGCAAGTGTTTGATAAAATATATCACAGTGATGTACGAAGGCAGTAGAACATGTGTACGTGTGAATGGTAACATGAGGCAATACTTTGACATTATGGAAGGTGTAAGACAGGGCTGTGTGATATCTCCATAGCTGATCAATGTATTTTTGGATAAATGTATACAGCACGTTAACAAAGGAATGCAAGAAGGGAAAATTAGTGAAATAAATGTCAGTGTGTTGTATGCGAATGGCGCAGTATTCTTGGCTGAATCATCACAAGATTTGCACCAAATGCTTTACAGGCTGCCGGAAGCATGTGAAAAGACCTTTGCAAAAATCCATGACAGTCAAAGTAAAGGAGGGCAACTGAGACGGAAAATATCTGGCCATCAGATAACGACGGCATGAATTTGGAATGGAGATTTGGTACTTGGAAAGTTAGGGGAGTATACGATAAAGAGTATGAAATCATGAATGAAACGAAAGAAAGGCACATAGATGTGCTGTGTGTGAATGAAGTGAAGTGGAAAGGGAAAGATGTTGAATTAGATGATGGTATGTTGGGTTTGTGGTATGGAGTAGAGAGCAATGAGTTCGGGGCGAAAGGTGTTAGTTTAATTTTGAATGATCAAGCAAAAGCATGCATGAAACAATATGAATTGGTATCTCTCCACATCTTGTGGGTTAGAATGAAAGTGGGCTTCAGAAAGATCTTTTTAGTAGCATGTTATACTCCGGTGAATAACGATAGGGAGTGAGCAGTTTTCGCTGGAGTTGGAAAGTGTATTAGAAAAACGCGAAAGGAATGGCCGTGTGGTTCTATCAGGTGATATGAATAGTTGGGTTGAAGTATACAGAGAAAATGCTGAACATGTGGTAGTTCCGTTTGGTGAAGCAAGAACGAACGAAAATGGAGATATGTTAGTGAGTATACGTATGGAAAGAGAACTATTTGTATCCAACACGTGGCATAAACATAAAAACGAACACAAATACACATGGCAAAGGAAAAATGCAAGAAGTATAATTAATTTGGTTGTATTTGATGAAAGTTTAAAAGAACTGCTAAAAGACATGAGAGTAATGAAAGGATCTGAGTGTGGGACTGATCATTTTCTGGTTTTGTTCAGAATTGATCTTAGACGAAAGTGGGTATGGAGAAGAAAGCAGAGAGGCAATCAAGAATGAAAGCAGAACTCTTGTTGGACGAATCGACTCAAAGAAAGTATGCTACTAGGTGAGAGAGGGAGTTGTATGACTGCAAACAGGAATGGAAAAATGCTTTAACGTCTGAAGATGTAGAGAGAGCATGGGATTGTTTGCAGAACAGTGTGATGAAATGTACTTTGGAAGTATGTGGAACAACAATGATTACTACATGTAATAAAAATGCAGAGTGGAGCGATGAGATCAAAAAGTTTGTCGAGGAAAAGAAAGTGGCTAATAAGAGAATGATTGCAGAAAAAGATGTTGAGTTAAGAGGGCAACTTCAAGAAATATATAAGGAGAAAAAGCAATATGCAAAAGAAGTAGTGAAGACAAGCAAAGAGCAATTGAGAGAGGGAGAGTGAATAAATGCAGAGTGATTTTGGAGGGAATAAAAACTTGTTTTGAAAATGGGTAAGGAATACAAGAAAGGGTGGAAATTAGCATGTGAATGGCATTGTTAACAGTAGAAATCAAATTGTTTGGGACAAAGCAAGTGCGAGAAACTTTTGGAAAGGGTATTTTAAGAAGCCGTATGATGGTGGCAAGAAGGATACAGATGACTGTGTGGATGAAGAAGAGAGCAGTAATGTACTGGTTGAAAACGTATATAACAAGTATAAAGTTCGAATGCAATGTAGCTGAGTTATGAAAGGAGGTGAGAACTCCGAAGAGTGGCGAAGCGGCAGGTGTAGATAGAATAACAAATGAAATGCTTAAGTATGGGCCCGGGATGCTAATGGAATGTTTGTGCAAACTGATAGAGTTGTGTATAGGACAAGCAAAGATGCTTGAAGATTGGAAGAGTGCGATCACTATCCCTTTGTGCAAAAGACAAAGTACGAATGCAAAAAATATTGTGTAGCCAGTAAAGTGTATGGAAAAATTGTAATTGAGACAGCTTGTAAGAGAATGTAGAGCAAGATATGGGTCGCTCAATGTGGTTTTATGCCTGAAGGAGGATGTGTGGATCAGATGTTTGCAATGCAACAAATTGTCGAAAAGTGTATGGATGCCAGAATGAAATGTATGCAGCATTTGTAGATTCTGAAAAAACATACGACTCTGTGAACAGAAGTGAATTATGGAAGGTGCTGCATGAATATGGTGTAAACAAGTGTTTGATAAAATCTATCAGAGTGATGTACGAAAGCAGTAGAGCATGTGTATGTGTGAATGGTAACATGAGACAATACTATGACATTGTGGAAGGTGTAAAACAGGGCTGAGTGATGTCTCCATGGTTGTTCAATGTATTTATAAATAAATGTATAAAGCAGGCTAACAAAGAAATGGAAGAAGTGAAAATTGGTAAAACAAATGTCAGTGTGCTATTGTATGTGAATGACGCAGTGTTGTTGGTTGAATCGTCACAAGATTTGCAACAACTGCTTGACAGGCCTTACATGTGATTTTCCAATGTTCCATCCAAAGGTACTACATTGGCCAGGAATAGAGTTTTTTTTACCTGGAAAATTTTGAATTTTGTCGAACCCTTGCTGTTCCAAGCAAGGTAGGGATCTTTAACGTGCGTGACAACACTCACACGCGGGACCTCCATTTTACCTCTCATCCGAATGAGGGTGTATTTTTGTGAAAAATGCTCACCTAACATTTTTCAAGGGGACCGTGTCGGGATTCAAACCTGGGACCTTGGGCGTAGTAGTCACACACATACCACTACGCCACTGAGCCGCCCTGCTTGACACGCTGCTGGAAGCATGTGAAAAGACACAATTGAAAGTGAATGGAAATAAGGCAACAGTAATGATTTTTGACAGAGATGGCAGAATTGATAACTTCGTATTTAGAATGGACAATGACACGATAGAGAGAGTGAACGACTTTGTGTACCTTGGTAGAAAGTTTTTAAGTAATGGAAATCTGAATAGTGAAATAGAAAGAAGGACAAATGCTGGAAAGAAACTGTTTAGAAGTATGTGGGCAGTGAACAGGAATGGAGATTGAGTATAAATGCAAAGTTGACCATTTATAAAAGCGTGTTTGTGCCAACTGGTCTGTATAGAAGCGAAACTTGGGTCTGGCAGAAGCATGTTAGTCGTTTAAATGCAGCAGGATTGAGATTCCTAAGAAATGTGCAAGGAAAAACATCGAGAAACAAGTACCAAACGAATGGGTTAAGGCAGAGTGTGCGGTGCAAGTGATCCTTAAGGAGTTGAGTGAGCAAAGCACGCTTCGATATTTGTAAGAATGAATGAGGATAGAATAACCAAGCATATACATGCTAGTAGGATGACTTATAGAGCTGCTAAGGGCAGACATCATAAAAGATGGTTAGATGTAGTAGAAGAGGTACTGAAAGAACGACAAGTGAGAAGTCTGAAGAATAAAAGAGCATGCCAAAAGCATTGTGCGAATACTGCAGAGGCGAAGAAAGTGTGCAGAAACCGAGGGATGTAGAGTGATTGTGAATGGTGCTGGGAGTAGAAGTGGTGTAGTAGTCTAGAGCTATATCCTGCATATCCCCTCAGAAGGAGGTGCTAGGTTTGGTTATCCCGAAGGAGAATACCATGATTGGTGTTGTTGTTCTTGAAGAAATGTGTGGTTATCACTCTTGGTCAATGAGAAAGGTTTTTATGATGGGGACAACTATGAGTTCATGAGAAAGGCACCTTCAAAAACTACTGGACAATATCGTCGCATTAAACATGAGTGTTGTTATGCCCCTAAAGTAGTAGGTACAACAGTCCCCATTAACAACAAGCATCTGGACAAAACATAAGAAACGGACTTTCACACAACCTAATCTACACGAAGACGTTGTGGAGATTTTCCGCTTGAAGCAACGAGCCCAGAGGCATTTCCTTGGCTACCGCTATTAATAAAGGTAAGCCGTTCAATTTTAATTGCTTTCTTTGTAGGTAAATCTGTAAACATTTTACGATAATAATTTGCAACCACATTTGGGGGCGTAATATAAATTACGCCCAGGGCTAACTTTATAATTGACGCTCAGTTGGTAATGTAATAATTGGTGCTCAAACTAATGGGTGGTTTCTATGATATAAAATGTTTAATGTTTGGTAATAAAAAATGTTAAACTATATACAGGGTGTCCCAAAAGTCATGGTCCAAATTGAAGGGTTTGATAGCTGAGATTAATACCTAGTCAAATAACTATACATGTTGTTATCCAATTGTTGATGGTTTCAAAGTTATAACAACTTTTGCGTTTTGTGTCAAAATCGTTCAGAACTTCGAATATTAATTTGCAATAAAAGAAATACTGACCTTTTGAGGGTAGTTCGTTTTCTGTTGTATGCGTGAATGTTGCGTGTTTAATAAATGAGGACTTCCTCAAACATTTACTTATTATCGCAAGAGAAAATCATAATTTTTCCATAATTTTGGTTCTATGAAAAATTATGCATGCTTTTCAAACTGAAATTGCTCAAAAAAAGTATTACCATCGAAAAGTGCACACCTATCCAAAAAACTTCATTAATCTATGCACTTTGTTTAAAGGTATAACTGGTAGGTTTAAGATTAAATGCATAGAAATTTTTTGGGTAATTTGTAGGTACAATCCCAAAAACAGCACTTTTATTAAGGAATTCGTCAGTAATGGCCAACTTATAATTTTTGTAAAATATGAACCCAAAATAATCAAATGTATTTAAAATTCGTTTATTACAAATGTTCGAATGTCCTGCCACCAGTTCTTATACATAAATGACACCGTCTTAAAAAATTTCGTTTTAAAAACCTGAAGGCGTAACCGTCTTCTCTCAGCCTTCCAACGGCCGCGTATTTTTTCACAATTCCTGCTTTTTTGTGGTATGTGTGTTATACACATTTTCTTTCATATAACCCCACAAGAAGTAATCCAGGGGGTTGAGGTCGGGCAAACGTGGTGGCCAATAGTTAGTGAATCCTCGTCCTACCCAACGATTGGTATATGCAAGATTTAAGTGTTCCCTAACATTACAAGTATTGTGTGCTGGAGCGCCATCGTATTAAAACCCACCCAGGCTCAATGCACAACGGTACATTCACTTTCTTCGACACGAATTAAGCGATCTTCTAGAAGATATCCCTCTAGAAACTAGGCGTATAGTGTGGTGTCAACACGATGCGTCGGCTCCGTGGCGTAGTTGATATGTGTGTGACTACTATGCCCCAGGTCCAGGGTTCAAATCCCAACACAGTCCGCTTGAAAAATGTTAGGCGAGCATTTTTCACAAAAATACACCCTTGTTCGGATGAGAGGTAAAATAGAGGTCCCGTGTGTGAGTGTTGTCATGCACGCTAAAGATCCCTACCTTGCTTGGAACAGCAAGTTTTCGGCAAAATTAAAAACTTTTCCAGGTAAAAGAAACTCGCTTTCTGGTCAATGTAGTACCTTCGGGTGGAGCATTGGAAAATAAAATGTAAGGTTTGAACACGATAGTGCTCCAGCAAATAATGCTCGTAATGTTAGAGAACACTTAAATCATGCATATCCCAATCGTTGGGTAGGACGAAGAGGTACTATCTATTGCCAACCCCGTTTGCCAGACCACAACCCCCTGGATTACATCTTGTGTGGGGTTATATGAAAGAAAATGTGTATGAAACACATACTACAAACGAGCAGGACCTTTGTACAAAAATACGCAAAGACGGTGTCGTTTATGTATAAGAACTAGTGGCAGGACATTCGAACATTTGTTATAAACGAATTTTAAATACATTTGATTATTTTGAGTTCATATTTTGCGAAAATTATAAGTTGGCTATTTCTTACGAATTCTTTAATAAAAGTGGTTCTTGGGATTGTACCTAGAAATTACCCAAAAATTTTGTATGCATTTAATCTTAGACCTACCAGTTATAACTTTAAAAACAGTACATAGATTAATGAAGTTTTTTGACTAGGTGTGCACTTTTTGGTGGTAATACTTTTTTTGAGTAATTTCAGTTTGAAAAGCACGCACAATTTTTCATATAACCAAAATTATGGAAAAATTACGATTTTCTCTTGTGATAATAAGTAAATGTTTGAGGAAGTCCTCATTTATTAAACACGCATCATTCACGCATACAACAGAAAACGAACTACTTTCAAAAGGTCAGTATTTCTTTTATTGCAAATTAATATTCGAAGTTCTGCACGATTTTGACACAAAACACAAAAGTTATAACTTTGAAACCATCAACAATTGGATAACAACATATATAGTTATTTGAATAGGTATTAATCTCAGCTATCAAACCCTTCAATTTGGACCATGACTTTTGGGACACCCTGTATATGCATACATACAAATTATGCCTAAATCCATCACTGCATTCAATATTGTTAATAGCCTTTAATTTGGTGATACGATTATTTGACAGATATAATGTGATTGCATCTGAACTGGGGATTACAAGTGTATCTGTGCACATGATTGATTCGATCTAATAAAATTTATTATATACAACAAATGTGAAGTGATTTATAAACTACTTAATGTTATTACTAATAAGGAGCACTCCACATTATATCAATGTAAACTTAACTATACACTAACTTAATGTTGTGTTGCCGCACTGTGTAGACAATCAGCTGATTCCAGTGTCACCCGCATATGGACTTACACCATATTTCAATTAAAAAAGATAACTACTTATATATTTATTATACTTCTTATACATGACAATAATCTTTATGGATAATAGTTATGTTATGAGTAAAAGAGATTTTGCAGCATTTATCTATATTTAATGAAAGTTTGTTTGTGCGACAGAAAAGAGTCTATCCAAATCGTCCTGTAAAAATTGACAATCGATTGTTGATTTTTATAAGCAGAAAGACTTTCATATCTTCCGCGTATAGCAAAAACTTGTAATGCTTAAAACAGTCTAAAATGTCGATAAGTATAATAAAGAGCAAGAAGCTTATATATGTGATCTTAGTGAAATATGAGCACTAATTAAAAACCAATCTGACTGTTGAATGATTACCGCACCGCACTGTTGACGTGAAGTCAGATATGAACAAAAAAATTTCAGTAACTTACCACCTATACCAGGGGTGGACAGCTGGCGGCCCACATTCAGCCCCAACAAAGTTTTTTATGGTCTGCTAAGACAGTCAGAAAAAGAGATTTCCTTCCTTACCATGCACGATCATAGATTTGTCCCGATGATTCATGTTGTAATTTCCACTAGGAGGGCAACCTCCGAAAGATTGGTCCCTGGGCCAAAACAATTGCTCAACCTTGACCTATACCAATTATCTCCAATTTTAGAATCGTAAGTTGGATGCAGACCTTGTCGAATGCGTGAGAGAGTCGGTTACACCGCATCCACTTGAGTTCTGTTATTCATTTGATCAGTAATACTTGCGTGAATGATATCAAATTAGTTACTATTGCCTTCCCAGTGTAAAATCCATATCAAGAATTGTTGATGAGTTTATATTTTGAAAAAGTGTTGCTTGGCAGTTATAGATTCTGAAATTTTTCCTAAAGTCTTAAGTATGGATATCAGTCCATAAATTTTTATGTTATTTTTGTCTCCATTCTTGAGAATAGGGATTATGAATGCTTTTCCAAATTAATGGGAAACAACCCTCAGGTACGGCTTTATTGCAGATGATAAGCAATTAATGCTGCACGATATTCATACATAAAACTTAAAGGAATCTCAGCAGAACCAGCACCATTCGTAACATCTAATCTATTGAATGCCTCCATTAACTCCTCACGGGCAATTTTAAAACTTTGTGAATGGGAACTATTAACTAGTTTGTGCACATCCCAATGTGGTGAAGTAGAAACAACCTCAAGTTTGTAAACTGAGTGTAAAAGTTTCTCAAACGTGTTACAAATTTCAATGCTATCAAACGATTGTTTGTCATTAAAGTACATAAACGTAGGTATAGGTTTAATTTTTCTTTTCTGCAAACAACCAGAATTTTTTAACATTCGATTTTATTTGACTTTCTGTAAATGATACATATTGACTATTGTCGGCCTTGATAAGTTGTTTACTATATCTTCTTAATAATGAAAATCTATTGTAATCCAAATTATTGCTATATTTTTCCAAGTGTAAACATTTTTTTCTCTTGTTGATGCATTTAATAGCGTGGAAATATTTATACATTCTAAACCGGACATGTTTTTAATCAACTTATGTAACACATCATACAAAATATGTATACAATCCTCAACAGATGCATCGTTACTAAATAAACACAGCCAGTCATTAGAGTTTAGATCAATCATTAGTAATCATACACTTTAAAATCTGGATTAATTTAAAAATAACAGATTTCGTTACTAGTTCATTTGCTGGAAATGTCGTCTAGTGCTTTGTGAAGTATATCCTCGGGGGACAAAGGGATTATTGCAGTGGTTCACTATAATGCCTTCTCCTGTCGACAGGACAAGGTCTAATATTTTATTTTATAGTTGACAATCCCATTGAATCGTTTTAAGTTTAGCAAACCAAAAGCATCAATAGAGATTTCACTAAAACTATTTATAAATCGCCTAAAATACTAAAATTGTTACTGGATAATTAAATTTTACCTCTATAATCTTGTTGAGATGTAAAGCTAGGTTTTCAATCGATGCATAGGGAGTTGCATACATGCAACAGATAAAAAATACTCTTACGATTCTCGTTCAATATGGAAATCCACGTCTTCACAAATACCCAAGCATGGAAAGTTGATTACATGAGAATCGTAAACATTATTAACTGCAATTAAGACCTCGCTGCCATTTTAACAAAGCCCAATAATTTTTGTCTTTTCTGTAGACATTAAACTTGTCAGAAGGAAAAAGTTTTGTACCAGTTATCGATTTCCCTAACTAAGTTTCAGTAAGGCAGATAATATCGTAATCACAAAGGCAAATGGCGATAAATATGTCTTCGCACTTGATTCTTAGACCGTGCACATTTTGATAATAAATAGTCAAATTATTATCGCCATTTGCCATTACAGTGTAAGTTTAATGTAAATACACAAAATTACAATTTATTACCAAACCGATCTTTTTAGCTAGATCTTGCCATATATTACGGTAATACGCGATGTTTCATTGGGACGTACCATTATTTTGCTGTCTCTAACCTAGTAGTACTTAAACTTATTAAGTCAACAGGCTTCTCTCGCTTTATTGTATAATATTTTATAATGAGAAGGTAAGTGCTCAGCGAAATACACGTTTTTGACTTTGAATCTTTTTGATTTTAAATTAGAAAATAAAACATCTGGATTTCGATAGCAAGTACTAAGAATTTTCTCTTTTTGTAAACGTGAAACAAAACAAACTATTATAGACTTAGACTTATTATTGAATGAGGGTACCCTGCAGCATGTATTAATGTGGTTTACTGTAATACCGCAACCTGTTGCATTGGCAATTAAAGTTACGACCAAGACTTTTATCTTTCTCCTCAGGGATGTCAGCAATTTCAATATTATTCCATTTGCAACATTGCTCAAGCACCTGTACCGAGTGCTAAAGTTTATTTACTTGTCTTGTAGGACAATACATTTTGCTTTAGAGACTCTACTAGTTGCATTTTTTGGAAAAATTTATCATATTTTGTGCTAATGAAGTTTCTATGCTTTCCTGTTGCATTCTTTTTCATTAATTTCCTAGATTACCTTGTTATTCGATGTTATCATATCGTTCCAGTTTAGTCAGTATTATATCCAGTTGGTTTTCAGTAGTGTTATCCGAGATACGTAATTTTAAATGTTCTGGTTTGTTTTTAACCACTAAACCGGTACAATTAGCACATTTTCAATTCCGTTTAGTTTCAGAGGACATTTTCATGAAGTTCTCTGTAAAACCAGTTAGAGTAAATTTTGTTGTCGTACACTGACTAATATTTTACTACACTTTATCAATAATGAAGAACACTTATCAAACAACCGAAGCAATATAATATCGAGCACCGAACACATGTCCGCTGTAAACACGGTAATAGATATCTTAAGAACAGAATGGTGATCATTCACCTTTAATAAGAGATTTTGCAACAGCAAATAACAATAACCACATTACAACTAAAATAGTCACGTGTCCTTCCCTATTTGTACAGTTCAGTATTGTTTTGCGTTAACTATGGAGGTTTGCAAAATTTATAACTTTCGGGATTTGATAAATCATTACTCAAATAGAATAAATTGAAATCACCTGAAATGAGCAAGACCCCAATGATAAACCTAAATTAATATCACGATACTGTACCTTCAGGCTATCAAGATCTTCACACTCTGAAATATAGTCATGGCAGTAAATATATTAAGCACAAACAAAACGATAAAATAGCCAAAATAATAAATATCAAATAACAAAAACCAAATATTAAGCAATTGATTTTCATTAATGTTCTCTATAATATTTAGGCTTTAAACTTTTAGAAGGCAGCACAAAATAATAAAGTTATTAAAAATTTCGATTTTTTCACATTTTATACTCGCTTATACTGTATTAAAATGTTCTATTAACTCATAGCCTATATAGAGATAAAATAGTTATGTAATTTTAAGGATTCGTGTGATTTGAGTCAAGCAGTCAGCTTCATAACAATATCGGACTGAATGCTGATCTGTAATTTTACAATGAATGTGTTGAATAAAACTATCGTTAACTTTTCCCTAGAATGATATGTCTACATAAGTACTCAGCTGGCAATGAAAAATATTGTTTAACTTTTATAAATTTCGAACTTTATTACACCAAATTATTATCAAAATATTTCTTCCTCTAATTTTTTAGCCTACGTATTAAAATTTAAAGTAAGTTCCAATAAAATATATGCTCAAGGTTCAATCCTCTATACGCATAGTTAATCATTATGTCAATACCAATGTTTTTCTTATATTATTTTTCTATAAACATAAAACCTACCAATTGTTCATATCAAGAAAAAATGCAGCAGACGATTGATTTATTTGGCTACCCAACACCTTTTGCAATTGTTGAACAAGTTCCTCTTTATCTGTAGTTCCCATCCGACTAAACTGTTGTAGAAGAGATTGTTCTATATCCATAATTCCACCTGTACCATCACACTGAGCATTATCAACATCCATTCTGAAATTATAGTATGTGATTCCCTTGTTAATCAACAAAGATCTCTTGGTTGTTAACAAATACCAATATTTTGATTGGTGATGACTAAAAGAAATAATACAAAGATTTTGATTACTGTAAATAAATATAACAAATTGCTTTATCATCCCCATTGTTCCAAAGTATTAGTTTCAATGTCAATTACCATCTTAACCTAAATAAATTAACTGAAAGCTCACCTGAACAAAGTTTTTTATTAACGTATATTGATATTTACTACTGATAAATTTAACCATTACAAGTTCACACCTTCCATTCTGAAACATTCATACACATACTATGAAATATGCTAGATTATTTAGTTTCAGGAACAAAAACAAAAATGGAATATTGACACTTGACCTTTTATGTCAAATTCATGAAAGTTGTAAATATGGAATCTGCTTGAACAATACTTTAATATCACGTCTTTAGTGAACAAGAATCCTATTAGCCAATTACAAAAAGAAGACCGTCTTTTGCTCCAGTATTTTAAAAACAATAAGCAAATTTAAAATAGAATATACAATAACACTGGTATTTAAACTTCGAAGTTTTCTTGCGCTTTGTAAAGAGTAGAAAATTTCCTACACATGTATAGATGGTAGGAGGGTATTATAGGATAAGTTTCGGCTTTGTTTAGTGCTGTTATCGTTTGGAGATACCATAAACTACTTAAGAAAGACTCCTAGGATGCAATACAGTAAGCGTTGACTGCTTGTTGTTGTTGTACCCTTTTAACCTACTAATACACGTGACTTGAACAATGGCGTTAAGCATAATTGTAATTTGTTATACTGACGTCGTTCTTTTAGCTGACAATGTTTTGTCCATCACTTTAAAGGTTCATTTTCCAAGATGGCGTGTCGGGTATTATGGAATACTAGGCAATTCATATTACCCGACGTAAACGTATACTATTCCATGCAACCTCACAAAATACACTAAATAAAAATAACGTTAAAAATGAGTTTTGAGTAGGTAAACTGTTAACAGCTAAACAATAATTATTAATTATAAATAGTAATATAGCCCCATTTAAAACCATAGAACATTTTTTTAAACGCTAAATAAATTGGAATGGAACAGTATAATTTTTCTGCTATTTGGAAATTAGTGTATGGTCTAGACCTACAGATCATTTATTTTCAAATGTGTTTAGTCTATCTAATCCTAACCCTCCTTAGTCGCAAGAGTTTTAAATAGTCTATGTGTTTTCAGATATGCCTAGAATTCTAGAAAGAAGCAAGGTGAGGGAAAGAAACAAAAGTTTTGGTGTCAGACGCAGATGGATTAGGCTGTAGAAATAGTTCGTGAGAAAAAGATGGAATACCTTAAAGCGTTCAAGGAATTCCAGGTTCCCAGAGAACTTTAATTCCGTTTTGTCAACAATAAGGATAGAAATGCAGAGATAGCAGCCTCAACTACTCTTGGCCGTAAACCAGTTTTTCCTAAAGTAGAAGACGAGTTACAAAAGTATTTAGTTGATACGAAGGCCATGTTCTACAGGCTCACAAAAAGGGATGTTTTAGTCTTACCTATCAACTTGCGGTTCGCGATAACATTCCACGCCCTTTTAAGGACGAAACTGCTGGCAATAACTGGCGCTACGCTTTTATAAAAAGGAACCAAAAACTTTCAGTCCGTAATTCCGTGAGTACATTTTTGCCAGAGCCAGGGGATTTAATAAAGAAGAACTAGACACGTTTTTGACCTGATTTGTTTGGTTTTGGAAAACACAACTATCCTCCTAACAGAATATTTAATGTAGACGAAACTAGTTTGTCTGTGGTGCAAAGTAAAGTTCCTCTTGTAGTAGGTCTAAAAGAAAAGAGACAAATTAAGTCTCTTACTTCAGCTGAAAAAGGTTCTCTCGTTACCATTATTCTCTGTATGAGTGCAGAAGGTAACTTTGTCTTGCTCTTGTGATATTTCCGAAGAAGAACATGAATGATCAACATTTTAGAGATGCTTCACCAGGGATCATCTCATCGTGCTACCCGTTTGGTTGAATACAGACAATCATTTCTACTAAACGGTTTAAACGTTTTATTGCTGTACCAAAGTCCTCATCTGTTAGCTGTCCTGTTTCTCTTCGATAGACACCAACCCATAAGCGTAACATCGACGTAATTTATTTAGCAAAGGAAAGTAATTTTTTGATCTTATGTCTATCTCCCCACTGTTCGCATAAAGCCCAAACCTTGAATAAAACCTTACGAGTCCATTAAAGTCTCAATATAGTGAGGAAGACCGATCTTTTTAAAGCATAGTTCAAGGCCCTTGCGTATATTTGATTTGATGAACTGTTTGGCGGGGCCTACCTTAAAGTACAACGTGAGGACATAGCAGTGAACAGTTTCAAAGTGATTAGTATGTATTCTGTCTATAGAAATGTTTTTAGCAGTGACAACTTTATTGCTTCTAAACTCACTGTTCCTAGACCGATAAATGACTATCTTCTCTAATTCGCCTCAACCCTATTTTTCTAAGAGTCCTGATGTAGTTGTAACTGACACGTCTATGTCAACAAATTAATTTTTTTCTTACCCATAAAGATATCACCACCACCTCTAAAAAAAGCAGAAGTCAAATAGAGGCGGAAAGCTGAATTTTCTTCTATAATAACCTACTCTACATATAAAAAAGTGTTAGAGGAAGAACTGAAAGAAAAAACAAAAAAAGAAACCAGAAGCTTCAAAACAACCAAAGAAACCAAACATTCAAAGACCTCCTGATAAGAAATCAAACTTATACCTAAATCTACTAGAGATGACTCGAGTGTTAGCAGTGATGCATCGTTCCATTCTGATGTATCATCTGTAATGGACTTCATGTCATCAACTAGAGAACCGAAAAGCAACAACGTTGAATGTATTTTTTTTGTATTTTTTGTGCTGTGCCAATGTGATAATTTTTTAATCTCGCGCGCCGTGTGTATGAAACAAATTCGAAACTATGAGGTATTTTTTGAACCACAAGGTGTTTACACGGACTTCTGAAAGATTAAATCTTTATTTATGATTACACAAACCAGGTTTCATAACAGCTGTATTGTATATTGCAAGATTGTGGATACGACATGTTAAACTTAACTGTGATTGAACCAGAATAGAAAATAAGAACGAGCATATTATTTTCCATATGGAAAAAAGAACTTGTTAAAAATTGAGGATCGACCTAATACTGTAAATAACTGGTCTGTACGGATTTGGTCGATTTTTTCCTTGTGCTCCTTCTGGTAGATTTTTAATTTGTTTCAACCAGCAACTTTTCCTTTTGAAAAAAGTGTTTATACAGCCCTCCTAAAAAAAAAATAGAAAAAATTCTGTGTTTTAAACTGGGTGGTATTACGGGTATACGAAGTGTGAAGCCTCTTTAGACTTTAAAAAAAAATAGGGCGTAGATGCTGTAGGCTGGCGGCATAGCACTGCCTATCGCCTGGGTTAATTTCTAGATCTGCCGTAGACAATACTTTTCCATAATATTTTCTAGACAACGGGGTGTGACGGGCAAAGTTCAAGAAAGCAGGGGTATAACATGTAACCTCATGCTTAACTGTATTCAAAGTTTACCTTATCCCAGACAGCTTAACATCCCAATCTTTATATTCTTTGATATAACATTTGATGGCAGTACCTAGTGTCTTGTTAGTTCTTTCCGCAAAATTTCATTGTGGAGAATAACGAGGAATGAACCAGATTTTTGAACTTCATATTTAGCACAAAAGTCTTTTAACAAGAGTCCCTCGAATTGGGACCCATTATCGCAAAGAACAAATTGAGCCACACCGAATATTAAAAAGACATTATCCTCAATAAACTTGATGATTGAGGGTGCAGTTGCTTTCTCTAAAAGGCACAGTAGCGTATATATTGTTAACCAGTTCCCTACCATAAACAAATGTGTGACCATGTTTCGATCTTGGAAACGGACCCATAATACCTGCTGAAATAATTTACCACGAGAATTGCGCTTACTTTTCTTCTCCCATACGACCAATCCGTTGTGACTCTTTGTTAGAAGCACATACTAAGCGACGTCATATGTAGCGCTTGATATCCGGGGCCATTTTGAGCCAATAATATATTTCCTGTATCCTGGCTAAGGCTTCGCGTTAGATCTAAAACGAGATTTTGGAGACACGAATTTAAAAATCAAGTCGACAGATATTTTTCAATACGCATATTTGTGGGGTTATTTTAAAATTGTATCTTTCAATGACAAATACCAAGTATCATGAGGACTGCGCACTATAGTTATTTGACTGATAGCGTGGGCGCAAATTAGTGTGTCAGACACCACTTTCAATGAATCTATGAATCAAGTCAAAGTGGTGCTGCCTTAATAGTACACACCAACGAGCAAGTCGTCCCGTCGGATCTTTTAAATCTATCCCTAGTAACGAATGGTGATCTGTGATTAGCTGAAAACGAACTCCTTCTACATAGGGTCTGAATTTCTCGATGCAAAAGATTACGACCAAACAATCACGTTCTGTAACAGAATAGTTACGTTCAGCTTTAGACAAAGTTCTACTTGCAGAGCTAGGACTCGCTCTTCACTATCGTGAATTTGAGTTAGGACCCCTTCTATACCTGTGTCGAAGGCATCACACTGCACTGAAAAGGGGGCTGAGAAGTCAGGCTGCGATAAAATGGGTGCGGACACTAGTGTGTTTCATCTTTAGAAACGAGTCTTCAGTTTGATTAAACCATAGTACCGCTTGATCTTTTCTTCTATCTTTTATTAGGTCATTCAAGCGGGAGAGTAAGTGCTAAAATTATCGATAAAACGCCTGTACCATAAACATAATCCGATAAATCTCTGTTAACCTCTGTATTAAGATAATTGTAATAGGATAATTGACTATGGAAAAAAATTTATCAGGGTCTGTTAGTAGACCCGCGATACTAACTATGCAATCTAAGAACTTAAGTGAGGTTTTAAAAAATTTGACATTTCTGTACATTGGCCGTAAAATTAGCCTGCAGGATATTCCTCCGCATGTTCTTGAAAAGAACTACTAGTTACAATTACATTGCTGAAGTAGGCGTTAGCGGTAGCCAGCTACAATATTAATTAGGCTCCCTAAATTCGTCCCTTCACGCTCCAAATGCTTGCCTAAAATTTATCTCTTCTCACTTTGGTTTTTAGTCGACTCCCCGAACTTTTTATTCATTTCTACCGTTGATTGAGGACCTCAATCAACGCTTCTATTAAGAGATGTAAAGGCTTGATTTCACCCGCCATTCTTTGTTTTTAAAATAGGTTTTTTCTAACTGCCCAGTTTTTTTCTGACCAAATGTAACAAATAAGTTTTAACAGAAATTACTTGACAGAAAAATTATCGGTCCTCGCGTTGGGCGCCAATGCAACGGGTTAATTTTTTTAACTTTGACTGGGGCCCCTTGTGCTGTGCCAATGTGATAGTTTTTTTGTTTTTATCCCCACGAATTTAGGCGCTTATGTGGTGAATTACAAATTACGGACAAGAAGATGGCCAATGTTTTTGAACCCACGTTGGGAATGTCAATGTGGCGGTTTCAATTAAATTGTTTTTATTGTTGTCACTTCAAGCGGCTTTTAGACTTTCTGCTTGCAGTTTATCTATACCCGGTGCCTTACCATTTTTCAGGTCTTGTAATGCTAATTCAAACTAGGTATAGGATATCCCAAGTCATCGTTTTCTATGTCTGATTTCTGTTCTAGTGCTATTAGTTTATTTTCTACATATCAATTCTCTATATATTCTTGCCATCTAGCCACTTTCCCTACATTTTCTTTAATGATGTCTTCTTAGCGCCCCTTATATTTTCGCTGCACCGTTTTATATCCCTAAAATTCATTTAAATTAGTTTGTATGCTTCGTCTGTTTTTCCTATTTTCATCTTAGCTTGTACCTCTTTGCACTTTTCTTCAAACCATTGCTCTTTCGCTTTTCTACATTTGCGAATAATTTCCTATTTTATGGTTTTGTATTTCTGTTTTTCAGCTTCGTCCGGTCTGTTTTTGTATTTTCATTTTTCTTCTATTAAATTCAGGATATCATTTGTCACCCATGGCTTCTTATTTTCTTTTAGTTTATGCCCCAGAATATTTCTGGCCGCGATATCAAAACTGAATTTAATGTTATTCCATTTTGTTTCTACTTCCTTGGTATCAGATATTTTCCCCATATCTTTGAGTAATTTGTTTGACTTTTTCTCAAATATAATGTCTATATCTTTATCTTTTGGTTTCTCAAAGTCAAAGTGCCTTTTACCGTTCTTTTTTTCTAATTTTTAAATTTAAGCACGGGTTTTATAATTACTATTTTGTGGTCAGTGTCTATATCTGCTTCTGGTTAGTTTTTACAGGCTTTTTACTTGATTTTTAAATCGTTGTCGAACAATAATGTAATCTATTTGATATATCCCTATATCTCTTGGTATCTTCCACTTGTATCATCTTCTAGCATGATGTTGAAATAATGTATTTGTGGTGGTTAAATTGTTTTTGTTGCAAAATTCTTCCAGCCTATTTCCCCGGTCGTTTTTCGTATCTAAATCAAATATACCTACTAGCATTTGTTTCGTCCCTAAACCCTTACTCCTTTACCTTTTTCCTCAAACAGTAGGGTATTGGAGTGAATACGGGATGTTAACTCGTTTTACGTGCATCGATCTTCATAGAAATGGGGACTTCTCCTTCGGTTGTCGCAGAGTAACACATCAGTGCACTATTAAGTAAACCGCAAGTTTTTGTTCGGCCACAATTTGTTTCGTCATAAAACACGCTGTCGGTAGCTACATAATTGTGTGCATGCAATATTGTTACAATCATTTGTATCTCAAGTCATATTGGGTGGTCCTATCCTATCTAACGTTAAATTTGTATTATTATCAAATATCCACTAATATCAACCCGCATACGCTTCCTTAATTAATCTGCATTCGCCTCATCGCCCCTTCCCTACCCTCACATACCACTGCATTAAAGTCTCCCATAATTTAAAATTTTCATGTACTTTTACAAATCTTAGTATTGTTGCGAGCTATTACTAAACAACCCATCAAACACACACAAAACGCCGCAAGCACTGTTTATTCTCTACGGTTCCAGAATTCTTCTAGAAAATACTAGATAATGAGTCATATCTTTAATTCAGGGTATATATAAAACCGCTTATGAATGTAAGAGTTAGTCTATACTTGAATGTCTAATATGAATTATATCGTGTACAGTAAACGTAGTTGAGCTTTTAGGAGTTCAAGAATTTATACATAAATGATATATGCTGTGTCTAATGTACATGCAGCTTGTAGTATACATAAATAAATAGAAGTGTATAAACAAATAGTTGTGTTAGTGTTGTTAATGGACCTATGGTAAAGAAGTTAGTTTAAGAAGATATTAGTGCTTGTAAATTCATTAGTGTAATAGTGCTTCATTGTTAAGTGGACTGAAAACATCTATAAACAAGGCATATACTGTTAATTAGATTTGTGAACAGTGAGTAATAAAGACGTTTGTTATTACTTGTTTTTAAGTTAAAGAAACGCGGTAGCAGTAGCTCGTTTCAGTATGTTTTCGATATCTATGCAGATCGCTTCTACGTCTCGTCACTGTAGCTAGGGGTAGGCATGTATACTTGTATTTTTACTGTATTTACCAGTTTAGATTTTAATCTATCCATTAGTACTCTTTTGTTCTTTTGTACGTAATTTTCTACACAGTGTCCTATCGCTTTCCGCATGACTATCCTCACACCTAAATTTCATTCCTCTAATCCTGTATGAATTACCCTAAAGTCTTCGCTCTAAAAGTCCCCCACCTCTGCCATCGAACTTCGCTAATCCCTACTACGTTTACTATTAACCTATTGGGTTTTAATCACATCCATTAGAAATAAGGTATAACTTATGAAATTATATTCATAGTCACATTTAACTATACAGTTCAAGAACTTTGCTATTTTTTCTGAATATCCTTAAAATCATTGCATTGCATCATACATGATTTTTAACTTTATAAAAATATAAAAGATGCAAAATTATAAATTTATTATCAATTTCTACATATTGTTACGAACTACTATTAGGCAACCCGTCAAACAAGCAAGCTGTATAACTGAAGGTATATTCTACAGAAGTCTCGAACGTTCCAGCAAACAGTAGAATATGAGTCATCTATTTAATTATAGGGTATATATAAGATCGGTGATGAACGTAGGAGTTAGTCTATATCCGCATGTCGAATATAAATCATATCGTGTAAAGTTAGTTAGTTACTTTTTTGAAAGTCCTATAGTAAATATAAATTTGTGTTATATGAGCGTGTATTTTGTACCGCCAGCTTTTACATAAAAGGAAAAAAGTGTATTAAATAAATTATAGTAGTGTTAGTGTTGTTAAGAAGACTTATGGTCAAGAATTTAGTTTAAAAAGAGTAGTGCTTGTAAATAACATTAGTGTGATAGTGCTTCATTGTTAATTGGACTGAAAACGTCTATAAATAAGACATATACTGTTAATTAAACTTGTGAATAGTAAGTAATAAAGACTTTTGTTATTACTTGTTCTAAATTAGTGAAACGCGTTAATAGTAGCCCGCTACACTGATATCAGGCTGTGTTGGGTGTATATTGATTAATTAAAAAAAAACACAAGTCTAAAGACATTTGAGTAGTTTGTATATGCCTGTTACAAGAAGCCAAAATAAAATGAACGCAGAAACTTTAATGAATTTCCTTAAGGATTTTAAATCCGGTATGGAAGAGAAGTCGGCTAAACTAGAAGTGCCACTAAGTGAAAATGCTGCGTTAATGGAAGAAAAGTTTAGTGAAAATCCTGAGAAAATGAAAGTGAAAATGCTGCAAAAATGGAAGAAAAGTTAAGTGAAAATGCTCAGAAAATGGAAAGTTAAGTGAAAATGCAGAGAAAAATGGAAGAAAAGTTAAGTGAAAATGCTGCAAGAATGGAAGAAAAGTTGAATGAAAGTTCAGTTACGTTAGAACAAAGATTAATGGAAAGCTCCATTGCATTGAAAGAAGATTTCACTGAACAGGTAAAAACAGTTGAGCAAAAATTTGGATAGTAAATTGATAAAAATGAAAGAAGATGTGATGTAGCTGTAAGAACAAATGATTTCACTAATAACGCGGCCACTTGAATTAGCAAACCTAGTTTTAAATCAGAACATTCCAGAAATAAGAAGCATGGAAGGAAGCAAGTCAACACCGTCAAAATTTAAAGTCAAACCACCCACATTCGATGGTAAAACACTTTGGACCACATATTTGAAACAATTTGAAGCTGCTGCAATAGCCAACAAAGAAAATGCGATTTCCTTAATAGTGGCTCTAAGGGGGGATAACATCTTGCAAACGATTCCCGATCACCAATAAGAGTTGACCCTGACAAGATAAAAACGGTACAAGAGTGGCCGACACCAGCAGATATACACCAACTACGCAGTTTTCTAGGATTTTGCACATATTACCGACGTTTTATACTTGGGTTTGCAAATATTGCCAAACCGTCGACGAAATTAACCGAAGATGAACAAAAATATAATTGAAATGACGACTGACACAGCGCATTTGAACAATTGAAATGGCTACTGAGTTATCCACGGATGGAGGGGGAATTTGTGTTGGATACCCATGCCAGTAACACAGCTATAGGAAGTATTCTTTCTCAAGTGTAGGACGGACAAGAAATTTTTTTGGGTATTTCAGCAAGGTCTTGTTGCGGCCAGAAAGGAACTATTGTATGACAAGAAGGGAGCTGTTGGCCGTCGTCAAATCCGTAGAGGACATTTATAAATACTTATACGGCCGTAAATTCCTGTTAAGAACAGACCATTCTGCACTAAAATGGTTACTGCAGTTTCGAAATTCTTAAGGGCAAGTTGCAAGATGGATAGAGCGGCTGCAGGAATATGACTTTGACACAGAACATCGTGTATGAACTAACCATCGGAATGCATACGCTCTGTCAAGGAGTCCTTGTCCAGTAGATTGCAATCATTGCTCCAAGGTGGAAGATAAAATAAGTGTCATCCATAGAATGACGGTAACCGATGATACTTGGCAACCCGAAATAATACGAGAAGACCAGGAGAATGACGCCGAATTGGGACGTATTGTTGAGTGGAAAAGTAGAGGACAACGACCAGCTTGGGAAGAAATTAGTATTTCAAGTAGGAGCCCAAAGGCATACTGGGCACGGTGGGACTCCTTAGTGATCGAAAATAGAATCTTGAAACAACGCCTGGAATGTGAAGATGGCACTGAAAAACTTCAAATGATAGTGCCGAGAAGCAGCACTTGCACGATGGTATTTCCGGAGGGCACTTTGGCGTGAAAATATCTCTCGCAAGAGTGAGAGAAAGATTCTATTGAGTGAATTGCAAAGACGATGTGTAGGAGTGGTGCCGAAAATATGAGTTGTGTGTCTCTGGAAATGGCCCGGTCACAAAACGGAAAGCTCCAATGAGACAGTATAACGTGGGGAATTCTTTTGAGAGGGTGGCCATTGATATAGCTGGTCCGTTTCCTGAATCAGAGAAAGGAAATAAATACATCTTGGTTGCAATAGATTATTTTACCAAATGGCCAGAGGCGTATACTATTTCTAACCAGGAAACCGAGACGGTTGCAAATGTACTTGTGAGGGAGTTGTTTTGTCGCTCCGATCAAGGTCGGAACTTCGAATCGGCGTTGTTTCAGAACGTCCGCAAGCATCTTGGAATCAGGAAGACTAGAACCACGCCACTTCATCCGCAATCGGATGGAATGGTTGAAAGAATGAACAGGACGCTAGGAAAGTACTTAGCCAAAGTTGTCTCTGAACATCAACGAAACTGGGACCAATATTTAGATTTGTTCCTACTGGCGTACCAATCTTCGTTACATGACAGCACAGGATACTCTCACGCTTGCGTGATGTTAGAGCGCAAATTGCGACTACTATGTGATCTTCAGTTTGGATTTAAACCTGGAGAAGAGATCGCAGGTGAAGATTACGTTAGTAAGCTTCGTGAAAGGTCAAATAGCATTTATGAAAATGTCTGAAAAAATATCCAGGCAGCAAACGATCGAATGAAATCACAATATGACACGAGAGCACAAGAAGGTGGTACCAATCTAGAGATTTAGTGTGATTAATCCACAAAAAAAGCGTGGATTGTCGTCAAAATTACAAAGACAGTGGGAAGGCCCGTACAAAGTGTTAAAAAGAATTAATGAAATAGTGTACCGGATCAGAAGATCTCCCCGTGGTGAACCGAAAGTGGTACACTTTGATCGTTTAACATCTTACGCTGGCAAGAACCAGGAAGACTCGGGTAATGAGAAAGGTGTTCAAAGAGTGAGCCAAATGTAGATTTTGAGAGTTTCATGGCGGCGTATGGTGGTTCCGCTAGAGCGAAATTTGGCATTGTTGTTGAAAAACAGCAAGATCTATTTATAGCACCATAAGAGTATACCCTTGCACATTGCGTAGCTTAAGATCTGCAACTGTTAAGAGGAATAGCTGTTGTTTTCAAGATAAAGTTTGGTTGTGTGGATAAATTAGTACAACAGCAATCAACTGTAGGAAATGCTTTAGTTCTTCAGGATGAATAGCGGTATGTTTACTATCTGGTCACCAAAAATTCTTCATGGCAGAGACCTAGTTATGGACTTCTATGGGAGACTTTGCTGAATCTTAAGGCTCAGATGATGGAAAACGGAGTAACAAGACTAGCGGTGCCCAAGTTGGGCTGTGGACTGGATCACTTAGATTGGAGGATAGTTCGAAATATGCTAGTAGTTTTCCAGGAAACCAACGTCCAGGTCCCTGTTTGTTGTTATCAACCAGTTGCCTACCAAGACCAAGAAAAGGGTGTTGACTATTATTTCCAACAACGTGGTAGATGCACCAGAGGAGATAGCTGCCGATACCGTCATCAGTCGTCGAATTGGCGTTAAAATGTTTTTACAGTTATGGGACGTGACGGTTTTAAAGAGAGGGCAGTGCTACGAACTACTATTAGGCAACTCGTCAAACAAACAAGCTTATAATCGAAAGTATATTCTACAGAAGTCTCGAACGTTCCAGCAAACAATAAAATATAAGTCATCTATTTAATGTCAGATATGATTGACAAAAATGCCGAACGTAATTGAAAGTTAGGTTGATGTATCGTCGTGTACACGATTTAAATTTGTAAATTTCCTAATTGTTGTCATCGGTGTCGGTGGCGTAATTGGTAAACGCATGGTTTCGGCAAAACCAAGATACAGGTTCAAGTCCTGTCCAAGACCTTATATTTTCCATTTTTCAATTACTAGCTTGATTTGAAATGATCATTTGGGCTTTGCATAAAAGTCTAAGTTATTATTTGATCTTATTCACTATACTACGAGAGTATTTATCAACTTACCTTGTGTAATTAACTACCTAAAATATTTTAATATATATATATATATATATATATATATATATATATATATATATTATTTTAATTTAATGATTGTTTGCGGGTTATAGGTCACTGGAAATAACTACTCTTCGTTAATACCTAAATTTTCGCATATATTTTATGCTTGATCACAGGTTTAACTAAAATATATAAACACTGATTATAAGTATGAAAACTTTCAGCTACTCACAATGAGGTTGGTTTAAATATGATTGAAACATGAAATTATTACGTGTACATTAAATATTTAAAACAGCTTTTTTAAAATGGTAAAAAATTTTTGTAATATAGAAAAGGTAAAATATTGGTTTGGCAGAATTTTTTGATTAATACTATCTTGGATTTTTCATATGTATGCATGCGTAAGTAGAAGGAGGTGCCTAGCTGTGTGTTTGAGTGGTGTGTGTGTGTGTGTGTGTGTGTGTGTGTGTGTGTGTGTGTGTGTGTGTGTGTGTGTGTGTGTGTGTGTGTGTTTTAATATGTCTGTGTTCCCAAGTAACGTAAAGGTTACCATATATAAGGGTATTTGTTTATATAATTCTTGAGGATCCAAAGTTTTGTAGAAGTTTATTCATTGGAATTGAATTTTAGGTTTAAGAGATATGCGTATATAGAACTAAGATCACCAATATCACTTTTTTGTTCATAGATTTTGTATTTTAAGTGCATGTGTAGCTAATGCACATGCTTTAGGTTTAGTATGAATATCACTTTTATGTTGTGTAATTCTTTGTTTCAAATTTTGAGACGTTTGACCAATGTATGAAAGATCACAATCTAAACACTTTATTTTGTAAATAACGCTTTTTTGTAATACCTGAGAATTTTTGTCTTTAATTTTTGAAAATAGATTACCAACATATCTCTTAAACCTAAAATTCAATTCCAATGAATAAACTTCTACAAAACTTTGAATCCTCAAGAATTATATAAACAAATACCCTTATATATGGTAACCTTTACGTTACTTGGGAACACAGACATATTAAAACACACACACACACACACACACATACACACACACACACACACACACACTCAAACACACACTCAAACACACAGTTAGGCACCTCCTTCTACTTACGCATGCACCTATACATACAGATAAAAATCCAAGATAGTATTAATCAAATTTTTGAAATTCTGCCAAACCAATATTTTACCTTTTCTATATTACAAATTTTTTTTACCATTTTAAAAAAGCTGTTTTAAATATTTAATGTACACGTAATAATTTCATGTTTCAATCATATTTAAACCAACCTCATTGTGAGTAGCTGAAAGTTTTCATACTTATAATCAGTGTTTATATATTTTTAGTTAAACCTGTGATCAAGCATAAAATATATGCGAAAATTTAGGTATTAAAGAAGAGTAGTTATTTCCAGTGACCTATAACCCGCAAACAATCATTAAAATAAAACTAAAGGTCGTTAACAATACAAATTATATATACTGTAACGGGCTACTACTACCGCGTTTCTTTAATTTAAAACAAGTAATAACAAACGTCTTTATTACTTACTGTTCACAAGTCTAATTAACAGTATATGCCTTATTTATAGATGTTTTCAGTCCACTTAACAATGAAGCACTATTACACTAATGAATTTACAAGCACTAATATCTTCTTAAACTAACTTCTTTACCATAGGTCCATTAACAACAATAATACAACTATTTATTTATACACTTCTATTTATTTATGTATACTACAAGCTGCATGTACATTAGACACAGCATATCACGTTTATATATACTTCTAAAGCTCAAAACTACTATTACTTTACACGATATAATTTATATTAGACATTCAAGAATAGACTGACCCTTGCATTCATTAGCGGTCTTATATATACTCTGGATTACAAGGATGACTCATGCTCCCGTAATTTCTAGAAGAATTCTGGAATCCTTGAGAAGGCGCTGTGCCCCAAGCGTTTGTATGTTTGACGGGTTGCCTAATAGTGGATCGCAACACTGCCCCCTCTTTAAAACCGTTACGTCTCGTAACTGTAAATCCATCTTGACGCCAATTCGATGACTGGTGACGGTATCGGCAGCTATCTCCTCTGGTGCATCCACCGCGTCGTTGGAAGTAACAGTCAACACTCTTTTCCTGGTCTTGGTAGGCAACCGGTTGATAACAACAAACATGAACCTGGACGTTGGTTCCTGGAAAACTACTTCTAGCATATTTCGGACTATCCTCCAGTCTAAGCGATCCAGTCCACAGCCCAGCTTGGGCACCGCTAGTCTCGTTACTCCATTTTCCATCATCTGCGCCTTAAGATTTAGCAAAGCCTCCCATAGATGTCCATAACTAGGTCTCTGCCATGAAGAATTTTTGGTGACCAGATAGTAAACATAACGATTTTTATCTTGAAGGGCCAAAGATTTTCCTACAGTTGGCTGCTGTTGTACTAATTCATCCACACATCCAAACTTTTTCTTGAAAACAACAGCTATTCCCTTGACATTGCCAAATCTTGAGCTACGCAATGTGCAAGGAATACTCTTCTGGTGCTCTAAACAGATCTTGCTGTTTTTCAACAACAACGCCAAATCTCGCTTTAGTGGAACCACCAAACGCCGCCATAAAGCTCTCAAAATCTACATTTGGCTCATGATTAATAACTTGCCGAACACCATTATCATTATTCGGGTCTTCCTGGTTGTTGCCAGCGTAGGATGTTAAACGGTCAAAGTGTACCACTTTCGATTTACCACGAGGGGATCTTCTGATCCGGTACACTACATCATTAATCCTTTTTAACACTTCGTACGGCCCTTCCCATTGTCTTTGTAGTTTTGGCGACAATCCACGTTTTCTTTGTGGATTGTACAACCACACTAAATCTCCAGGTTGATAACCACCTTCTTGTGCTCTCGTGTCATATTGTGATTTCATTCGATCGCTTGCTGCCTGTATATTCTTTCGGACGTTTTCGTGAATACTATTTGATCTTTCACGAAGCTTACTAACGTAATCTTTCCCTGCGATCTCTTCTCCAGGTTTAAATCCAAACTGAAGATCACATGGTAGCCGCAATTCACGTCCTAGCATTACGCAAGCGGGCGAGTACCCTGTGCTGTCATGTACCGAAGATCGGTACGCCAGTAGGAACAAATGCAGATATTGGTCCCAGTCTCGTTGATGTTCAGAGACAACTTTGGCCAGGTACTTCCTAACGTCCTGTTCATTCTTTCAACCATTCCATCCGATTGGGGATGAAGTGGCGTGGTTCTAGTCTTCCTGATTCCAAGATGCTTGCAGACATTTTGAAACAATACTGATTCGAAGTTTCGACCTTGATCGGAGTGTAATTCCAACGGAACTCCAAAACGACAAAACAACTCCTGACTAGTACATCTGCAACCGTCTCGGCTTCTTGGTTAGGTATAGCATATGCCTCCGGCCATTTGGTAAAATAATCCATTGCAACCAAGATGTATTTATTTCCTTTCTCTGATTCAGGAAACGGACCAGCTATATCAATGGCTACCCTCTCAAAAGGATTCCCACGTTATACTGTCTCATTGGGGCTTTCCGTTTTGAGACCGGGCCATTTGCAGAGGCACACAATTCACATTTCCGGCACCACTCCTTCACATCATCTTTGCAGTTCAGCCAATAGAATCTTTCTCTCACTCTCGAGAGTTCTTTTCACGCCAAAGTGCCCTCCGGAAATACCATCGTGCAAGTGCTGCAACACTTCCGGCACTCTGCTTTTCGGCACTATCAATTGAAGTCTCTCAGTGCCATCTTCAAATTCCAGGCGTCGCTTCAAGATTCTATTTTCCATCATCAAGGAGTCCCACTGTGCCCAGTATGCCTTCAGGCTCCTACTTAAAATACTAATTTCTTCCCAAGCTGGTCGTTGTCCTCTATTTTCCACTCAATAATACGTCCCAATTCGGCGTCATTTTCCTGGTCTTCTCGCATTCTTTCGGGTTGCCAAGTATCATCGGTTACTGTCATTCTATGGATGACACTTATTTTCTCTTCCATCTTGGAGCAATGATTGCAGTCCACCGGACAAGGTCTCCTTGACAGAGCGTCTGCATTCCGATGGCTAGTTCCTACACGATGTTCTGTATCAAAATCATATTCCTGCAGCCGCTCTATCCACCTTGCCACTTGCCCTTCAGGATTTCGAAACTGCAATAACCATTTCAGTGCAGCATGGTCTGTTCTCAACAGGAATTTACGGCCGTATAAGTACTTATAAAAGTGCTCTACGGATTTGACGACGGCCAACAGCTCCTTCTTGTCACACAATAGTTCCTTTCTGGCCGCGACAAGACCTTGCTGAAATACCCAATAACTTTTTCTTGTCCGTCCTGCACTTGAGAAAGAACGCCTCCTATAGCTGTGTTACTGGCGTCGGTATCCAACACAAATTTCCCTCCATCCGTGGATAACTCAAAATTGGTGCTGTAACTAGTAGCCGTTTCAGTTGTTCAAATGCCCTGTGGCAGTCGTCATTCCAATCATATTCTTGTCCATCTTCGGTTAATTTTGTTAACGGTTTGGCAATGTTCGCAAACCCAAGTATAAAACGTCGGTAATATGTGCACAATCCTAGAAAACTGCGTAGTTGGTGTATATCTGCTGGTGTAGGCCACTCTTGTACCGTTTTTATTTTGTCAGGGTCAGCTCTTATTCCGGTCTCCGAAACGACATGTCCTAGGTATTTCACCTCTTTTCCAAACAGGTGACACTTCTTGGGGCTCAATGTAAGGTTTGCCCCGTAATCTCTGGAATATCTCCTCTAGGTTCTTAAGATGTTCTTCGAAAGACCGACCTAACACTATCACGTCGTCCAGGTACACCAGACATGTCTTCCAGGACAGTCCACGCAGCACCGACTCCATCAATCGTTCAAAAGTAGCAGGAGCATTGCATAATCCAAATGGCATGACCTTGAACTGCCATAATCCAGTTCCAATTGTAAAGGCAGTCTTTTCTTTATCGTTTGGCTCCAAGCCTACCTGCCAGTATCCGCTTTTCAGGTCCAAGGTCGAAAACCATTTAGATCCGGATAGAGTATCTAAGGTGTCATCAATTCTGGGCAAAGGATAGCTGTCTTTCTTTGTCACGTTATTAAGCCGCCGGTAGTCTACACAAAACCTTGTCGACCCGTCCTTTTCTTGACAAGCACTACCGGGATGCCCATGGACTATTCGAGGTTCAATCACTCCCTGTTCTTCCATATCGGTGATAATTTGCTCAGCTTCCTTACGTTTTGCCAAAGGAAGCCGCCTGGGTGTTGTCTTATCGGTTGCGCATCTCCAGTATTGATCTTGTGTTGCACAACATTCGTCCTTCCTTTCTCACTATCATTCAGTGCAAACACACCTCGATATCGTCCGACCAGTTCTTTTACCTTGCCCAGTTGCTCGCCATTTAATCCTTGACACGAGGGTATCAACATATCCAGCAATTTCTGTGAGCAACCGTTGGTTGGTTTATTTTCGTGTCGTCCACACAACGTTTAATATGACATACTGGAATGCAACTTCCCACAATCATGCCTTTCTTCAGGGTCACTGTATGGGATTAATGTTCAGCACCCTTACTGGTACCATATTTCGAGACTTTACCAGCGTTCTTCCAATCAGAAGTCCCTCCTGACCCATTCCCGATTCAGTTGCTTCCATCATGCATACTTGTCCTTCCCGGAGCGTACCATCCGGGCGTCCCATTACTATCATTTCCGCCTTCTCGGGTATTTTCATATCGCAAATCATTCGAACTTGCATCGTCTGGTTACTCCTACCTTGAAATGGAATCTCATCATTATCTATCCGAAGCACATTTTCTTTCATGTTTACATGAAACCCATATTCTCTCATGAGATCCATTCCCAAGATCACTTCTTCTGTAATTTCAGCTACCAACACTCGATGATTAATTAATTTGTCCCCAATTGTCAACATAACGGCAGTCTCTCCGTGAGTACAAATTTTCTCACCACTTGCCGTTCGAAGACACACCGATACAGGTAGCACTTTTCCACGACCAACCAAATCTGGCCTCACAATAGTTCTTGTCGCTCCTGTATCCACAAGTAATCGGACAACCCTACCATTAATTCTACCATCGATATAAATGCTGTCCAGACTTTCCACCGACGATGCAGCACGGATGATAATCTCCGGGCACTACGCTGTGCTGTCGAAGTTCGCCCCTTTACATGGACCAGCTTTGGCACAACCGGTTGTTTCTTTGGTTGAGTGCAGCGTCTCTGCATATGGCCAACTTCACCGCAGCTCCAGCATCGTAGACGCCATCTCCGTGGTCGTTGTCTTTCAGCCTTTCCGCCTTTCGCTTTTCAAACACACGGTTGATTATTTCATCTATGCTGTTCTGAGCTTGACCAGGTTCCTCTAAGGCAGACCGAGCTTTGTGACTCACCCTATGTGATGTCTGCTTAGCTGCTTCAAATTCAAGCGCATGGGCCAGTGCATCATCTAACATTTTTGGCCGTGCTAGTCTTAGCGCTTGCTGTATTTCGCCATCCTTAACGCCATCCACAAATGTTTGGACAGCAAGTTGTTCGAGGAAGCTATCTGGTGCCGTTGGGTATGCCAATCTAACTAACCTGGCAATGTCAGCTTCGAATTCTTGCAGGCTTTCACTTGTCTTTTGCGAGAGGTTCGTAACTTGTGCGTGGTAAACCTGTTGAAGGTGAGCATCTCCATATCTCATCTCAAGCTTTGATGTTAAGAGGCCGTAATCGTTCTGCTGGTGATCGGGAATCGTTTGTAAAATGTTAAGAGCCTCCCCCCGCAGGGCCACTATTAAGGAGATAGCCTTCTCTTTGTTGCACCAACCGTTGGCTATTGCAGCAGCTTCAAATTGTTTCAAATATGTGGGCCAAGGTGTTTTACCATCGAATGTAGGTGGTTTTACTTTAAATTTAGACGGAATTGACTCGCTTCTTTCCATGGTTCTTATTTCTGGAATGTTCTGATTAACAACTTGGCTTGGTAATTCAAGTGGTCGCGTTGTTAGTGAAATCACTTGTTCTTGCAGCCTCATCACATCTTCTTCCATTTTCATCAATTTACTGTCCAACTTTTGCTCAACTGTTTTACCTGTTCAGTGAAATCTTCTTTCAATGCAATGGAACTTTCCATTAATCTTTGTTCTAACGTGGCTGTACTTTCATTCAATTTTTCTTCCATTTTGGCAGTATTTTCACTTAACCTTTCCATTTTCTCAGCGTTTTCAGTAAACCTTTCATCTAGTGTTACTTCCAGTTTAGCTGACCTCACTAAGTTTTCATTGAGTGTCACTTGCACTTCGGATTTAAAATCCTTAAGGAAGTTCATTAAAGTTTCTGCCTCCATTTTACTTCGATTTCTTGTAACTGGCATATACAAACTACTTAAATGTCTTTAGACTTGTGTTTTAAATTAATCACTATATACCCCACAAATGCCTGACACCAGTGTAACGGGCTACTACTACCGCGTTTCTTTAATTTAAAACAAGTAATAACAAACGTCTTTATTACTTACTGTTCACAAGTCTAATTAACAGTATATGCCTTATTTATAGATGTTTTCAGTCCACTTAACAATGAAGCACTATTACACTAATGAATTTACAAGCACTAATATCTTCTTAAACTAACTTCTTTACCATAGGTCCATTAACAACAATAACACAACTATTTATTTATACACTTCTATTTATTTATGTATACTACAAGCTGCATGTACATTAGACACAGCATATCACGTTTATATATACTTCTAAAGCTCAAAACTACTATTACTTTACACGATATAATTTATATTAGACATTCAAGAATAGACTGACCCTTGCATTCATTAGCGGTCTTATATATACTCTGGATTACAAGGATGACTTATGCTCCCGTAATTTCTAGAAGAATTCTGGAATCCTTGAGAAGGCGCTGTGCCCCAAGCGTTTGTATGTTTGACGGGTTGCCTAATAGTGGATCGCAACAATACATATATATATATATATATATATATATATATATATATAAGATCGGTGATGAATGTAGGACTTAGTCTATATCCAAATGTCGAATATAAATTATATCGTGTAAAGTTAGTTAGTTACGTTTTTGAAAGTCCTATAGTAAATATAAATTTTGAATTTCGGGATAAATTAAATACCCCTTTTTCCTTGTTAATTCATAAGTCCGCTTTACAATAATTTTGTTAAATCGATTCCGTTTCTATTCTTAAATCCTTCATCAACATCCTATCTATTTTACCTGTTCATCATAAGCCCGCTTTACAATAATTTTTAACTCAAATCTAGTTGCTTTAAAACTTAAAGTTTATGCTATAATTAAATAGTCAGTACCTTGTTTTAGGTATCCGTTAACTGGTTATACAGTACAACCGCGTATAATTGATTCTTATGTGATTTCCATCTAAAGACTCGTAAAACTAAGGTCGCGTACTATTTGATAAAACCGTGTTTTCCACTTTCTAATCGTTTGATAACACCAATGTTACTTTTTGAATTCTCGTTATTTAGTTAAATTAATTAATATTCACTTGCTTTTCCTTATACACAACGAAAACAGTCGTTATATTGTTGCTGTTTCCGTTTTCTTCGTGGGAATTTCGCTTACGCAATACAGCGTGGTTAGTAATGCTGGTTTTACAAATCTATACTTTTCGACGACAATAAATTAATTTCACCTATAACGATTCTAGCATCTTCTGGCGGATAGGTCTACCTGTTACCTTGGACCTAATTGAGGAGGCGATGGCCGCCCATTTTTATATTGCACCAATTGCGTGGTTCTAGGGCCTGCTGCCTCGCTGCGGCCCTAAGGAGGGTGTGAAAAGTCCAACATATTCGACACGTGGGTTAGTGTATATCCACTATTTTTTTGTATGAGTTCCATGAACTAGTTGAACCAGTATATTTCAGTTGTGTTGGATGATTACACCTTGTGGTTCATCTGTACAGGGGGGGGGGCGTCGACACGTATTAATGATATTGTATCGATTGTATATAGAGGCAAATCACTTTAAGAAGAACCCAACGTCATCATGCGCACAAAGCAAAAATTGTTTAGGAACAGTTCATTATATGTAATTAGGGATGGCAGTATTCAGGTTTTAGTGGCGTAGAGTTTTATGATCAACCAATCGGAAATTACCTTGTAAAAGTTTTAGATTTCATTACTATTTATTTTACTTGATACACAGACGGACAGTTTTAAACCGCCATCTAACTAATATAAAATATCTTTTATATAACAATTAACATTAATAAAACAATAAGTTACTCAACAGATGTGTTTGCAGAACACTAGAATGAGATAGAAACCACTTAAGTAGGCCATGGTATTCAATCATTTGCTTTATCGGATTTTACAAAATAACCTTGCTATAGCAGTATTTTTTAGGGATATTGATGCACATAACTCATATGGCGATATTATATTAAAAAATTTAAATTATAATTTAATTGTTTATGTTTATTTTTTTACTATTTAACGCCATATCTTCCGTTTATACTGTAGTAACTCAACTACGCCACTGTTATTACATTTCTGCGCAATCTGACATATGACGTTGGGTTCTTCTTAAAGTGATTTGCCTCTACTTAATTTTATATTTAAGATGACGATTTAGAGCTGGGGTTTTTAGAGTTGTGATTTCTTTTTCTTTCTTTGTTAATTAATATGGGGGTAGATAGCTAAAAACGGCAGCTTGCTATGTTAAGAAATGATTTTTTTCTTTGTTCCTGACATGCATATTGTTGCGATCCACTATTAGGCAACCCGTCAAACATACAAACGCCCGGGGCACAGCGTATTCTTCAGCATTCGAGAATCCTTCTACAAAGTTCTAGATAATGAGTCATATCTTAATGCAGGGTATATATAAGGCCGCTTATGAATGTAAGAGTTAGTCTATTCTTGAATGTCTAATATAAATTATATCGTTGTAAAGTAAACGTAGTTGAGTTTTTAGAATATATACATAAATGATATGCTGTGTCTAATGTGCATGCAGCTTGCAGTATACATAAATAAATAGAAGTGTATAAACAAATAGTTGTGTTAGTGTGGTTATTGGACCTAGGGTAAAGAAGTTAGTTTAAGAAGATATTAGTGCTTGTAAATTCATTAGTGTAATAGTGCTTCATTGTTAAGTGGACTGAAAACATCTATAAATAAGGCATATACTGTTAATTAGACTTGTGAACAGTGAGTAATAAAGACCATTATTATTACTTGTTTTAAATTAAAGAAACGCGGTAGTAGTAGGCGTTACACTGGTATCAGGCATTTGTGGGGTATATAGTGATTAATTTAAAACACAAGTCTAAAGACATTTAAGTAGTTTGTATATGCCAGTGACAAGAAATCAAAGTAAAATGGAGGCAGACACTTTAATGAATTTCCTCAAGGATTTTAAATCCGGTATGGAGGAAAGGTCGGCTAAACTAGAATTGACACTTAGTGAAAATGCTGAGAAAATGGAGGAGAGGTCGGCTAAACTGGAAGTGACACTAAACGAAAACTTAGTGAAGTCAGTTGAACTGGAATCGACCCTTAAAGAATTTAAATACGGCATGGAAATGACACTTAGTGAAAATGCTGAGAAAATAGAGGAAAAGTTAAGTGAAAATACAGCCACGTTAGAACGAAGATTAATGGAAAGTTCCATTGCATTGAAAGAAGATTTCACTGAACAGGTAAAACAGTTGAGCAAAAGTTGGACAGTAAATTGATAAAAATGGAAGAAGATGTGATGAGGCTGCAAGAACAAGTAATTTCACTAACAACGCGGCCACTTGAATTGCCAAGCCAAGTTGTTAATCAGAACATTCCAGAAATAAGAACCACGGAAAGAAGCGAGTCAATTCCGTCTAAATTTAAAGTAAAACCACCTACATTCGATGGTAAAACACCTTGGCCCACATATTTGAAACAATTTGAAGCTGCTGCAATAGCCAACGGTTGGTGCAACAAAGAGAAGGCTATCTCCTTAATAGTGGCCCTACGGGGGGAGGCTCTTAACATCTTACAAACGATTCCCGATCACCAGCAGAATGATTACGGCCTCTTAACATCAAAGCTTGAGATGAGATATGGAGATGCTCACCTTCAACAGGTTTACCACGCACAAGTTAAGAACCGCTCGCAAAAGACAAGTGAAAGCCTGCAAGAATTCGAAGCTGACATTGCCAGGTTAGTTAGATTGGCATACCCAACGGCACCAGACAGCTTCCTCGAACAACTTGCTGTCCAAACATTTGTGGATGGCGTTAAGGATGGCGAAATACAGCAAGCGCTAAGACTAGCACGGCCAAAAATGTTAGATGATGCACTGGCCCATGCGCTTGAATTTGAAGCAGCTAAGCAGACATCACATAGGGTGAGTCACAAAGTTCGGTCTGCCTTAGAGGAACCTGGTCAAGCTCAGAACAGCATAGATGAAATAATCAACCGTGTGTTTGAAAAGCGAAAGGCGGAAAGGCTGAAAAGACTACGACCGCGGAGATGGCGTCTACGATGCTGGAGCTGCGGTGAAGTTGGCCATATGCAGAGACGCTGTACTCAACCAAAGAAACAACCGGTTGTGCCAAAGCTGGTCCATGTAAGAGGGCGAACTTCGACAGCACAGCGTAGTGCCCCGGAGATTATCATCCGTGCTGCATCGTCGGTGGAAAGTCTGGACAGCATTTATATCGATGGTAGAATTAATGGTAGGGTTGTCCGATTACTTGTGGATACAAGAGCGACAAGAACTATTGTGAGACCAGATTTGGTTGGTCGTGGAAAAGTGCTACCTGTATCGGTGTGTCTCCGAACGGCAAGTGGTGAGAAGATTGGTACTCATGGAGAGACTGCCGTTATGTTGACAATTGGGGACAAATTAATTAATCATCGAGTGTTGGTGGCTGAAATTACAGAAGAAGTGATCTTGGGAATGGATTTCATGAGGGAATATGGGTTTCATGTAAACATGAAAGAAAATGTGCTTCGGATAGATGATGATGAGATTCCATTTCAAGGGACGAGTAACCAGACGATGCAAGTTCGAATGATTTGCGATATGAAAATACCCGAGAAGGCGGAGATGATAGTAATGGGACGCCCGGATGGTACGCTCCGGGAAGGACAAGTATGCATGATGGAAGCAACTGAATCGGGATGGGTCAGGAGGACTTCTGATTGGAAGAACGCTGGTAAAGTCTCGAAATATGGTATCAGTAAGGGTGCTGAACATTAACCCTCATACAGTGACCCTGAAGAAAGGCATGATTGTGGGAAGTTGCATTCCAGTATGTCATATTAAACGTTGTATTGACGACACGAAAAATAAACCAACCAACGGTTGCTCACAGAAATTGCTGGATATGTTGATACCCTCGTGTCAAGGATTAAATGGCGATCAACTGGGCAAGGTAAAAGAACTGGTCGGACGATATCGAGGTGTGTTTGCACTGGATGATAGTGAGAAGGAAGGACGAATGTTGTGCAACACAAGATCAATACTGGAGATGCGCAACCTATAAGACAACACCCCAGGCGGCTTCCTTTGGCAAAACGTAAGGAAGCTGAGCAAATTATCACCGATATGGAAGAACAGGGAGTGATTGAACCCTCGAATAGTCCATGGGCATCCCCGGTAGTGCTTGTCAAGAAAAGGACGGGTCGACAAGGTTTTGTGTAGACTACCGGCGGCTTAACAATGTGACAAAGAAAGACAGCTATCCTTTGCCCAGAATTGATGACACCTTAGATACTCTATCCGGATCTAAATGGTTTTCGACCTTGGACTTGAAAAGCGGATACTGGCAGGTAGGCTTGGAGCCAAACGATAAAGAAAAGACTGCGTTTACAATTGGAACTGGATTATGGCAGTTCAAGGTCATGCCATTTGGATTATGCAATGCTCCTGCTACTTTTGAACGATTGATGGAGTCGATACTGCGTGGACTGTCCTGGAAAACATGTCTGGTGTACCTAGACGACGTGATAGTGTTAGGCCGGTCTTTTGAAGAACACCTTAAAAACTTAGAGGAGATATTCCAAAGATTACGCGGGGCAAACCTTACATTGAGCCCCAAGAAGTGTCACTTATTTGGAAAAGAGGTGAAATACCTAGGACATGTCGTTTCAGAGACCGGAATAAGAGCTGACCCTGACAAAATAAAAACGGTACAAGAGTGGCCTACACCAGCAGATATACACCAACTACGCAGTTTTCTAGGACTGTGCACATATTACCGACGTTTTATACTTGGGTTTGCGAACATTGCCAAACCGTTAACAAAATTAACCGAAGATGGACAAGAATATGATTGGAATGACGACTGCCACAGTGCATTCGAACAACTGAAACGGCGACTAGTTACAGCACCAATTTTGAGTTATCCACGGATGGAGGGAAAATTTGTGTTGGATACCGATGCCAGTAACACAGCTATAGGAGGCGTTCTTTCTCAAGTGCAGGACGGACAAGAAAAAGTTATTGGGTATTTCAGCAAGGTCTTGTCGCGGCCAGAAAGGAACTATTGTGTGACAAGAAGGGAGCTGTTGGCCGTCGTCAAATCCGTAGAGCACTTTTATAAGTACTTATACGGCCGTAAATTCCTGTTGAGAACAGACCATGCTGCACTGAAATGGTTATTGCAGTTTCGAAATCCTGAAGGGCAAGTGGCAAGGTGGATAGAGCGGCTGCAGGAATATGACTTTGATACAGAACATCGTGTAGGAACTAGCCATCGGAATGCAGACGCTCTATCAAGGAGACCTTGTCCGATGGACTGCAATCATTGCTCCAAGATGGAAGAGAAAATAAGTGTCATCCATAGAATGACGGTAACCGATGATACTTGGCAACTCGAAAGAATACGAGAAGACCAGGAGAATGACGCCGAATTGGGACGTATTATTGAGTGGAAAATAGAGGACAACGGCCAGCTTGGGAAGAAATTAGTATTTTAAGTAGGAGCCTGAAGGCATACTGGGCACAGTGGGACTCCTTGATGATAGAAAATAGAATCTTGAAACGACGCCTGGAATTTGAAGAGGGCACTGAGAGACTTCAAGTGATAGTGCCGAGAAGCAGAGTGCCGGAAGTGTTGCAGCACTTGCACGATGGTATTTCCGGAGGGCACTTTGGCGTGAAAAGAACTCTCGAGAGTGAGAGAAAGATTCTATTGGCTGAACTGCAAAGATGATGTGAAGGAGTGGTGCCGGAAATGTGAATTGTGTGCCTCTGCAAATGGCCCGGTCTCAAAACGGAAAGCCCCAATGAGACAGTATAACGTGGGGAATCCTTTTGAGAGGGTAGCCATTGATATAGCTGGTCCGTTTCCTGAATCAGAGAAAGGAAATAAATACATCTTGGTTGCAATGGATTATTTTACCAAATGGCCGGAGGCATATGCTATACCTAACCAAGAAGCCGAGACGGTTGCAGATGTACTAGTCAGGAGTTGTTTTGTCGTTTTGGAGTTCCGTTGGAATTACACTCCGATCAAGGTCGAAACTTCGAATCAGTATTGTTTCAAAATGTCTGCAAGCATCTTGGAATCAGGAAGACTAGAACCACGCCACTTCATCCCCAATCGGATGGAATGGTTGAAAGAATGAACAGGACGTTAGGAAGTACCTGGCCAAAGTTGTCTCTGAACATCAACGAGACTGGGACCAATATCTGCATTTGTTCCTACTGGCGTACCGATCTTCGGTACATGACAGCACAGGGTACTCTCCCGCTTGCGTAATGCTAGGACGTGAATTGCGGCTACCATGTGATCTTCAGTTTGGATTTAAACCTGGAGAAGAGATCGCAGGTGAAGATTACGTTAGTAAGCTTCGTGAAAGATCAAATAGTATTCACGAAAACGTCCGAAAGAATATACAGGCAGCAAGCGATCGAATGAAATCACAATATGACACGAGAGCACAAGAAGGTGGTTATCAACCTGGAGATTTAGTGTGGTTGTACAATCCACAAAGAAAACGTGGATTGTCGCCAAAACTACAAAGACAATGGGAAGGGCCGTACGAAGTGTTAAAAGGATTAATGATGTAGTGTACCGGATCAGAAGATCCTCGTGGTAAACCGAAAGTGGTACACTTTGACCGTTTAACATCCTACGCTGGCAACAACCAGGAAGACTCGAATAATGATAATGGTGTTCGGCAAGTTATTAATCATGAGCTAAATGTAGATTTTGAGAGCTTTATGGCGGCGTATGGTGGTTCCGCTAAAGCGAGATTTGGCGTTGTTGTTGAAAACAGCAAGATCTGTTTAGAGCACCAGAAGAGTATTCCTTGCACATTGCGTAGCTCAAGATTTGGCAATGTCAAGGGAATAGCTGTTGTTTTCAAGAAAAAGTTTGGATGTGTGGATGAATTAGTACAACAGCAGCCAACTGTAGGAAAATCTTTGGTCCTTCAAGATAAAAATCGTTATGTTTACTATCTGGTCACCAAAAATTCTTCATGGCAGAGACCTAGTTATGGACATCTATGGGAGGCTTTGCTAAATCTTAAGGCGCAGATGATGGAAAATGGAGTAACGAGACTAGCGGTGCCCAAGCTGGGTTGTGGACTGGATCGCTTAGACTGGAGGATAGTGCGAAATATGCTAGAAGTAGTTTTCCAGGGAACCAACGTCCAGGTTCTTGTTTGTTGTTATCAACCGGTTGCCTACCAAGACCAGGAAAAGAGTGTTGACTGTTACTTCCAACGACGCGGTGGATGCACCAGAGGAGATAGCTGCCGATACCGTCACCAGTCATCGAATTGGCGTCAAGATGGATTTACAGTTACGAGACGTAACGGTTTTAAAGAGGGGCAGTGTTGCGATCCACTATTAGGCAACCCGTCAAACATACAAACGCCGGGGCACAGCGTATTCTTCAGCATTCGAGAATCCTTCTACAAAGTTCTAGATAATGAGTCATATCTTAATGCAGGGTATATATAAGGCCGCTTATGAATGTAAGAGTCAGTCTATTCTTGAATGTCTAATATAAATTATATCGTTGTAAAGTAAACGTAGTTGAGTTTTTAGAATATATACATAAATGATATGCTGTGTCTAATGTGCATGCAGCTTGCAGTATACATAAATAAATAGAAGTGTATAAACAAATAGTTGTGTTAGTGTGGTTATTGGACCTAGGGTAAAGAAGTTAGTTTAAAAAGATATTAGTGCTTGTAAATTCATTAGTGTAATAGTGCTTCATTGTTAAGTGGACTGAAAACATCTATAAATAAGGCATATACTGTTAATTAGACTTGTGAACAGTGAGTAATAAAGACCATTATTATTACTTGTTTTAAATTAAAGAAACGCGGTAGTAGTAGCGCGTTACAATATTGTGATTACTATACTTATTTTTGTTTTCATTTGTTTTTGATACTACTGTACTGATATAACATGTTTTTTTTGTTTAATTGTAATTTTTTATGTTGCGTGTGGTTTTAATGAATGAGTGCATGTATTTTTATTTCAGGCCTTCTTTAATTTTTGTATGTATTACACCCCGCCCACTCACCGAATGAGCCCGGCTAATTTCTTTATTTTCTTTCTTCTTCCTTTTTTTGTAAGTGCACGTAGTAACGTGTATATTGTACCGCCAACTTGTACATAAATAGACAAAAAGGTAATAAATAAGTTATAGTAGTGTTTAATGTTGTTAAGAAGACTTATGGTCAAGAATTTAGTTTAAAAAAGTTAGTGCTTGTAAATAACATTAGTGTGATAGTGCTTCATTGTTAATTGGACTGAAAACGTCTGTAAATAAGGTATATACTGTTAATTAGATTTGTGAATAGTAAGTAATAAAGACTTTTGTTATTACTCGTTTTAAATTAGTGAAACGCGTTAATAGTAGCCCGCTACAATATCAACAAAAATAAAGTTGTTTTGTCGATCAGTACTACCATTTTCAAAACCCTAGACAAAGAAGACATGTAGCTAATATTTATTTTGATCGGATTGGTGGAATTAAGCCACTTAACATAACTTGAACCTTAGAGATTGAACTAATTTAACAGATTTTCTTGTAACCACGTTGCATTAATTACTATTGTATACAACTGCTTAAGAACACGAGGGTCGACTTTTTTTACGCCCAAAGTAAATTTGCGTTACTTTAAATGATTGTGAAGGATACTTTATTCAAGCAGTGTTAATTGATGTAATTTTTGTTGCCAACCTACAAACAAATACACAAATTCGCAGTATGACAAACTTAAAGTTAACCATGCTTCATAATACACAAAATTTAATCTTTTGCTTACTTATTCTAAACATTTAGTCAGAAGTCACAATACAGGTCTTAAGTAAATGACAAAATTTTACAATAATAGCATCTCATAAATCTTTAAACGTTCTTAATAAATAAAGATATATTTGTTTTTTGAAAATTTAAAATAGCTTTTCTAGATTAGGGATAATATTTTAACCTTCCTTTGTAGCACAGCATATTGTAAATCGCAAAAGAGTATTTACTGCAATTAATTCGTTTCGAAAGTCTTCAGTTTAACAAACTCAATGCATAATTTTTGTAATAAGTATAAAAGCATAATTTTTTAATTTACCTGATGCATACGCAACCAACAATATAGGTTTGCGTTCTGATGTTGCATCTAATACCAACAATACTGCAACACATTTCGTTTGAAAATAAGCGAATCGATGAGCTTTATTTTCTAACCCTAGTTCAAATTCACGTCACATGTTTATATTTCTATTGGTTTGTAGTTGTGTTGAAAATTTGTAAATTCTCTGTAAAATTTAACCTTAAGCTACAAAGTAAATTTTTAAACGTTTTATAGCTTTTTATAATTTTTAAATAAATATAATCATAAGGATAGAGCAGGAACATTTCATAAAAATGCGTTAAGAAATAGATACTGGATACGCATGCGTTATATTCGGCACAAAAATACCCCGACAAACAAATCTACCACTTCAGTTTAAACCGCGCGCGGATTTAAAACTGATTTTGGTTTTTATTTTAGTCTTATCGTTCGCTTGGTTTAATGAAACAAATTCTAGTTCCATAGGTAAGTCAATCATATAACATAAAAAGAAACATCAATTTTGCCGCACTTAACTCCTAATCATTATCACACACCATTTTTTGAATTGTTGAAGTAGACTATTTCCGCAAATTCGTGGTTCATTTTTTAATCTGTCATTTGTCATCGCTTAATTTAATTTTGAACGGGCTCTTTCTCGAATTAATATTTATATTTAAGTTATTAAAACTGACCATTATTCATGAATAACAACAGGAATCAGTTGATTGTTCGGGATAATATGTTCCCACAAATGTGGCCCGTCGTTAATCAAAATTTTCAGTCTTATACTAATTTTGGTGGTGCTGCTGGAAGTGGAGATGCCGTTTTGATGCATCTACATTCAATAAATAACGAGTTAGTGTTTCCTCAGTATAGTAACTTACCTCAAATTGCAATTAAACGGAAGAACAGTGAGTCGCCAAGTTCTACCAATACTGAGGTTGACTAAAATTTATTTCAAAAAATTCTAAGTTCTGCGCAATCTTACAGCTTTCATTTTAGGTGGTTCTTCTGAATGGTAACTGGGACACTTCTAACAAAATTCCTAATATTGTTGCTGAAATGCACAACGTTAACATTGAAGAATTACAGGCACTACAACATAATTGGAGTTCTAAAGTACTTGAACCGGCAGCTACAAAGTTTGATTTGGGCAACTGCGTAACGCCAAGTCCTAGAGCTTCTGATAACGATATTGAAGGAGACTATTCTGAAGGTAACTTGTCTTGGCTGCTAAATTACAAAATTCACGAGTTACCTCCAGTACCAGGTAAATATACTTGATTGTAATATACGAGCACTTTTGAAAAAAATGCATTTTTAGTAATTTGTTAGATTGTTGTCAAATCCGTCACCTGTTTTGTCAACAAGTGCTTAGTAATTTGAAGTTTGATTTTTTCTAAAATTTCAATGCCCGCTAATATACATTTTACAACAAAATTATTACTTTTTTGTTTTGCTTTAGAAACTGGAACCGTTTTTGAACAAAACTACAGTGGGGTTAGCCAAAGAGCGCCTAAGGGGAAATATAACCAAGTTTATGTTTCAGAACCGTTACCGGTGCAATTTAAAGACAATCAAAATACTCAAGAGGTAAGCATTTCGAACTTAAGTTTTCTCTTTATGCTTATTACAATATTAAAATAGAAAAGTATCGACGTATTTAACTTTTAGAGAGAAAGCACTTAAGACAATTTACAGTTTGTAAAAGCTGCAAATTTAGATAGCTTGCTACATATAAAATTAACTTTAGGTTACTATTTTAATTTACCCTGGAGCGACGGGAGAGCGTAACAGTTAAACGGTGCACCCGATAACTACAGTAGTGCGGGATGGGTCCTATGGAAAGTCGGAATGTTCTGAGGAGTTATACAATTTGCAAATTCCTTGAATAGGTGGTGTAACTCTGAAATTCTTTACCAACCCTGAAAGGCTTTTCAAAGATTACTTGGTCTGACGTAAAAATTTTTTGTGGGCGCAAAACTCGTCATCTATATTCCTAATGGACTCCTCGGGACTTCATCCTCTTGGTTCGACGGAGTTCCTTTTACGAAAAGAAATCTCCCGCGTATTGTAAGTGAAGATCACCACTTCCTCGTACATCAGACATGTACAAAAGTATTTTCTAAGCAACTCCCTATTCTTACTGGCCAAATGTGTCCTTTCTAAAAGAATTTAATGTATAGGCTTTCTTTAATGTTTCCAAACTACATTTAATTTAATCAACTACTGGAGTTTCCAGTGTGATTCCCAGTGCCCTTTTCGTTTTCCACATGTGTATGCATTTTCACTACCATCTAGGAATAGGGTCATATAAAGCGATAACTGCAGTTTCATTTTCATCTTTGACCGTCTAGAAGGAAATCCATCAAATCTACTGCGATTTTCTTAGTTGTAAATAAATAAAAAATTCTAACGAATTGTTGCATGGGTTAACTTTCCACTTTATTCACATTTTATGGCATCCTTTAAGTCTCTGGTCTTCATCGTATATTTTTTCCACTTCGGACTATCACTCTAGCCGAATTCCCCTTTTCCATACCACTTCGTTCCGCTGATTACCTTAACATACTTTGCACATCACCGACCTATGATAATTCTCAATTAGTTTTGTATTCACTCCTACTCCCTACTTAACGAGTGTTCTTCCGAAATTATGTCATTCTCACCGTCGCATACATGCGGCAGATTTTCGAGGTCAACCGACAGTCCATCTACCTGAGGTGGCTCAGGTGATTTGCGTGTGTCTACTAAGCCAAGATTCCAGAATCAAATCCCTACACGGTCCGCTTGAAAAATGTTAGGCGAGCACTTTTAAAAAATACGCTCTCGTTTGGATGAGAGATAAAATGTATGTCCCATGTATGAGTGTTATCACGCACGTTATAGATCCCTACCTTGCTTGGAATAGCAGAGGTTCGGCAAAATTCAAAATTTCCGTGTAACAAAATCGCTTCGTGGCCAAATGTAGTACCTTCAGGTGGAGAATTGGAAAATTAAATGTAGAGTTCAACTGTCTGGCGATTCCGCGGCTTAGTTGATTCGCGTGTGACTACTAAGCGCAAAGTCCAGGGTTCGATTCCCGAAACGGACCACTTGAAAAATGTTAGGCGAACATTTTTCTCAAAAACACGCCCTCATTTGGATGGGAGATAAAATGTAACTACCGTCTATGAGTGTTGTCATGTACGTTAAAGATCCCTACCTTGCTTGGAATAGCAAGAATTCGGCAAAATTCAAAATTTCCATGTAAAAAAAATCGCTTCTTGGCCAAATGCAGTACCTTGAGGTGGAGAATTGGAAAATCAAATCTAGAGTTCAACTGTCTAGCGTTTCCTTGACTTAGTTGATTCGCATGTGACTACTAAGCACCAAGTCCAGGATTCGATTCCGGAAACGGACTGCTTGAAAAATGTTAGGCGAACACTTTTCACAAAAATACGCCTTCGTTCTAATGAGAGATAAAATGTAGGTACCGTATATAAGTGTTGTCATGTACGTTAAAGATCCCTACCTTGCTTGGAATAGCAAGGGTTCGGCAAAATTCAAAATTTTCGTGTAAAAAAATCGCTTATTGGCCAAATGTAGTACCTTCAGGTGGAGAATTGGAAAATTAAATGTAGAGTTCAACTGTCTGGCGATTCCGCGGCTAAGTTGATTCGCATGTGACTACCAAGCACTAAGTCCAGGGTTCGATTCCCGAAACGGACCACTTGAAAAATGTTAGGTGACCATTTTTCTCAAAAATACGCCCTCATTTGGATGAGAGATAAAATGTAGGTACCGTATATGAGTGTTGTCATGTACGTTAAATATCCCTATCTTGCTTGGAACAGCAAGAATTCGGCAAAATTCAAAATTTCCATGTAAAAAGAAATCGCTTCGTGGCCAAATGTAGTACCTTCAGGTGGAGAGATGGAAAATCAAATCTACTGTGTAGCGTTTCCGTGACTTAGTTGATTCGAATGTGACTACTAAGCACCAAGTCCAGGGTTCGATTCCGTAAACGGACCGCTTGAAAAATGTTAGGCGAGCACTTTTCACAAAAATACGCCCTTGTTCTAATGAGACATAAAATGTAGGTACAGTGTATGAGTGTCATGTACGTTAAGGATCCCTACCTTGCTTGGAATAGCAAGGGTTCGGCAATATTCAAAATTTCCATGCAAAAAAAAATCGCTTCGTGGCTAAATGCAGTACTTTCAAGTTGAGAATTGGAAAATCAAATGTAGAGTTCAACTGTCTGGTGATTCTGTGGCTTAGTTGAATTGCGTGTGACTACTAAGCACCAAGTCCAGGGTTCGATTCCCGAAACGGACCGTTTGAAAAATGTTAGGCGAGCACTTTTCACAAAAATACGCCCTCATTCAGATGAGAGATAAAATGTAGGACAGTGTATGAGTGTTGTCATGTACGTTAAAGATCCCTACCTTGCTTGGAATAGCCAGGGTTTGGCAAAATTCAAAATTTCCATGCAAAAAAAATTGCTTCGTGGCCAAATGTAGTCCCAAGGTCCCGGGTTCGAATCCCGACACGGTCCCCTTAAAAATGTTAGGCTAGCATTTTTCACAAAAAAACACCTTCGTTCGGATGAGAGGTAAAATGGAGGTCCCGTGTGTGAGTGTTGTCACGCACGTTAAAGATACCTACCTTGCTTGGAACAGCAAGGGTTCGGCAAAATTCCAAATTTTCCAGGTAAAAAGGTCCCTTTCTGGCCAATGTAGTACCTTCGGGTGGAGCATTGGGAAATCACATGTAAGGCCAAATGTAGTAGCTTCGGGTGGAGAATTGGAAAATCAAATGTAGAGTTTAACTGTCTGGCGATTTCGTGGCTTAGTTGATTCGCGTGTGACTACTAAGCACCAAGTGCAGGATTCGATTCCCGAAACGGTCCGCTTGAAGAGTGTTAGGCGAGCTCTTTTCAAAAAATACGCTCTCGTTCGGATGAGATATAAAATGCATATTCCGTGTGCGAGTGTTGTCACGCATGTTAAAGATCCCAACCTTGCTTGGAATAGCAAGGGTTTGGCAAAATTCAAAATTTCCACGTAAAAAAACGCTTCGTGGCCAAATGTAGTACCTTCAGGTGGAGAATTGGAAAATCAAACGTAGAGTTTAACTGTTTGGGGATTCCGTGGCTTAGTTTATTCGCGTGTGACTACTAAGCACCAAGTCCAGGGTCCGATTCCCGAAACGGACAGCTTGAAAAATGTTAGGTGAGCATTTTTCACAAAAATATGCCCTCATTCGGATGAGAAGTAAAATGTAAGTCCCGTGTGTGAGTGTTGTCACGCACGTTAAAGATCCTGTTTTGCTTGAAGCATCAAGGGTTTGCTAAAATTGCCGGCATCTGCATCCAATACGAACCCCAAACCTCGCTGTAATTCAGACACACGATCTTTAGCAATCCTTTCATATATACACAGAGTAACAGACCGAATTGGCAAAATTCTACGTAAACACAACATCAAAACAATCTATAAGTCCGCAAAAAAAATTTACAAATATTACCAACTCCAAATAATCTTAAAGCCCCAGGCGAATATAGTATACCTTGCAGCTGTGGTTTAGTATACATAGGAAAAACAGGATGGTCAGTGCAGACTAGACTAAACGAGCATAAACGATGCTTAAGAACAAGTCAGTACAATCGCTCAGTGGTGGCCGAACACCAACATAAAACAGGTCATACTATTAACTTTGACAAGACGAAACTAATTGTCAGAATTCCACTTTTCTACAATAGAACAATCAGAGAATCCATAGAAATCATTAAAAATTCTAACAATTTAAACAAAGACGATGGCTACTACCTTTCTCCCATTTGGAAATCGAGCCTGTGTTTACAAAAGCAGAACCGTAATGTTCACTGATCCGTTACACACTCCTCTCTATTCACGATTACTCGAGCATCAAGTTCTCGCCCTATATAAACTACCACTTTCGCTACTTTCGCCAATTGTCTAATTAATATTTTATCATTCTTATTTTTATTATTATCATTTTATATTTTATTCTCTTTTTTGTCCTGATGAAGCCCCTTACAAAAGTGGGCGAAACGTCGAACCTTAGTTTATAAAATGACACGGTCCCAATCCGGAACCATAAATATTTATATTTTCTTTTGCCTTCAAATAACTATCATCTAAATCTGCTAACTCCATCAGTAACTGTCTGTTATATTTTTACTCACTTTTCTCGTCGAGTAAACGCCAAGACAATCTCCAATAACAATATTGTAATGCCGTTTAGTCAACCTCTGCCAGTATAAATCGGAATGTAAGCAAGGTATTTATATACAAAAGATGATTGATAAGTCCAGCGGAGCGAAATTGACAGATACTAGTTTTAGATTTAAATTAATTATTTAAATTACTATAAGTATATTCGAGTTGTTGTTATTTGCATAATTTCTAGTATATTTTCGAAATAACTAATGCAATTGAAGAATGTATGTAAATTGCCGTCATGAATATTAGAAATACTCCCTGTATGTTTGTTATGGTTTGTTTTCTTAATCTTCTTTGGGAATTAAACCACTCAGCGTTTTTATTTACATTTACATTTCGATCCATGACGTAGGTTCGTCGTCATGGATCGAAACGTAAATAAAGACAATTTTAACAACTCTGAGTGGTTTAATTCCCAAAGAAGATTAAGAAAAATGAATATTAGAGTCAGTTCTAATTGAAGCTTAGATTGCAATATGTTCTAGTTAAAAACTTTGAAAGTCCTGATATGAAATAAATTAGGGGTGCGTAAAAATTGCTCTATGTGAAGTAAATTACTGAAGTGATCTATATAAATTATTGTAGTGATAATATAAATTAATAATTAGTGCTTGGATAGAGAATTATAATGCTTCGATATTAAGTTAATTAAGAACATAGCATCGTAGTGTTAAGAAGTCAGTAATTGTAATGTTAGCGATAAGCTGGAAGTAAATTGTTGTGATAGCGTTTAGAAAATTTTATTGTAGCTACGAGTTGTTGAAAGCCTTGAATAATCAGTTTGATAATAAAAAACTGTTATTTGTACAAATAAAGTTTTTGTTTCAATATGTCATTTTAGACTCGATTTTTTCATAATTTTCCTGATAGTTAACCTGATTTAGATTTAAAATGCTTCCCTGAATTCGAACTAAAGCATATTTCTTATTTTCTGTACCATCGTGTGTAAAATCAAATGGATATTTAAAATTGTGTTTTACTTTTATGTTTTAATCACTTTTCGCAAAATTTCTCTTAGTTCCGTTTGTATGTTCCTAACTTGTAACTCGTAAATGGCCTAGGTTTAAAAAAAGATTGACGTTAATACCTAAATTCCACTTTTCGGCTTAAATTTTTTTCCCGCTTTTTCTAGTCATAATCAGGAAATAAATTTTCCGTCCATGAAAAACCTTTTAACAAAATTTAACTGAAAAAAATTCTATCTATATCTCCTTTTTTAAACGACTATTTCAAAATCAAGAAAAAAAATTACTTGTACGTCAAGTGGTAAGGATCCTGTTAACCGTAGTAAAAATTAAACGAAATCAGTCCCACACGTTGAGCATCAGAAATTATTCTTACAGATCCAATTGGCGTTACTTTGATCATTTTAATTTTCTCTGAAAGGACGGACGAGCGTAACAGTTATAGTGCACCGACTAACTCCAGTGGTGCGGAACGGATCCTAACAAAAAGAAATAAATATTCTGACGGGTATACACCCAATTTCGGGCTTCACCTACCTGAAATGCTTATCAGAAGTTAGTTGATGTTCTGTCAAAATTGTTAATGGTTGCCAACTCGTCTTGTCATCTAGGTTAGGATCCGCTGGAAGGCGAGTGTTCCTATTGGATATCTCGGTTATTACGGCGTACTGGTGGGATGATGGTCCTTTACAACCAAAACAATCTTACCTGTGTTTGAAATAAAAAATAAAATACTTCTTATCACCTCACCTAATTTCTATTATAAACTGATGTCACAACAACTCTCTTTTCGTCAATTCTTAGGTCGTTTTGTACTAACTCCTCATGCGCTTGTTAACGAATAAAACCTCCGAGTAGTATCTCATACCCACGGTTCCCAATTCGAGGTTTACATTAGATCACACTTCACCCGTGTACTTGCCTTGTTTCTTGCACAATACAATCACGTGTACATAATGCTATCTGTCATTGCTCACGGCTTCTTTATTAAACATTGTTGTATTGTCTAGTTATGGCGCTTTGTAACGGTATCTTATATTTATAGTTTTCTATTTTCTTGCATCATCTGATGTCTAGACGTTTTTAAAAATACATTGTAACAAGCTTAATTTTATCCAGTTCGATTAGAATTTAAACAATAACTACATTTTTTTTTTTGGATACAACTTTAAAATTTACCTAAATAATATGTAATGATATACGAACATCTTTACGTTATCGCAAGAATAGGTAATTCCATTGCTATCTAACTATTAAGTATTTTATAAGCTTTTGATCAACAAGGTTTATACAGGGTGTATTTTAAACTATTAATCCTACCTTTAATAAATACATGTTTAACTCCTATGTTTACTAAAATAACGCGATAGCGTTACAGACTACGTAATTTATCTACAAAAGCATTTAATTTAATAAACATTAAACGTATTTATTTTAGCAATTTTTCCAATAATTTATTTTATGATACTTGCGGATTCATACTTTGACTAAATTGGATTCTTTGTGGTAGTATAGGAAAATTGTTAAGCTTCTATACACATCTAGAAATTATGAGATCGCTCTAGAGTTATCTTTTTTGTGCGTTCTACCGGGTGTAACAAAATAAATTTAAAACATTTCAGGGGGCGATTCCTCGTCGTAAAAGAGATAGGGTCTTTCATATAAAGAAACTTCTTTGGAGCAACCATTGTTAAGATACATCCCCTTAAACGGGGTACATAAAATTTGTTTTTCATTTTTTTATAAACACTAAAGAAGTTACAAAATTGAAAGTAAGGTGACATTTTTTACTATCAAAAATACACTTACTCAGTAGTTTATTTGGTTTACCCCATGGTTGTAAGGGGTGGAAAACGCAACCCCTAAAATTTAATTCCAATGTAACTTTTTGTCTTATTATTTGTTTGCCATTTAAAAATTTATTTCCAATAGCTTATTTCATTCTAAACAAAAAATGTCTCTTGCATTTTTTGCCGAAAATTAACCAGTTTGCAGATAAAAATTATTTTACAAACAACTACAGAGATACATCGTCATAAGACGAAAATGCAAAACTAATTTATCTGGTAGACCGCTATTAGTGATAGTGACAATTAAATTGTTATCATGCTGTCAGTTTGTAAATTTTTGAAATTGAATTAATAATTGTGTGTCGTTGTTCTGTTCTTAATTTGTTAGTTTAATAATTCACTTGTTATTAAAATGGCATACACCAATGCGGAAATGGCTAATATGCATTACGTTTAAGGTCTGTTGCAGAGTAATGGGTTAGAAGCTTGTAGAAGGTATGCTGAAATGTATCCTCAACGACAGCTTCCTTCGCATAGAATATTTGCCCAACTTCATCAACGATTACGAGAATTTGGTTCATTCGAAAAAAGAACGCAGGATTGTGGTCGCCATCGAGAAGTTAGAACACCACAGCTTGAAGAAGCAATATTTAATTTGGTTGAAGAACAATTCACTAGCAGTACTAGAACGATTGCTTTCGAGTTAAATGTTGATCATATGACAGTATTTCGAATTTTAAAAAACAACTCTTATACCCCTACCATCTACAACGAGTACAGGCACTGTTACCGCGAGATTTTTCGAACCGTCTTGAATTTTCCATTTGGATGCTGGCAATGATGAGAAGAAATCCTGACTTTCTGAAGACAATCGAATTCACAGACGAATGTACTTTTTCTCGGGAGAAGATTATTAATTTTCATAATAACCACATATGGGCTGATGAAAACCCTCACGCTATTGTCCAAGCTAACCATCAACAACATTTTTGTCTTAACGTGTGGGTCGGAGTTATTGGGGATTAGTTAATTGGCCCTCATTTTATACCTCTTCGATTAATTGGTGAGGCATACACTCAATTTTTAAGAAAAGTGCATCCAGTACTGCTGGAGGAAGTTTCTTGTGGTATCAGAAGGGTTATGTTTTTTATGCATGATGGGGCTCCCGTCCATTTTAGTCAAGCAGCACGTCAGCATTTAACTCAAACATATCCAAATCATTGGATAGGTCGAGGAGGACCACAGAATTGGCCCTCTCTATCCCCGGATTTAAATCCTCTCGATTTCTCTACTTGAGACCATTTACAGAGTTTGGTTTATCCTACTTCTGTTCGCGATGTAGAGGACGTAAGAAACCGCATCATCGATGCGTGCAGGGTAATTAGACAGACTCCAGGAATATTTGAGTGAATACGTGGCTCAATGCGCCGACGTCTAGACGCATGTGTAATGACTGAATGTGAACAAATGAACATTTACTATGATTTCTACATTTTGTATGTTTTGTTATTAATAAATTAGTTTTGTTTATTCATCTTTAATCATACTTTGATGCAGGTAGTAACTACAAAATAACAATAATAATCCAGTTCGCATTTATGACGATGTATCTCTGTAGTTGTTTGTAAAATAATTTTTTTCTGCAAACTGGTTAATTTTGGACAAAAAATTCAAGAGACATTTTTTGTTTAGAATGAAATAAGCTATTAAAAATAAATTTTTAAGTGGCAAACAAATATTAAGACAAAGAGTTACATTGGAAACAAATTTAGGGGTTGCGTTTTTCACCCCTTACAACCGTGTGGTAAACCAAATAAATTACTGAGTAAGTGTATTTTTAATAGTAAAAAATGTCACCTTAATTTCAATTTTGTAACTTTTTTAATGTTTGTAAAAAAATGAAAAACAAATTTTATGTACCCCCTTTAACGGGCTGTATCTTAACAAGGGATACTCCAGTGAAGTTTCTTTATATGAAAGACCCTATCTCTTTTACGATGAGGAATCATCCCCTGAAATGTTTTACACTTATTTTGTTACACCCGGTATATGTAGGTTCTTTAAATACATCTTTTCAACCGTCAATCACACCATTGTTCGCTTAAAAGCATTATCTCTTTCAATTGTTGAATATTGGTGTTACAACCCACTATTCTTAAGCCTGATAGTAATTGTGCAAAATTTTATATTTCCAATATTATTTTAAACGCTTTTTTCTTTATCATAACATTCGTAATTTTTTAGGTAACCATAAATAGAAGTTTCTTAGAAAAACCGACGAATTATATTCCAAAAGAAAATGGCGCACAAATTCAAGGACAAAGCTACCGCTACTCTGGCTTCAAAAAACCACCATTTACATATACTGAACTTATTGAGCACGCTCTTAACGAAAAGGGCGAACTAACTGTTTCTGGAATTTATCAGTGGATATCGTAAGTTTTAAAACTTTAAGCTTCTATTTGTAAATAGTAGATAACGCTCTTGGGATTAAATTGTGGTACCTTGACGTAGTGTTATGCAATTGCACAGTTCAGCTAGCGTTGCCGACTGTAAAATTGCCACTTAAACACTATATTACTTTTAGTGTCAGTAGCACATACTTTCTTTAAATAAAATACTTGAAGTTATAGGCTTTTAAATTATAGGAAACCTTTGCCAAGTTCACCACATCTTTTCCATTGTTTTTGAACACGAAAGTTGAATTTAAAATTTTACTAGAACACGAAGTTTAAATTTTCTTTCTCGTCGATTTTGAAAAATACTGTCAATTTTGGTACTAAAGTTAATTGTAATTTTGATTTCTTCAATGTTTTACGCTTTTGCGTTACAATTTAATACGGAAGACTTTAGTTCTACGTACAGGGTGGTTAAAGTTGGACACTTTGATAGGAAACGCCCATTTTTAGAGAAGATAGACAAAACTAACGTGTCCGAGGCTCGATTTTCGTGAAATTCCGCATGTCGAAAGTCGCACTTCGATATCTTTAATCGTTTATGTGATACAGGGTGTTTCTCATATCTGTACCATTTATAAATATGCCTGTAACTTTGTTATTTGCAATATTTTTTATTTCTTTACAAATATTCTTTAAGCAGTTTTTTGGATAAATTCAATGACGCGAAATAGGTTTTGGGCGTTTGGGAGCTTCTTTTTAAAAAGACTGTATTTCCAAATTTACACTCCTATCAAGTGTATTTTAATTTCAAATGTTTAATTACAAAAAATAACTTATTTTTGATACAACAACTTAGACGGTTATATTCACTAAACTTTAAGTAATTGACAAAATACTTGGGAGTTAAAAATTAATAATTAATAATTAAAAATTATGGTGAGTAGCTTGAACAACCAATAATGTTAAAGTTTTGAAGCTCGAGACTGACTTGGCCATCTTGGGTTCCTGAGGGTATTTATGCTATCCCTGCTCTTACATTACTTTGTGTGAAATGCAGATCTTATGTCTACTATTTCTTGATACAATGCAAAGTATTACATTTTAATAATTTTAATTTTAATAATTGCTGTTTTATTGTCTACTGTGACCTGCACCTGCAGTGTCATATTACGTCTGGAATACAATGTAACTGTTTCCGTTCTCATGTCTGGTTTGTAAACTTTCATTAACCTTTTATTATGACCTTCAATTATACAATGTAACAACAATTCTTAAAGCTTAATAATTTCATTTAAATATACATATATATTGATTTGGGAGATATTTAACTCGCGCTTATTTTCTTTACAGGATGCCGTTTTGAAAATATAGATTAAACTTAAAACTTTTCTTACGAGATACCCTATCAGGTGATCTTGTTGGCCACTGAACAAGCCCCAGAGACCCCAACTATTGATTGCCAAGCTCTTTGTTCAAAAACTGACTAATAATTCTGGCATCATAGCCAGGTACGCCATCTTCTTCATCATAAACGGTTCTTCGGACCACGGGAAAATCGTCTACGATGGGTTCAACAAATTGTCTAAAAATTTCCAAATAAAGTTGTGCCGTAGGATTGCCCTCAAATATGTAGGGCCATACAAATCTTGCACAAACGTTAAAGCTATATTTTCCTTGATTTTGTTGAGAAACAGTAACATGCGGATTTTGCTGGGCTCAATTATATGCATTATATCAATTAAATATACCTACACTACCAGGTCCGGTTGTTCTTCGCATTTTCTTACGTATCGCTGATAAAACTCTAACTTACGCTGAAAGTGGTTAGGTTAAACAATGATGAATCGTTCTGGTTAGGCTTTAAACTTATTTTCTTGTAAAACTCGCAAAACAAAATTTTTGAAATTCCCTTTCCTTTTTCATATCTTGGAAAGACCGACTTGATTGGTTCTGGATTTCTCCCAAAACATCAATTTCTCCTAGTTCTCGACCTCTGTTACATGTCTTAGGTGTAGGTTGTATAAATGATGCACATCGTCTTAGATTATCCTGCAATCTTGCAAAAATATCTGGAAATGACTGTCTTATAGTTTTAAAGATATCACAGACTCTGCAGTGCTTTGACTTCTATCCGGCGCGTGATGGAGCCTCGGATTGTAACTGCACAACTTTTCAAGTAGGTTTCTCATCGTCTTACACTGCCTGGACAAATATGCCCTAGATCTTGTGATAGCAGTTGTCACTAAGCTTTGCTCTGAATTCATGATGTTTCCTTTTTCTAGATTTTTATGAACACTTTATGTAACCTTTTTTAACCTATTTAAAGATTTTGTACCGAAATAATTTCTTCTTGGCAAGTGATGGACAACTCGGCTACTACCAGGCATATCTTGAGATTGATGCCTTTTGCAATTTACCGAACGTCCTCTTCTGAGTCTGTCAAAACCTGTATTGGTATTTTACTTCTCTTCGGTAAATATGTCCCATATTTTAATGTAGTAAACGATATTGCTTCGTTTAAATGAGAATCAATATTATATTTTCCTTTTCAACTTGTTTTAAAATTATGACAGATTATGAACTGTACTTTGTCTTCTATCTGGTGAGTGAACCCTCGAATTGTAATTGCAGTTTTCAAGTAGGTTTCTCATCGTCTTATACTGCGTGGGCAAATATGGCGTAGATGTGGTGGTGGCAGTTGCCACTAAGCTTCGCTCTGAATGCATGATATAACTCCTTGTTCTAGATTTAGTATGAACACTTTGTGCAGCCTTTTTTGAGCTAATAGAGGCTACTCGCCACTTATGCATCTCCATTGCATTCCCAAAAACACTTTATCATATCACACTTTTCAAAATGTTCAAACACGATTCTTTACACCCGCTTCACAACGCAAATCAATTATTAAACACTTTCACAGCAACCTATTTTTTGTTTATTCGACAGAGAATATTAATTCGATTTTGATAAAAACAGTAATGCGAGTTTCATCCATGGCATTTTAAATTAAATTTAAAAATTGGATTCTCGTTAAATAGGTAATAAATATTCCGTTTTTTGGATTGTAATTTGGAAAGCTACAACATATAAAATGTAGTATATCGTTTTGTTGAGAAAAGAAATGGTCAATGTAATAAGTGAGTTACATATCCCCATATTAAAATACATATAAGAATAAATGTAATTATTATGTCTTTGCAATAGCATGTTACTTTGTATTAAATGAAGGTTATAATTAAAGGTTAATCAGAGTTCATGTCAGAAATAAGAAAGGAAACAACTACTTTGTATTCCAGACGCAACCTGATACTGCAGGTGCAGAAACAATAAACTGCAATAAAGCAATCTTAATTAAAATTACTTAGAATAAGACATTGTTCAAGTATCGAGAAACTGCAGACAGCAAGATCTGCACTTTCCCACAAGATGAAGTGAAACCAGAGGATTCATAAATACTGTAAGGAGCCCCTGATCGTCAGTCAGTCTTCAAACTTCATAACTTTAACATTGTTGGTAGTTCAAACTACTCATTGGTAATTGATTGTTAAAATATTAACTTTGATTCTTTTGTCAACTAAATTAAGTTGTTATAGAAGAAATAAACTATTTTTGTAATTACCGTATTAAAATTAATTTGATAGAAGTATTTTTAGAAATAAATGTTTTTAAAAAGAAGCTCCCAAAATCCCAAAATCTATCTGGTGTCCCATAAGAAAAGTTTCAAGTTTAGTCTATACTTTCAAAACGACATACTGTAAAAAAGTTAGGCGCGTCACTGATGATTAGAAGTTAATGGCAATTGCTGTTCGTGTTTCTTGTCACCGGGAACCAACAATCACTATTGTTTATTTATTTACGGCTACCATAAGAAGTTTTATTTTCATTAGATTGTTACCAGGAGGAAAACGTTTACACAAACTCCCGAATTCAGTCCTCGTCGATTCTTATTCGAGGAAACAATACTTACCAGCTGCTTGTGATTGGAATCGAAATACCCAGTATTACGCTACGTACAAGATATGTTAATTAAATCACACGATCTGTGATTTCGTATCCTAGATAACACGCATTACTTTTATTACAGGGCTTGTGATTGTTATCCCTGTTCTAGCACTACACCGTCGGTGATTTTTTTAGCAGTACACAGCCAGTGATTTTGTATCTTGGTGGCACAAAATCATTATATTCTATTACACAGTCAGTAATTAGATTCTGATAGCAGAGTACCTTACATTTGATTTTCCAATGTTCCACTCGAAGGTACTACATTGGCCAGGAAGCGAGTTTTTTTTTTACCTGGAAAATTTGGAGTTTTGCCGAATCCTTGCTGTGCCAAACAAGGTAGGGATCTTTAACGTGCGTGACAACACTCACACACGGGACCTCCATTTTACCTCTCATCCGAACGAGCGTGTATTTTTGTGAAAAATGCTCGCTTAACATTTTTCAAGCGGACCGTGTCGGGATTCGAACCGGGGACCTTGGGCGTAGTAGTCACACACATACCACTACGCCACGGAGCCGCCTGATAGCAGAGTACCACCTGGCCAAAGCCGTCAGTTAGCTAGGTCTTGTCAACGGATCCACGTCGTACTACAATGTGTTGTGGAAGCACCAGCTCTTTTGAGTTAATAATAATCTCTTATTAGTCCACAATAACATTTCCTTAGGTAAAGTTTGTAATTTATTGCGAAATAGACTCTACGTCTTTTCCCCGTTTGTTCTCGTTATGCTTATTAACATGCACTCGTGTTAATATTGTATTTATATTGTACTTGCTTTAACTAAATTAGCATTTGTTCTTGTTTGTACTTATTAACACGCACCCGTGTTAATCCTGTTCATACTGCATTTATCCTTAACCTATTTAATGCGGTTATTACCTGTATGTTTATGTTTTTATTATATATAAGGAACCATTACCCTGGCTCCCCCATTTTTCAAAATGGTAACAATTTATGCATTCTGAAATTGTGCGCAAAATGTACTCAAATGTACTGTCGATAATTAGAAATGTACCTTGTCCTTCGGAAGCTATTATGAAAATCGTTAGGAGGGACTGAGGTAGTGATAGCGCCCCCTCCTCCCCCCAATGTTTAGAATTTCATAAAATGGATCGTAATGAAATATATCTGAAGTGTAGCCAAATGTACCGTCAGCAATTTGAAATGCACTTTTGGCATTTACAAATCAGAAAACCGTTAAGAGAGACTGGGGTAATGATAGTCCCTCCTCCATGCTTAGATTTTTATAAAATTAACCTAAAGTGTACTCAAATGTACCGTCAATAATTTAAAATGCACCTTTGATGGACTGGGATACTGATAGCCTTTCAAAAGTTTAGATTTTTATAAAATTGATCTTAATCAAATGTACCCGAATGTACCCAAATGTACCGTTACTAATTTGAAATGTACCACTCTCCTGAGTAAGTTATTATAAAAAATGTTATTGGGTCTTGCTCTCGCATGCACACTAATTATAAATAAATAAAGGCGCGTGTTAGTATTCAATATTCGCTAAATTATTAGTTACTGGTTGAAATAATTACGCCTACGTTTACATAAATTATAACATTACAGTTAGTAATAAATAATTACAAGTGTATCCCCGTTTCAGGACCGTGTACCGTCGTTTTATTGAATTGTTAGTGATTAACTTGGAAATTATCATCGGTGTATTATAATTTCAGTGTATTTACAGGTTTGTATTCAATTAGTAAAAATGGTTTGTCACGTTAATATTCCTTCTGCCAGCAATCACATTTTCCTATTGTCGTTTACTCGGTTCTCATTTATACTACAAATTTCTGTTTTTGCTTATCTAGACGTATGTTGTATATTCGAGTTGAAGAGGTTATCGAAAAAAATTAAAAGGTGTGCTTTTGATCTGTGTTGCTTTTATTTTGTGTCTCATTTTCGCAAACGCCACCCTCTTTCTCAAGATTTATAAAACTTGTTTATACGAGCACACATATTTTTATTACTATTACTCCCATCCGTGTAATTGGTAGATATCTTTTGAGCGATGACTTACAAACCTTTCTCTGTTTTAGCTCGTTTAGGGTTTGTCTGCACAGAAGTTATACGTGAACTACACATTCTTTCAAACGACTTCTAAGGATTCTAAGTATTACCGTTACTTTCCGAGAGTTGATGTTCACCTTCATCAAGTGTGGTTCATAGTAGAGTACGAGAGCGCAGATAAGTGTTTGAGTTTTTAGCTAACGCTGTCACACAGTGGAATTCCAAACTTGCTACGATTTGCACTTGTACCATTTTGTACTAACATATTGGCTCTAACATTTAATAGACATACTTATTGTAAGTAAACGTATAGTGTACCAATAACTATTTGCAATGTTTATTTACGATACATCGCACTAATTCTCTTGTCTTTAAAATCGAACCAGCAATGTGTATATTAAGTGTATCAGTATAAAGGTTCATCAACAGTCGTTCTATTGACTCTCGTTAAGCCTATCCTATAGTATATACTTTTATATTGTACCCACAAATTTGTGATGGCGAGTGGATTATGATACAAGTATTATCCTACACACTTTTCTTGTTTAGTTAATGGCTATCTCGAAAGTCTTACACTGTCGTTTGTGGTATCTTGCTTGTAAAACATTCTGCTCCTCCTTAAATAATGTTTAGACTGATATTTTACGAACTCGTTAATTTTAGTTAATGTTTAAGTTACTTCTAGTGTTGGTTGTACCTATGGCGCACTGTTAGTGCTTTGTAGTAACAACATGCGTATGTACTTTAAATTGCACTTTTGTTGCAAGCATATCTATCTTATACCAGTGCTATTTCTAAATGTGTGTTACTGAAAAAAATCTATAGTTAGGATTTCTTAAATAAAGAAAACAGCAAAAGGTAATCTTTTATTTCTGCGAAACAAATCTATTTTATTTGTTATATTTGGGTTTTCTTCTTCTCTCAACCTAGTGTACGACTGGGATTAGCCACGGCATCTTATTAGTCTGTTGTGGTGGTTACGTGCTTATAAACCCTAGTCTGCGTAGTTTTTAGTGGCATAAATTTGGCGTCCAACGCGTGTGGCCCTCAATCAATTCCGATATAATTTTTTTAGATTTTCGTTACACATACGATTTGCCTGATAGTAAGCTTGTTGAACCCATTCTGATATTCGACAATTTTTTTATTTTGAATTTTCCTTCTAATTCGTTGCATTTCAATCCTCCATGTTTTACTTTTACCACAGATTACATGATTTGTGTTTTCTCTGGTAATTTTAATTTTCTCGGTGGATAAAGTTGAAAACATCGGCGCCCTATACCTATTTCTATTCCCTTCTTGCTACTTTTTGGTATTTTGGTATTTTATGCGATTAGCTGTTTTCTCGGAATATATTCTTTTTATTATTTTGGTAGATATTGGTGTATTATATTGTATCCCGCTATTTTTGGAAATTTTCTTAACCGGATTTAATTTTTTTTTGGTTTGCATTGGATATATTATACTGCATTCGGTTGCTACCTATAATTTTTTTCTGGATTTGATTTTGTCTCTGGGTGCTTTGATTTTGGATATCCTGGTATTTCGAATATTTGTTGCAATGGCACACTCGCTAATTGATATCAATCGGCTGCTGGGCACAAAACTCCAGTATACATTATATTCTGAAGATAAGGCGGAAGAAAGAATTCGGAGTGCGTTTATCTTGAACAAGACAAGAGAAAACACTCCCTCCTATTCCCGTGAAGTCGACTTTTTTTCTGAACATGAAAAGTTGTTACAGCTGCTATTCAAGAGCTCACTACCTTTGAGGATGATAAATATTTAGTAGTATTTAACGTGTTGATTCCCTATGGATACATATTGAACGTCGTAGTACAAATGCCCCCAAAAGAGGATGAACAAAAAGACATCGCCCATTGCTACACATTTTCAACAACCTTTGCAATGCTTATGAAGACTTATGTTATCCGTGACACACCAAATGTTCGATTCTATTGGATTTCACTAGCTCTATCACGTAGTTTCCAAAACTGCTATTACGGCAGCCGTGAGAAAATCAACTAGGTTAGAATGTGCCGGTAGTCAAGGACATAAAAGACGAGTTTATTAGAAGGAAAATGACCTAAGTTACCTTTAGGATCTTGAAGTGCACAGGGGGATAAAATCGGGCAATTCGACAGCTAAACAATATTCATTGCATGTTTGTTACGACGCTAGGGGGAAGGAATACGTGTGTTTAATCGTTTTAAGAGTTGAATATAAAGGTCAATTATTTATGAATTTTCTAGCAGCGAAATCAAGAGTAGCGCCCATAAAAAGGATAACAATACCACGCGTAGAGCTTTTGAGTGCCTCGACAAGGACCAGTTGTATACAAACGTGAAAAACAACATTGAAATGGAGTTGCTCGGTTATTTCTGGAGGGATTTCTACTGTGCTGTCATGTATACGCCTAAAGGAAACGCGGGGTACATTTGTAAACAGAGTTGTGTAAATGTATACTTTGATTCTTATTTCCGCTTAGAGGTATGTGTCTGGTAGGGCGAATCCTGTTCTCCTCCCTTCTAATGGTTGTACCGCCAATCAGTTGATGGAGTTGCGATGGTGGGTTGGTCCTCAATGATTGTACAAAACAGAAGAGTTTCGGCCTCAGGAAACTACATAATTTGATTAAGTGCGATCAATAAAAAAACCGAAAGTCATTGTTACGTCGATAAACCAAGATTCTGTGGCAAGGTATTTTGATTATTTTTTGCGCTATATCAAAATAATTAGAATGGTGGCATGGGTTGGGTATTTCGTTTTATTAACAATGTTCGACCGCCGAATTTGAAACGTTGCGGTGGTTTGTTATCCGAAGAATTCGATGTTGCAAAATTATCTATCTTCAAAATCGTACAAAGAGAAGCGTTTACAAATAATGACGCGCGACTTAAACGCCTAAGATATTTAGGGACGAGTCTGATGTCATTCGGTTGAAATCGCGCGTCGTAAGTCGAACGGATACCGAAAATGTTCGACTACCAATTGTCTTGCTATACAAACATACATTGGTTGACAAATTAGTCTCTGAATTTCATGAGAAATCCTGTCACGTAGCCGTACTAGGTTTGTTAAGTTTACTACAGAAAAATATTGGATTTTAGGGGAGCGGTGATAAATCAAAAGTGTTACATCCAAGTTATACTGCAAACATTTTGTAATCAGAACTCCACCCTTGCTTGTTGATCGTGTGCTCGATGCTGTTGCGTTTGAAATAACGGGTGCGGAGTTTACGGGGCCGTTACGTTTGAGATTCGGTAACAAAGTTTGGTCGTGTCTATTCACCTGCGATGGGTACCGTGCAGTTCATTTGGATACGTCACTGCTTTGTCAATACAGAGTTTTATGAATGCTCTGCGAAGATTCGTCGCTTGTCGAGGGAAGCCGTAGTAACAACAGGACTAATTTTGTAGGCCTAGAAAACTCAGGGAATAAACTTGATTGGAATCACATTGTTGAAAGATCAACCATAAATCGTATATCTTGACATTTTAATCCTTCAACTGCATTATGGTGGGGTATTTTTGGGAAAGACTCATTAGAAGCCTGAAGGTGTTACTTCGTAGAGAGTTGGTACGAACGTACCTCCATTATGAGGATTTATTGACTCTTTTGTACGACTGCGAGTCAATCATTAAATCAAGGCATCTAACGTGCATGTCTAACGACATGAATGATTTGGCGACATGGACCCCAATAACGTTTATACCGATTTACCGTAGTGCGATGCGTTAAGACATATTTTCATTTTTCAGGAAAATTAAGCGAATGCAACGAACTAAGTAACGATCTGCAACGATCTGCCTCAGGATCAATCGGTATATACGTCAATGGACTGGAATTTACAATCGATTCCGCTTCCATAAGAAAACACTTTAAAATTTCGTCGTCTGGATTTTTCGTAGGCATGGCAGCAAATAAGTATTTCTTGACGGAGCGTACCATGCGTTCCCAGCAACCAGTCATATGTGGCCCTAAGGGAGGAATAAAGATCCAGCGTATTCGGTCGAACACGGTTCTGTAATCATTAAGAGTGACTTTACTATACAGTCGACGTAGTTCGTTGTCGACTCCTCGAAAGTTCGTTCGTTCGCAATGAAGTTTCGTATCGCCATCATGCAAGAGCTTTTGTTAAAATTATGCACAATTTCTAGATAAATGGCCGTTATAGTTAAACAGATAAACAGTGCCACCCATCGTTTTTCCACTCGACAACCAACTTCTACAAGCAAAGACCCAAAGTAATCAACTTCCACATACGAGAACAGTGTAAGATATGAAACACTACCATAAAAATGATCTCCCATTTTAGGAGCCAGAGGCCGGCTTCGTTCGTTCTTACATTTTTGACACTGAGACCTTACTTTTTTCAATACGGGTGTCGCAATTGAAAAATCACAAACTTCTGCCTGATTTCGTTTACGGTTGTGTCGGGTTGGTACGAGAAGGCGAGTTACATGATGATCTGGGGACATGATGATAGGGTTTATTGCATTGTATGTAGTTGTAAGCACACGATTTGCTCGTCCGCGCATTCTTAACACCTGGTTGTCGTCTAGGAACGGCGTGACTCGATACAAAGAACTATTTTTCTCTAACGGACGCTCAGCATCTTGAGTCAAACTTATACCTTCCGAGAAATACACTTCATATTGTACTTTACGGTATAATTCCGTTTTCGCTACGTTGCATTTCTTCTACAGTAAAAGTACCTCGGATTTTTGACGTTTGTTTTTACCAGGTGAAGAAATGTAATGCATAGACTACAGTTTGCAATAATTTTTGAAATTGAAAATCCTGTTAAGTCTGGAATGAGCTTTGAGGTTAAAGAACCGGAATTTGTTGTATCATGTGTCAATAACGGCAACTGTTCTTCAATGACACAGGTCTGAACTGACGGAATTTGTGTCACCGCCTAATTTTGCTCCGACTCTACATGAAATTCTGAGCCAACTAACCACCTACCATTGGAATTAATTTTCGGTTGTATTTTCCACTCGGTTGTCTCATCAGCAACGTTCAAGCCGTCATTTCTAAAATTCCGCTCACTCTAAATGCGACGAATTGTTTATATAGTTTGTGGTCTGATGACAGCCAGTGTAGTACATCCGTCGAGTCGAACCAAAATAGTGTGCTTGCTCAATGGAGGTAGACAAACGGGACCCAATGAGGCAGCTTGCAACTCAAGACACGGTATTGTCATGTAATTTTGGGGCGCAACTTTAATTTTAACACCAACTAACCCACAGCTAACCCTAGAGCTGGTTATGATACGAAAGTATTCTACGGCGGCAAATGCATTTTCACTGATTTAGTTCGGTAGAGTTGTACTCTGCAAGCAAGTAACATTTTGGGATTCTGTTTTTGCAAGTTTGGCAAGAGGCTTGTCCACTTCAACCAGCGAATGTGAAGGTCGTCAGGGATATAGTCTCGTCCCAAGCCACGTTTGCTTTCCTATGTCTCTCAGAAGCGTTTTCGCGAAGACAATTAAAAACGCGATTAAACCATGAGGATCAAAAATCATCATAACTGTCCGTAACACCTGACGCTTCGTCGGTTTACTCTCACGAACAATAATATCTTTTCCTAGTCGTTCCAAATTTAGGTGAAAGTAAAAACAATCGTCAGTTGTGGACCACAACAAACCTAAAACATTAGCTCCGCCGTTATCATCACTTAAATTTAGATTTTTTGATTGCTTGTTTTCATACCTCATCGCATTCAGAAACTCCTGAGAGTTTGAAACCCAGTTGCAGATTTCAAATCCTCGAATAGCGTAAACTTGAACGATCTCGTTTGCAACAACTACTGCCTCGCGCTCACTTGTGAGTCCATCTAACCAGTCGTCCACGTAATGATTGTTCCATATAGCGAACGACATGGCATTTTTGTTTTTAACCAATTGGGCACAACTTAGGTAGCAGGTTGCCCCAAATGTCATCACCATTTGGTATACGTCTGATTGCTTCAATGGGTCAGAACAGTAGCGATTGGTGTAGGTATGTATATATTTAGATCATGCAATAGTGGTTGCTGCTTGTATGTGCAACCATTTATGCCAGAATCCTTGTATACTCTGCAACATTTTCTACACAGTTTGTACCTTTTCTTTTCATCCATTCGATCTTTTGGACACATTTTTATAAATCTTTTGCACTCTTTAGGACTACTGCATGTGCCTGTACAAACGAGGCATGTGATTATTCTGTAGTTCCTATTGTTTGAGGTTCAGTTAGTAGCGTGAGTTGCATGAAAGTGTTTTGGCTTATTTTCTAGACGGCGATCACCTTTTTCCTCCATTTTAAACTTCGACGACTTTGATGTTTTGGATGGAGCAACTAGACCAGCAGCCTCGGATTTATGACTTAACCAAACATTAAATAGAAAGAGATTAACTTTTTCTATACTGTTTAACATATATTCTTCGGCCCATTATAGTTTTAGAGTCCCGCTCAGCTTCTCTATCAACTTAGAACTAACTCGGAATTATCGCTATACGTCACCATGTCGGCAGCTCTCATAAGAGAACACAAGTGTTAAAACAACAAGTAAAAACTGGCAATGGAATCCATTTGTTTCTCTTTCACATCCGGTTCGTCACGAACTTGATTAATAAGGATACATAGAACTTGTTCATGGCGTCCACAATGGGAACGAAGAATTGCTAGAACATGGGGCACTGATTCACCAAGTAGAAGCATTTTCTCCACTAGTTGAGCTGCTCAACCTGTCAAACAGCGTTGTACCCTCCCCAAATTTTCTTCATCCGAAAAGTTACAAATTCGTGTCGATCGTATATAACTAGAAATAGCATTAGCCATTGCCTCGGACTGCCGTCAAATTATGGAAGTTGGTGCGAATTTGACTGTCGAATGACGATTTGTTTCATAGAAAGGTTAATATCTTCTGCCACGTCCTTGGAACACATGTGGAAACTGGTACTATTCATGAACTCTTTTTGTGTCCATGCGGACAACCATGGCATGAATGTGGTTCTTTGTTGTAAGTGTTAAAACAACAAGTAAAAACTGACAATGGAATCCATTTGTTCCTCTTTCACATCCGGCTCGTCACGAACTTGATTAATAAGGATACATAGAACTTGTTCATGGCGTCCACAATGGGAACGAAGAATTGCTAGAACATGGGACACTGATTCACCAAGTAGAAGCTTTCCCTCCACTAGTTGAGCTGCTCAATCTGTCAAACAGCGTTCTACCCTCCCCAAATTTTCTTCATCCGAAAAGTTACAAATTCGTGTCCATCGTATTTAACTAGAAATAAACATGGCCATTGCCTCGGATTGCCGTCAAATTATGGAAGTTCATGCGAATTTGACTGTCGAATGACGATTTGTTTCATAGAAAGGTTAATATCTTCTGCCACGTCCTTGGAACACATGTGGAAACTGGTACTATTCATGAACTCTTTTTGTGTCCATGCGGACAACCATGGCATGAATGTGGTTTTTTGTTGTAAGTGTTAAAACAACAAGTAAAAACTGACAATGGAATCCATTTGTTCCTCTTTCACATCCGGCTCGTCACGAACTTGATTAATAAGGATACATAGAACTTGTTCATGGCGTCCACAATGGGAACGAAGAATTGCTAAAACATGGGGCACTGATTCGCCAAGTAGAAGCTTTCCCTCCACTAGTTGAGCTGCTCAACCTGTCAAACAGTGTTGTACCCTCGCCAAATTTTCTTCATTCGAAAAGTTACAAATTCGTGTCGATCGTATATAACTAGAAATAACATTGGCCATTGCCTCGGATTGCCGTCAAATTATGGAAGTTCGTGCGAATTTGACTGTCGGATGACGATTTGTTTCATAGAAAGGTTAATGTCTTCTTCCGCGTCCTTGGAATACATGTGGAAACTAGTACAATTCATGAACTCTTTTCGTTTCCGTGCGGACAACCATGGTTCCTTTTTGTAAAGATGGTTCAAAAGGATGATGGTTTAGTGCAGTCGTCGTGCGTTCCGGTTCCTTGAAAGACTGTTCCACTTTAGTAGGTAGCCGCATTTCGTCTAGTGTTGTTGTGTGATTAAATTTCGCGGATATGCTGGTCTTTTCTCCACTAGTTGCTAAAGGTGCGGCAACGTGGAATAAATCGCCGCTATAAGAATTCATATTCTCTATTTCCGCAAATCCCATTCGTTCACCCATCGAGCTGTTCGCTCTTGTGAAACCTGCTCCTCACCAGTAGCTGTACTAAGATGACTTAGTTCCCAACCTCGTTTTTAAGGATCTTGTATTTCTTTTGTAAATATTTTACTTGCAACAAGTGTTTTCCTCGAGCATGACCAGGTCTAATTGCTGTCTACTCGTAGCGCGTGAAAATAGTAGTTTAGATTTGTGCGTGTCCTCATGTGGCTGTAACGACAACTTAACACAGGTCTTACGACTGGATTCAGGTTTTGTTATACCAAACTCCATCTTTGATGCATTTTCAATGTCATGTGACTGATGTTCTACCACCGAATGCTTTGATGACTGATCACTTGTGGATAACGGGTTTGTGTATGTTTCGGAAGCAGAGCTTTTCTGCATTCCAGTACTTAGATGTCGGCAACTTCGACAAATCCAATTTTTTGTTTGCGTTTCCGATCGCAGTAGTAAACATGTGATGTGGTATATTTAGGACATAATGTACATGCAACCATTACGTCTTCCGTTGGTTCTTGACAACTTGTGCAGTTAACCTTTTGAGGCAAATGCTGTATAGGTATCATTGGTGTCAATTATAAGTACTACTATAATAACTGGGCGTTATGCAATGGCAGTGGTTAACTAATCAAACGTTAACTGATTTACCGCAACTGACCCGTGAAATAGTTATAGAAGGACGTCACAGACGTTGAACAGTGATTCCTAACAAACTTATTTTCGGTCCATCATTAAATATAGGAGACGTCGCACAGCTGATGGCTAGCAGTTTCTCTCTTGGTGCAAAAAATTCTACAAAACTAACTTTCTGCTGTTAGCTTTAGATGTACGTTTCTGCTTTTAGTATAGCCAATTGAAATTTATAAGATGTTGGAATGTATGAGTAGTCCTCCGTAAGACAGGGACTATTTGTAATAAAGAACTGAACGTATTGTTTATTATAAATTTCCTACGGACAATTAAACATTAACAATATGGAAAAACTATACTTATAAGTAACTTCAAATGGTTTTTCACCTGGGTTATGACCTTTTTTGCTGGGCTAAATTTTATTAGGCAAATTAAGTTGTGCATTTAAAAATCGTTTGACAGCCCAATTATTTTTCATTTACAAACCTTTAGCCTTCTTGGGTGTAAACTGTCTAATCTAAACAAAGGGAGATCAAACCCACTAAATCAAATAAATTTGGCAATTAGCAAACGCGAGACGCATGCGAGACACTGAGATTGCTTCATGTGCTGCGTGCTGTCCTGCGAGTGTATCCGCTCGAAGAGAGAGGGGTACTTAATGAATCTTCAGATCGAAACCGAATGAGGCTCAGAAGCAAATATGTTAAATTTTGGATAAGTCAACTACAGAAGGATCTGAGGATGTTAAAACCTGGGGGCACTTCTGTGCGATTTACGCGTATAGTCCATTTTCTTTAACTTTAGGATGACGTCACAACTGGATAAACTGCTACATTGCCAATGTTAGTTTAAATTGTAATATATTTAGTGAAAAATACACGAATATTCTCCCATGGGCAAAAGGAATTGATGGCAACACCGTACAGAACTGCCAACATCTATGTGTTAAGTGACAGTATGCTTCAAGCGGAATTCTAGGTATTCCTTTTCATGCAGTTGCCAACACTTTATTACTACATTTGACGTCATCCTAAAGTTAAAATGAGCGAACTATAACTGTATGATATGTTGGTGCGTAAATTATAAGGTTGATATTTGTTTGAGATTCGATTTTTGCGTTATTTTTGATAGAAACTAAGTGAATACTTTTTAGTTGGGAGAATATTGGAAAAAAGTTTCGTTGTATAATGTTGTACTGTTTAAAGTAGTCATGCATTGTTAGATAGTTTTGTCATATTTATAGTTTCTTAAGTATGCTAGGAAATAGCTAGTGCTTAAAAAAGGAGAAGGCGGAAAATTGCAGTCGAAAAAATAATAAAAAAACACGCTGACAATTAAAAAAAGTTGTATTCCCAAAAATAATAAAAAATTTTCAGGTCCAGACGGTAGTGTTTTGCTGTAGATAGGTAGCTTATATTCACGAGGCATCACAGAAAGACTAATTTTAGATCATTTGAATTTCTTATACAAGATATGAAATTTCTACCTTTATTAATAACATAAAAACAATGTCCATATATACTTTTAGTAAATGATAATTTTTAAAAATATTCCCTTAAAAATTTCCTCTAAAGGGATTGCGTTAACGCATGCGAATTTTGACAATAAGTATCAAATTATTCAAAAGTAAACAATAATAATATTGAAAACGTTTTCTAAGCGTTTCTTCTCATAAATATTCTTTTAATCGTAGTTTTCAAACTTTATTCCACGCTGCTTTTAACATATTTTTAGCAGTTTAACAGAATAAAATATTTATTACCGCAATAGTGTGTATATAACTAAACAGGGGTTTGTTTGATTGTGTGAACCACCCTATGACGCGCCACCTATAACTACTGAAGCGTATCAACCATTTAAACACGCTAATTGTTCAAATGGAATCATGACAAAGGGGTTATAAAAATAAAAAATAAGATCACCCACACACCCAATGGCCAGGTGAATTGCAGGACTCCAAATTGCGCTTTGGAAAACTTACAACCGCGGTTGTATCCGTGCCTGGTACCGTATATTGATGATCTTCTAGGTAAACGCTTCACAACTTAGTCTAACCCCCTGCCATCTACTCAAATATATTTTAATGCAGTGATTTTCCACATGCAAATTTATTGACTATTATGGTTTTCTGAGGTAAACGGATTATGTCATGCTATATTTTCTTACTATAAGTTGAATAAGTTTTTCTAAGAAAAGATTTTCCATCTAGGCTTTGCAACGAAGCTATTTGAACGTAAACTTGAAGAGTAGCTTCCGATTCGTTGTTTAATTGAGAAATCGTCCAACTTGCTTTGTTTTCTTTTTTCCTAAATGAATTATTTTCCATACTAATTACTTCAAATTTAAAACTGTAGTGGTTACAATCGTTGGGGAAATTAGATGTTTGTCAGAATTTGTCAAAACGCCGTAATACCGGTCTGAGGTTAGTAGCTAATTGCTAGTAGTCATCTTTCCGAATCCATCTGAAAGTAAATGGACGTATGCAAAATAAAAAAATTAATTTATAGAATATTTTATGGTCCTGTAATAACACTGTTATAAAGCCAACAATGCGATTTCAATATCAGCGTGATTGAATTCTAATATTTTATTTAGCATTTTCAGTCCAAACAACGAAGTAGGTTCAAAGTTTATAAACTGCATTTAACAAATTTTAAATAAAAGACTTGGTTTTGGAAATTTTTTCCCTATCCAGAAAAATTTTCTCCGGCTCCTACGTTGTTGGTAGTTAGGACATAGTATAACTTTTATCAGTAGTTACTGAGCCTTTGCTTATTATCACAGCAACTTCCACTATTCTGAATATAGTAACGAGTCATTTGAGAAAATCTTTGTAATTATATTCACAACTCAAATATTAAAATAAAAAGCGTATCTCTACTTCTTCTTTTCTTACAAAATTAACAAAACTAACTCTAATTTTTTGTAGTGTACTTAATCAGCTTCAAAACTTACAAATTTACTTATCCTAGCAGTTGGACAATATACAGGGTGTCCCACGAGAAACCCGATAAACTTTTAAGGTGATTTCCTCTTATCAAAATAATGAAAAAAGTTCATATAAACATATTTCCGAAAATGCTTTGTTAGCGAGTTACGGCTAGCGAAATATTTCGCCTAATTATTTGGGAAAGGACGGAAATAAAGCCAAACTGATTTTTTTTTGGCGTTAAGTTAGGTGTTAAATTTATTGGATTTTATGTAAAATGAACTGAAGAATTGAATAAAGCATGTCCCAGACCTCTAGGAACACCCATATCTGAGATATCAGACAATATTCACAAAATTCGGTCTCGAAAACCATGCTTCGTTTAGATTTAAACTACATTAACTTCGTTAAATGGATAATAAACACGCAAACTTTTTAAACAAAACTTGTAGTGAATTTAATTCTGAAGAGAATTATGTAAAATAGTCCATAATAAACAAAAACAAAGTTTAGAAAATTAATGTTTAATTAAATCAACACATTCGAAAAATAAGACAGAAAATGCAATATCTGTTTATTACATAAACGTTCTACGTAAAAACAAAACAATTTTAATTGCAGATTCTTTTATTCCAATTTCTATACCTTACAAATGGTGTTCGAAATGATTTCCTTGATAACTTATGCACAATCTGGCGCATTTAATGAAACCATGCGTAGCCCTTCCGATTATATCTCGGTCGTTCTTAAGTAGTTCACAAGCGTTTAAAATTCGGTTCAATAATTCTTCTTTGCAATTAACTGGTTCTGCGTATACAAGTTGCTTTAAATGACCCCACAGGTAATAATCCAAAGGGTTTAAATCGGGAGACCTAGGAGGCCAATTAGTTGGTCCACCTCAACCAATCCATCTGCGCGGAAAACTTATCTGTAAGTGCTCTCTAACATTTTGTAAATAATGTGCCGGTGCGCCATCATGCTGGAATATCATTTGATGTCTTCTTTCAAGTGGTACATCTTCAAGCAGAACTGGTAGTTGATGAATCCAATAAATTTAACACCCAATTCAACCCCATAAAAAATCAGTTTGGCTTTATTTCCGTTTTTTCACAGAAAATCGTGCGAAATATTTCGCTAGCCGTAACTCGTTAACAAAGCATTTCCGGACATACGTTTATATGAACTTTTTTCATTATTTTGATGAGAGAAAACCACCATAGAAGTTTGTCGGGTTCCTCGTGGGACACCCTGTATACATTGTGGAACAGCCAAATGGAATAAATCCATTATTTCGGTAACTGTACATATTTAAAGAAAATGCCGAAGCACGTCAATTTTAGATTATGAATTGACATCCTGCAACGAAAAAATTTGATCCCTACATCAAACCTTCTTCGAGTGAAAGTTACAACCCTCAATTTTTTAAATGGGAAATATAGGCTTGTGATATGAAAGGTCTCTTCATTGACTTCAAAAATTTTATTGTTTTCACATGTATTCTTTTTAGATGGTACCAATTAAAAAAATAAAAAGGTTACCATGGCCATGTTAGATCTGTTTAAAACGCCAGTTAAGGCTCGGGCCTTGGGAGCTGCCCTTTTAAAACCCAGTTCCAAAACTTCTTAACAAATTTATTTTAAACAGACATTAATTATGAAATTTTACAAAACTATATTTAATTTACTCCAAGTTTGAAAATAACTATTAAATGTACTATTGTGAGTAGCCTAAGCAACTGCAATGTTAAAGCTGAATACTTTGGCTGACTGTCGGGTCCTTGAGCTGTTGGGCTTTTTATAATGTCCCTACTCCTCACATGGCTGTGGGAACTTGCAGATCTTAGGTCTGCTTTATTCTTAATACTATTCATAAACACAATGTTGTAATTTTAATTTCTAAGTAATCGCGGTATCTTAACCGTCTGTGACCTGACATCTGCAGTGTCACTATCGTCTGCGATACAAAGTAGCGCATCCGTTCTCATGAACTGTTAATAAACTTTATAAATTGTTTTTGTACTACAATGTTGCACTTCACTTAACGTATTCTTACACTCTCTAATAATTTCCTAATTATTCTATTTTATAATACATATCTCAATTGGCGGATACATAACTCGCCTTAGCAAATTATTTTATAATTATAACTGCATGACTGTAGTTGTCAATGTTATACTTGTCGTTTGAATTTCGTTAACTGCAATTCAGAAACATGGTTAGATTAACAGAAATACCAAAAATAATTCTTCAGATGATTGGTTACCGAGATAACACACGAACACAAATGGAAGTTGCTCGCTTATTTCATGGAAAATTTCCGAATTTCGATAGAATAGCCAGCACGATCACCTGATCTTACGTTATTAAACTTCTTTTTATGGGGATATGTAAAGAGTATTGCGTACAAAACTAAACCCCTCGATTTAGATGAGTTAAGAAGACGAATAGCGTTTGCGATTAGGTCGATTACGCCTGAGATGTTAAATAAAGTTAGAACGCATTTTTATTTAAGATTAGGATGTTACAACTTTGTATAATACAAGCGTACTTTTTAGCCATTAATGTAGAAACAAAAACACAATTCCGTGTTTTAAAATAATCACTCTAAGATAAATACAAAGCCACTCATTTGTTCTAAAAACACACTTTCCGTGTATATAAAAGCCCCAATTTATATCGATAATTTTCAGTCTTGTATAAAATATAACCAGTATATGCAAAATAATTATTTTTAAGATATCTTAAAACGCATTAAATGCTAATGCTAATCGATCATTTTCAATCCTAAATATAAAGCCATTTATTTTAACTTATTAATTATCATAAAAGAATTACATTTTCCGTTGCATAATTTAGCGTAAAACCTACAATCAATCTTGATAACGCTTTAATTTTTATAAAATAATTTTGTGTATTGAACACACATTTTACCGTAAAAGCAAATATTTTCTATAAAAATGCAACTTGTTTGCATTATAAAGTCATTACAGCTTTACATTAATCATATAAATTGACTTTTGTACAACATAAATTTATTTTAAATAAAGAATTCTCTGGAATATACGAGATTAAAAAGGAATTTTTAGAAGAATACGTCAGTTAATAAGAAATATGTCATAAACTCATCAATAAAATACATTTATTTGTAGAATTCACCGGAACATTAAAACCCATAAAGATAGATAAGAATTATTTAATTGCTTTCGCAATCACTGTAGGAGAGATGCGATGCGACCAGTAACCCTATATGTGTTAGGGAAGGTCGAGCCAGCGCGCGTCACTATTATAAATCAATCACGTGAGTCGACGTTAATGAATTTTTCTTGGAAATCTTACATCATTACGGTGTACTAGATTCCATACAAAACTAGAACAATGTAGAAGACATGACGTAATCAAAATGAATTATATATAAACCGGAACTTTTATTAAAAGGATTTATTCATAAATTCGGACGCGAAAATGTTAGTTTGACCAGATTATTTTGAAGTATGCACTACTCATACCGTAATTTAATTATTACAATGTAAAAGCGAATAAAGAAGTTATTCATAAAATGTAACGTTGATGATAAACTTAAATGTATCCTGCACATAAATATAGAAGTTATTAAAATGTAATGAACATGGAAAATTCTTCAACATAAAAAGTTCCTTAAATTAACTTAAATAAGTAAACCAAACATGCACATTGGTTTCTAAATGGAGATGGTGATAATATGAAAATCTTGTAAACTGGAATTTGTACTTCAATTTAAAATAAAGACAAGAAGCGGAAAATTTCTAATTACGAATTGGAGAAGCGCTTTGTGGATTTTTGCAAGTGTTACTTTTTAAAATATTGTTTCTGATATTTGAGTTTATGTCATTTTAGTTTAAGACCGAATAGGTTTTAATCATATAATATATTTTTTTGTAAGAATATTTACCAGAGTTAGTGGTCAGAGTTCGATACATTCTGATTTTATTTAATAAATTATCTGTCAAGAATTTTTTGGCCAAACAAACCTTACAAGACTGGCAATCAAAGCCAGGTAAACTATCCATAAGGGAAAAGATTTAGTTCTGTAAATTTAAATCTAAATAAGGTAAGACATTTTGATAATTAAGTAAATAGGTATTTGTTAAAAATAGTTTGATGTTTGAAAGAAAATATGCCGTAAAAGTTCTATATTATTTTGTATGAAACAAAATATCTTAGACTGTACAGATGCATTATGATATTGCTGTGTTTGATTTCATTTTATAAACTCTAACATTTCCATTTAGCTAGCCAGGCAAAGTAAAGTTAGAAAGGAAGATTAATCAACAATTTCAAATTTTATAATTTGCTGTATCTGTATCACAGCGCTCTTTCAGCGTGGCCTAACGCTGGCAGTTGTCACAGCAATATATATATATATATATATATATATATATATATATATATATTGCTACGATATCGCTCTTCGCCAGATGTACAACGATCAATTGCCTGCTGATCGCCATCTCTCTGTGCCTTAAAAATAATTTAAAATTAACAATTAAATTTGTGCCTCGACTAGCTCAGTGATACTACGCATATAGTGAACGACGTTTACCCTTTACAACACAATTTATAGCCTGAATAAATTTTTATATGTCCTAAATGAACCCTTTTCAATACTCAAAATTATTAAATTGTCCTGTACATGTATCTTTTTAAACAAGTTTTTATAACACTAAATATGCCACCAAAAAGTCAACCACACAACACAAAAATATCCACAAATGTTTATATAAAAACATAAATTTCAAATTAATTACCTGGAGACACCTTCACTCTTCATTCCCGCAGGAAATGGCTACCAATGCGAGTTAAGGTTCGGGCCTTTGGAGCTGTGTTTTTAAAAAACAACTTCAAACACTTAACAATTTTTATTTTGAAATTTAGATAATTTGTACATAATACTAAAAAATAATTATTGTACTAGTGAGTAGCTTGAACAACGAAGTATGGAGTTCGAAGACTGACTGCCGGGCATTGAGCTCCCGGGCTTTTTATAATAACCTGCCCCTCACACGGCTGTGGGAACTTGCAGATCTCATGTCTGCGTTTTTCTTAATTGTACACTTTATTACAATGTAACAACTTAATTCTAAGTAATTGCGGTATGTTGACCGCCTGTGACCTGCCACCTGCAGTATCACTGCCCTCACGGATGCAAAGTTGCATGTCCGTTCTCATGAACTGTCGATAACCTCTCTGGGTTATCCTTGTGTTACAATGTTGCATTGAACTTATACTTTTCTTAACAATTTCTAATAATTCCTATTAGATTCAATATATCAATATATATATATATATATATATATATATATATATATATATATATATATAGGTAATTGGGGATACATAACTTGCGTTAATAAACGAAACTGTCTCTATTGGAGTGATGTAAATCCACATATTTTTAGAGAACGGCATACCCAGTGGCCAGAAAAAAATGTAAGCAGGTATTTTAAAACACACAATTGTTGGTCCCTTATTTATCGATGGAAATCTAAATCGTGAAATTTACTTGAACATGTTGCAAGATACCATCGACCCTCTTATTACAGAAGTTTTAAAAAATCAAAATGGCAAAATTCGAAAAAGTTGTATTCGATTAATCGAATTTTGCAGTATTCGCAAACTGATTAATCAATTTTCTATCGAATATTCGGCTAATCGAATATTCGATTAATCGATTAATCGATTATTCGATTAACTGATTAATGGAATAATCGGTTAATCGAATATTCGATTAATCGATTATTCGATTGTTAACAAATTTTTAATTAACTAATTGGCTAGTTCATTAATCGGTTAGTCAATCAATCGTATGGTTGTCTAGATAATCTATTAATCGACTAACCGTTTAATCGACTAATCAACTAGTCAAACAAATTATTTCTAACCAAATAATCGTGTGTCTGATTAATTCACTAATGTGCGGGGTAGTCAATTACAAAATCCATCAAGTCGTGTTTCATTTCATTCTCAAGTATCCTCCATCCAATAGCAAGAACTTGTACTATGTATGGTTGTATTTTTGTCTTCCCTCACGTTATAGCTTGCACACATAGGAAAAAGAGAACTTGGGCTCTATATACGTAATACAAATAATACGGCTATAATTTAGTTAGGTATTATAAGTTCAAGTTAGAAACAAACTTATAAAATCATTTTAAAATTATGAACTTGCAGTTTAATAAGCAACAACTAAATTATAAACTATAATAGTGGACCCACTCAGGTAATCGGAAATCGAACAGCTATTAATACAGGCGTTTCCTTACTATATTATTGTACACTTACGTAGGTAGTTGATTTTAATCTATTAGGTAATCAAACTGAATTATATATACGTCACGGATCATGTTAGTCAATTAACACAATAAAAAATTATTCTTCTAATTGATTCAAGTCAGTTAATCAAATAACAGTGATTATAGGTGTTGTTGGATGTATTTCTAATTTATTTGACAAAAATATATCGTTTGTAATTTTGTGTACAGGTCCGGTTCCTGTACACAGGTCAGAGCACGCTTAAGTTTTATTTTACAACATGTTTGTACTGTTATATTTTTAATTTACTAGAACTTTCGTTCTGTAAGGACTTGCTTCTTAATAGAAATAAAAACAAACCATTTTTCTTTTAACTGTATTTTATTTACCCATAATTTTTAATAGGTATGTCCTATTGGTCAACTAATCGAATATTCGATTATTCGAATATTCGATTATTCGAATATTTAATTAATCGATTATTCGAATATTCGATTAATCGATTATTCGATTAATCGAATAATCAATTTGTTAATTTTTAAAAACCGCGATTTTCGATTAATCAATAATCGATTAAACGAATTTTATTGCTAGCACTACGTCACTACGCATTGTCTGTTTGGCAGTGATTAAATGAGAAGTTTCCTAATAAGTAGATTGGCAGAAGAGGTGAAATTGAGTGACCTCCTGTGATGATCTAACCCCATAGATTTTTTTCTTGTGGGATTACATAAAATTTCTTGTTTATAAGACTTAACCAGTTGATACGCAGGATTTAAGAAATAGAATAATAAGCGGCAGAAACGTTTCAAAACGTTAGAAGGGAAGTTGAAAACAGATTCTAACATTGTCTAACAAATATCGATGAACATTTTGAACATTTCCTGTAGCACTGTATTTCATAAAACCTAAGACAATTAGATTAATTTATTTAAATTTGTTTTACGCAATAAGAATACTTTTAGTTTAATAACCACAGAATAGATTAGCCGATTTTAAACGAGCGTCTCGCGGTAGAAATAACGCGGCTGTAATGACAGTTGTAAACAGATTGAGGTTACGTAATTTTTTTGTTTACATAAATTGGACGAGGTCTGTGTTAATGTTAAACTGATTGTTTATCTCCTTATTTATATAGGAGAAGTAAAAAATGAATATTTGCCAAGATTGTGGTTCTGAATTTACGTAAAATAAAACTTTGTATGGCCACTTAAGAAAATTTCATGATTTAAACATAAGAGACCAGTTTCTATAAGCAACCAACTATGGATAGAAAAGAAGTTAAATTTAGTGCAATGAAGGAAATTAACTTTACACGAATGTTATCTATATATGTTAGCTCTTGTATGTAAACAACTCGGTATTTTGTACTAACTTGTTGCTATTCTAGGTATCTTTTGTACTTGTGTCAATATGCAGTTTAAAGGTACTTTGCTGGGATTTCTTTAATTTGATTTGTAAATTATTAATTACTTGAGTGAAATGTGTTTAATAATAGTAATAGAGGCTTGAGGTTTCAATAATTGTATTTTTATTTTTTAAAAAGTAAACACGTTATGTACCCATATACATTCTCAATAAATACCTAAATTAATTAAGAAAGAAACTAATTTTATTTTGTCGAGAATTTTGTTTGCACTGTCAGTCGACTAAAATATGTAAAAATACAAGGTAGAAAATTAAGATTATTTTGGTACTCCGACTAAAAGTAAAACTAAAATACTGCACTGTTAATATAAGAACACTCAATCCGACAGATTTGACGAAATTACAATAACTAACCAGCGCTTGTAACACTGATAAAACAAAGTGAGAACTGAGGATTAAATTAGATTAGTCGTGTACTTGTAGGTTTCCCATCAAAATCGCTGGGATTGTAATAATTTCCAGTAATTTGTACATGTATTTCTGCGAGTGGTTTCCCCATCGGATTTTATTCCCAAACAAGAGAAAGCAGAACAAAATCTAACCTTATAAGCTTTAGTGTTAATTAAACCTACTTTCTACTGAGATAATACACTGTCTTATCTTAACATAAAATCAGGTGATGTATGATCAGATCTTGTATGAACATTAACATTAAGGTTTGAGTTATTAACCAAACCATCCCTAATAAAAATTTCTTCTGTTAGGGTAGGCTTTTTAAGATCATTATTCCTTGTTGATTTCTTCTTTGTTGAAAAAAGCCGCACCTGATGTTCAACTTTTTTATTAATATTAATCTCCTTTGTAGTTTTTATATCAATAAATTTTGCTTTATTTAATGTGTCAATGATTTTATCAAATTGTCTCATTATACCCACATGTTCGTCGTCAGTTAACGAAGCATTCTCACATAGGCCTATTATTAGCTCGGCTCCTTTTTTTAATAATATCATTTTTTGAAGATTTTGCTTCATGTAAAATATTACTGCTGAAAAGATCATTAACGTTACTAATATGCAAAGGTGTCAAGATTAGATTTGTAAAACTGTATCGCACAAGCATGTATGTGTTTGCAAATGTTAAGCTTTATCATGTTGTCAATACAGGTGCATTGAAATGTATGAACACATATGCTGCACTTTGTACAGCTTAGGCATGAACCTTCACAGGCCTCATCTACTCTCGTAACTTGATACTGTTGAAAAGCACAAGTGGACGACGTAACTAAAAATTCCTTATCATTTTCAAGACGTCTAATAAAATCTGATGTAATTGTTAGACTTGCTTTATGACTTTGTTTAATTCTATTAATTTTGTCATTGGAAGTATTCTTTGCAAGTTTAATTATACGTTTAAACAAGCTATCTCGAGCAATTTTCATTACTGCATTAATGCTTTTGTCCAAACGTTTTACTTTCCGACCTTCCAAATACACATACTTCAAAACTTTGTGCATCGATTCAAGATACATGTTAGTGTTTATTCCTAAACCCAATCGATAGCAATATGCCCAATATGTTGGACGATTTGCATAATTATTATGAAAATATTCAGCAAATGATTGTGTATCAACATTGTCATAAAGATCTACTACCTGATTTAAAATGTCATTAAATTCATCAATAGATACACACTGTAATAAAACACGAAGGGATTTATATACTACTACTTTCTTTTCAATCCCTCCGTTGATTTTCGACAAATTCTTGCGCCAATTACGATCCACATGCCATGTACATAGCAACTGGTGAGGTACCTTGGCCATAACATAAGACCATGCATTATAAAATGCTGGAGCATTATCAGACATAAAAACAGTAGTTGATATAATACCCACTCTTGATTTAATTTTTCCAAAAAACAACTTGAAAATCATTTCGTCAGCATGATTTGAAAAGCAAAATGCCACTGGGCACCCTGAACCAAATTCATCTACTGTCATTAGTGTGTAGAGCTAAAAATCGTAACTATTTGTACCGTGTGTACCATCAACGCACACCTTGTCGTTTCCAAATTTAAGCAACTGTTCACGTTGAAAAGAAGTGATTATGCCTAATGCAAAATCTTAAACATCTAAAATTATTTTTGAGTCATTTGAGTTTCCTTCTACACCTTGGCTTTTATAATATAACACTGGGCAGTCGCTTCCTAAGTTCATCATCTCCTCTACCCAGAGCCATACGCTAATTGCATCATTTAGGTGACCTTTCACACCATACTCAATATTGAAGTCCCTAACAATATTGTGCATATCTTTTGTTTCTACCAACAAAATTCTCTGTGAATTTTCTTGTTTTAAAGCAGAATCACGACATCATCCAATATATGTTGAAATGTAATACCTTCCTTTAATTTTCCTGAAACACATCAGTTGTAAAATTTCAAACTAGAACTTTATGTTCGAAAATACCTGCAATTTCTGCTGTACTCTCTTTACTTAAAAAAACTCGACCAATATCGTTGGTATGTCCAACATGAGTTGTCCAGAAGTCTACTGCAACAGACCCATCGTTCTTTATCGTCGCTTCCATTCTTGAGGGACAAACACTTCCAAATTTTATTAGTGCCTGTGCTTTTTAAGCTTCTAAAACCCTTGCCTTTTGGAATGTAGTTGTACGATCGATGGCAATTATAGTACTCCTTTTTGGTGCCATCAGACAATAATTTAGCTGAAGTGTGAAGTACATACATTGCCAAAGATTTTTCCTGTTCTTGGTTTTTTCAGTTTTTGAACTCTGTTGAACAGAATAAAATTAGTATATAATTAACACTTTGCATAATAATCTTCAAACCTAATTGTGAATTAAAATGTAGTTGATCAAGTTTAGTTTCAATTTGATGTTCATTTGCCAAATGTTGTCGAAGTTTTTTATATCCCTTTAGATGTGTTGTACAATTTTCATAAAAGCACTTGATTCTTGACGAGTTGAGAATTATTGGAATACTTTTACAGTATTGCCCGAAATAAACAGTACTGAAATTGTAATTGTTTTGTATATTTAAAAAATACATATTATTGACACTTTATTATATGTTCTAAATTTGCACCTCCTCGTTCGAGACAGACTTCATAACGATGTTCTAAGTTTCTGGTCATGTCATTGAATAAGGGTTGTCTCAGGGCTGCGAAGAAGACTCTAACGGCATCCTTTAATTCATCGATGGTTTGTGGTGCCCGTTTGAAAACGGCATTTTTAGCCATGCCCCAAATGTATGCGTCTGGAGGTGTGAGGTCTGGAGAATGTAAAGGATAAGGAAGTCAGTAAATCGTGATATGAATTTGCTTGGAAAATGTTCTTGAAGAAATTGACGAATTGCGGCAGCAGTATGGCAAGTTGCCCCGTCCTGCTGAAAAAATTGGTTTCGAAATGCCAAGTTACGTGCACGACAGAATTGACGTAGATCAGGGATAAATCGTGTTAAAATTTGTCTGTACCTCTGTTGATTAAGTGTGACTTGCCTACCATTCTCTTCGATAAAGTACGGACCAATGATTCCGTGTCCGGAAACAGCACACCAGACATTCACTTTTTCACTATGTAAAGGAACCTCTTGAACCTCGTCGGGTTTGGCAAAGCCCAGAAATCGATTTGTGCGACGATTCACATAGCCTGACAAGTGAAAATGTGCTTCGTCTGAAAACCAAACATTTTTCAAAAATTCAGGATTTTCATACTGTAACGCGAGAATTCTGGCGCAATATTCCACTCTACTGCGATAATCCCGAGGATGTAGTTGTTGATGTACCTGAATCACATACGAAAATGTACCCAGCTCCTTCAGGATTCTTTGAAAAGAAGTTCTTTTTAAATCAAGTTGTAACGCTGTCCTTGCCTGGCTGACTTTCGGATTTTCTAAGATTTGCTCAAAAACACGTTCATGGTTATTGTTGTTGTTAACTGTCCTGGGACGCCCCGAGTTTCCTTTTCGTTAGCACAATACACTACCTGTATTTCTAAACTTTTCAATAACCTTCAAAATTACAGCATTACTTGGAGAACGTTTATTAAACCTTTGTGTGAATTGATCAGATACGTATAGCAAACTTGCACCATTACGTCGGCCGATTCCGTATGAACGAAAATAATGCTCTACCAGAAACACTTTCTCCTCTGTACTTAACACCATTTTTAACAATTAGGCCCTACTAATTACTTGTTTGAGGTTTACTTGACAGGTCTATACTAGCTAACTTGAGTGTGACAGCGCACGCATAAAAACACCGCCAACTTAGTTTCAGTACTGTTTATTTCGGGCAATACTGTATAAACAGTTCTGCAATGACGACGTAAAGTTGCTTTACTGGTCAAGGATTTGCCACATGTATCACACAAAAATTTACTAGTTAAAGTAACTGGTTTCTTTCCTATATTTAAAATTATGAATCTTTCTTAAATGAGCATACAAATTCTTCTTTTGTGTAAACTCAAAACCACAATCTTCGCAAGTATTCATTTTTACTCCTCGTTTACAAATAACACGATAAACAAAATTAATAGTTAATTTCCATGGATCTCATTCACTATATGTAAACAAAAAAATTACGTAACCTTCATCTGTTTACAACTGTCATTACAGCCGCGTTATTTCTACCGCGAGACGCTCGTGATTTTAATTATCTTTCCACCAAAAAAATGCATTTTTCAACTAGTATAATTACAAAATGTAGGATGCTATTTAAGATTTTAAAGTTGAGTAGGTAGTGAATGGGCTGGTTAAGTGTTATAATCGTACAACTCCTAGATCATGCTTCCCTCTTGACACCTAATAATCTCCTGAAACTGCATTTCAATATCTTTATTAATTTTCTTTATATTACAGGTGGAAACTTTTCATTTTAACACACGGTATATATAAAGAAATCATATAAAAGATTGGTTCTACATTTATTTTTAGCGAATTTATTATAATTTAGGGTGGCATTTATAATTCTCAGTACCTTAACCAACTTTCAGCAACCGTGAAATTTATGATATATTTCAGTCATCCTGCTCAATTATAGTAATTGCCCGCCTATTATCAAAACATGCGCTCGTGTTATGGATCAATGCACACAGGTGCAATTACCGAAATTATATTTTATAAATGCAAAATTTAAATCAATGATTAAAAGTCCTATTAAAATTATGTACAGTAAAAATTCTTAAAATTCTTTGTACCAGATACGACCCGCGTTAAATATTCAATCGAACGCTTATTTGGTGCCTAGTACTCTTTTTAATGTCCTTTTAACAGCCAACTATCTAAAGATTTACTTTTTAGAGATCGCTTTCCGTTTTACAAGCAAAATGATGATCGTTGGAAAAATTCAGTACGCCACAATCTATCCATTAATCCGCATTTTAGAAAAGGCGGAAAAGCTATTCATGGAGCTGGACACCTTTGGACAATAGCGCAACATGAAGATACGAAAAGTTGGGATATTGTAAGTATGAGAAACATAACTAATAAAAATTTAAAATTGTTTTTTTTTTGTAATGCCGTAAGTTTTTTAGTATTTTAATAGTGTGAAGAAAATAAGCAATAACCATTGTCTTATAAACGCTACTTTATAATTGCCCTATTGACTTTATTTTATTTCAAGGGAATAGAATTAAACTGCATAATTGTCCGTTATAAAATTGAACGAAACATTAATTTTCTAGGTCCTTTGTGAATAAATAAAAGTCGTATACATCTAAGTTTATATTTTTAACCCTTTATAAAATATTTTCAAAATCAGGGCTCGAGATACTTGAAGTCATGCAATATTAATCTTTATGAATGAAAATTAAAACGTAAACTAATCTTACAGAGCATTTCATAAGTGTATATGCTTTGAAAGCTACGGTTGGAATCTCGTAAACCGTAAGGGATACGAAGAGAGTTAAATTGAGACAAAATTAACAAGTATGGAAGCATACAAATACTGTCGTGACAAGTTTCTTCCAACAGACGATAAGTAAATATTTCTTACCGCAATGCACTCGTGGTAAATAAAATTTTCCGCATTAGCTTTCCGATGGTAAACAAATTGCACTTTATTTATACGAAAATGTCAAGTACATCAGGTGCCTGAATATTATAGGTCATTTAAGCAGCCTAGTAGTACTTCGAAAATCATAAGTGACGAATAATATACATTGTGGAACAGCCAAATGGAATAAATTCATTTCATGTGACTGTGCATATTTATAAAAAATTCCCGACACACGTCAATTTTCCATTGTGAATTGACATCTTGTAACGAAAAAATTTGATCCCTACATTGAACTCCCTTCGAGTGATAGTTACAACTCTCAATTTTTTTAAATGGGAGATATGGAATGTTATATATCGTTTGAAAGGTCTCTTCATTCTCTATTAAAGAATGTTATTCTTTCCACATTTATTGCACAAATTAAGTCATCCGATTACCGAAATTCTCTACAACACTTTTAAACTAATAAGTAATATTGTTTATGTCTTCATAATTTTAAAAAAACAAAAATGCCACTAATGTTAGTAGAGGGATTGGTGCATCCTGGCCCAGAGCCGCCGCCGCCGCCGCTAATCGCTTTTTAAAGGGTTTTCTCATTAAAAACCCATTACCACTAATCGCTTTTTAATTGGAAAACTCATTAACACTAATCGCTTTTTAATGGGAAAACTCTTTAACGATGTTATCATTTTTCCTTACGTCAGATCCACCTTATGGAATCCACAACTCGGAGCGTTTTTTCTTAGGGTATGATACATAAGTTTGTTCGAGTATTTTCTGGGGAATTCGAATCTGCTGGAATTGTTTAAATCAAACCACCCTTATAAAGTTTTCTGCGGAATAATCTTAAGGAACCTAATTAAACGCATAGACTGTTTAGAAATTTCCTCATATAGGTAAAACCAGCACAACACTATGCTATGGCTACTTAGTTTCGGCTACTTTTTCAAGGTCGTGGTGACGTCATAGCCTTTTATAAATAAAGAACAATGTAATACTATTCTAAAATTTTTATTCTGACATTATACATAACAAAATTTAAAAATATTTAATGCCAAGCATGGAGTCATTTAAACTTAATTTAATACAAAGTTATACACAGAAAACAGTCCTTTCTTTATGTTTGTTTGGAGTGGTTTTAATTTTATCTAATTTTATTTGCAGCTTAAAATTTAAATCGACACCCACGTCCTCAGTCTCCTTTTCTAACCAATAGTTTGATACATATAGACTGTCTAGGTTTTCGAATTGTAAAATGTACCGTAGTTTGTTTCTATATATAACGTCTTTTATTCCACCAACAACCAGATCCATTCCTTCGTGTAATTCTTGCAGTTTGTGACAATCTTTTAATCGCGGCTCTCCCACTATATTCTGCATATGTATGTTGTTAGCTTGATCGACTTCCTCTTGTCGGTATTGGAGGGAATCCTTATTTTCCCACTCACTGTTGCGTAGTTGCATGTCTACCACTTTTGAGAATATATGAGCGTTATAGGTTGTAGACCCTCGGTTTTAAATGATCCGAAAGGTTCTTTACTTGGCAAATATACAATGTTTAGCGTAACCCCTTTGCGTGTGGTGTACGCCAAGGTTACGAAACCCGCATTCCTTAGTTCGTCTATGTTATCTACCATTTCGATAAATACGTTTTTAGAATAACCTTTTAAAAAGTATACGGATTTAGTATCATTCTGTTCCGCAAGGACGCCTACATAACTAAAAGAGTCTTTCTTACTAACCACAAATGCATACAGCTTGTAGAAACCCGATGTATCTAAGTCAGTCCATCGGCACATAAAATAATCTTTTAATTCTTCCTCATTTTTTCCAATAAGTTGTTAGATAGCAGGAAAAATTGATAGGTTAGGTCAACGCTGCGGCGGTGACCTAACCTATTAATTTTTCCTGCTATCTAACCTAAATCCGCACAAGTCCAACTAACCTAACCTAACTCTAGGCAACACTAGCTAACCTAACCCCAAACAACGTAAACTAACCTAAACCTTCCTCTTACTTTGTCCTTCTCTCTCCTCTCGCATCCGTATGACATACATCGGACACACATCCAAACTATATCCGACATAATCCGACATATGTTCAGTATACATCCTACATATATCCGACATATGTCGATGTGCACCCCTGCCCAGTCCGACCTAGGTTGGATTAAATTCGACCTAGGTCGGATTAAATCCGACCTAGGTCGGATTAGCGGTTGCGCATTTTGTCGGGTGTATTCGGGTATCTTCGGCAATATACGCCCCCCACTCTGTAGGGTACATGCGGAGCAATTTTCGTATTCAATTTAGTATTCGGCAGTAGCTAGAACTGTAAACATGAGCGTCTCCAAGGTGATTAACGTTCCTCAACTTCTTGAGACTAAAGTGAAACCAACAAATGAGCGATTTGGATTGTGGCTGCTGGCAGAAAATATGTGCAACAATAATCTGGTGACAAATATTGGTAATATTTGTTATGTCGAAGGCGAAGAGATGCTGACTGGTGGACTACACATACCAATTACAGAACCATTTTGTGACAATATAATGTTGGTTAAAATTTGCGACCTTTCTGACGCCGAGCAAACATCTGCAAACAAAAAGATGTTAATCCTAAAAAAAGAAATTTGTGGTGCATTTAACAGCTATCTACGAGGAAGGTTCGACCGATTTGTTTCCGCTAGGAATGGTGTTTAAGCTAAGCTTTCGTTTTCTCTGGAAAGCACTAACAAAATGAGCCAGGTAGTAAAAGAAATTATCGGAAACGGATAACTGACGTAGAAAATTGACGAAGGGTACAAGACAAAGGACAGAACATTTTGGATGCTAGTTAGAGAGAGGTGACCGGATATACGCATATGAGAGAGACGTGTTGTGGATGCTTGTGTTGGTGTCAGTTGATAAGGGACTTCGACGAATTTGAAAGCCGTTGGAGATTTTAATGAGGGTTTCGGAGTAAAATATTTGTTTGTGATTAAAAATTCTGAGGATTTTTGAGACGGTTGGAAAACGGCTGCCAATTTTAGCGTGAATAGCTGAAGGTTAATGGCTGGGTTTGTAGAATTGAACAACGATTAGGTGTTGTTTTGTGCATGGGTTTGTGGAATCGAAAGACCGTTTAACAAAGGTTACCAAGACAGCGTGTTTAGTGGTGTGGCGTGAAATGATTCGGAGGGCATTTTTGAGTCTATATAAACCAAAAGGAGGCGATAAACGCTCTCTTTCAATCTTCAGCCAAGCTTCGAACTACCCTAGCAAATGAGTTACGCGACTAGTGAGTTTGAAATTTTAATTACAATAAATTAAATATGCACAAGTTGGTGGAAGGTTAAAATAGCAGTCATGAATTTTATAAAATACATTGTGAAAAGCGAAGCTTGATGAACGTAAGTAGACTTCTTTCTATTTTTGGTTGGAGGTGCTTGTTGCGCACTGACATGGAGTAGTGGATGTTGATGGACCAGTAGCGGATGTACGATAGTTTGGAGGTACCGTACATTGGATGCAGAGAGATCTGGGTAGATGATTCCTGTTCCTCATGGTGGGAGTCAATTTGGGGTGATACCTGTACGTGCTGTCATTAAGGAGAACTACGTCAGAGATGGTTTCAGGGTAGAGATCTGGTTGTGCTACATTCTAGGTAACTGAATTTTATAAAAACTTTTTAACTGTTGTGATTGTTTGGTGTTATATCTTGTGCTTTTTGGGTGGATTTTGTTAAATTTTATGGACATAATAATTGATTATTTACCTTTGATAAAGAATTATTCGAAAATATATTTATGTAAAATTATGTATTATAAAATGAACGTGTAATATTGACTTTTGTACAAAGTAAACGAGTTTTTGGTAATTTTTCAGTGCAGTAATTAGCACTTAGGTACAGAAAGGTTTTTACTATGAGCTCTTATTAGACCTGGGGTTTTAAAATAACATTTAGGGATAAGCCCAGTTACTTTTAATAATTATAGATGGAAATAGACAAATTTTGAGATTATTGTATTTTTAAAATGACTTTATTTAAAATTGAAGATGGTTGTTAGATATCCGAGGTGGGAATTAAGAATATTAAGACAACGATTTTTGTGTAGTGACTTGATGATATAATAAAGTGTGATGTAATTTTGGTAGTCGAATTTTCTTTCTTTGAATAGTAGGGTAGTATTTTCAGAGAGCAACTGAGAAGCCGTGGCGAATATCCCTGATGAAGCAGAACAAAAAACTGAAGGTTTGGCGTCCTACACGAAGAGCATCTTTAGTGGGTAGTAACTGTAAGTGATACTAAATGCAAGTTTAGGTTGTAGCACTTCGTCCCAAAGGAAATTCAGAGTATTTATGACGAACCAATTGTGGGGCTTGAATTTATTTTAGGTATTTTTGTAGGGCTAACCAAGGAGAAGCTCGCAGCAATAATATCGGCCCAAAAGTGAGGTGCTCGAATTTTCAGACTTATTCCAGGTAGACTTCAGAGAACTATGACAACCCAACGCTGGGATTTCGTTTCCAGAAGACTTCAGAGAAATATATATATATATATATATATATATATATATATATATGTAATGCTATGATAAGGGAGTTATTTAGGAGTGTCGTAAGGTCGTAAGGGTCGCGTAGTAAATGTAAATAGCAATAGGAATTAGAAAACTGCATTTATTTAGCATGAAAAATAAATAATTCGCATATTATGCAAAGAGTAAACATTTAACACCCTGTAGAAGGACCGCAATACACTTTAATCAATGCCAGTAAGCATGTCTTTTAATAATAGAAGACATATTTAGCAGAGAGATAATTATACATGCAATTAAACTACTTCAAGAAGCGTTCATAAGTTTATAAACAAATAGGTACGCATGGAATAAGAAAAATCTAGTAAGTCATTACGCAATTAAGCATGCGATAAAGGAAAAATATAGTAAAACGCTTTGATAAGAAACGCACATTTCAAAATAAGTTTTAAGTACAAGATATAAACGGAAACATATTGATTTACAAAATTCATGTTACATCAGTTTATTTGTTCAATTCCTCAAAAGCTTTATCTACACAAACAAGAGCCATAAGCTAAATTAAAAACTAAGGTAAATTAAAATTTCCAGTAATAATAACAAAACAAGCGGTCACAGATCGTAAAAAAAGAGAAATAGAAGCAGAATACGTAATCACGAAATAGTTTCATCAGAATATAACTTGTAAAACTCCTAGGAATATCCAAAACAACCTATGGTTGGCTACAAGACTTTGAACGACAGTTCAGATAAACCAATAAAATTTAGATAGCATAAGCTATATAACGCCCAGAGTTTGATAAAAAGCTCAGTCTCAATTTGAACCACGTCGAAGATGCATCACTGTTACTCAAAAATTTACGCGTCAAAATAAATTTCAAATTAAATTATTAAAATTTGTGAAAAGTGGTGTTATATGATATTTGAGAACAAATTATAAGGAAGATATATGAAAATGTTTTCGCCATTTGCTGAAAACGTGAGTAGAAATTTGTTAATTAATTCAGGTTAAATATTTATAATACATGGCTCTAAGTTGAAAAATCTAAGTTGTATCTAGAAAAATCTAAGTTATACCCGGGAAATCCAAGTAAAGCACGACGTAAATTTTGGAAACAAAAATTAACAATACTGAATAAAATTATTGGTTCAAACTCATGTAAAGGAGCACAAAACAGAGCATTATTTTAAAGAAGCAACTCGATTGAAGATAATAAAGGGTTGTTGGTCCACAACATGTAGCAGCAGACCAAAGAGGAAAACAAAGATGGACACACTAGGAAAACCACAGGTCAGGGCTAACTAGTATAAGGCATCATTTCAAATTTTAATTTAAACACTGACTATATTTTTCTATTTTGTAAGGAGTCTACAAAAATATTTTAATACGTAGAAATTTACGTAAAATGGGGAAAAGGTTTTGAACGTTCTATATTTTCCAGTAAAAGCGTTGATTTTGGTGACTTTAAATTAAAGAAAGAGAGATGCAATTTTTGGGATAAATAATATAAATATTATTAATTGATTTAAAGGTTTATTTGTCAGATTACAAAACTGTAGATATTATTTCTTTTCATTATACAAATATTGATCGACTTCGTTTTATCATTCTAAGTAGGTAAGATTTAAGGGAAACGGGGTAAATTATTTGATCATCGTAACGTTGTACACTCTGTGTGAATTAAACTGAGCTAGCCGTGGCATAATTAAAATTAGAATATTAGAAAAACACAGAGCGTTGGCGGACAGCAGGGAACTGGACGTTTATTACATCGGCGTGCGGCGTTATCATATCAATATATTATATACTCACACACCGCCACGCATGCACGTACGCGCGCGCGCGCACACACACACACATATACTAACTCACCTTTCGAGAAAAAAAATTACTTCAGTATATTAAAATATTTATAGATCGATTTTCAGTTTGTTACCAAGGCACAAAAAAGCCATCTTTAGAAAAGGACCGTACTTCTAATGAAGCCACTTACAGTATTTCAAAACTTTTACATTGTTTTTATTTTAATCAACCTTAACTATTTTAAAGTAAGTTTTATGTTTTAGAAAAAACAACGTATGCAGCAATTTATAAAAGACTATTACAATGATGGCGAATTTGATATGGAGCTACAGGCTGCAACTGCTAGTATTATGCCAGAAAATACTAATAACGTAATAGTCGCCATATTAAACTATTTTTTAATTTAATATAGTAAACAATGTTTAGGAAAGGCTTAATGTTCAACCAGCGGTTGTCGAAAATGAACCACAGGATATCGAAATTGAGTATGTAAACGTCATAGATGTCACTCATGGACTCGAAGGTAAGGTAGTGCTTGTAGTTTATAAAATCACAGTTGTGTATATTTATATTTTATTTTGCATGGGCATGTTTTTTAATTTTATACTAACCTCGTATTTGTTGAAATATTATAGTAGTGTACTAACAAAAATATTCTTACTCTATTCTATGCCAATACAAAGTTTTACTAGGTATGTCGTTTTTAACACATAGATAGTAATAGTTGTTTATGCATTTATCAGAATGGTTTCAAATAAAGTGATTGGTATAAGTGTGTACAAAGTCTTTACAACAAACATAAATTGGATTTTGGTGAGAGTGGATGGTAGAAGCACAAAAGCGGAGTTAGATTCATTTGAAAGTTGTAGGTATATTTATGTAATTCTTCTAACGTTCGATATTGTTTTTCACTTCGTTTAATAAAACAATCTCCATAGGATGTGATTAATAAAAATTGCTATCAAGATCATATTCCTCGTATACCACAAAAATTGAGTACCGCTTCAGCTGCGTTCCTAGTCAGTTTACATAAAAATCAACTTTAAATCCTTGTTTATTTTATTAATTTTGAGGTTTTTGCGGAAATTATCTGCTTCGTTAATTTTTCAGGTGTTCTTCCGCATAGCTGATTGGTTATGGAGCGAACCACCGTCAATTCCGCAACGTTTCGACAAAATCACATCTGCCATCTTTAGGCTCTGCAGATCGAACAGTTAGTGAAGAATATATATATATATATATATATATTTTGTAAGTTAATGACCTTGCTGTAGATTTATTTATAAGGAGTTGTGGGTTTCAGGTCTGCTGGATTAAAGAATACTCTTTTTTATCACCTAAATTTTCGGATATATTTCTATCCTTTTTCAAAGGTGCTACAATAAGAAAACGCTATTACAATATTAATAACTAAAGTACTTACTAAATTGAGGTTGCTAATAAATTGGCGTTGTATAAATATAAAAAGCAAGCACAATTCTACAAACTAAAAACATTAAAAACATAAGTATAACATAACAAATTTCATATTTTTGTATATAGTGACAATTTTTTGAAAGTCTGATTTTGTATACAAAACTTTGTTTTCTAATAATGTGAGAAAGGTGTTGCTAGATTTTTTAAGTAATAAGTATGTACGTGTATGTGAGTGTATCAATGTCGATTAAACCATTTGGTTGGAGTAAGATGTAATAAATATATTATCTTGGTATTGTATTTGTATTTGAATTATTATCACATTGAAAACGTAATAAATATGTGTATATAGTACTCAAATTATTTATATCTGTTTTTTTATTCATTGTGTTAGGGTATCTGTAAATGTAGCACATTTCTTGAAATTCTCTTTTTTGTTTATTGCTTACAATATTTAGAATTACTGGTTCTGAAAAGTTGATTCTATGAGAATTATTTAAATTTGCATGGATACTCAATGCACATGCATTAGGTTTAACGCGGATGTCACTTCTGTGTTGAATAATATATATATATATATATATATATATATATATATATATATATATATAATATATATATATATATAATATATATATATATATATATATATATCGCTGAGGATTGATGATGCCTCACGTTAGGCGCCAATAAAATGGCTGTGGATTGATGACGTTGGGTGCAAATAAAGTATGCTTATGATGAATGTTTCAATTGCCCGTTATCTAATTATTTTTGCTAACTCGCTGATAAATAAACCCACTGCAATGATACATCAGATTTATAATAATACGAAATATCCTTTTATAAACAATTAATATACCCACAGCAGCTTTGTCTTAAGAACATGATCTCAAATATATCATCAAAGAAATATAACTTCCTCTCAACACAAATCTTATATACTAAAAATAGTCCAAAATCTTTCTTTAGAACTAGACGATTACTCACAAATCTCAATCTCGTAATTTTTATTCATAAACGACTCCCTTCCTTGATATGTACAAAATTTACCTTAATAAGTCGTATAATTTAATTCCTCCCTTTTAAACCGTTTAAAACTTATCATCAGTTAGGTTCAATTATTATCTTTTGTGATGACGAAAACCTGTATCGTAAGTTTGCCAATCCTTATTTGTTAAATTATTGATTATACATACAACTCTCACTCAAAGACTTCCACACAAAACATCTTAACTATCCACTCTATAAATATGAGTCTTTTTTATAAATTAACTAAATATCTATACAAATTGTTTTAAGCATTACTAATACCAATCTGCGTGTAATTGCCTTTTTCTAGAACATAGTGATCAATCCATGCTCTAAAAATCGTTTAAATTGTTTCAGAAAGTAAAGATTTCCATATCAGTTGCTCCATATAACATATAGCAAATCATTCCAATTAATAAGTCTTTATCTTGCAGTAGTTAATAATTTTAATTCTCTATTCCCAATTTTGAAATCATTGTAAGTACTTGAAATAATCTATTCACATCTGAGTATCAATATACTTTAACGTTGTCTGTTAAGTAACACTTCTCTTAAAACTATTTCTGAAATCATCTATATCCCATAATGTGTTTAAATGACTTTTACTACTAAATACAGTGCACGTTAGATAGCGCTTTAAAATACGAAACGCATTATCTAATCTTATCAGTCATATGTCAACATCGAAGTTTCAATCAAGATTGGAATACTATTCAACATCGATTGGCTTATATAACGGTGAGCTTCTTATGACGTCGGTATCTAGATCTTTCTCTGTCAATCTGGTTATTTCCATGTTCGAAGTAGTTGGTTCTCAAAGTAGGTGTGCTGTTCTAGAAGGTGTGTTGTATTCACGTATGTTATCCGCATTCAAAGATCTATTGTTCTATCTTGTGCCACGAACTATACAATAATTGATGTCGCATACCTATCTTCTTAATATTCAACATTTTATTCCTTTAACTAGCCATTTGTTACCGCCTTAGAATATATTAGAATTGAATGACCGTTTACCCCTGCGTTGTCTTATCTTATCACTTTCACGGATTTCAAGTTTCTCGATTCTTTACGGTTGTATACGTCCTTTACATTTTTATTTTAGCATTTAATTGTTCTCGAGCACGGGTCGATGAACACGCTTTTCACTACTTAGGAATACAATCGTAAATTCTCCCTGGAATGTGCGATTGATGTTTAAAACTTAATTTAATACGTTTTTATCGAAATACTAACATACGTTTGTTATTAAGTGAACATTCTTTTTATACCGACACTTCAGAAATACGTTTTCTAAATAAATATGTACATAATTGAGCTTTTTATTAAATTTTCTTGAATTTACGACATTGGATGTTTATAAGATGATGCAATATGACTTCTCCAATCACTTTTAATCACATCAATATATATTATGTATTATTTTTTGGGTAGATTTTCCAAATCAATTAAAAAGCCGATTATCTTAAAAACCTTTTTTAAAATTCAAGAAAATAAAGCTAAAATCATGCCCGGTTCTGGTTGGTTATACTTTGCTACGTGCTAAATTTGACGTTAAGTACTTGAACTAATTTTACTTCACCGGAGACCAAATGACGTAACAGTTAGTTGGTCACCTGTAGCTTTCTGTGGTGCGTGACAGGTTCTACGAACGCAAATGCAAAATTATCTGTGGTATACAAATTATGAAGTTTGTACTAACTAACATACCTTGAAAGATCGGTGAACTTCTTGTCTATATAAACCTTTTGACCGACAACTCACCGAAAGAAACCCTAATTAAAGCCTCCCCGGAGGATGAGTGCTTCGGGAGACGGATAGCGGTTATTATTGCAGTTGGAGTTGATGAAGCCTTGTTTACACATTTATCGCTTCCTTCTACTAGTTTAAAATAAACACAAATAATAGAAAAAGATCTCCACGTTTTGTTTACCTAACCCATATCATCAAACATAAATATTAAAGTAAACAACAAAAGAGACGAAAACTAAGATCTACCCATAATTGGCCAAATACGCGTGTTACTAAAAAAGAACGACTTAAATTTATAACTTATAGACATTTAACCAATTTAATTTTTACATAAGAATTATGCAGATACAATTGTGAACTTTTCCATATGAGAATTTCTCTGTTTACATTACGCTGTAAAAAGCGTGCACCAACGTAAAATGTACTTTTAATAATAAATTTTACTAATTCCTATTATTCCCACCAATCACAATTATTAAACATAAGATAGCATGTACTGTTTAGAAGATGGAAAGCAAAAATTTAATAGATTGATTGCGTGTCAATCGAATACGAAGCTCCGCTCTGATCTCTATTCTCGAATAACTGTAGATGATCCCCTTCTTTATTTTCCTTGCGTTTTATATGTTTCAACACTCCAAGGTTATTCCACGATCTATCGTTCTCACGAAATAGTGCGTCTAAAGCTTCGCGATTTTCGATGTCCGTGCCGTCCTGTTTATGTGAACGGTCATATTGTTCTCACGCTTGCACATTTGATACCGAAGCTGTGTCATCTGTTCACTTTCCCAACACATTTTTATGGCTATAATTTATGGTTATATGATTATTAGAGATAATCTCGGGTTTCTTTGAACCCGTATTAATTTGTACACATAACTTTAATATGCCAGTTATTTCTCAAGTGTCCATCTGTAATTTTTCTAAATTTATTATGAAGAGTGTAAAGTCCTGATCTCTATTACAGTTTGTATAAAATGTACTAGGTGCTTTGGTATTTTAATTTTTTACTTCAATTTAATATCATATTTATATAACCACGTTATTAAATGTATAATACCAAAGCTTCTAAATTCTACAAGCTGCTGTCGTGCTAAACGCTTACTTAACTAACTGAATTTAATAAACTCTTTTCTACTAATCTAATATTTCATGAAGTAACGCAGTAGACTTATTACTTGACCTATTGTTTTCCTTGCAGTATCATTAAAAACAAAAAGGTTGTAAAACGCCTCTAGAGATAAGGTTTCTTGTCAGAATGTATAAGCTGCTTTGCAACTTTTTTTTTATAATGATATTGCAACGAAAATTGTGAAAGCTAAGTCGAAGCTTATTAAAGGGGGGATTTGTTTGATAATTTTTTTCTTAATTTTTAAACGGATTTTTAAATAATCGACCTTTTTCATTGATTTTAGGAATACACCCAAGAGTAGTATTTTGTCGATAGCTCCAGATCACCCATTAGAAATATTTTTAATTTGTGAAAACATTTGTACCGATATGATTTCGGCACGTCGATTGGTAGTATTGTCATGTTTTTACCAAGAAACTTGTAATTGCTTTTTTGGGAATCTATCAGTTTTTTGTAATAACTGAAAAATGATTAAATACAATACAATTTCATAAAAACATGTAATTATATATTGATATACCATATCAATTAGTCATTTGCCATATTGATTACCTCTTTTGTAAATATAGTTATTTACATATTGGTACCTAGTGTCCATTTGCTTTTTGGTTTTTTATTCTATAAAGCTTACAATTAACTAAATTTTGCAAAAGCAATTATTTTTATAATTTAATATAGCGCTTCGATTGGTGAAATTGTCATTTTAGTAGTGGTCTTTGATTTACAACCTTTAACTTGTAGCGGTTTTATTTTTACTTTTCGAACTCGGACAAATTCGATTTTTTATTATTTATATGGTGTTCGTAAATGATTACTCATTTCGAACCCCAAAGCATTGGGCGTTAATGTAGCAGTCTTTAATTTTAGCCCCACGTAGGAGGACTAATGTAGGGGATTTATTTTTAATTCCACTCCTTAATGTAAAGGGATTTTTTACGCGTTCCGGGTGGAACTATAATAACTTGCTGCCCCGGCGGCTACCTTGGCTATTATCCCATGGGAGATCATGAAAAGAGTAGGGTTGAAATATTTTTCCTGAAACGAAAGTGGCTTTCGCTCCTACGGCCTATTGTATGGTTATTTCATGATAGTTGTTGTCACTATAAGGTATTTGTGGTTGTTAACCCTGGGGGTTTGCGCATCAACGACTTTTTAAACTGCTTGCCTCAAAGATGAAGTGGAAGTCGGCGAATTTACAAAATTACTTGCAAGGATAGTTCAAACGGGAGAAGTCTTATCTGAACAAATGTTTAAGGCCTACGCGCCGTGCGTATGAAACAAGTTGAAATCCATGAAGTATTTCTTGAACAATAAGGTGTTTACACGGGCTTTTGGAAGATTAAATTTCTATTTATCACTTTACAAACTAGGTTTTATAACAGCTGAATTGTTTTCTAAAAGATTGTGGGTACAAAATGTTGAACTTAGTAGTGTAATTGAACCAAATTAGAAAATAACAAATCGCACGTTGTTTTCCATATGCGACTAAGAGCTTATTAAAAATTGAGAATCGACCTAATTTTGCAAACAATATACTTGGCAAATTTTTTCAATATTTTTTCTCTTGCCTTATACTTCTAGTTTGTTTCAACTAGCAATTTTTTCTTTACAAACAAAAAAATTGTTACAAACTGTAATACGCTTTTTGAAATAAATTAATTGAACCTGTAAAAATTTGGTGTAGACGAGTGATTTCGAAACTGTGCGCCGCGGCTTTCCGTGGCACCGTGGTGCCGTCATAAGAGCGCCGTGAAATATTCAATTAAACAATTCAGCAATTTTCTTGGAATTTTCAATTCTCGAATTTTTGCGCCAACAATCGTGTATACTGACAAAATTTCAAGAATTTAGCAACTTCGATCTTTCATTGTTTTCTTTCCAATTTGCATCTTTTGAAACGGTTAGTGCGCAAGCACAGCTTCTTCGCCCATGCTTTAGTCACTAAATCTTGGGTAGGGGATCTAGCCGCTAAGCGTGCGTAGTAGCAAGTCTGATTTCAGTTCATTCGTTGTCACCATCTCAGTGCTCGCATTAGTTTTTGTTTGTTGGACAAACGACTAACTTAATAGCGTGGTGGTTAAGTTAATTTTTAAAAGTTGTTTTTCTGATCATCCTAAAAATGGGCAAATTCTTATTAAACTTGAATAATAAAGATAGTGTTGAAAAAAAAGCAAATATTTACGTATTTCAACTATCAAAGTTTACAAAACTATTTTCCGCGACCGATATTGATCTGAAATTTTGCACTCGGGCGTGCCTGGTGGTGGTTAATACAAACACCCTATAGCGATAACTTGCACGTTAAAGAATTCTCCAAAATTTAGAAAAAAGCAAATATTTATGTATTTCAACTTTTGATGTTTACAAAACTATTTTGCGCGATCGATATTGGCCTGAAATTTTGCACTCGGATGTGCCTGGTGGTGGTAAATACAAACACCCATTAGCGATCACTTGCACGTTAAAGAATTCCTCAAAATTGAGAAAAAATGCGAATATTTACATATTTCAACCTTCGAAGTTTACAAAACTATTTTTCGCGATCGATATTGGCCTGAAATTTTGCACTCGGGTGTGCCTGGTGGTGGTTAATACAAACACCCTATAGCGATAACTTGCACGTTAAAGAATTCTCCAAAATTTAGAAAAAAGCAAATATTTACGTATTTCAACTTTCGATGTTTACAAAACTATTTTGCGCGATCGATATTGGCCTGAAATTTTGCACTCGGATGTGCCTGGTGGTGGTAAATACAAACACCCATTAGCGATCACTTGCACGTTAAAGAATTCTCCAAAATTGAAAAAAGCGAATATCTATATATTTCAGCTTTCGAAGTTTACAAAACTATTTTCCGCGACCGATATTGACCTGAAATTTTGCACTCGGGTGTACTTGGTTGTGCTTAATACAAACACCCTATAGCGATGACTTGCACGTTATAGAATTCTCAAAATTGAGAAAAGAGCGAATATTTATATATTTCAACTTTTGATGTTTACAAAACTATTTTCCACGATCGATATTGGCCTGAAATTTTGCACTCGGGTGTGCCTGGTGATGGTTAATACAAACACTTTATAGCGATGACTTGCACGTTAAAGAATTCCTCAAAATTGAGAAAAAATGCGAATAATTACATATTTCAACCTTCGAAGTTTACAAAACTATTTTTCGCGATCGATATTGGCCTGAAATTTTGCACTCGGGTGTGCCTGGTGGTGGTTAATACAAACACCCTATAGCGATAACTTGCACGTTAAAGAATTCTCCAAAATTTAGAAAAAAGCGAATATCTATATATTTCAACTTTCGAAGTTTACAAAACTATTTTCCGCGACCGATATTGACCTGAAATTTTGCACTCGGGTGTGCTTGGTGGTGCTTAATACAAACACCTTATAGCGATGACTTGCACGTTATAGAATTCTCAAAATTGAGAAAAGAGCGAATATTTATATATTTCAACTTTTGATGTTTACAAAACTATTTTCCGCGATCGATATTGGCCTGAAATTTTGCACTCGGGTGTGCCTGGTGGTGGTAAATACGAACACCCTATAACGATGACTTGCACGTTAAAGAATTCCCCAAAATCGAGGGAAAACAAGCTAATATTTATATATTTCAACTTTCTATGCTTACAAAACTATTTTTCGCGATCGATATTGGTCTGAAATTTTGCACTCTGGTGTGTTTGGTGGCAAGGGTTCAGAGAAGCTAAAACGTCGTACATATGACGACAGTTATTTGGATTTTGGCTTTACATCAATAAACGAAAATGATAAAAAGAGACTGCAGTTGTATTGTGTATGAAAGTTTGGGCACCAGAATGTATGCTTTCAAGTAAGTTAAAACGACATTTAGAAACCAACCATTCTAACTTTGTTGGTAAACCTCGCGACTTTTTTACCAAAAAGTTAATTGAATTAAAACAACAAAAAGGCAGCATTTATAAATATATGTCAATACCAAATAATGCTTTGCTAGCAATATTCAGTTCATCTTCACTCTCGGTACTATCACTCGTCTCGATAATGTCACCGTTCGTGTTACTTTCGTCTGAACTATAGTTGTCATTCCTTTCAAAAACTGCGTCATCTTCAGTACCATGTACAGCATTACTTATTCCGCATTTCTTAAATGACTTTATAATCGTTTCATTTTCACAGTTTCCCATGAATTTTTCACTCAGGTACAAACTTCTGAAATTGTTGGTCGTTTCATACGTCCTGTTGCGTTGACATCATGATTTGGCGTTGCCATCCATTTATTCCACTCTTCTCGCATAAAATTTTTAACGGTTTATTGATAGAGAGATCTAATGGTTTTAATCGACTTGTGAGGCCTTCAGGAATGACTGCTACTTCTATATTTATTCCTTTTAGAAATTTCTTTGTTGATTCTGTTGTATGCGCTCTGAATTGATCCCACACTAACATCGCAGGCTTTTTAAACAATGCACCTGGACGTTATACCCATATCTTTTCTATCCATAATTTCATTCCTGTCTCATACTCCAGCCTTTTTTTGCACGTGAATAATGGTGCCACTAGGAATTTTATCTTTTGGTAATGTTTTTCAATGGAAGATTACCATAGGCGGCAGTTTTCTTCCGTCCGCGCAACAAGCTAAACCTACAGTGTAGTGAGTTTTTCGTTGTTTGATCACTATTGATTTGGTGCCTTTTGAATCTACAGTTCGATTTGAAGAAACATCAAAAGTTAGAGGCACCTCATCTATATTCGCAATTTGATTAATCTTGAAATTATATTTCCTTCTCGCTGATATTATAAATCTATAGAATGCTATAATTTTAGAGTCGTATTCAGCGCCATTTTTTGGCTTAGTGTGGTTTTTGTATGCATACATAACCCATGTCTTTTCATAAATCTAAAGCACCAAGACGGCGATCCAGTAAAATCTAAAATTCCATTAGCAGTTTCCCATTTTTTCGCTTCAAAAATTATCATTTTCGTAGAAACAGATATTCCCGTGCTTCGATTGTTTGTTACCCAATTTTTCACTTGTACCTCTAATTTTGGCCATTTTTGTAAGTGCGAACGAAATGTTTTCTGGTCTTTACTTAGCAGTTTTAATTGTTCCTCTTGTTTTCTCCATTCGCAAACCATTTTCTCTATTGGTGGTGGACCAAAATGTCTTTCTTCTGCCCTGTTTCCATATTGTTTTGCATAATTGATCACATTTAGTTTATACCTCACGTTATATGAAAGTCTTTTTTGTTTTACGCTCATTTTTTCTAATTTTAGAATAAAAATTTTAAAGATTTATATAAGTAATTCAAATGAATCGTACAAATGCGCACACGATTACAGGCTAAGCCTAATAATAGCTATCGACGATCATAGACAAAGAGTGTAGGTAAATCGGTGATTCCCCCGCTATGTTGAGATAACTTGCGTCATACCTAACTTCCGTGGCGTGCCATATTTTTCGGACTATAAGACGTAGATACCTCAAATTTAGAGACGGTATATTGAAAAGATGTTTTAATGTTACCTTTGGACCATTTTTCTATGTAAAAAGGTGCGTCTTATAATCTTAATAATACGGTAATAGTAATCTGTTTTGGCACAGCTATCAATTAATAATAATAATCATATATACACGGCGGCAGAAACCTACATACACTATATTCTTACTATATAGATGCACACCGAATTCCTTCAGTCTAGAAGCTACTGAATAATACAAGTACCCAAAAAAACACATATTTACAATAGTACATTTTAATACAAAACCCCAAATTATTGGATAAATCTTATAGCCTAAAGCGTTGCTCTTAACAGCTCTAGAATGTAGGCAAACTACATACCGTCCAGGAGGCAAGCAAACAGTTGTCGGTCATTATCATATAGTATTCCTTTACGTAGGCTGTGAAGGGTATGGGTAGATACAATGAGTGCCCATCTCATTCTAATTTTATATACATACAATACGGCAGTCAGACAAAACCTGTTGCAACGATAAAGCAAGTTTCTGTGGTACGACCAAGTAAACATTAGTTCAAAGAACTAAAGAATATTGATTTACAAATCTGGGCAGTCGTTAAAAATGGAAAGCACGTTTTAAATCGTAATGATTTGTAACTGCCGGATTGGGTTTTTTTTATTTAACCTAGAAGAACCAACGCGAACAAGCGCTAAATATCTAGTGAACTCGTTCAACCAATGTAGTTATTAAATTATTTCCTGAAGAAATAATTATTGAAATTCCATATAGAATAGAAATAAATATAAGGATATGTTTATCTTTTAACCAATGTTATTATAAAATTGTATTCTGAAGAAATAATCACGGAAATCCCATATAGAATAGAAATTAATTTGAGCATATGTTTCTCTTTCAAAGATAAGGTAGCTGCTGTACCTAATTAGCATTAAACTAGCAACATCTAGAAAACTCCTAATTAGTAAAAATACAAGACTAAATAAGGGATCAGAAAAAGTACAATCAATTGAACTCATGAACTAAATAAAGTACGAGCAACGTTCGTTGCCTAACAAAGCGGCCTTAAACTGATAAAAATAAAATAAAGTACGAGCACAGTTGGCTGCCTAACTGAGCAAGCTTGAAATCATAAAATTGCAGCAACCCGTATGTTCAAATAAGTAGAACTGAAATTGTTTTTAAAGTAAGGAGGCAGTAAATTTTCAAATACGCAATGTAACATAACAAACTGATCCTTGAAGAGATAATTTTTAAAATGTACAAAAATTTGCAAAATAACTTTAGTTCCTTTTGCGGAAAACTACATTTAAGGAACCGGAACGTACCTAGCTTGTTTTCTGCTATTTGATAATTAAAACCATTGCCGTTATTCAGATAAATGCCTGAAGATGCGTGTGTGTGTGTGTATGTGTGTATGCGTGTTTTGTATGTGCATATGTTTGTGTTTATATGTGGTGTTTACGTACGACCAGGCATGCGTGCAGCCACGCGTACCAGCAGTTATACCTTCTTACATTCATAAAAGCGTACGTACGTATTACTTTCGTGCATGCGTGCGTATATATTGGTTGGTGTTGAAGCATGTGAAAAGCGAGTGATGAGTTTATAACGGTTCTATTCCGCAAATCTAACCTTTATTGATTTGTTCGATTTTATGCAATTCTGTTGTATTGTATGTGGCTATGGTTACCTATAGTATGGGTATTCTTGTAGATTCTATTAGCGCCTCTTTAATTAGTTGTTATTGTATGAATATTTTGATGGTATTCGTTTTCTTTGATAGCATCTGTTGACCTGGAAACAACAAACTGTGATAATATTTGTTGTGTGTGTGATTATTTATGTTACTCTAAAATACAGAGATTTTTAAGTCGGTTAGTATTGTATTATAATTTCCGTTACGGGATTTAAATCCAGTCAATCTGCTATATTATCACTATTTCACCCTTCGACCAACCAAGGTAATACTTATTTTGATTGTTGATTTGTTGTAACATTTTATCAATATATTAGGGTTCAAGTATATTCTAAAGTTCAAGTAAATACTTCAAGTACATGCTGGTTTAACTACGATCTAGTACTTCAAGTACCTGTTAATTCAACGTTCGTCCTAGTATTTTTGTGTTAAGTGTTGAAATACGGTGCATGCCGTTTAATTATCCTCTTTGTATTTATGCATGAAAAGCTAATCTAGATTTGATAGCAACTCGATTATTCTACCGTCATATGCGTCTCGTCACGATTGCGGACACCTGCGATTTATCGAGGTTTACATTGGCCTATACTGATAACCGTTCCTACGTTTAAGATCGCAAGTTTATTTAGAATCAAGTTTATTAACCTGCACCTCAAATTAGTACGTATACTTATTTATACGGCGAAGACTGTTATGTAACTTATAAACACATTTTATATAATTGAAGATCTCGTATTTAATCCACTTTTTCCACGGATATAATATTTTAAAGTTTTTAAACGTTAACCCTGGTACCATCGAGGACGTGGAATAATCTGTAATAAATATAAAATTTATATCCGTGTTAATTGCGATTTACAACTCATTATATGCCATTCAAACTGTTCTTGTTTCGAACTACTTTATTTATTGGTTACGGTAGTGCACCTTAGGTAGTGCTTGCAATTATTGAGTTTAGTATTGGTATATGTTAATGATTCTGTATGAGTAATTAATATATTGGTCTTAAGCCTCTCATTACGTGTTTGGTGGTTTATTGTAAGACTAGAGAGATAAATGCAAATTGTTCTATTCGGCTCATTCTCCTTGGCGACCTATTACGAAATACCATCCCTGTTATTTTAGCCCGCTATTACCCACGTCCACTCTTCCCGAGCTAGCCGCTATCGCATTAGTCCTTGGTTAAACCAATTCATATCGTCGACCAAGAATACCATTCCACCATCCAACTTTTTAACAGCATTTGGAATTACAGTCCATATTGAGACGTTCAAAAAGGGAAAATAGAGCGTCTCAAGTTCCCACGTGAAGCTGCGTGTGAGACTGTGCGTTTGTTTGTGTGTGCGTGTCCTTGTGTGTGCGCGCGTTTGTGTTTGTGTCTGCGAGTGTAGATGTATGTGTTACATGAGAACAATACCATAAAAAGTACTTACTTTTAAACGATAAAGAATTAAGAGAACATTTACTTTTACTTACTCGTAGTTTTTGTCACAGTTCCTTCAAATAACAGTTACGATAATAGCGACTTCTTCGAGGATGTCCCTTTTTATGAATCAATAAAATCTAGAAGCGTCTAAGACATGTATAATTTATACAGCACCCTTTATTTGAAACACTTACAAATAAAATATATATTTCTATAATTGTTTTCTTTTTTCAGAATTTTTATGTCCACCAGTACCTAAGGAGCAAGTAGTTCAAGAATGCGGTCTCTCAGGCGACTTTCTTATTACAGATTTGAATCCTTCCAGCTTTGGCATTAATTTTACAGATGTAGAATTAATAAACGGTGCGAATCTTTACGACGATTTAAATTTCCAGTGTTTTGAAATACAGAATAATGAGCAATAAAGTAAAATGAGCCAAAGTTTTGAGATGTGATGTGTCTTATGATCTCTAACGCAGTGCCTCAAATTTTGTTAACGATAGTTGCACTTCATTTTGTAAAATTGAAACTTTATTCTTTTTGTATCTTTAACAAGGTGAGTTTAGAATTGAACTAATTAGTATAGAATAACTAATACGTATTGTAATTTTAAAGCGTACTTATTGTCCTAAAGTACTGTATGATGTAAGTTAACTTTTATACCTAAAGATGTTAAGTGTACTCAGTAGATTTTACTTTATATGTTGTTTTATTTAGAAAGTATTCATCTTATCTAAATCCGTCCATTAGTGGTGTTTAAAGCTGTATTAGACCTTAATATGGCGTGAAGGTAATACTGTAAAATTATTTTTGTATATTGTTAGGTGCATAGAACCTAGAACTTTGTAACATAATAATATACTTCTTAATCTATAACCCTTTTAGTTTTTTCTTAATTTTGTGCAATACGGTCAATTATTTCAATACACATACGCGTGTGCGTGCGTGCATTGTGTGTGTGTGTGTGTGTGTGTGTGGTGTGTATATGCGTTTGAAAGATGGAAAATATAAGTTCTTGGACAGGACTTGAACCTAGAAAGACTAAAATACAGATTCAAGTTCTGTCGAAGACCTTATATTTTCCGTCCTTCAATTACTAACTCTATTTGAAATGATCATTTGGGCTTTGCATAAAAGTCTAAGTTATTATTTCATCTTATTAACTGTAATACGATAGTTTTATCAACTTACTTAGCGTAATTAACTACCTAATATATTTATATATATATATATATATATATATATATATATATATATAATTATTAAAAATATTATTCTATAGGTAATGTTTTGTAGAACATAATTGATAATGGTCTTGATGACCGAAACGCGTCTTAAAAATAAAAATAATAAACACAATTACAAATTGTTATAGTTATTGTAACTACTTTTAGAAATAACTATAGGTATACATTGACCAACGTCCAAGAAATTACAATGTTATATCTAATACAGATGGTCAAGAAATTAAAATAATGTTTATATATATATATATATATATATATATATATATATGTATGTATATTACTGTGATAAGGGGTTATTTAGGGGTGTATTGAGGCGTAAGGGTTGCGTAGTAACAGTAAATAGCAATGAGAATCAAAAAGCTGCATTTATTTAGCAGGAATATAAATAATTCGCACACTATGTAAATAGCAAACATTTAACACCCTGTATATAAACCGCAATTAACTTTAATCAATGCCAGTAAGCAGATCTTCCAATAATAGAACGCAGAGAAATAAGAATACAGGTAAATAAAATAGGTCAAGAAGCGTTCAATAAGTTTATAAAATAGGTACGCATGAGATAAGATAAAATCTAGTAAATGTTCATGTAATTACGCTTGTAATAAAGAAGAAAGAATAATAAAGCGTTTGATAAGAAACGCACTTTCAAAGATAAGTTTTAAATAGATACATAAACGAAAACATCACTCATGTTGCATCAGTTATTTTGTTCAATTCTCTAAAAACTTTATCTACACAAAACAACAGACATAAGCTCACGTAAAGTCCAAAAACAATAACAAAACAGGCTGTCAAAGATCGTAAAATAATAGCAAATACCGGCATGATATGGAACTTCAGAATAGTTTCGTCAGAAATCTGCTTGAAAAGCCTAGAAATATCCTAAACAAACATGGTTGGTTACAACACTTTGTAAGGCTGTTTGGACAAACCAATCCAAATGTGGATAGCAAAAGCTATATAACGCCCAGAGTTGATAAGATAGGGAGTCTCAATTTGAAGCACATCGAACCTGCAACGCTCTTACTCGAATATTTACGCGTCAAATAAATAAATTTTAAATTAAATTTATTGTGAAAAGTAGTGTTAAATAATAACAGTTGATGACGAATTACGTTGAAGATATATGAAAAAACTTTTGCCGTTTGCAGAAAACGTGAGTAGAAATTTGTTAATTAATTTAAATTAAATGTTTGTAATAATGTAGGGCTTCTAATTCACGACCCTAAAAATTCAAGTATAATTCGACGGTGTATCTGAGAAACCGACGTATTCTAAGTCTGGTATTCAGAAATTCGAAAGTGTATCTAAGAAACCGATGAATTCTAAGTCTGGTATGCAGAACTTCTGAGTGGTATTCAGAAGTTAAGTGTAGAGGTCTAAGGCGTATCCAGAAAAATTTAAAGTAAAGCACGATTTTGGAAATGAGTAACAAAACTATTGGTTCAAAGCACGCGAAGGAGTACAAAGCAGAGCATTGGTTTTTGATTGAAGATAATAAGGTGGTGTTGATCCACAACACGCAACAACTCATCAGAATATCACAGGTCAGGACTAACTAGTATAAGGAATCTTTTCAAATTTAAATTTAAACACTCAATATAATTTTTTTTTCAAATTTGTACGGAGTCAACCAAACTATTTGATACGTTGAAATTTACATAACAAGCATAAAAGGTCTTAAACGTTCCAGATTTTTTTAGTAAAAGATGTCGTTTTTGGTGACTTTAAAATTAAATTAAAAGGATATAATTTTTGGGATAAATGATCCAAATAATATTAATTGATTGAAGGGTTCATTTAAAGGATTACAAAATTGTGAAGTGTAGATATTATTTTTTTTTCATTATACGAATATTGAGTGACTTTGTTATATCAATTCAAACAGGTAGGCATTAAAGGGGTAAATTAAGTTGATCATCGTAACGTTGTGTACTCTGTGTGAATCAAACTGGGCTAGCTGTAGCATAATTAAATTAGAGGATTAGAGAAAAACAGCGGTGGCGTTCAGCAGTGAATTGGACGTTTTTTACATCGGCGTGCGGCTTTATCATATCAATTTAAATATATATATATATATATATATATATATATTACTGGAAAGTTAAAGGTTCTAAGTCATACAATTGGGCTGAAGATGACCTACCTTCAAGGACGCCAAACTACTGCCAGATTTTTGCTACCATTAATAACTCATCTTCATCAGCAAGTTCACCACAGCTGCTCTGCCGCTTGTACTTAAAAAATACTACCCTACTATTCTACTAAAGAAAACTTGACTACAGAAATTCACCACGATTTATTGAGACAGAAAATTCAATACCAAAAGTCTTTATCAATTGTTATTTTACACATCAGTAAATTACATCCATCCTCAGTTTTGAAATAGTTCATCTTCTTTCAAATATTTTCAAAATAACATTTTGTCCATAAAAAAAACAATTAAAGTAATAGGGCTTAACCATAAACCTTACGTTATTCTGGTTTAATACGAGTTTATAGTAAAACCTTTTAAACAGTCGTGCTAAATTTTGCACTGCAAATTACCCAAAACTTCCTCTCACCTGGTACATAACCAAATATTTTAAAAATTATTTTATGAATATAAATTCCTACAAGCATTTGTCAAATAATACATCATCAACATTCAATAGGTAACTCTTTAGTCCACAGAGTTTATAAAAAATATTTTCATAAGGTACAAAAATGTCATAACACGCCAAATAAACACATAAAAGCAATGGTTCACAAAAATCTGTTACCTGGAATGCACCACCGCACCTGGATCAGCAATCTAACCATCGATGACGTTGCCCTTATCAATGACTGCACGTTCTGAAACCACCCCCAAGTTGAATCACACCATCCGTGACGGCAATCTTCTACTCAATTCTCTCAAACCAATTTACGGAACATCCAACTTCTCTAATTACTCTACTGGTCCATTTACCATAGGTAAACCACCAAATCGATCGATCAATAAACTGTATTCCATTTTTGTGCATAACTTGCACTAATAACCCAATTATAAAGCAGTCTGTACTTACATTACTTGCACAAGCTTCGCATTGTTCAAAATATATTTTAACAATTTGCCAGACTGTTAGTACAACATTAAACCCACTTGTGTATGTTGATATCAAATTAAAATACTAAAATTACTAGTTATGAACCAACAGTAATTTTGTTCACCAATACTAGTGTACGCGTCGATGACCAGGGAAAGAGAGTTCTATCACCACCTCCTCGTGATTATGTAGCCAAATCTGCCCCCCTACACCCAAAATTTCTCGTAAATACACCACCCCCAATAAACTCGCTTTCTTGGTTTTCTAAACGGTCACAACACTTCCCCAAACTAAATTTTCAACCGCTACTCGATTCTCACAATATACAAGCTAACCTTTAATAACTCCCTCTAATGTTTCTATCCGGGCACCAACCGTCTTTGAAATCTTGGAATTTTAAACGATATAAACAAACAATTACTACGAAAATACTCGTTTAGCTTCGCAACGGATCTTATGTGCGCAGAATTCTAGCCTCCACTAAGATAAGTTTAACGTCTAAAGCACGCCTCCATAATACGCGTATTAATCTTGTCTCACTCTAACCTACATATGAACATTTTCTCTTTTTTACTTGATACCTACACCATATTTCGTATACCGACCACAAGTTATTTCTATCCCAGAGTACCATGTCTTTTACATCCTGTATCCTTCTTACACCATGTATACAAGTTCGTTTATCTCTTGAAATAATATTTATCCTCTCTAAACAATCGTAAACTATCGTCTGTCCCCCGTCTATATATGAAATCCAATAATCTATCTCCGTTCTTTATATGCAAGCTTGTCTATAACCTCAATATCTATTCCCTACTCAACACATTTCAAACGAAGTCTATACAAACATTATCACCAGGAGATTTTTTTCATAGAACAGAAAGAAAAAGGAAAACAGATTATTCGGTTCGAAGAACCACTATATACTAATAGTATGAATGAAAGAAAGAAAAAGAATTCTTCAAAAAACCCAAGAAACCCAAAAAACAAAAAATATTCTTATCCGGCTTGAAGAACCAGTATATACTAATAGGACGAGTGAAAAGAATATTTGCTTTAGAAAACCCAAAGAAACCTCAAGAAAAATTATCCGGCTCAAAAAACCAGTATATCAAACGAAGTCAAGAAGTGTCAAGGGATATAGAAAAAAGGGAAGGTGTAAGGTAGTGATTACCGAGGACAAAGATGGAATGACCTAACACTTCAAAAGCCGTCACAGGACGGTTATCTCTAAGAAAGAAATAGTAAAGTTTCCAACCTCAAGGACAAAAAATGGTTTCTCGCAAAAAAACTTGAGCTACTTCAGGCTGTGGTAACAAGGAATTGTATTACACGTACAACCGAAGAAAAGAAACGCTAACTAGGCCAAAGTCGACTAAGTCGTGGTTTCCGAAAAAAGTGTAGCAGCACATACCACAGGAAACGGATCGAAAATATTAATCAACTTATCATGAGTACAAAAACCAGCCAAAGGAAAGTGAAAAAGGAAGAGGATCAAAAGGAACGGAAACACAAAGCTAATTAAAAAAAGAAACAGTACAAAAAGAAAATAAAACAGAATCCCAATGTAGTTATATATGAGAATGTGAGAGAGATTGTGTGTGTGTGCGTGTGTGTATGTGTGCAGGTGTATATATGGGGGTGTTTATGTGTGTGCGTGGATGTATGTGTATATATGTGCGCGCGTGTGTGTGTGTGTTTGACTGCATTAGTCGCCTCTTACGATAGGTAGGTCGTACCGTGGGACTATTCTATATTCTGGACTCTCACGGGGTTGAGTGAAAGAAACACCGAAAACCCAGCAAAACAGGAAAGTAAATAAAGGAATCGTAAAGTCCAAAAGTAGAGCATAAGAATCTGGGCGAACGAGGACTAGATATGGAGCTTAAGACGTTTGCGTCGCTAGATGGAAAACTAAGTAAGATCAAGAACATTAGGATTTCGTCGACATACCTCTTTAGGTTTCGAATCAAAATAGAATATTTTCTGCCTCTTTTGGGTAGTTTTCCGCAAAACAGTAACAACAGGAGATGTAGCGCGCGGTTGAGGAGATGGTGGCGAGAGTGGAAGTAGTAGTGGTTGTTGTGGTTTGAGAAACTCAGAACGCGTTATAGAGGAAAGCCGTTTGTTTTTAGAATTGGTTGTAAGAAAGTCAACAGTCAAAAAATGAACACCATGGGCTGTTAGAATATCTACGTTAGAAAAAGGAACAGTATTGGCTGTAAGAGTATCAACCTTACAAAAAGAAACACAATCAGAGAACAATTCAGTTACGTTAGATAAAGGAACAGAACTAAGTAGAACTTTATCAAAAGGAGCAGGATCAGGAAGAATTTTGTCAACATTAGACAAAGAAATAAAAGCAAGTATAACTTCATCAACAGTAAATAAAGAAACATGAACAGGTCAAATTTTGACAACAGCAACAGGCATTAACGATACCGGTTTACTAATTTCATCAGGGCCTTCTCTGAAAATATTAGAAGTGATCGCTACTTCAGCTGCATCTGCTATTGCAGACTCGACAGGAATTTCTCTAGTAGAATCATTTATGAAAGTACAAACGAACTCTTGAGTAGCTAATTATGTCACTAATTTGAAGAATAGCCTTCAATTGTGTAGGAAGCACAGGCTGAGGTGGAAGTCAAAAAGTAGGATCTTTTTGATCATCGTCCGCAGCTAAGAGCTGAAGAAATTTGTTCGAAGTCATATTTGTCGAAGAATGGTATGTTTTGGCAGTAGTAGTAGAATGAGCTGGATGAGGTACAGAAGAGAATGTAGAATTAGCAACAGAAGAGATTTTGTTCTTATTAGTAGTAGAATAACAATTCGGACAAATGCGTCAAGTAACCCCTTTTAAGTCCCCAAGCATGGCAATGGAGTAATTGAGGACGAGTACAACGTGTCGCCACATGACCAGGTTGGTCGCAATTAAAGTATATGACCTGACGAGTAGAAGTAGACACGGAAATAGGACCAGAAAACGCTACAGAAGAAATATTTGACCTAAAAGTAGGCGTAGAAGAAATCTTGACTGATCGATCATGTGGAGTGATAGTTAGTTTCTACAATTGTGGCGGATTTGAAAGGTGAAATCTGGTTCTACATATGCGGGTTTATCTTGTCTAAGAACTACGCAGTTATTGACCCTAAACTTTTTCGACTCCAACTTCAGACATTCGTCCTCTAATTCTTACAAGGAGAGGATAGTAGGCAATTGGCCTGCATAGAATGGAGCAAGGTTATGAGCCACAATATCCAATTGAAGAAGCATACCCTCGGAACATGGAAGTCATACACGCCAGATAGTCAGCAATGTGTTCCGATGGACCCTGCGTCCTACATAAGATATCATCAAATAGTCTTCGTTTATGATCAGTTATGATAACTCAATCAAAGGCTAGCACAGCCCGCAGAATACGTTAAAATATACGCAAAGGAAGAAATTGAACTCTAAACACAAAATTGTTAGGAGCTACAAAAATAGAATATAGAAATACTGATAGCAACAGGTAGGAACAACAAAATATAATCTAGGACTATTAATAGAAATAGGGCGCCAGTGTTTTCAAGAACTCAAATCTCCAGCGAAAACACAATTCTGGCAACTCTGTAGGACGTAAAATTTACAGAAAATCCTGAAGTAACAGACAAGAAGCAATAAAACGAACGCAACAGAAATTTTTATAAGGACGAAACGATGTATGTACAAAATTAATTCAGGGTCGAATGTTAAGTAGAAATAAAGGTTTTTAGGAGCCAGACGGTTAGAAAAGGAGTGATTTCGAAAGTCGGGGCCAAATTTAAGTAAAAGAAATCGGGGCCACACGTTGGGTTTGCCAGAATTTTATGTTAAGTTGAAAAGAGGGGAAACGTATATTTAAAAAAAACAGTAGAGAAAGAGATAAACCGGGCTAGCTGCAACCGCGGAGAGTGGGGTGAGTCAGGGTATACCAAATTAATAAAGCAGGCGGCATACAGGTATAAATTTTATTTACAAGCAATTTTTTGTATAAGAGAACAAACAGGTGGTATAAACAAATAAAATAATAAAAATCAAATTCAGCCCGCGGCGAAAATATTTGTATTATAATAGTTGTATAATTTACAAAGCAAATAACAATAATGCAAGCGTTATAAAGGAGATGCGGTTGCTTATAGCGGATTTAACTCTTACATTTGTCAGACCACATTTCGAAACCCGTATGCAGATTATAATTTTTGCAACAGGATTGCGTACCACTATAGAAAGAATCGTTAGGATTCCAGTGCCAAATCCGCCACCACCAATAGGAGATGTACGCAATCGCTTTTGCTAATTTTGCCGCAAAAATAGAAAAAGCAATCTTGCCCATCTGCCAAGAATATGCGTCAACCATAACGTATCATTATCATTAAGTCTTCAGTCCTGGAACTGGTTAGACGCGTACCTCCATTGTGTCCTATTCTGAGTTAACCTACACACTTCGCTAAAATTCCCACAGTCTGCAAACTGCGCTGATCTCTACTATGTCTAATGCTAACCTATTCGTTTCAATTTTTAAGTTTTCTAGCTTTCCTACTTGCGTCATAATTCTGACATTCCACGCTCTGACTCGCAGAATGGACACGACTCTTTTTTTATACTTTCCGATCACATCCTCCGACGTAGTTCACTCCGGGAGATCCGAATGAAGGACTATTTTAACTCTGGAATTTTTTACCCCAGAGGATAGCATCATCTTACATATCAATTGAAGTACGCTGTGTACTTGGGAGGTAATGTGGTGGTTTCCCGTTGTCTTCCACATCGCAGTAATTTGTCTTAGAATGCCATACCGACCCGTATGGTCTGCCAATCTATACTGTAAGAGCTGTTGCCCTCTTTCGTGGTCATGTCTCAGTCTGGTTCCTCACAAAAGTATGGACTTGGCACTTAACCTTGAATGTATGTCATATGAACAACGCATTTTCTTATCGCGGTTAAGAGCAGGTTTGAAAGTAATGCCCTGAAACTGATATAGGTAAACATAACATTGAAATTTTGATTTACAGAAATGCTTAGAATGTAGGAAAACTTGTATGATCTCCCATAAGCATTTCGTTTAAATTTTAAGAATCTAACCCCAAACATGTTTGATTGTTCTAGCAATTACTAACCAATTTACATTTTGCACAGAAAAATAACTAAGGATATTGATTTTTTGTATTCTTGGTAAATTGTAAAGGTTTGTGGTGGCTTGTATAGCCATTGTCTAGATGTACTAAAACTTCATGCGCACTATAATTTCTTGTCAAGTTGTCATCAGATCAAAGTCAGATGCCAAGTCCACACTGTGGAGAGACTCTCGTCTTTTACTAAACTGAAATGAAATTTCATTTGTAAGTAATTACAAGGTCGTACTTTAAGGGAAAGAGGAGAAATAATTTTCTCAAATCGTCTCAGTATGAGATATCTAAAAAACGCGTCAAATTGACATCGTAAGTAAAGTGAGCTACTATTGACTGAGCTTATTGGTAAAAAGAACACACTTAATCTCCCCCACATGAATTTAGGTACCTACATTTTGGTTTTTTAATGCTGCAAGCGAAGGTACTACATTGGCCAAGAAACGAGTTTTTTCTTACCTGGAAATTTTGAATTTTGCTGAACCCTTGCTGTTGCAACCAAGGTAGGGATTTTTAACGTACGTGACAACACACACACGAGACTCCATTTTACCTCTCATCTGAACGAAGACGTTTTTTTGTGAAAAATGCTTGCCTAACTTTTTTCAAGCGGACCGTGTCTGAATTCGAACCCGGGACCTTGGGCATAGTAGTCACACTCATACCAACTACACCACGGAGCCGCCTCGAATTTAGGTACTACCAGAATACTAATTCTATTCACCGTCGAGACGGTTGCGCCAGATCAACCGGCGCTCGATAGGGTTTCAAGTCAATTATAATTTGGACTCGGAAAGACAACCCGGTCGAATTCACACAAATTTGGTAAGAATCGGGTTTGACTGCTCTGGTAAACGCACCTGGGACCTTAAATAATAGAAAAAAATTCTTTTTTACTTTGTCTTCGGCAGAAAACTGGGGGTGAAAGCGTACCAAGACGCGACCCCTCTCTACGACATCGGTAAGTTTGAGCGCATTACGACTATGTCTGAGCTGTCTTTTCCCTACATTTGTTTGTAACTTTTCTTTAGCTAAAAACACAAAATCCTTGAGTTGTCTTTCACAATCAGAACGACTGATCGATTTTACATAATCATTTGGCCTTTGGCGGTCGAAGTGCACTGCATTATCTATTTCAGAACTTCCTTCAAATTCAACAATCTCTCGATATGGTTTTTGAACACCTCCTCCAAAACTTTCTTTGCGTCCCTAACACTCGCAATATCCTTATTTGAGTACCCTTTTCTGCCAATCTCGTCCTAAACACCGTGCTCAATCTCAACATAAATATCGCATATGACAACCCGGTTTATGTTTTCCTGTCCGACTAACACAAATTTAAGTTCTTGCAAGTTGTTGCAAACATTCCCTTCAATGACCATTTCTCAAAACTAATTTCAATAGCGAATCGGTCCATTCAGTCAAATCCTAAAATCACATCTTTCATCAAATATGGTATAACAATGAAAGGACAACCGAAATGCACACTGCCGCTAACGACTTCCAAATATGCCTTTACTTTACTCTTTAAAGCCCCAAAAGATGTTATGCCAGAAGCCGGTAATAATGAGATAATGCCCTGCTTAGTGGCTACAACTTTTTCATAAAAGTCCTGACTGATGCAACTCATAACCAATCCAGTGTCGACTAGGATATCCAGGCATATCCTCTCTACAATTGTTCTTATCAACAGAACCTTATTCGCCGGACTACTTTCGGGTTTATTCTCCCCTAACAAATCATCGTAATTATCGCTGAACAACGTAGAAACTACACCATCATTCCTACGATCCGTATCTGGCCTATGTTGGTTATCACACTCTCTTTCGTCCTTCTCCGTCACTTAATTAGGGGCCCCATTATAGACATTGTTCACCTGATAATTCCGACCACCAAAGTGATCACCCCCCGAATTACGTCTACCAGCACCACCTCTTCTATTAGAATACGGAAATAATTTGCGTTCATCCATAGCATCAAACAGTCGTAAATATCGCCCAAACTCATCAATAGTTTTTATCCTAGAGTAATAATTCTCCTGCGTATCTCGGCAACAAAATGATCAGCCAAAATGTCGATAATCTCCTCCTCGAGGGGAGTCACCTTCAAATAACTCGCCTCTTTGCATTTTAAAAGAATAATCCTCACGTGACCCTCTTTCGAGGGTGCCGTACTTGAATTCATTGAAATATAACTGTTGCATCCAAGAATCCCAATAGCGATCCAAGAACAATCTTTTGAAACTATTGAAATCTGCGCAATTTCTCTCCTTTCGCCCCAGCCAGCTGCCCAATCGCGCTAAGCACTAATAGCTAGCGCTAGTTATTTATGGTGCGGTACTTCCGCCTCGTTAAATAATGCCTGTAATTTATTTATAAACATAATCGGGTTTATACGACCATCTGGTCTAAAAATTATCGAGGTACCCCCCAATTCCTTCCAAACATTTAAATATTGAGAACCACTTATCCCTGGGCAATTATTAATTGACCCTCATTTACTTTCCTATCGGACTGTTCGCTAACGGCCTCCAAATTACTCTGAATCTTATCAGTATCATGCAAATCAATTTTTAAAAGTTTCAAACTTGACTGAATATCCCCAATGCCTCCATTTAATCTTCTGCTATTGTTGGCAAGGTTACGGCAAAATTTGCATTGCATATTTCGTTGTTGGCTTTCAGATTTGCATTACTCTCCTTCATAAGTGTAGTTAAGTTTAAAAATCCTCGTCGCTTTCAGCACTCGAATTTCGCTCTGCTGCCTTCGTGTTTTTGTTTTTGCACCCTGTCATTGTTTACAGTACAATGTAATTCTATCCTAATTTAGAGTGTAGTATAAGCATTAACAATTATTATCTCTCTAAACCTCACGTCCCACAGTTGCGCGCCAAATATCAAAAATATCAAAAACTTACTTTCAGTTTTAATAAGAATAAATTATAAAAAGAAATTAAGTATATTAATCAGACAGGGCATATAATAGTTCGAAACATATACTTGATTATGTCCTTGATTGAATCTACATGAATTTAAACCGTTTCAAACTACACAGCTATTTTTCCAACGGTTCAATAATTGAATTAAAAGTAAACTCTTGATACAGCACTGGATCTCAAAAAATAGTTTATCTTAGTGTTGTTGCGATTGAGACAAATGCTTGTCAGCGAGACGTCATACTAATTTTAACTTAACTTCTATAAATAAGGCTCTTTGTAAACAGTTTTCACAGTTTTGAAAACCTCATCATCAGTAGGTCTTCGGTCCTAAAACTGGTTGGATTCGTTCCTACATTGTTTCATATTCTGAGCTAACCTACACATTTCCTTGAAATTCTTACAGCCTACATCTTTCACTTGTATGCAATAGTCTAATGTAGGTCTACCTCTACTCCTCTTTTCTCCTTTCTAAGCTTTTAATAAATTACGCTCTATTCCTTTAGCATGTGTCGTATTTTCCTATTTTTTACTGTTTTCCACATATTTTTTCTTTCCCTATCATTTCGAGAACCTCTTTGTTCGTAACTTTGTCTATCCATGACACCTTCATTATACGTCTGTAGCACCGCATTTCTCTTTGTCCACGTTTCACAGCCGTACAGTGCTGTGCTCCACACATAGGAGTTTAGCAATCTTCTCCTTGTTTCTATGTTTGTTGTCTTTGAACATAGTAGTTGCTTTTTTTGTTAAATGCAGCATGGCCTTGCGCTAATCTTTGTTTTATATCTTTTGTACTCTTCCCATCTTGTGTTATTTGACTTCGTTTGTAGCAGAAATCATTAGCCTTTTGTAAATTCTCGTTTCCTATTTGAATTCTGGTTTTTGACTTATTCACCCTTCCTTTCCATACTGGTACTTTGGTTTTATTTTTGTTAATTTTCATACCGTATCTCTGTTAGAACCGTTTTCTTTTCATTAAGAGCTGCTTCTTATAATTCTTCTTTGCTAAATACTACTACCACTATATCATCTGCAAATTTAATATCAATCGTTTGTCCCTGCATAATAATTCCAAATGTCCTTCTACATTTGACAGTATTTATTCCATTTTCAATATACACGTTATAATTAACGGAGATAGGGTACATCCTTGACTCACCCCTTCCCCAGTATTTACTTCTCTACTTTCCTGCTCTAATTGTATTAACGATGTTTACCCTTTGTGTAAGCTATGTACAATTCGTCTATTCCTATAACTCATTCCAATCTTTTGAGTATTTCGAATATTTTCTCCCGGAGATCCGGAGACCGGACTATTTTAACTCCAAAATTCTTAACCCTAGAGGATGCCATCATTTTAAAACATTTTCAGTACGCTGTGTACTTGGTAGGTAATGTGGTGGCTTTCCGTTGCCTTCCACATCGCTGTAGTATGGCTTAAAGTGTCATATCGATCCCCAAGGTCTCTGCCAGACTAAGTACCGAAAAAGCTGCTGCCCTCTTTCGGGGACCTGTCTTAGTCTGGTTCCTCACTAAAGACCCCATTAATTTGGTTAAAATTTTAGTTTTTCTCTCAAGGTCACTGCAACACGCAAGCCATTCTCTCCCTTGTAGTATTTTAAAACTTCTTCAAGGTGCAGGTCCGTTCAGAATGAGTTAAAAACCTGCGAGTTATGAATTCTCTTGCTGTTGCACCTGGTATATGTTACATTTAATGTTTTAACCTTTTGTAGGTGACCATTGAAAATTTCTAATATATTTGTCAAAATTACAATCAAATGAATAAACTTATCAAAAGTTTGGCGGAACGAGAATAGAACCTGACTTACAACATAGACATTCTACAGCTTTTGGGATCCATTTTTATGTTAAAGCTTCCTACACATACGCACGTATGCATAGACGTACGCACGTATACACACACAACACATACACGCACAGACACACGCACTTACATGCACAGTTTCCAGGATCACACGTTGGTGTATACACACGCACGCACACACTCGTGCACACGCATACACACACACGCGCGCGAACTCTAACGCATGCATTCATGCACACACACCGCCGCACACACGCACGCATACACGCGCGCGCACATACACATACACACGCGCTCGCGCGCGCACACACACACACACTTAAAAGTTAGGTTAGTGGCGTTTTTGTAATATTTTGGGTAATTTTAAAGTTTACACCATTTTTATAATTTTAAAATTTGTAGAAAAAGGCATATTTAGTTAATAAGTTCTAATACAAAAACGTTCCAACAAGTAAATACAATAGATTATTGTTTGTTGATTGATATGCTATGACTTATTAAAAAATAAATTCATCTTTTTCTACACCACCGCTATGTTGCTACTGTCAATAGAGCTGCATAAAATTATGTCAATTTTTTTTGTATTTTGTTCTCATTATTAATTTTGTCCCGAATCAAATCACAAATACTTTATTTTCCTTCATTGGGCATTTGTGGTATATTAATATATATTGTCCATTTGGTGAAGCATACTATTGTACTGTTGGTTGATCATTTACACAGTACCAAAATTTAATAATTTGAAATGAAAACATAAATAAGATAAATTGTCATGGCTGCTGCTAGTAGTGAAGGTTCGCCAATATCTTCAAATGTTTTTGGTTCTCATCATTCCGAACGAACTACATCAAGATCCCCGTCTTTATCCTCGATTTTAGATGAATTTCAATGGACGCCCCTTTTAGTTTCAAGATCTAAAATTAGAAAACACAAGGGATCCCATAAAGGTAAATATTTTGCAAACACTCACTCGCTACATATTTTGCACGTTCAATATACACCACTTTATAATCTAGCTTTGCGGTAAAATTAATTCTACTCTTTACTTTTTATGCTAAATTCGTTTTGTAACACAACTGAATCATTGATATGCCATTTAGTGAAATAGCAAACCAAGCAGTATCCCTGTCTCTAGTCTAGCCCAACAAAAACATTATTTTCATTTATAATTTTTTTGATTGCATAATATGCTTTTTATATGGGAAGGTTCTTTAATTTATTGAATTTATTGTGAAGAAACTGCTGCCGTACGGTACATTACTGTACACTTCTTTCATTTTGCAGTACCTTGCAAACAGATTTGTGTTTAGCTATCATAATATAGACTACGTTTATTTCGGTTACTTCAATCCGGTTTGAAATCAAGCTGCTCCAGTAATCCACTTTCAAGCTTGGATTTAAACACGCAAGAATATGATTTCAAGCGGCTTAAACAGTTCAAGTCAATCCCAAAAATTTACAGCTTGACTTGACTGAAGCGGCTTCAAACTACCCATATAAACGGGTAAGCACTTGAATTTACCTGAAATGACACTTCAAGTGCATATTCGTACCTAACTTCGCTTCATGTCATTTTCCGGTCTTTATTTTTATCAACATAACCGAGAAAGTAATTTAATAACTCCTTCTTCTTTTTCAAACCCTTTACATATAAACGCTTGGGATTGGGATTGACAATTAAAGCCGCTCGACTTCAATCGGGATCGAAGTAACCGAAATAAACGTAGTCATAGACTACGCTTAAATCAGTGATTTCGATCCAGATTGAACTAAAGCAGCTAGTGTAAACCACTTTCAAGCTTTGACTTAAACATATAGGATTATTATTTCAAGCAACTTGAACCGTTCAAGTCAATTCTAAAAATTTACAGCGTGAGTTGACTGAAGATGCCTGAAACTGACGATATAAACAAGGAAGCACCTCAATCCATTTGAAATAGCATTTCAAATGACAAATCCCTCCCTAACTTTGCTTCATTTCAATGTTAACATAACCTAGAAGAAAAATTATAATAAATTTCATTAGGACTTGGTATTGAAATATTTCCTACCATTTTCAAATCATTTCGATTTAAACATTTGGAATTGCGATTGACTGCTGAAGTTGCTTGATTTCAATTCGGATTAAAATCGCCGATATAAATGTTGTCACTGAAATATAAATAAATGCTGTTATTCCCTGTATTATTTATTGAGTTATAATATAGTTCTACATGGATGAGGTAGTGACAAGAGACTAAGCCTTGTTATCACTTTTCTCAGTAACTAGATTTATATTTTTTTTGTAGAAAACTTAAGTAGGCTATACATACCGTATTACTTTGAATTTAGGACACCCTCGAATTTAAGACGCACCCTTGTTTTCAAAACGTTTTTTGGAGAAAAAAAATATCATTGAATTAAGACGCATTACACTTACTAGGTTAATTTAGGAAAGGAAGTTTTAGAAGAAATAAAAAACTTAGGATACTAATAATCAATACCCATATATTTCTTCAACATTATACGAAATAACGTATTATAAACTAACAAGTACATAAGCTTACTTCACACAATTTCATTTGCAATAAAAAAACACAGTAAAAAAGAGTAATGTAATTTTTATGCTTTTAATTGCTATTGTCGGTTGTTGAATCGTCGTCATTGTCAGACGTTGAAGTTGAATCATTTACGTCGCCTTCGTCACCATGATTTCATACATGATCATCTTCAGAGCATCCGATGCATTCGATATTCAGCACTTCAAAAAGGATTTGATGAGTATACTCGGCGGGTAATCTTCCCAAGCTTTTGAAATCCATCCTACAATCGTACCTGCTGAAACTCATTTAATTTTGCCAGTTGGTGTGAGGGGGTGTTCATTTTCAGTTAACCACTGATTGTATTGCGCACGAATACGATCTTTAAAGGCTTTATTAACACCCACATCAAGTGGCTGTAACTGACTTGTCATACCTTGCGATGTGAAATACCTGGGTATTTATAATTTAGGGTAAATACCCATGGTAATTACCCAGGTAAATACCCAAAATTCATAAATACCTGGGTATTTTTAAATTTGTATAAAATCAAGATTAGGATTAAGCTAGACCTTATAAAATCTATTTAAATAAATGACACTTTACTCAAACTAAGAGTCTTCCATTTGTGCACGCTTAATAAACCATTTTAATGTGTTTATGAAGCTCAAGCATACGCAGTTTTCATTATTTATATTAGTTGCTATTTCTTTTTGCAGTATTATTTGAACTATATTGACTGACAACCTAAACCTTGGTAATAGCATATATTATAAAATATTAAGCATTTTTATTTCAATTATGTACTTGTGAGTTGTGACACTTGTATAACACAAGCAAAACAGTTAAATTAGTTACACAAAACTATATGCGACTCTTGACGTAGACCTCAAATACAGTAAATTCTGTACACAAAACAAATAAAACTTATTTTTCATTGCATACAATATTAATAGTTTGCTTTAATCTGAATTATTTTCATCACTTGAGTGGCTCGACAACGACATATGTTCCTCTTCATCATCATCGGTATCTGTAGATGACATTTCCATCTTATCTTCTTCGTTCATTTCCAACTGAACATCTCAAAACCACCATATTCTTCCTTATTTTCTGTTCGTTTCTGTTTTTTAACTTTAGGATGATTGATGTTGTTAAGCAATTTCCAATTATGAGACAAATAAGTGGTCTCTCCGGCTTGTTCAGTTGACAGTCTATTTCTTTTCTTACTATGGATCCAGCTGAACGTGCTGAAAGTTCTCTCAATTGCAGCAGATGTCACAGGAGCGTCCAGGATTCTCACGGCTACATCAGCCAACACGCAAGTCCCTCTTAATTCTCTCCACCGTAACATGGGACTGATTGCCTTCTCTTTTTCAGAATCTTTTACCCCTTCCCAGACAAAAGCTCTTTGCCACATTCCTTCTTTATCTCTATAATCAGCTACATTTTGTCGAAGTTCAACTCCTTTCAATCCCATACTGTTTCCAACTTCACAAATAAAATGAATAGCATCAAGAAGCTCTTCAGGTTTAAGTTTGCAACCCTGAGAAGGATTCAACAAATCAACAGCAAGATGAATTTTTCTCACATCAAGCTTCATCCGTTTCTCTAACTTTTTCAGCACCTCTTTCTCATCAGAATTCTTTAGAGGAGTCTCTGAAATCTCGTTTTTAAGATTTTTATTGAAGATTGTTACGTTTTTGTCGTGTGGCTCCACGTTGGGCGCCAAAATCTTTGTTACGTTTTTTCCGTGGCGCCACGTTGGGCGCCAAATTTATGCTACGTAACACAAAGAAAGTCAAAGAAATGACCGGGCTCAATCGGAGAGTAGGGGGGGTTGTAGAAAGCAGACTGACCTATGATGTATGCGGCGGTAAGGAGTTAGTAACAGTACCTGCAATAAAAGAAATTAGAATAGCAAACCTGCAATAAAAAAAGATTAGTCCTGCAAACCTGAAATAAAGAAAAAGCATAGCAGCAATGCATAGTCTAAGTTATTCAGTACTTTGTAGAATGTAAATAAAACTGTTTAGATAAACTATATGTATAATATAATCACGATAAAAGCATTACAAAAATTTTTATCACAAAGTGAGGTAATATTGGGGAGTAGCAGAAACGTTTCCTCACACACCAATTAAACATAAATCAGACAAAATATTAACAAAAGATAAATAGATAAAACACAATTGATATGAGTAATTCAGCAGTATTGATTTTTTTCTTTCTTTTTTTTTTAATCGCAGGCAAGTCTATTGTAAAAGGTATCAGGACGACGAAGATATGGCAAAACAACGGATAGATATTTAAAGTAATAACAAGTAAGAAATAGTTCAACTTACAAAAGTTCTTCAGCAACTCTTCCTTGCAATTGAAGTGTGGGATTCACCATGTCCTTCACTAACGAAGCACTTCACCCTTGACTGTGAGGGTGTTGATGGAATTTCTTACACTTTACACTAATCACACCTACGTATTTCACTGGTGTTAGCAGCGGACATTATCAGGCTGATGGAACTATGTAGCATTGATAAATTTATTGTTAATTCTATTTCCTGAGACAATAATGTCGAAATATTTGGTAACACAAATCGAAAAAAAAAGGTAATAAAAATTTAGAATCACGGGCTTTCAAGGCACGATGTAATGCATTAAAACTAACAGTAACGTGATGTGTTTTATTTGCTACCTATGGTAACAAAAAAAAATCTAAGGCTTTAAAAAAAGAACCACGAAGACTAGATCGCACACACAGTTTAAATAGCAAAAGACAAAGCACCAACAAAAAAACACAATGAGTAAAGCAACGCGTATCACTAAGTCAATCTTCCGTAGAACGCCCGACAAGTTCTACTACTTTTATTTCCAACAGAAAAGCAACAAAAACCAATCAGTAAAGCAACGCGCATCACTAAGTCAATGTTCCGTAAACAAGCACGTGCGGTCGAGTAAAAAAACGTTTGCCTATAAAGCATCTTTCCTTCAATGTAATCAGAACTACACTGCTACAGTTAATATACAACTTTATTTCACAGGAAAAACAACTAAAAATCGTGTCGTGTTTGTTCATGAACAATTCAAAAAATTTATACCGCATTCTTACTATTTTCAAAGCAACAAGGAAAACGTATTTTTAAAGTACTTAATGTATAGGAACAAAGAACCAAACGACAACTTTCAGAGCAAACAGGACACAGTATTATCAACGTAAACAATATATAGGAACGAAGAACAAACGACAACTCCTCATCTATTTTCATTCGTTTCAAAGCAAACAGCAAACAGTCTTCTCAACGTAACGTAATTAACATCTAGGAACAAAGGACAAACTACAACTGCTCGCTATTACAACCGCTTATCGACTCTTATCTCGACCTTGTTAATAACATAAGGAACATCCAAAACGTGAATGCAACAATCATATCTACTAATTAATTACGGCGGTTTATCATTTTCAATAAGTACGAATAATCCTATTTACAATTCATTGCACTTTATTTATTAATGAAAATCAAACTTCAATTTATCTACTTTTAAAGTAATACCCACGAGTTAATAAATATAAAACATAGAGATAGTAGTTGCCGAAATGTGTTTACCAATTGAGTAGTGTAAAAAGGTTAAACTATAAAAATGCCCGTTACAAGATTGTTAAATTTTGTAAAAACCCTGTGGATCTGCGGAGTGTTTGACTCGAATGCAGTGATAAGTTCAATGATTGGGTGTAAGATGTTCGCCATTTTTTCAACTCTGACCCAAAACACGCCATCATCAAACATCTGACGTTTCATGTCTGATGTGATTTCTGCTTCCTCGCTAACAGCTAGTTTTTGAAGCACGGATTTGTTTGATAGCAGACTCTGTAAGCAGAACAAGTTGCTTCCCCATCTTGTTTGTCCAGGCAGTTTCAAAGAAATCCTATCTTTCAAATTTTTGTTCGATTGAAAGCGGTCAAACAGTGCTTTTAAGACATGACTATTTTTTATAGTTTTTACTATGTCAACGACAGTAGCCATAAAAGATTTGACGGTATTGCATGATGTCGTTACAAAGAAGGTGTAAAAGGTGAGCTAGACAACCTAATGGTACAATTGACGGGTACTTTTTCTTTACCAACGCCAAGGCAGCTCGCATGTTGGAAGCGTTGTCTCCAATGATTACCAAAAACTTCTCAGAGCCATAATTTTCAATTATGTTGATTATCAACTCATCTAAGTAAGGTGCATTGTGTCTGTTCTCCTTTGTTGCGACAAATTTCACAAACAGTGGCTCTGGCTTTGTAACAACAACCTCACTTTGCATTTCTGCGTACTGAGCTTAAAGGTGCGTGTAAGTAAGGCGATACCTTGATGGTGGTTTGTAAGATGGACGAATTTTTTTGAAGAATTCTATCCATAGTGGATGTTCAATTATTGACAAGGGTGCACCATTTACGAAAATATCTTTAGCTAAACTTTGGTTAAGGCTTTCCTGAAACAAAAAAGACTGCATATTAAAATGCAACTCTTTTCAATTACACAACACATAACACGTAATTCAACTCAATCTAAGGAAGAGGTTTTGATTAAAATTACTTAAATTGTAGGGACATAAGTACCAACCTAAGTGCATGAAACTGTAAGCTCATAAAAATGCTTCTTGGGAGCGTTGTCATTTTTGTGTGTCTTTGGAAGAACACAAGAGTTAGGTAAAAATAAATATTTTGTTAAAAATTATTAAAGTTTGCAATTACCAAAACTTTGACCTTTGGGTTTTATCTAAAAAGGTTTGCCATAAACAAAAAAAAATTGATTCCGCCGTAGAGCGTGATGACTTTTATGGTCATTTTAACATTGGGAAGCATGCTACCTTTTACATGAAGCTTAATAATAATTTCTTTTATTTACTTACATTCAACTGACTGTCCATATGGTCTAAAAATTAACCAATCCTCCTCCACCGATATTCGAAGTTGTGGATGATGGTCGATTGAAAATCAAACGATTACTTCTCATTCTCTCAGAGATGTTACTAACACTGCTTTCAGATGTAATTGGCGATGTTGAACTGATAGGTTGCATATGCCTATCACTTGAACTTGATTCAGGTTCTTCTGGTACAAAAAGCATATTTACATTCAACTCGTTTTGCTTTGATTTATATAGAGTTGTTTTCTTATCTGTGTCTGTTAACATGGATACTTGAGTCATACAGTATTTGGCTTTAAATCAAGAATTTTCTTCATATCCTCATGACACTTAAAACACTTCCTTATATGTTTGGTCATTTTATTAAGTATTCAGTACTGCAGTATTTGCATACAACACCAACACCACTTTTTTTATTTTCTTTAAAAAACTGCCAAGTTGAGCCCTTTTTCTTGACCATTTTTCACACGTAACTATTAGCAAAAAGGAAGTAAAGGAAGTAAAACTTAAAAATAAAACATTAACTTAAGCAGGAAAGCTGCTCCTTTAAAGGATTAGTTACAAGAAATAACTGCTCTCAGTAACTAAAATCTCATTACTAAAAGTTAGACTGTGTGTAAGTACTTGCGGTGGTTTTTTACACATTCACAATACTTTTTTTAGCTGAGCAAACCTGTACAATGTAATTAATCCGTTTATAAAATGTTTTAGGTACAAAAAATATTTAAAAAGGTATTATTCATTCTTTTTGCGAAGATGTTAATTTTATTTTGTAAACAACATTTTAAAAACTGAATACAATAACAGTGTTACTAACCTCAGTTACTTAATTGAATTAAATGTTTTTTTAAAGCTCAAAAACCCACATTTTGGATATTTACCCATTGTCAGGGCAATGGGTAAATACCCCAGTAAATACCCAATTTATAATTACCTACCCACTGGGTATTTATCCGGCTCACATCACTATCATACCTCCAGGAATGACTACTAAATCGCATTTTCCATTTGCCAATTTGGTATTAATGTTGTCAGATAAATGACCGCGAAACGCATCCATCACTAACACTATCTCGTTTGAGAAGTCCACCCGGTCTACGCTCCATACGCACCCTAACCAATCTTGCATAAGTTCACTTGTCATCCAGGCCTTTTTTTTAAGCTCGAACAATAATCCCATCACAGAAGGTTTCTTTTGGAACAGTTTTTCTGTTCTGGATTACATAAAGGCGGTAGCTTATTGCCATCAGCAGTAGCACTCAGCATAACAGTTACTCTTAATTTTTCGTAGCCGGTTGTTTTCACCGTTACTTGTTTTTGTCCCTTCTCACTGACCGTCTAATTTCTTGGCATGTCAAAGAAAACAGCAGTTTCATCAGCATTACCGATTTCACTAAGATGGTATCGTTTCTCTAACCTTAGTTGTATTACATGACGTTGATATTGAACCAATTTATCCCATAATCAGATGGTAGTTTCTGGCAAATCGTGGTTCTACGACGTAATGATAGACATTGTCTTTTCGTGAATTTTGCACACCATCCACGACTAGCTTTAAATTGAAGAGCTTTATCGGTAGCAATTTCTCTGACTTTTAACATTAATGCTTCACGCGTTACTGGAAGACCTTTTGTGCGAAGTTCTTTAAAATAAGTTAAAATGGCAGCATCGATTTCCGGATGTCTTCCATGTTTTTTTGTTGTTCGTTTACACACGAATAACTTGTTTTTCATTTTACGCCAACCACGAACATTCACTTCATTAATCGAGAACTGTTTACCAGCGGCACGGCACGATTTCCTATATTTTCAGCACACAAAATAATTTTACGTTTAAATTTCACGTCGTATGTAAAATGCTTTCCCATAATAAAAAAAAGGTACGGTATTAACAAAACAACAACTGTAACGATTACAACTGCAATGTTTGGGACAGCAACACTGTCTGACGATGACAAGCGACGACTGACAGGAAATGGGAACAGGTTTACAAGTGTTTAGTCATCACTTTTATAAACACCATTATTCAATTCCATGAAAGATGACTCATATATGAAGAGAAGGATAGTATAGTATGTCGATAGCATAATGTAGCAAATACAAAAACACTACTACTATTGTACGTATAATAGGACATTTTAGCTCATATAATAGGTCGTTTAACGGTAATACATGTGGTCAATGAAGAAAGTACCTCGAATTTAAAACGCACCCATTATTTTAGACGTTGAACCGTGAAAAAAAAATGCGTCTTAAATTCGAAGTAATACAGTAATTACTTTGGCTCAATACTCCTGTATTATTGTGTACAACCTCTGTCACATCATAGATCAAAACAATTAGCATTAGGATAAATAGAAGTATTTTCTCTTTTGAAGAAAATAACCAATCAACCACGGTATTTGCCCAAGAAAATAATGATTGTCAACCCTTGTAATAATGATCATGTCTGACAATAGTCACTAAAATTTTATAATTCCTAACTGGTTCTATTGAAGTAAAAATGTATAACAACTCTATCAGTTTGATACAATCTTTTCAGAACTTATTTAGAATATTGTTTTATATTCACAAGAGAATTCTAACTATAGTGTTTGATTTGGAATGCTACACATTAGAATTATATGTCTTAGGTTTTCACTACAGAAAAGTTCCGACTCAGTTATTTTGCTTATAAATTTATATTGGTTAAAAAAATTTAGGATGCTAGTCCTTTAATTTAAAATACGGACGATTGTTCTGAATGGCCATTATAATGTGCAACTATTTTGGTAACATTATTGCATCTTTCGATGGTTTATACTTATTGTGTCTATCAGAAGTGGCCCGAATTTGGTAAAAACGTTAAAAAAGTATATTTTGTGCCCCATCATGGTGAGTAGACGGTGCATTTAAAATTTTAAAAATAGTTAATTTACCACTACAAACTATAAAGTTAGGCAACTCTGTTTACTTGTCATGCGTATCTAGGATGAGATTAGACAGGCAGGCGCATTCTCAATATTTAAATAACCTAGAGAAAGGAATTGTGGGCGATCCACGTAACTTTTGGAAATACTTACAAGCTAAAAAACAATCCTCTAATATACCACAATCACTAATGATTAATGATAAAATGTCCTCAGATAATCAGGCTATTGCCAATGCCTTTTCGAATTATTTTAAGAGTTCTTACATAATTCCAACTGCAAATTTACAATACCCTTAGCCACATGCTACTGATGTACAAACAATTTTCAGTATTGAATCATTTTCTGAAGAGAAAGCATTAATTGCTTTAAAAGGCTCAAGAGTAAAGCTACTGCAGGACTAGATGGGATTCCTCATTTCTCTTAAAAGATTGTTTAGTAGTTCTTGCTAAACCTCTTACTATAGTCTTTATGCTTACGTACCGGTGTGTATCCAGATAAATGGAAGATTTCTAAAATATACCCTGTGTATAAAGCAGGTGATAGGAGCTTAGTTAAGAACTAAAGACCTATAAGTATAATTAATAACTTCAGTAAAGTTTTTGAGATTACTTTGTACAATAGGATATACGGCTATTTTGAGAGATGTATAAATGTGAGCCAACATGGTTTTGTTAGTGGAAAATCAACAACTACTAATCTATTTTGCATAATGCAATTTATTGCGAAGCTTTTGATAATAGACAACAGTGCGACATAATATATATATGGATCTGTCAAAAGCTTTTGACCATGTAGATCATCAGCTACTATTAATAAAACTGCAAAAGTATAGTTTTTCAGATGCAGTTCTGACTCTCTTCCATTCGCATTTCTTACATAGACAACAATTTGTGCTTATGCAAGAAACTAAATCTGATATAATATCTGTGACCTCTGGAGTACCACAAGGCTCTGTCCTGGGGCCTCTTCTGTTTAATATTTTTATTAATAACATCACATGCCAACTAAACCCAGATATACATTGCCTACTATATGCAGATGATCTCAAAATATACTCAAGGATATTCAGTATTGCGGACTCATATATTACAACAGAATCTAAACAAAATCATAATGTAGTGTGAAAATACTAAACTTACTATCAATGTGAACAAATGTAGTATTATGTTTTATACTCTTGCATACTCTACAATTACCTACGGTTACTCTATACATGGTAATATCTTATCAAGACCGACAGGTTTGCGATCTAGGAGTAATATTTGATTCTAAACTGTTGTTTACTGAGCATATTCAGTTCATTATAAATAAGGCCTACAAAATGATTGGATTTATTATCAGAAATCGTAAAAGTTTCCGGAAAAATGAGACTCTCGTCCTACTTTATAAAGCTTATGTACGATCCAACCTTGAATATGCTGTTATAGTATGGGAACCGCATTATGACATATACATCAGGTGTATGGAGGCAATACAACGTGGATTTCTGAAATTTTTTACTTTTAGGATGGAAGGAACGTATCCACCAATTGGTTATTCACATACTGCTCTGCTGAGAAAGCATAACTTTCAAAGTCTTGCTGGCCGTAGGCAGTACATTTTATTATTATTTTAACATAAGATTTTTAATCAACAAATTATGTCGACGGTAGAAAAGCAAATTAACTTAAGCGACATATACACGTAAAATGAGTTATTTACACACATCGTTCTTAATCTTCTTTGGGAATGAAACCACTCATAGTTTTTAAAATCTATTTTATTTACGTTTCGATCCATGACCTAGGATCGTTGTCAAAATAATAAAAACTTTAAGTTTGACGTTTATGACACAAATTGAAGGTTACTTTGATTTATTGATGTTCGAAATATTTGGTTTGAGTACACTAAGCAAAAATTTTTAAAGTTTAAAAGAATGATTGCCTTCAATTTGTGTTGCGACCTGGGATCGACTTTCCTATGGTAGCCAATACGCTTAACGTGAAATCAGCTAATTAATTTTTATTGGTGAATTTTATATAAATTCAATAATTTGGGAAACATTTTTTAACATGTTTCTATTTATACAATTGAGAGATTTCTGATTTTATGTCTTATTTTACCGAGAACATAAATCATATATAAAAAATAGAAAATTTGAAAAATCCATGATTTGCCAACATGCATGGGACTCCAGTCATAAAATAAAATGGGAAGATGCAAAAATTATCGACAAAGAAGAAAACCACCAAAAACGCAAAATCAAAGAAGCTGCCTATATAACCCTGCATAAAAATAACTGCGTTGCAAACGAATCCGTGACTTTCAGTAAACAATGGATTCCATTACTAAAAGAAATAACAAAAGAAATAACAAATGAAAATCAAATGCCCACAATATCTAGGTAGCATTGCAAGTTTTTCCTGGGTTTTCCTTGCAATATTAACATGAAATACAGCCTACATACATGATTTCTATTTATACATACAATAACTCATTACATAACAATAAGCATATTAACTAGAAAACCATTATTTCGCAAATTATAAATATTGGGGATCTTGGTAGCCACAGGTTGCTTAACCCCTTCACTGAATCTCGGTAAAATAAGACATAAAATCAGAAATCTCTCAATTGTATAAATAGAAACATGTTAAAAAATGTTTCCCAAATTATTGAATTTATATAAAATTCACCAATAAAAATTAATTAGCTGATTTCACGTTAAGCGTATTGGCTACCATAGGAAAGTCGATCCCAGGTCGCAACACAAATTGAAGGCAATCATTCTTTTAAACTTTAAAAATTTTTGCTTAGTGTACTCAAACCAAATATTTCGAACATCAATAAATCAAAGTAACCTTCAATTTGTGTCATAAACGTCAAACTTGAAGTTTTTATTATTTTGACAACGATCCTAGATCATGGATCGAAACGTAAATAAAATAGATTTTAAAAACTATGAGTGGTTTCATTCCCAAAGAAGATTAAGAAGAATGCTAAACAAACCACAACAAACATACAGGGAGTATTTACACACATCGGTTCAGATTTTTTTTGCTATACAATGGACTCGGCCTTGTTCGATTATTTGATACTTTATGGCGCTTAAGTGGTCCGATTATTTACTATAATTTTTAAGGGGTCTTAGTCTAATCAACACTTATTCTTCGTTTTGCGAAGAAAGTGTCTCTTAAAGTATTTGCACACTGAGTTTGTAAATGCTTAAGGTATTTTTCAAGTTTGCTTGTGGCTGAACAACGATGAATAAGTTGTTTTACCTCGCCTAAATACAACAAAATGGTGACTTAAACTGTTTTGTTTTACAATTAAAATAATCTACTTTGGCGCTTAAGTTATATTTTACTACACTTCAATTATTTACAATGTATTATAAAAACGATTAATGTACTTTAAAATTTTGGCTAGCGTGTTTCTGAACAAGCTATTTAGATTTACTATTTCCATTTTTGTGATTATACCTTTATTATACTATCTTCCAATGATTTAATTAAAGTTAATTTTCTTTAATGTATTTTACTCCACTCAAAAGAAATATTATCTGTTGCTTCAATTTACTTATGCAATCACATTTTTGAAATACAAATCCGTTTAATTTACTTTCCTGCGCTGGAAAAGACTGTTTATTTAAATTAAGCGTCATCTATCTTCACAACCCTATTAGATGGATTTACCGTATTCGTACGACTGGAGCATAATACAGTTCTATTAACGGTATTCAAAATTTTATCAAAAATAATCAGCGCAATAAAATGTTAGAATTTTTTTTTAAGGAAAGATCTTATTAACCGTCCTGTAGCAAAACTGTTATAAAGTGGCTTCAGTGGATTTGCCTTTCCAGCGTCGATGTGATGATATTAACAAATCCTTTCAGTATAACACTCCAAGGTCAGCATCCAGGTACTCACAATACATCTTTCAACACCTAGGACAAATAAATTAAAATATTCTTCACTTTATCGTTTGTGCAACGCATATGAAAAAATAAAAACTGAAATTAATATTAATAGCTGCACTGTTGGTTCCTTAAAAGACTTTGTCTCATGTAAATATGTATAACTGTCGTCCTGTTCCAATTTATAGGCATCTGTCTTTGGAACAGTGTATATATAAATAAATAAATAAGTAAATGATTTAAGATAGACGTACTAGAGCTAATTTATAGTGGTAGGGAGTCGCAGTACAAAGAAGACTTCCGCCGTCCGCTCGGGTTCTTGTTCCTTCTTTTTGAAACCATGTAATGTGACTCGTCTTTGTAACTTTGATTATCATGTTCCTCGACACCCATACTACTTAAATTAAACTGAACACATCTGACTATATCATTTATTAATACCAATTAATGCAGAAGTTTTCCTGAATACCAGAGCTTAGCGTCTCACATGTACTCTTCAATAGATTACAATACAAAATATGCTTATGATTATAATTACTATTACAATTTATTCACTTATGCATTTTTCTGCAATTTATATGGCCCCAAATAGGTAAATGTCATAGTTAGAAGATGCTGACAAATAATAGCAATATTACATTAAGTAGCTTTGTAGTCCACAGTATTGTAAATGTATGTACACAATAACATTACTGTGTTACTAGGTTAAATTGGTTAATAATTCACCCTCTTTCTGCGAGAGGCGAAAACTTCCTACTGTGGTGTTTCGCCACAACGATACAAATTTGAACAATAAATTAGAATGGTTACTAAAAGCTTAAATTATTGAATTGTTTATAATTGAAATCCTTTTTAATTAAACGTCTATTTATAGACTAGTTGCGTATTATTTTAAAAGCTTATTTTTGTGTATGACCTTCTTATTCATTAATGCTTGGCTTTATTACATTGAATTTTATTCACTACTAATCTAAGTATAATGTTAATGCACTTTTATTAAACTATAGACACTTGATATTGTTTACTATGAATATTCCATTTCACTTTGCTTAAACTTAACAATTATGTCCATGTGCACTGTCTGAATTTTATGTAAATTGTTCTTAATTGTACCATTAGGCTTGTTACATGAGATAACAGTATATGGTCTCTTAAAATAGCTATCGAGCTTCGACCGATTCTCTTTTGTTAACAGGACAAAATCCAATTTTATTACATCTAAGGTTTTGTTTCTATTATATCGTAGCTTTCTTTCCTTCTTTGCTTGTTCTATATATCGTTCCACACTTTTTGCTGTGACTTGTAGTTTGTATTTTAACTCGTTACTGTTATTTTCGATGTTGTATATTGGATCCACTTCATTTGTTAATTCTGAAAATAATTCAATTTCCTTTCTACAAAGAAGCTTGAAAGGTGTATATCCATGCTTAACATGCAGTGTTGTATTGTAACAAAAACTAAAATACTGAGTCCATTCGTCCCAATTTGTTCTGGATTCATTAACGTATGATCGTAGATATTCGTTTAACGTGTGATGATTTCTCTTTACTCCTGCTATAGTTTATTAGTAATACGGTGTAGAATATTGATGCGGTATGGATAACAGTTCTGTTGTTACAATTTTGAGAATTTCATTTTTGTACTGTCCCAAGATCGGTTCGTATTTGCTTCATAGGGCCATATATTAGTATAAAATTGTTTACTAAAGCTCTAGCTATGGTGCTGCCTTCTTTGTTTGGGGTTGGAATTATTACAATGTATTTACTTACTTCACATGATATTGTTACAGCATATAGGTTTCCGTTATTTGATTTTACAAAAGGACCTATCGTATTGATTGTAGTTATATCAAAACATTTTTGTGGTGTTGGGGTTATTACCATTTTCTCTTTGTGTCTAATTTTATTTTTATTGGTTTGACGTTCCTGACATTTGGATGTGTGTTGTGCTACATTTCGTGATATTCCTTTCCAATTGTACTGGGTTTTTAATTTTTCTAATTATCGTTTGTTACCACAATGTCCTCTGAAAATTGGGTTTTCATAAAAAAGTTTTAGTAATTGCTGTTGCTCTTGGTTTTGTAGATCCACTGGTTCTGGATATAGTATTACGCATACTTTACTGAATACTGACGACGCTGACTTCTTGAATTCCTTTACTGTAGTGTTTAAATGCTATCCAATATGGATAATTTAATATATCAATATCCCAATTTACTAGCTGTTTATTCCATCTGCAGTAAAAGTTTCTCGAGTGGAAAACTACCCTTAATGAAATTGATGACCACCTATGTTCTACATCATCTCCTCTTGCCAAAACGCATACATATATAGTTTGGTGCTACCGTAAAACTTACATCCGGCATTTTCCTTAATGCTGCATCATTACTTTCTAATTCAAAAATTTTTACTTTATCCGAAATTATTTTCCTAACTTCCTCCTTACCGTCTATTTCTGTATTTACATTATTTTGGTTGCACTGTTGGCTGACCATGGCTTGTGTTACAACCATAATCTTATATGAACACTTGGAATGATCACTTTACATATCTTCTAAATCTTTTATAGTTAATCGTGGCAAACAGTCGGCTAGAACATTTCTTGTATCTGGGATAATGTCTATCTCGAGATCATATTCTAATAAATCTAGCTTTCTACTAGTTTTTGTGTTGGGTTCTTCATTGTAAAAGATAAATTAACCCCTTGTAGTCTGTACGAACTGTGAATTTTCTGCCATAAAGATACGGTTTTCAATGTCCTATAGCCCAATGAATGGCTATCATTTCCTTTTCCATTGTACTTTTCTTGATATCCATTTTTGTAAAAGATTTTGATGCTAATGCTATCGGTAATAAATTTTCTCCAAATTTTTGTTTTATTACTGCTCCACATGCGTTCTATGACACATCGCAAGAAAGTATAAATTCTTCATCAAATCTTGGATATTTTAATATTGTCGGTTGTAATAATGTGTTTTTGAGAGTTGTGAGCGCGTGCAAACATTCTTCACTCCATATAAAATGTACATTTTTTTGCTGTAGTTTCTTTAGTGGTATAGCTATCTCGGCAAAATTAGGATTAAATTTACAATAAAAAATTACAAAAGGCTACAAATCTTTTGACTACCTTTGTGTTGTTCGGTGTTGGAAAATTTTTAATAATGTCATATTTTGATGGATCAAGCTTAACTCCTTGGTTGGTTACCTGGTGCGCTAGAATATGCATACTTGTTTTGAAAAAATTGCATTTATAGGGTTCAATTTTAAATTATAATTTCTGTATGTCTCGTAGACTTTTCGTATGAATCCAAATGATATTGGTCTGAAATTCCTATTATTATCAAATCATCCATATAGATAAATATTCTTTGCAGTCCAATACCTACAAATACTAAATTCATCATCCCCTCGAAAGCGGGCTGTGACGTTTTGAGTCCGAACGGTGCTCTTGTGAAGCGATAGCTTCCATTTTCACTTGAAAAACTTATGATATCTCTTGATTCTTCTTTAAATGACACCGATGAAAACCTGATTTGAGATTTACTGTCGAAAAATACTTTGCTTGTCCCAGTTGATCTAAAATGGTATCAATTCTTGGTAATAGAAATTGATCTGCTGCTAGCTTGGCATTGAGTTTACTGTGGTCCACGACTAAACACCATTGCTTAACTCCTTGCTATCTGGTTTCTTTGGTACCAGTAGAATTGGACTGTTGTATTCGAAAATAAAGGTTCAATAATTTCCTCACTTAACATTTTAGTTACAGAGCCTGGACCTCGGATCTTTGACTCTCCGATATTCTGTAGTTTTTCAGGTATACTGGATCGTCATCCTTTAACCTTATTTTTTACTTAAAAAAGTTATTAAGTGTAATCCTATCTTCTGTTAACCGAAAAATATTATCATATTGAACACATAAACTAGTAACTCTATCCTTTGCATATTCAGGTATATCTCTATTCAATTCAGCTAGAAATTGGACTTTTAGGTTCTTACTATTGCTTTTTTATCTCAAATATTGAGTAATGTTCCATTTTGATATCGCTATAATATAATTTTACTTTTTTTTCGATAGTGTTTATTACACGAACACATCCTAATTTTGAATACATTAACATACTAGCAATAAAAACTCTTTGGATTCCGTATTTAAAATTAGTTTATCACCATTACCCGAAATTAGATTATTTAAACGTCTAATTATTTCCATTCTAGATGGAATAAGGAAAGATTCTGGCCTGGCTCAGTTTCTATTGATATTGTTTACGACGTGAAATTATTTTGAACTGTTAGCGTTCAATTTTTGTAACTTACTTCATCTTTATATCTTATTAAAAAAAATCTCTACCTTTTATACCATCAATGGGTATTGGTAAATTATCTTGCACTATTTGAAATTGCTGTTGAAAATGACTATTTCCTATTTCTATAGTTCCCGAGGTTAAACCTATTGTACTTATAGTATTGTTCGTAATGCCTTTGATGTGACACTTTAAATCAGAAAAGATTTTTTGGTGTGCATTTATTTTTTGTGCTTTAATCTGACTTATGTCGGCTCTGGTATCCATAATAAGTTTGGTTTCATGCTGGGTTGTCATTGATGTCCATACTGTTATGAAATAGACATGTGTATGTTAAATGTACATATTTTTATTATTGGCACGTGTTGTCCAATTCCACCTGCTCGTTCTCCTGGTCCTGGATTTCGTAACTTCTCGCATATTGTGTGCGCCTATTAAAACTTCGTCCTTGTTTATAGTAAAAATTTTTCCTCTGATGACCTGCATCGTTACTGAGTATTGCGTTATTGCTCCATCCGTTGCATTGACCATTATAGTTTATATGCTAGTCGCATATATCGTTATTTACTGCTTGCATAAAGTTTTTGCTTGGCCTTGACTTACCATTATATTTAAAATTAAAACTAAAGTGTTTAATTCTCGGTGTGTTGATTTGAAATATAACACTGTCGTATTGTTTCTGTTGGGTGCCGACGTAATGTTTATGTATTTGGTGATTGCATCTGCCGCGTTAATAAAATTACCTGTTTGCATAACTAATTTGACATCGTTATTTACTGCGTTATCAATGATGCTTTTCAATACATGTTTGATCTTGCCGCAACTGCACTACAGATGCCTTAGGAAATGTAGACTTCTTAGTTGTGGTGCTAATTCAGCCAATTTGTTGGCATACCGTGTATTTGTTTTTTCATATTGACCTAATTGCATAACCTTGTAGTAACCAAATCTGTGTTTTTTGGTTTAATTCTATTCTTCAATTTTGATACTCATCATCATTAGGTCTTCAGTCCTGAAACTGGTTAGATGCGTACCCTCATTGTTTTCTATTCTGAGTTACCCTTCACATTTCCCTGAAATTTGCACAGTCTGCATCTATCACTATCTGCATGCGAAAGTCTGATCTCGGTCTACCTCTACCTCTTTTTTCCTATCTCTGCTTGTAATATATTCCGTACTATTTCCCAAAAATGCCTTAGAATGTATCCTGCCCTTTTAGTTCTCCTATTTTTTGTTTTCCACAAATATCTTGAATTCTCTACTATTTCTATAACCTATTTGTTATTAACTTTGTCTGTCCATGCCACCATCCTCATACATCTAAAACACAACATTCCAGAAGGCTTCTATCTCTTTCTGTCTGCTTTCCTACTACCCCTGCTTCATAGACGTACTGTGCTGTGCTATACATATATGCTTTGAACAATTTTTTTCTTGTTTCTATGTTTGTTGTTTTTGAACATAGCTGCTTTTCTTTTTTATTTGATGCAGTTCAGTCACCTTCTATTGTTTTACAGTTGTATACCCTATTTCCCCGATATAAGTGGTATGTGAATGGGGGCGGCTTCGTGACATAGTTGGTATGTGTGTGACTACTACGCCCAAGGTCCCGGGTTTGAATCCCAACATGGTCCGCTTGAAAAATGTTAGACGAGGGTTTTTCACAAAAATACCCCTCTTGTAAGTTCTCGTTACCTATTGTATCCTTATTTTTTATTTATTTTCCCCTCTTTTGCATACTAGAACTTTAGTTTTATTTTTGTTAATTTTCATACCGTATCTGTCTGTTAGAACTGTTTCCCTTTCATTAGCAGCAGCTATCTCTTCTTTGCTGGATGCTAATACTGCTATATCATCTGCAAATCTAAGGTTATCAATCTTTTGTCCCTGCGTAGTAATTCCAAATGTCTTCCTGCATCTGACAGTATTCATTGCTTCTTCGATGTACAAGTTAAAAATTAATGGGGATAATGCACATTCCTGTCTCACCCCGTTCCTAATATTTACTTCTCTACTTTCCTGATCTAATTCTATTACCGCTGTTTACTCTTTGTATAAGCTATGTACTATCAGTCTATCCCTAAAACTCATTCCAATCTTTTTGAGTATTTCGAACATTTTTTTCCATTTTACATTATCGAATGCTTTTTCCAGATTTAACAAACCCCATATACACACTTTCCCCCTTTTCTGTTGTTTTCTCTATTATCACCCTCAGAGCTAGAATAGCCTCCCATGTTCTCCTGTTTTGCCTGAACCAAAATTGGTCTTCTCCTAGTATTTCTTCAGCTCCATTCGGCTTTGTACAGTTCTAGTTAATATTTTTGAAAAGTGTGCTGTCAAATTTATTGTTCGAAAATTTTCACATCTATCCGTACCTCTTTTTTGGTGAAATTACTATGATGTTACATTTGAAATCTTTGGGTATCTCGCCTGTCTCATACATATAGCTTACAAGTTGGAAGAGACGTTCTGTTACTTCTTGTCCAGCGGCTTTTCGAGTTTCTGCTTGCACCTTATCTATACCCGATGCCTTACCATTTTTCAGACCCTTTAATGCTAATTCAAACTCATCTCTAAGTATAGGATATCCCAAGTCATCATTTTCAATGTCTGATTCCTGTTCGAATGCTGTTAGTTTCTCTCCTGCAAATAAATTACCTATATATTCTTGCCATCTAATCACTTTCTCTACATTTTCTATAATGACGTTTTCTCCTGCGTTCCTTATATTTTTGCTATATGGTTTTATATCCCTTAAATTCATTCTAACTAATTTGTATGCTTTGTCTCTTTTCTATTTCCATCTTAGTCTGTACCTCTTTGCACTTTTCATCGGTCCATTGTTCTGTAGCTTTCCTGCATTTACAAATAATTTCCAATTTTTTGGCTTTGTATCTATGTTTTCCTGTTTCGTCTGATCTATTTTTGTATTTTCGCCTTCTATTAAATTGAGGATATCCTTTGTTATCCATGGTTTCGTATTTTCTTTTTGTGTATACCCCAGAATATCTCTGGTCGCCATGTCTAAGCTGGATTTAATGTTATTTCATTCTGTTTCTACTTCGTTAGTATCAGAAATTTGTCCAATATCTTTCAGCAATTCATTTGACTTTTTTCAAATCTTTTGTTAATATCTTTATCTTTTGGCTTCTCAAAGTCAAAGTGCCTTGTTCCTATTCTTTTCTTCAAAATTTTAAATATAAGAGCGCCCTTCATAATTACGATGTTGTGGTCAGTGTCTATATCTGCTTCTGGGTAGCTTCTACAGTCTTTTACTTGATACCTAATCCGTTGTCTAACAATAATGTAATCTATTTGATATCTTCCTATATCCCCTGGCATCTTCCACGTGTATCGTCTTCTAGCATGGTGTTGTAATAATATATTTGTGATGGTTAAATTGTTCTGGTCGCAAAATTCTACCAGACTATTTCTCCTGTCATTTCTCGTGCCTAAACCAAATAAACCTACACCGCTCCTTCCCTACCCTCACCTACCCCTGCATTAAAATCCTCCATAATTATTAAATTTTCATGTCCTTTTACGTATCTTAGTTATGTCTTCGATATCTTTGTAGATCACCTCTACCTCTTCCTCACTGTAACTAGAGGTGGGCATGTATACTTGTAATTTATGTTCAAAATTATCTACTCATGACGATTTACTTACAAAATAAGAAGGTTACTATTATCATCCTCTTCTAATAAATCGTGAACATCTATGAAGTTTGTCAACAATTCTTGAAATGTTTCCTTTATGGGCAACATACAATGCTAAATATTTAAATTCGCTTCAGACAAATGACTTCCCATGATAATCGTGAAAAGAAAATCTGGTTAATGCTCGAAAATTTTGCTTCAATTTGTATGTCTAAACGATATAATTGTTTTTTAAAATCTACTTCTAACTGTTCATTTCCAAGACATACTCTTAGCGAATCAAAATAAATTTTATTTGCTTTCAACTCAGACTTGCTTGTAAGTCCTCACATTGACTTTGTGTATTTTTTTATCCTCTTCCCGTGGTATGTGCATTCTAGATCTTTCTTCTTTTCTTCGCAAACTACGACTTAGGCGACTTTACGGTCTTTTCTTCTATTGTCTGTTTGATACGATTCTTTGTTACATGGCTTGAATTTATAGAAATGTAACAAACGTAAATGTAAATAAGTAGGAACTGAAAGGGTTTTTAAAGTAATGAGGTAGTAATTTTTTTAAATACGAAATAGAACGTAACAAGTTGTTGGGACAACTTTAGTTAGTATTTGACTCATGTGCACTCTCAAAATGTCTCAGTTTCTTGGGAACAAAAACGATGGAGCTGAGCCTGAAGGATGCGAAAAAAAGTTACCGCCACCTCTTCATTTTCGCAGTCCTTTGACAATCATTTGCAAGCCACTAATGCCGATCACATTCACAAGTTACAAAATTATTGATATATTCCATTATTAATGTTGTACCACCTTCAACTACTTCTAGAACAGAACTTTCATTACTCAATGAATAAATCTTGGTTTTCACTTCAGTTTCACTGTGTGGTATAAAAGTGTGGTAGTGTTGCTTGCGTTTTGTTGGGTAGCTTTTTGCAGGCCGAGTTTCAGTAAATTTTTGTCCTCAGTGTAGCCTTTATCTGTACATACATGAACTTTATGTTAGGAATATTTTTCTTACTCCAGTTAAAAACGTATTGGCGTCATTATTTAGTCCAAGTATGGTCTTTGCATGCTAGCTTTTGCTACAAGTTATTTGACCATGACCCCCAGGCTATCTCACAATCCTTCCAAGTATGGTCTTTGCATGCTGGCTTTTGTTACAAGTCATTTGACAGCGACCCCTAAGCCATCACACCCTCCTTTCCCATGAACTGTGGCAAAAAAGTACCACTCAGTCTCTACTTTGAAGTCTTCGCAGATATTAATGAAATTTTTTCTATTTTTGTACTAGGCTGCTGAATTATCTGAAAAGTAAAATATTTTTTGGAGTTGTCTTTAAAAATATTGAATTTGTTTCAAACACATCCTTGTAATATATCAAATTAAAGCTTGTAAAATTCTGAAGGCGATTTTGTTTGTTTCACTCATCTAGCTTTATCCTAAGCCGAGATATGATCGAAAACGTGTGTTCGTACAGCATAGAAATTTGCAATTTTTCCTAAATTTAAAAATAGATCAAACCAAACGTACGACATAAAAATCGTAAATTCATAATTCGATACCTACTATAGTAGTACTTAAACAAAACAAAAGCAATAAGATGTTGGGTGAGGTATGGTAAAAAATTAATTCAGATTTGGATCACTTGATATGGATTGACCTACCCTATTGGATTTTGATAACTGCTGTTGTTAATTTCTAGACTATGCTATTGACTCAGAAGCTACAGCACAAGCAATTACTCTCTTTTCCTCACGAAACTGCACAAATCTCACTTTATGGGTATATAATCTGTTTGAACCATTTGAGTATGAATGAATTAATGCAAAGAAGTTTGTACGCGAAACCATTACCATTTGATTTTACTATCATTTTCTTCATCATGATTTGAACTCATTATTTCATTAATGCGATATATTTATGCGTTTATTCAGAAAAATTTATTAACATATGCAAAACATTTTTAAACCGAGTTAGTAATAAGGTTGATGTCAAAAATTTGTTGAAATTGGATTTGATGCTGTCTGTGGTCAAGAATTTAAAAAATATTGTGAAAATTCTTGATTTAGTGTTTAAATGAACGTATATCTTATTCACGTTAAATATGGGATAACGTCATAAACAGTAATAAAGTGCTAGCGATTGTAAAATGTGAACGTAACTATGAATGTAGGTTTAATGATATTAGGATTTAGTGTGTAGCAGTTTGCAGTTCTGTTTGGTGTTGCAACATTTTTTACTTCTATTACTTTGACATTTCTCATTTTATTGTCATTGTTTAGTTTTGTAGTAAATTGTTTATGCTTTATATTTGCTAAATAAAACAGTATTTTTCAGAACTAAAACACATTATACATTGCAAGTTTCGAATATTTAACATTTGGAATGCCTAAACATTTGAATTCGCAAGCACAAGAAATGGTTACTCTGATCACGAAATACACATGAAATAACTTAACCAAGACTATGCAGCATTTATTTGAATTATGACTTCATCCCATATTTAACGTGAATAGGGTATATCAGTAAATTTAATACTGTTAGTATACAAAAATTTTGATTTTTCACGATTTCAACTTCTGTCATTTCTTAAAACAACCATCAAATACCTTTCATTCGTTATCCACCAAAAATAGTTACAGAAATTAAATTCACTTCATAACCATTTACAAAACAGTTTCTTTTAATGACAACACTCAACCGAAGGAATTTACAGAAATGGCTTGTATAGTTGTGTTTCATAGATGTAATCAATTCAGATTCAGAAATAGTAATGCAGATACATACAAAGGCTGTATATAGGGTTTACAATTCCAGGATCCCGAATACCGGAATTCCGGACGATTTTTGTTCGTTATTAAAAACCGGTATTTATGTAAAAATACCAGTATTTTGGTATTACATTAGTTGATAAAAATTGAATTTATGCACAATATAAATCTAATTTAAAATAATATTAATTAGTTACAAGAAATTTTTTTTGAAGATAAACAAACAATTTTATTGTATTAAAATCTATATCAGGCACATTTATTACACATACCGAGCCGAGTATGACACCATCGAGAAGCGGCGGTGTCGACAATATAAAGCGATTGTTTATGTTTTTTAAGAGCATACTTTAATAAACAAAACGCAAGTTATTAATATTATTTCATAAATACTTTCAATTTAATTATATTTTTTGCTTCTTTAATTATATAATGCCATACGAGTCTATTATATGTAAAATATAACATAGAATTTAATATGTACTTTTTTTACTTGCACTTTTTTTGTATCTATCTACTCCTACTCTCTATGTAATAAAATAAATAATATCTACTCATTTCAGAACAATATTTATTGGATTTCATATATTATTTGTTAACAAGTCAATATAACAACTGAGGTAAGTAAAAATATAACTAGTAAATTTTTTATTAATAATACCGGTATTAATACCGGTATCCCGATATTTCAAATTTCAAATATCAAATACCGGTATTCAGATTTTAGTTCGGTATCGTAAGCCCTAGCTGTATATAACCAAATATAGTGTAGCGGTCTACTATTAACGCGTTTCACTTTAACTTAAAACAAGTAATAACAAGTCTTTATTATTCACTGTTCACAAGTCTAATTAACAGTATATACCTTACTTATAGATGTTTTCAGTTCAATTAACAATGAAGCACTATCACGCTAATGCTATTTACAAGCACTAATATCTTCTTAAACTAAATTCTTAACCATAGGTCTATTAACACTAACACGACTATAATTTATTTATTACACTTTTGTCTATTTATGTATTCTACAAGCTGGCGCTACAATATACACGTTCACATAACACAAATTGATTTTTACTATAAAACTTTCAAAACGTAATGATCAACTAACTATACACGAGATAATTTATATTCGACATTTGGATATAGACTGACTGTTACAATTATCACCGATCTTATATATACCGTATAATTAAATAGATGACTCATGTTCTACTGTTTGCTAGAACGTTCGGAAGTTCTGTAGGATATACCATTGGTTATGCAGCTGTGTGTTTGACGGGTTGCCTAACAGTAGTTCATAACAATAGTTATTTGTTGTGATTAATGAGATGTTTCCAAATAGAAAATGTATTTTTAAATCGGTATTCAAATCATTGGCCATGTGTTTAGGAGAATTGCTGATTTTCTAAGTTTGAAAAATTCAATCAAACATCCACAGTACCTTTGACAAATTCAATGTATTAAGATATGTGTTGATGAAAAGTGTTTTCCAGCAGAAATTTGTGCTAAAAATTATTTTGAAGAGAAATAAAGTATAGTCCGTTTGCTTTAACTTTAGGATGACGTCAAATGTAGTAACAAAGTGTTGGCAACTGTATGCAAATAAATACCTAGAATTGCGATTGAAGAATACTATCATTTAACACAATAAAAGTTGGTATTTCTGTACAGTGTCGCCACTAATTCCTCTTGTCAATGGGAATATTCGTATAGCTTTCATTAAATACATTAAAATTTAAACTAACATTGGCAATGTCGCATTTTATCCAGTTGTATCGTCATCCTAAAGTTATAGCGAATGAACTTTACCTTATATTACTCTATTTAAGGCAATGAAAACTTTGCACATACTTTATAAAGTACATGAATTTCTGCTTTCAGTTACCTTTGGATATTCAGTTTCAGCTACTCTAACAGTGTCACAAAATTGTAGACTTCATTATTAGTATTAACGTTTAGTTTTATTAAATTGTAGATGTTTGTATATCGACGGTAGAAAAGCAAATTAACTTAAGCGACATATACACGTAAAATGAGTTATTTCACACATCGGTTCGGATTTTTTTTTTTTGCTATAGAATGGACTCGGCCTTGTTCGATTATTTGATAATTTATGGCGCTTAAGTGGTCCGATTATTTACTATAATTTTTAAGGGGTATTAGTGTAAGCAACACTTATTCTTCGTTTTGTGAAGAAAGTGTCTCTTAAAGTATTTACACACCGAGTTTGTGAACGCTTAAGGTATTTTTCAAGTTTGCTCGTGGCTCAGCAACGATGAATAAGTTGTTTTACCTCGCCTAAATACAACAAAATGGTGACTTAAACTGTTTTGTTTTACAAGTGATGATCTACTTTGGCGCTTAAGTTATATTTTACTACACTTCAATTATATTCACAATGTATTATAAGAACGATTAGTGTACTTTAAAATTTTGGTTACGTGTTTCTGAACAAGCTATTTAGATTTACTATTTCCATTTTTGTGATTATACTTTCATTATACTATCTTCCAATGATTTAATTAAAGTTGATTTTCTTTAATGTATTTTACTCCACTCAAAAGAAATATTATCTGTTGCTTCAATTACTTATGCAATCACATTTTTGAAATACAAATCCGTTTAATTTACTTTCCCGCGCTGGAAAAGACTATTCATTTAAATTAAGCGCCATCTATCTTCACAACCCTATTAGATGAATTTACCGTATTCGTACAACTGAAGCGTAATACAGTTCTATTAACGGTATTCAAAATTTTATCGAAAATAATCAGCGCAATAAAATGTTAGAATTTTTTTTTAAGGAAAGAACCTTATTAACTGTCCTATAGCAAAACTGTTAGAAAGTCGCTTCAGTGGATTTGCCTTTCCAGCGTCGATATTACAGTCTGTATTTATTTCGGTCACTTAATACTAAAAAAAGAACCGCTAAATGCCAGATGTGTTCGGTTTTTGTTAATCCAAACTTTGATATCAGTTCTACAATAGTTAAATTTATTATCGTAGCTGTTGAAGAATTTTTCTTATTACAAACTCAATTACAGATCATCGTGTGTCGTGTTCTATTCCTTTCCATCTCTATTAAACTTGTTTTTTAAGTGGCAACAATTAATTCAATCTAGAATCAAGATTAAGACATTTATGTTTTTTACATTTACGTGCAAAATATGTTTTAAACGAACTTGTTTAGACTTATAGTTTACTATAAAATTCTATACGCTGATGTAGCTCAATTCGAATGGTCCTCTAATTTTCTGGCATCGAAAGCTCTTCAATTATTTATTTTACGCCTCGTGTCGGGTTTAGATATTTAAGTATTGATTATATTGAGAGTTGTTATAAAATTTATTTCATTTCAAAATTAAAATAATGATAAGAAATCAACTTACTCTCTTTACTTGACGTAACTGATATAGAAATTTTAGAAACTTTAATGTTCCTAAAGTTACATTATCAGATTTATTATTCTAATGCAGCATTTACTAATTTAGAAAGATTTTATCATAAATGTGGCAAATTTAATACAGAACAAAATATAGCAACTTTGTATTTATTTTTCCATGTTTTTAATGTTTCCTGACTAGTACTTTGACATCCGAAATATGAGTTTTAACCAAGATTGTATTACAATACCTGTTTAAAAATAGCTTCTGTATCTTATTTCTATAATCCTATTGTAGATGTCCTTACTTGTTGCCTGGCTGTATTGATTTTCTGCCCTACCTTTACTCAGTTTACTCACTTGTAAAATGAAAATCAATACTTGAGTTTGTTATATTGTTCACAAGAATTAGTAGTAAAAATGTAAACCTACTGTTTTATTGTTATTCTTTGAGATGTTAAAATGATATGCACATGAAAGCCCAGGGCATGGTAGAAGGTGTTGAGACTGCCATGGAACAAGACATGGCAGGAGCTCAGGACACCATATATTTATGTAACTTTAGAGTGTCTGTAGATGGAGAGTGGCTTTGTCTTAAAGAACTTCATGATGTTGAGTTTAATATGCAAGATTCTTTTCAACAGCCACTTTCAACACCTTCACCCGATATTCCACCATACCCTTTTGGTAATGCTGTCATTAATATATTATAGTTTCTACTTTATAATTGTGGCATTTGTGTTTTAGGTAGAGATCCTGTAGTGATAGAGAAGAGTAACTTATTGAATATTAGCAAACTAGTTGTTAAAGAATTAATTGAGCAGTCGCTACGATATGGACGAATGCTTGATTCTGATCATATGCCACTACAGCACTTTTTCATTGTACTTGAACATGTTCTTAGGCATGGATTGCGGCCAAAAAAGGTTAGTTAAGTTTTGTAAAATCATGTTTATGAAGGTATTGAAAGTATTTTTTAAATTACGGATGTTTAGTTTTCCTTAAAATATATTGATTTCCAAAGTTAATTAGTTTTTAATGTATTTTGATTTTAAGATATAAATATTACAAAATATAAGTGTGGTTCATTAATATTGCCTATACCATTTGATTTCTTTTTAACGTGATGACACTTTCAAATACCTCGAATAATAAATTGCCCATAATCAAAATTTAATCAATCCTAGGAGGAAATACAGTAGTGCTAGAATTACTCACTCATCGCTGTGCTTGTAGATAAAGCAAGAAGTAACTTTGAAATCTTAAATAGGAACCCCTATTTTTCTTGCAGATTTGGATTCTACGGCTAAAAGAACAAAACAAAACCATAACAAACACGAACACAAATAATCAAAAACGTTAAATGGAAACCTAATGAAACATTTTCATAAAAGGCATTTTGACATAAGAAATGAGATTTTTGAAACTAAGTAGAAAAAAAATACACTAATTTGAAAGCAGATTTAATTAAGCACTCTGATAAGCCATAATTTGACCAAGTATTCCAAAAGGGGCGCCTGTTCTTGGGTTTCGATAATAGTAGTTTCTGCACAAGTCATTCTTCACTAATAAAATTTGTTTTAAGACTGATTTGGAGTATTTGCAATGAAAATATGGTATTTTTATTGCAAGCTGTTGCAGAATCCTTAGTAGGAAAATGGAAAAAATAGACTTGCATCTATTGCAGCGCCGTCTATCTTGGATCAAAAAAATGTTTCAGACAAATCCTACGTATTTTTAGCAGTAGAATCCAAATCTGCAATAAAAAGTAGGGGTTGCTGTTTAAGATTTAAAATTTACTCGCCCTTCTATACGGTATATCCTTTGCGAATTGCTTAAATTTTGATTATGGACAGTATTTTCGAGAGTGTTTATAATTCAAGGTATTTGAAAGTTTTATATTAAAAAAATCCCCTTGTATACAATTTCGTAAATGAATAGTTTGAGTTAATTATGCTGCTGTTTATGGTCACTAAAACATTTATGCATATATGATTCCATGTTAAAATGATGAAATACTTTTAAAAAGAGTCTTGATTATTATGCGGCATTAAATATTTCTTTTTTTTGGCAAATGGTCTATGTTCCTGCAACTGTATATTTTTGATCAAAACATTTTGCATACAGAATGTTTCAATAATTATATATTCGATTAGTGACATTTGTTCAGGGTTATCCAATCGGTGACATATTTTACCGATTTGAACTCCAGCATTTTTATAACTTTAGTATTTTGACAATTTATCTGACAGTACTACTATTAGAGTGGCAAGTTATTCAATAGCTTTGTCATTTATTATTGTTTTAATACTGGAAAAAGTCTGTCCCAATTTTCTGTTTCCGTACCCAGCCGAGGTATTTTGGCTTTTTTCAAGGAATATATGTACAACTGCTTTCAATTTGCTTCAAAACAAGTTCATGTTTTTTACATTGATATTATTTCATATTATTTTAATATCGTCTTTGAATGTGTGGTTGACGATTTTTGATTTTTAAGTATTCTCAAGAAACACAACATGCATTCACAGAAGATAAACTAATGATGACTAAAGCCAGTTTAATAGAACAAGAAGAAATCTCGTTTCTAATTAAAATAAACAGACTGTATGTGACTTTTTGGAAAGAAAATTACAAACATTTCCCACATGGACATATCTAACATATTATGGACCTCTTCTATGAAAAGCATTTTTAAATTATTAAGTTATCAAGTTTTTTGCCTGCTAATATCAATTTATTATTTTTATTATTTTATTTTATTTTATTTTTATTTATTTTATTTTATTTAATGGCTGACTGCGGTGATGGATAAACTTGTGGAAGGTACAATAATTAAAATATTATTTTATCAAAAAGTATTTTTCGTTGTTAGTTAAAGATGAAGATACCCAACAAAATAAATATCGTAAATTCCATTTCTATTAAGATTTACCCGAAATACTTTATAAATGCTACCTCTTAAAAGATTTTGTTATATTATAACCACAGTTTATTTTTAGGGTCTTCTTGGACCAAAAAAGGAGCTATGGGATATATTACAAATGGTTGAAAAATATGCACCTGAAGCACAAGATATTACAGCAAGTGTTCGGGATTTGCCAACTGTACGGTAAGATTGGTAATATAATTCAAAAGTAGTTGTAAAATTTTGAATTTTGTTATTATTCTTTTGAACCCAATGTACACAGTTTGTACACTGCTTAAAATAAATTAATTTGTTGAGTTATTGTAGACAACACGGGCCATGTTGCAGATTGTGAAGTTTGTGGTATTATTATTTAAAACAAAAACTTTAGTTTCTGTATGAGTAAAGTTTTGATACTCCCTGTATGTTTGTTGTGGTTTGTTTAGTATTCTTCTTAATCTTCTTTGGGTATTAAACCACTCATAGTTTTTAAAATTATCTTTATTAACGTTTCGATCCATAACCTAGGATCGTTTTCAAAATAATAAAAACTTCAAGTTTGACATTTATGACACAAATTGAAGGTGACTTTGATTTATTGATGTTTGAAATATTTGGTTTGAGTACACTAAGCAAAATTTTTAAAGTTTAAATGAATAATTGCCTTCAATTTGTGTTCTGACCTGGGACCGACTTTTTAGGTATGTCGCTTAACGTGAAATCAGCTGATTAATTTTATTGTAAAATTCAATAACTTGGGAATTGGAAAACATTTTTAACATGTTTCTATTTATACAATTTAGAGGATGGTTATTAAAGTGTGCAATTGCATTATTAAAAGGCTTAAGTAGTCGTTTTTATATTTATTTTGAAGGAAATCATTATGATTTAGGCTACCTCTTTGGTAGATTTTAACATTGTTCTGAGGTAACCTTATGGTGGGTTTACACTTGTCAGATACCAATGTTGTTCTATGAAGGTTGTATATGGATCTGAGGCGACCCTATGGCGGGTTTACACTTGTCAGATACCAATACTGTTTAATGGAGATTGTATATGGTTGTGAGGTAACCTTATTGCGGGTTTACACTTGTCGCCTCAGATCCATATACAACCTTCATAGAACAACATTGGTATCTGACAAGTGTAAACCCACCATAAGGTTACCTCAGAACAATGTTAAAATCTACCAAAGAGGTAGCCTAAATCATAATGATTTCCTTCAAAATAAATATAAAAACGACTACTTAAGCCTTTAATAATGCAATTGCACACTTCTTTAATAACCATCCTCTAAATTGTATAAATAGAAACATGTTAAAAATGTTTTCCATTCCCAAGTTATTGAATTTTACAATAAAATTAATCAGCTGATTTCACGTTAAGCGACATACCTAAAAAGTCGGTCCCAGGTCAGAACACAAATTGAAGGCAATTATTCATTTAAACTTTAAAAATTTTGCTTAGTGTACTCAAACCAAATATTTCAAACATCAATAAATCAAAGTCACCTTCAATTTGTGTCATAAATGTCAAACTTGAAGTTTTTATTATTTTGAAAACGATCCTAGGTTATGGATCGAAACGTTAATAAAGATAATTTTAAAAACTATGAGTGGTTTAATACCTAAAGTTTTGATCTTGTGGTTGTTACTGGTAAAAATGATGTTACGTTAAATTTCGAATGGCCCAGAATGAACGTGAACCCAGTAACAATTTTATGGGTGCACCAGCTAACTTTCAGTGGTGTGGGCATGCGGTTCCTATGGAAAAATGATACAAAATAATATAATATAAACGTAAAATTGGCCTAAATACCAACTTACCTTGAAAGCCTTTACTTTAAAGTACACCAAACCGTCTTCGCCCACCAATTTCGTTGTTGCTACCTGGAAGAGGGTTGTTTCAGACAGATCTGTTTGCTTTCGATGTTCAAAATCGTATTACCTCATGTGCTACCTTTTGTAACCATACCTTAAAAACAACTTGACTTTCTGTCAAATTACAGAAATTCTCAAAATAATGGCCTCTCCCAAATATGACTTCATATTGAAGTTGGATATCTACTCAAAATGATTATTTTACCTATCATATAACTAATTCAAAATAAAATTCCAATAAACTTTATTAATGATAATTCTTGATAATATAATTGTGTACATTACCGTTAAAGAAAACAAACGTAATTTAACCTCCACTGGCCATGTATTATTTACAGAATTCCTTAAAAAAACATTAATCTGAAAGTAATATCATTCCATGGTACTGGATTCCTAAATTGCTTTAAACAGTGTTTTTAAATTCCATTTACTTGGAAATTCCCTTAACCCTTTAACTGCTATGTCCGTAAATATACATTTTCAAAACATACTTAAAGTGCTACTTCTGTAAATATAAGTTTTATATTTTCAAAAATCTGTGCATTGTCAGTAAATATACATACGAGAAACTCGCCTACTCTATTTTATAGGTGCTTATATGTATTTCGTAAATCACAAGTATTTCCAGTTTTATTAGATTTAATCGTGTTCAGATTTTCAATTATGTTGCAGGTGCTTTTATTGCTAAATAGTGCACAGGTATAAATTCTTATAATGGCAGGATATCGGTTTGACTGATAAAGAAGCAAGCAGTTGCTGAGTAGTTACCGAAAAAAAGAAAGGACAATAGATATTTTAGCACCGACTGTGACGTCGGACTTTGTGTGATACCCTGTTTTAAACTATTTCACACATTGAAAAAGTTTTAAAATATTTAGCACAACTGATTTTTATTTACATAATTAAAAGTATAGTATTCATTTGCATTTTTTCAATATCTAAGTTTGACAGGTATACTATGAACGTATGAAAGCACCACAAGTTATATAATATATATGCTATGTCAGTAATTATACATTCTATGTAATTCTGAATGCTACATCTAGGTTTTCTTAATTCAGAACACAAATGGTGCAGTTTCATCTTTAATTCAACAGCGAAAGGGTTAACAACCATACTTGGACACACATAGCACACTAAACTTGTTATTTCGCCATTCTGATGTCCATTAAAAATATGAAATTTACACAAAGAAATTTATTCACAGTACATCTTACAATTAAAGCATATGTTTCACTTAATACGCACGTCCTTCTTAACGTTATAAAAGTTTCAAACTTCCTTTCTAATAATATTATACTTAAAAAGTAAACAACTAATTTTGTCACACCACAAACCAATTTCAATTATATTTACAAGTCTGCAGCAGACTTATATATTAAGCGTCAACTAAAATATAACAAGAAAAACTTAGAACAGTATTCAGAATTTAGTAATTTAAGGATTTTCAGGTTACTCCAGTGATTTAATATCCAACATATAGTTGTTGAGTGAAAAACTCGCACATCACCCTTTTAATATACCGGCGACGTGATGTAAATCCACCCAGAATATGAGTATTTGAACTTTGTGGCCAATTTATTCAGCGAAGCTGAAAACAATTCTCATTGGTCAGCTGTCCGAGGCACCCTTGGCGTCTACACATGTCTATTACCCTTAAACCGTATTTGTATTCTTTTTCTTCTGAACTTGATCGCTATATTACAATACCCCTCCCTTCTTTTATAATTCCGAATTCCATTCTCACACATTATACCTCTAAAGCTTTCTTAGTGTCAACTTGTGTCTTCAGATTGTGTGAGCATACTAATTTTTACAACATTTTATTAGTCTGTGATTGTTACGGTTTCTTAAACCTCCATGTGAATTTATACAGATATTATTATGGAAGATAATGTACCTGAATTATATTGGTGAGTTTTCTAATTAAATACCGCTAGTGTAAAATCCCTATGTCATTACTGTTTATATAAAAATTTACTATGTGTTTTTGGTTTATTTACATGTCCTGAAATAGTCCGTTTATAAAGTGTAAATTCCTCAAGCTTCTATAACATTTTAAGGAATTTTCCCAAATTAGCTGAAATTAATAAGTGCTTTTCTATTAATGAATGTACATTTATTTAACACATAAGCGTTACATGGTTTACTTTCTTCAACTGGTAAGGTACGCGATGATAAGTGTTACTGTAGAAATTACCTAACACATTTCAACTATTGAAATTGTAACCTTCCATATTATCATCCTTGTGATGCTCCTTTCTTATTGGCACCCACCCATCTGTCCTTACTATTCATTTTTCATTCGGTAAAGTAATTTTAAATTTGACTTTAATGTTTTGAAACCTCTTTTTTAATTTAAGACCATTTTTTGTTAAAGCTTTAAAATTTGAATTTATAATGACTTTACTAACTTTTAAATTCATAATAATATTTGTGTTTAGCTTAATTAACACGAAGTCCTGATCATGTCATTCTTTATCCATTTCCTAAGTCTTAGCCGTCTACTTTTATGCCTGGACATCCTATACCTGAGTTGAATACCGAATGACATGAATCTCATATGGTGATTGAACTGAAAGGAAAGTAAGGTTACAGTAGTAATGTTAAACACGTTTAATAAATACACTTTATAAATACATTCAAATATATAACTTAGCCAACCAAAGCATAAGCCTTTATTAATCTCTAAACTATATAGTAATATCAACATATACAAATTGTAACTACCTCAAGTCTACTAGCCAATACCGTTGCTGCATGAAATATCCTATCAGATATGCAGTTACACATGAGCTATTAATTTATGGACCACTTAACTGTATACCAAAAATGTTATATTTGTTTCATCGTTTAGTTTTTTGGACACTTTAATAATGCTCTGCATTAAGAAGTAGTTTAATAGTAAATTAAAATGAAAATTATCTCACTCAACTGCCTTTCTTACTTTAGCTGCAGCTAAACATATGCAAAAACTTCCTTGTGTTGTTGATGCTTGTAATCAACGAAAAATGATTATGATGTTTACTAAGACTATTATTATTGCACGTATCGAGTCAATGTGCCTGCATCGAACACACCAATACTTCAGAATTTTCTCATTAACAGTATCTGACAGTTAAACACTTTTGTTTCCATAGCAGTGTTTAGTACCGCCCACTATGATGTAAAATATTTACTACTCATTCTTGGAGTTCCACTACACTAAACGCTATTCTGTTCTTAGTTAACAACTCAGTGGAATGACAAATGTCAGATGTATATAAATACAAAAACACATAAACTTAATTTTAATTAACAGGTTTGGTACAAACCATAGTAAACCACTTCTTAATAACGATTTTATCAGAATAGAAATACTTTACTGTTATTGTGTTAAGAACAACTTTTATATCGTCTTTCCTGTTTCATTTTGTCCAAAACTGAGCAGATGTGTGTGACAACCGGTAGGATACAGCTACCATGTTTTTCTAATGTTTTACCGCTACTAGTACTTCTCATCCAAAAGGGAGCATACCATTTGGAACATAATACTCATCTTACGTTGTCAGCAGTGTCGTGACTTCGAATCGAATCCAGGACGTTGGTTCAAAAATCATATGCATATTCCATCATGTCCAAGAATCCCTTCACATCAGCATGATGTATCTGGCTTCAAGGCGGCTCCGTGGCGTAGTGGTATGTGTGTGACTACTACGCTCTAGGTCCTGGGTTCGAATCCCGACACGGTCCGCTTGAAAAATGTTAAGCGAGCATTTTTCGCAAAAATACACCCTCGCTCGGATGAGAGGTAAATGGAGGTCCCGTGTGTGAGTGTTGTCACGACGTTAAAGATCCCTACCTTGCTTGAAACAGCAAGGATTCGCAAAATTCAAAATTTTCCAGGTAAAAACTCGCTTCCTGGCCAATGTAGTACCTTCGGTGGAGCATTGGAAAAAAAAATCACATGTAATGTATCTGGCTTCAATTCATATTATGTTTATTAATCTTACATAATTATAAAATCAAAGACGTTACAGCCAGAGTTATGATTAATAATACATGTTCCGATTTTAGACTGTGTCATGTTAAAAAGTAATGAAGATGTCTTTTGACCCACCTTCGTAAATACAGGACAGAACCTGAATCACTAATTCAGAACGTGCAGCCTCACATACCCAATTAAACTGGATTAGTGTCTGTTGCAAAATAGCACTCAAGGAAAATTATTTATAGTGAGCAAACTCGTTCATCCTTCAAGCTATAGTTCATTCGCTATAACTTCAGAATGACGTCCCAACTGAATAAAATACAATATTGCCAATTGTTGCTATCTATTTACACCTTAGCTAAGAATAGCTTAAAATTAGGTTAGGTGAAAATCTAACCTTACCTAATTTCATTTGTATTTGATTATTAGAAGATACAACTTAGCATTTTAGCTAACTAACCTATAAAGGGTTTGAAAATGATATTAAAATCAACTGATTCTTGCTAAGAATCAACTTGGTATTAAATGTTATGTTATAGTTGCTTTTATAAATGTGCAATAACACAACACGAAAAATATAACCTCAATATAAACTTAGAGAGAAAAGTTAGTATCTTAGGTAGATTTATAGGCATCTTATCTGGGGTAAGGGGATGCAAAAGATCTAACTTTATCTAAGTTCCTTAGTAGTAAAAAGAACGTGTCCTCAACTAAGATTATTTTAACTTAGGTTAGATTATCTTAGTTTTTGGGCAAGTAGAAAGCAACAAATGTTAGTTTAAATTCTAATGTATTTAATCAAAGTTATATGAATATTCCCATTGACAAGAGGAATTAGTGGCAACACCCTACAAAACTGCCAACCTTTATTGTGTTAAATGACAGTATTCTTCAAGTGCAATTCTAGGTATTCATTTACATACACTTGCTAACACTTCATTACTACATTTGACGTCATCCTAAAGTTAAAGCGAATGGACTATAGAAAATATCTATTTAGCAAAGTAACTAAAGAAAATGGGAAAGTTGCAGTTTACGTATGCATAATCGTTTGCAGTATGAGTGAACAATGCAAGCTGATGATGGTTACAATCATACTGGTGGAAGTTAGGGTTTGTACTTTGGTGCACTCAAATCCACTTTCCATATAGAGGGAAGTCGGTAACTTTCATTCCTGTTTTTAGGTTTCTTATTGATTTCTACAGTTTCTCGGATTTTTGTATCGTAGAGAAAACATATTTTGACTTTCAGTTTTGTATGGTCAAAATTGATAGTATGACTTTTCTTGTGTTGGTGTTTGCCACTGCTGATCGACTGTACTGACTAGTTCTGACAGATCACCACTGTTTATCCTCTTTTAATCTGATCTGTATCAATCCCTCCCATATACCATACCACAATAGCAAAGATATTATTACACCTAGGGCTTAAGGCTGTTTTTATAAATGATATCGGGTTCCAAGTAGTGATAGCAGCAGTTAATTTTGTTGCTTTTTCCATGGTAGGTGTGCATTCACCAGCAGCCTCTTGTCTATTTAAGAATTTTGTAGCTGTTTGGATAATATTTCTAGCTTTGGAATGAGTAGTTATGTGTCCATAATAATGGTTAAAAAGCTAAACCTACAAAAATACACACTTAAAAATGTTAATAAAAATTATTTACCTGAAATGGGAACTGAACCTATGTAACATTGCATGTTTTTTTGCAAATCGTATAAAATCCTTATGTATACATTTATTAAATATTAAAATTTCGAAATCTGCTTAAAAATACATAACATTAAAATGGTATAAAAATACAAAATGGCTTTTTTTCTCTGTGATGCTACATTTAAAATCATAGTATATACTTACCAGAAACTTATTCTATTTTTTAGAACGCACATGGGGAGAGCTCGAGCCTGGTTACGATTAGCACTAATGCAGAAAAAGTTAGCAGATTATTTAAAGGTTTTACATGATAATAAAGATGAAACCTTAGCTGAGTATTTCGAACCAGATGCTTTAATGCTTAGTGATGAAGCCATAGTTATTATAGGATTATTGGTTGGGCTTAATGTGATTGACTGTAATTTATGTGTTAAGGTATGCTGCAATATAAAATACATTGAATGAATAAAATTCGATTCATTTAGGAAGAAGATTTGGATTGTCCGCAAGGAGTAATTGACTTTTCACTTTATTTGCGTTCTTCAAATCAACTTATAGATGAACATGTGGATGATCAACAAGGTGACGATAATATGACAACCGTTTTGGATCAGAAGAATTACATAGAAGAACTTAACAGACATTTAAAGTAAGATTTGATTATTTATTTTGATTAGAGATAAACTTCTTGTTATAGTGCAACTGTAACAAATCTCCAAAGTAAAGTAGAGTCAATAACAACTACAAATGCACTAATGAAGGAAGATTTAGCAATAGCTAAGAACAGTTTGTTGGCTTTGTATGATGAAAATCGACAGCTAAGAAAGGAATTAGGGAAAGAAACTAGGAATGACAAATTAAATGTAAATAATGTCGATGATAACTCACTGAAAATGAATCAAAATAGTGAAGAAAGTAGTGCGAATACTTCTGAGTTACAGCAACGATTAGATGAAGAAAGAAAACTACGACAAGAAGCTGATAAAGAACTAGAAATTCAGTTGTGCATTAAAGCAGAAATGGAGGTTGCTATGAAGCTATTAGAAAAAGACATACATGAAAAGCAAGATACAATTGTATCGTTACGGAGGCAGTTGGATGATATTAAACTAATTAACCTTGAAATGTATAAAAAGTTACAGGTTAGTATTTTTATTTTGAGATGACATCAATCATATGTAACTTCCTTGTTTCATTCATTTAAATGTATAAAAATGCATGCTGTGTTTTTGTTTTAATATCTATATTAAGCTTTTGCCAGTTAACCATGTATTATATGTACTAAGGTAGAACATTGAAATTATAGGAATGTGAAATGGAACTAACTCAAAAAGGAGAAGTAGTGAGTCGTCTCCAAGCAAAAGCTGGACAAATTGGTAAAATACTTAACAATTTAGAGAAATATAATCATTTAGTCAGTGAATCCCACCGTGAGAAGAAATCACTTGAAAAGCGACCTACATCGTTTGATAAAAAATTTACCACAAATTCATTTAAGTTAGAATTAAAAGACCTAGCAGCTCAATCTAGCTGTAATATAGGTGCTGGTAAGGTTGAAATTGCCAATACAGTTAATGTAAACAACATAGAAAAACTGTGTGAAGAACCGCAGAATACAAAACTTCAGGATAGTGTTGACAGTAATAATTAAGCTTATATGTTTCTACTGCTTATTTACAATTTTAAGGATCTAATAGGAAGGATTAAGAAATCTTACAAAGGAAACAACTGGCACTTAGTTGAGTTGGGTTAGTTATATTAAAAGAAATTGTTGGTCAAAGTATAATTACAAAATGGAAAAAAGAGACTTCAAAAAATTTGTACCTGAGTAATTATGAATACAGTTGTTTTAAATTTTTTTCCTGTATCTTTTAATTTTATTGGATTTAAGGACCTCTGAATACTGCAATGGCACTAGGGCATATTATTGAAAACACTCGGTATGTAGAACTAGGTTTTATATTATTCAAATGTATGGGTATTTTCTAGTATTATTTGTTTAGTATTAAGTGAAATTTTAAAAACAGGAAAGAATCGTCAATTTCCTTGATAATTGCATTAATTATTGTAACTTTAAATTGCTACATGTATGAAGGCAGAATTTTATGTAATAGTTCATTATTTCATCAGCATTTGCAGTGATAAACCGAAATATCGCACTAAATATTCAGTTTATGAAGAAAAATGGTGACAAATAACAGTTTTAAATGGTCGCATTTTAGGTTTGGTCAATAAAGTTGATTTTCACATTTGTGAGGACATACCAATCAGATACTTTGTTGTGAACTAAAACCACTATTATTGGCTCGGACTACGTGATTTTTAACAAGGCTTATACTCTTATAGAATAGAACATTTCCTGAAGCAAGTTATTGTTTTCAATCTAGATGTGAAACTATATATAACATGAGTTTAGTTTTAAGGGATTATTCTTGATGTTCTGCTGGCAAACAAAGTTATTTAAAAATAATACTGTGATTAATAAAAATGCAAATTTTTTAAATATTCATAATTATTCTAGTGTCTGCAAATAGTTAAATTTTGCCAATTTTAGATAATTGAATTGTTTATGTAATGAAGGATTATTTTTAGGGCTTCGGTTCTAGTCTATACTATTCGTTTCTATTTTGTTTTATTAGTTGGCTTATTTGGCTTAGTGCTGGCGAGTCTTGTTTGATTCTATTCAGGGTAAAACAATCAGCGCTAAGCAAGTTTGATAATATATGAGGACAAGACTTTTATTTATGGAGCAATAATATTTGTAGTGTTTGAAATCTGAAGGTTTGAAGGCTGATGAATCTGGCTTTATTTCAAGACAGTTGTGAATAAAAGGTTAGGGTAGCCTTTAAGATTTGTAATTTATTGTGAGACTGCATGAAGATTTCTAAATATGCAATTTGTATAGTGTTCTAGAATTGATGATTTTTTATTCTACATGGTAGTAACTTTTATGTTTGATCAATTTAAATGTGAATCTCTTGATTTTCGTTTACAAAATTTATTATTTGTACAACAAATGGCAATTTACACGTATTGTGGAGACAGAATATATTTTAAAAGAGTAAAAACCGTGGTGTTCGTTTAGAGTAGTATAATGTGAAAGTGTTTTATCATTCTCTGACACAAATCATGTTTTGTTTGAATATAGCCACTCAATGTGATCTCGTAACTGTGACCCAGGTAAATTGCCAATTGATATTACATTTTTTTGTTATCAGAGTTGGCTATATGTCACTATGTTTGTTTTTAGCATTATATCATTGTCATACAATTTGTTAGGGAGAAAATGCTGTTACATCAGAAGTTGTTCTTAATTTTAGTATTAAATATCATTGTATCATTATTTTATTGTTGCTACACAGCAATGTAAAAATTTAATTACGACTCAAAATAATAAGATTTTATACTGTACAGCAAGGGCGGAAATTGGAACTCACGGTGTTTTAGTTGCTCTACAAGTTGATAATTGTATCCTTAATTTGTAAGATTTCTTATCCTCAAAAGAATAGAGAACATAAGTTTGTTATTACAGTTACCTTGTATTGGCTATAGTTTTTCAAATCTCTTGTAGGATTTTAAATATTTTAAAAAAGGATTTTGAGCACGTGAGATTGAAAATTAGGAAACACTTTTATCGTAATTGAACTTTTTTTTTTAATAAAACGGATGCTCACGTTATAAAGTCATATTCGTTATTATAAAATATGGCGAGTGGGGGAGTTCCATAAAAGTACACTTTGCTTATTCATAACAGTGCATGTTATTCATTTTTGCATAATGATTGATAAATACAATCAATCATGGTGTCATGTAACAGAAAGAAACAGTATTTATTATATTAAGACTGAGGATTGTTTTAAGATGCTTATTTTAGGACTGCGAGGGGTCGCTTAAGCATAAGACAGAATTAAATACCAAGCTAGAAGTTAAGCTGCAGTCCATGTCAGATACAATTCAGGCTCTTGAAGCGAAGTAGGTAAATTATATTTTGTGACTGTGTAATGCTTATTAACACTATTTTTGTCGAAAATATTTTACTTATACTAATATTAATTGTATGTAGTCTAACAGTAGTGGAAATAAGTAAAATAGATGAAGTATTGGCAAACCTTCACTACAGCAGCTGCTAAATATATGATATATGAAATTTGTAGATTTATAGTTATGTGTTATCGATGTAACATAATTATCGTTAATTCGCTTTTAAGTGTTTTTAATTTTATATCTGTATTGTACTTATATATTTAAATTTTTTGGCTCTAAAATAAATTACAAAAGAAAAGGAGTTTTGGTTTAAAATAATTTGCATGTCTTATTTATTTTGCTCTTTGTATTTAGTTTAGTTAATGTAGTAGGTTTGCCATTATTTTCTTGTAGTTTATGTTATCAGTATTTTCTGCATGATTTTTTTTTGTGTTTTGCTTAATACACTTTTAAGTTATTGTCATAGTTGCTTATTTTTTACACGTAACTAAATGCGAATGTAACAGTTTAGATAATTGTATATATGGAATGTATACTTATCACAGAGAAACAAAAATGCTTACATGTTTAACATCACACATTCTCACAGAAATAGATATTTTTTTAAAGATTTATATAGTGACTTGCTTTAAAAACTTCGTTACATCTTTTAAAAAGATTTTTATATCTAAAGCAAATAGAACAAATGACAAATATTTATATAAACGCCGAGACAAAATCCTAATAGAAATTAGTGTATTAATAGTATAAATATGTTACGTTTGTTATGTCCTCAGATCAGTGACTTGTGTGTGCTAAGCATGTGCCACTGAGAGGCCAGTTCATTAAACTGCCCTGGTAGCAACTGCTAAAAGTTGTCTTTCCTTCATGCCATAAATTCTAGAAAACTATAGTTTATTTTTAAACTAAGTGGAGTAAATGTCGAGCCTGCCTTATGCTATAAAGGTAACCAGAAAATGGCACTAGATTAAATTTGATGGCACATTTAAATTTCTGAAGTAGAATTTGGAAATTAAATAAAATACTGCTTCCTGTAATTTAATAATACATGAAAGCAAAATACCTTAAATTACATTTAAATATTAAATCAAAAACATACTACTCCGTTACAATGAAACATGTGTGGGAATTATAGATATACAGTTCCAGTTAATGTAAGTTCGCATATGCATGCTCTCTCATGGGTTGCTCAATGTATGTAGGAACATATTGTCATTCTACGAAAAGCTGTAACGTTCGGTTTAATTCAACCTTTAGTATTATATAGTTCACTTTAGCAAGCATATCAAACATGCCGATTTGTGATAAAGGACAGTCAAGTAAACTATACACTTTTCAAAATTGCGAGGAAGGCTAGAAAGTGACGGGGGGGGATTGTCAATTTTTTTTAGTGTCGAGTCGCGTTTTACGTTTGGGTGTGTTTTAATTAATCTTTTGTAGGTCCACTCTAACATCCGATTTTATATACCATCATTATTGTACCTATAAGATACCAATTCATAGTGGGAGTTTATTTGGATGAAAGAGAAGTGACCTCAGATTACATTTGCTGTACACTGTAATTAACCGATTTAGTTGGGAACCTAATGCATTAACACACACCTATGGTAAAGTTAGTGGGGAGGTTGCATTGTCTCGACACCCACTATCCTCGCTGTGTCTATAGTGACCTGATTCACCCCACAAACCCTTCAAGGTAAGCGTTTCACTGTAGTAGTTATTGAGTGACCAAACTAGTTCGCACGCTGGTATTAGGATATTTTACCCTGAACTATAGAATGTTCTTTTGCATCTACCGTCAGTGAAGCTGAAAGTAGATAGTGTATTTCGCCCCGTATTTACCCTACTTTCACTGTAGTCAACCGCGTAAAACAGAAAGCCGCTTGTGTGCGCATTGTATATCTATTAGTCCGTAAAATTTTAGAGCTGCGATACTTTTCCAAATTGTACAACTTGTTTCGTAACGTAAGACTGTACCAGTTGTAGCGCCTAGATAGTTCAAGTAGACTTACGTCTACTGTCCACATTGTTACCGGAGATTTGCATGCACCCGGTGTAACACGCATGATATTTCGGGCTATAGTCTACACTCTTTTGGTCGTCAAACCTAAGAACCCGTACTGCCGTGAGGTCCAGGTGCATTCAACCTACCCCACCTTAGAAATAATTGTACTCACAAGTATATCTTTGGTAGCCCTGGCCAGTGCGAACTTCCACCTAGTTGTTACTTTTAGTTAGTTATCATAATTAATTTGATCGTAGCTGTGGCGTAGTCAATATACGCCGTACCTCCATTTGCTTATATACACCTTGTTTATGTTACTTACTGTGCTTAATTAATGTGTTCTTTTCAGCCATGCGTTTGTAAATAGAGTTAAAAGTATAATCTAGGTGCATTATTCTGTTGTAGTAATTTGCGTGAGTAGGGTGAATCAGTACATTCTACATCGTGAGTTTTTCCTTATTTTCATATTGTCTTATTACAACAAGTGCAAGGGCGTTTGCTCGACCAGTAACGAGATCCCCAAATATATCTAACACAGTGACATTACTGGTGGTGCCCACCCCATTTTGCCGTCATTCCCGATTTTTGGCATACTACCAAGTTTACGCCCCACTATAATTGTCATCTTAGGGCGTTTAGCAATCCCGACCTACGACTTTTATCATACCCACCCCTCACCGGCTAGAGCTAGGCCGCGCACGGATTCCGATCCGTCCCTTGGTGTCGTAGTGCTGAATTGGCCCGTAACAAAGCCAAAGAATTAGAAATGTCAACTAATCTTTACCATTTATTTTATTTGTAAATACGTCTTGTTTATAATAAATGCTTTCATTAAGATTACTATATTCTTCAAGTCTTAACAAACACATACCATTCCATTTGTGAAGGTAGTCCGACGAGTCCTACACACCAAGAGAATACATGCAGCAAGAAAGAGTTCATCGAAGATCTACACTCAATTCCATAACCAGTCAAATACGAAATACATTCTTCCATTCCATTTACAGCATACAACCTTTTACAACATGTACCTAGTAATAATAATAACTCATTATTTATTAATCGTCCCCTGAACATTTAGAACTGAAAAGAACATTTGATAATGCAAAACAATGATTAACGTTTAGGAAAAACTTTATCAACAAAAACTATGCTAGCACTTTTAAACCCTAGATTATTAAAGCGGACCTCAAGCAAAAATAAGACAGACACCAAAAAAAGCACACATGAATTGTAAATTCTGCTTAAACTTTAATTTGTACAATTTTATTTAATTCTTGAAAATTAAACCTACTGCTGTCGTTTTATTTATATCCTACAACATATTAGAGTGTGCATTTAAAATTTGGAAGTTTAGTAAATGCAGCAATTAATTACTTTTAATTCGTTCATGATATTACAATAATTGAAAAGGCATGTTATGAGTTAATTCACTTAACATGTAATAATCACGACAAAACTTCAAAAAAGAAAAAAAGTCTTTGTCCCCCTAAATTTTGATAACTGTTGATTTTTCTTGAAACAGTCTGCACTAACTCAGGAAACGGAAAGTGTGATATAGCCACCAAATTCTCGATTACCTCACTATTGCATACACAGTTATTCTTTGCAGCAATTCCTGATAGCACCACATATTGTTAGACAGCAAGAGACTTTCCTTAACTTAAAATCCTACAATTTGAAGATAAATTATGTCTTAAAATATAACTTAGTTTAATTAATTAGTTTTCAAGTTTTTTTTTTTGTTATGTACTATAAACAAGTTTAATATATAAAACAGTCTGTAAAAATATTTACAAAAATACAGGAAAGTGTTCAAACCTTACGCTGCCTATTTGGCATCTAAATTAAACAAATTTTCAATAGTTTTCCCTAACTGACGGGCGCTAGTCTTTGTAATTTAAGTCAAGCCCAACGGAGGAAAGTACGGCAGAAAAGGAGACTGCGGCGGGGTGTGAAAAATTTAAGTTTTTTAACAAGCATCCTATGAGAGAGATTAATGTTCCCAAGTAAAAAGACCAGGAAGTTTAGAGAACCCCCTGCCTAATAAAAGAAGCAGAAACAAAACTACTATTGATTTTTGACGACAGCATCTCACCCATATGTTAGAGAAAAATAAAGAAAAAAATACAAATAAAGAAAAAAGGGAGGAGAGGAAATGGAATAAGATAATGATTGAAAACTTCAGAATGAAAGAACAAGAAATAGAAATTTCCCATCTTTGCAGCTGAAAATATTGACTTTTTCTTACATAGGCATGGTTCTCGACTCCCATGTCTACCCTATTTGAAAAACATGAATTTCAGCTCCGACAAGACCTAAAAATTTATTGCATTATTCATGCTAACGGTATATCAGTTATAAATGGAAGGAAGGAAGAAGGTGTATAGAAGTAACTGAAAAAATATTCAGGATTATACTTTTGATATTAAAGGAGTCGAAAAAAAGAATTAAAGGTATTTTGTAAGATGAACAATCAACATCATAAGAATGAAAAAATTTTTGCTTAACTTATCAAAAGAATAAAGAAATTCAGAAACACCAAAGTGTTATAATATGAGATATATTTAATAGGGTATATAAAAGTATTAGTTATTGTGGAGTACTATCGGCAAAAAGTTTTAGGTCTTTTATATACTTCTTTCCTTGCGGTTTATCATCAGACACTTTGAGTTTATAGACCCATTTCACTCTTCATAAGATAAATTTCAAAGGTAATTTAACAAAACAAAAATTGTTGGTTCAAAGTCAATTTCTTTCATTTTTAACTGTAGGTAATTCATTTTAAAAGTTTAAATTCAATTTTCGAGATAAAAGATCTCTAAAAAATCAATTTATTCAATTTTATTAGTAACTCTGCAAATAAAAATTAGGTTTATTTCATAAATAGGTAAGTAAAATATCTAAAGAGAAAATTGTTACAAACGTCTGTCTAAATACGAGAAAATTTTGCCATTCAAACAGGAAAAAAACTTTTCAAGCGTCTAAGATCTTAAATGAATAGATAAAAATTACTACAAGATAAATATTTTAAAGAGTTATTATGAATTACGACTATTTGTCCTAAGGAAACTTACATGAACGATAATTTAATGTAAAAAGGAACAAATTTTATTCGGCAACGGCAAATTAGAATTAACTTCAAGTTATTTATGGAACATGTTAAAATAACTATGATGGTAGTTCAAAATAAATCATTTTATCCAGGGCTAACCATGAAAATAAATTATTTATAGGTTACGTATAGAATATGAGATCTAAAAGCATTATTGGATATAAAATTTTAAAGTGTTTCCTTCAGGTAGATGTAAATTTCATTAAATATTTGCAAAAACCACAGTTTTGATTCTGTAACTTTACTAAAACTTAAACATTAATTATTATTTTGAGAAATTTGTCCAAATACGAGGAAATTATCATTTCCTATTAATTTAAGATATGGAATAAGTTACATAATCTAGGACACAAGTAAACCACTAGAAATTGCGAGAAATATATTCCAGAGTATCAAAATCTATGGAAGCCTTCCAATAAAAACGGTATTATTTAAATACAAAATTGAAAGATGTTGTCTCGTAAATACTCCCTGTATGTTTGTTGTGGTTTGTTTAGTATTCTTCTTAATCTTCTTTGGGAATAAACCACTCATAGTTTTTAAAATTATCTTTATTAACGTTTCGATCCATAACCTAGGATCGTTTTCAAAATAATAAAAACTTCAAGTTTGACATCCCCAAAGAAGATTAAGAAGAATGTTGTCTCGTCTTCTAATAGAGTTGATTTTTTTTTAAGTTTGGATAATAGTTACAATATCAACACAAAGAATATGTTACACACAACTTAAATTAGTATAGCTTGATCATAATGCCAATCGGTAATTTTTTTTTTAATTAATACAAAGAAGGAAAGTGCCAACTTTTGACATTTTTTAAATTAATAAACCATAGTATATAATAGAAAACTTACCCATAAGTTAAGGTACCCATTATTACAAATACTTCCAGTCACCTCTTTGATCTTACTTAATTAATTTTTAATATTTGTTCAAATTTCTAACTACGAATACTATAAGGTAAACATTAGTGTTTTCATTGGCCTCCGGCAATGAGCTCATTCTGGGGGAAAACATGGGTCCGTTTTTCAAATGCGGAGATAGAGAGGAGGCGGAGTGATATATTGCGGGAGGGGGGAGAGAGAGATAGACATGCTGCCATCATATATATATATATATATATATATATATATATATATTGCTGTGAATCCTCTCATTATCTGCAGGTACTGGCCCTTTCAAAAACATTCGAGCCCCACAGTTTGGGCGTCAAGAATGCTGTGAAACCTTTTAAATCACCTGGTCCGTTGATTCCTTCTGTTAATCGCCTCGGCTGCTCTTCTAGATAACTTCCATTCTCAATCATAAAAATTAAACAACACATTCCTACCACAAACATTAACGTTAACTCTATTTACATCAATATTCAGAATACATTAAATTTTCAAATTAAATTTGAACATAAAATTCAGTTTTAAAAAGAATTTCCGGATTAATTTTATTATCATCTTACTGTGCATCCAAAATTAAAGTCCTTGTTGGATGCCTACTAATTAATATAACAAGATAAGCAGACCGGAGTCTGAGTATAAAGGGAGTATCTACCACCCCTTTACGTTAATTAACCAGGTTTGTCTAATTGAGCTCAAAGACCTACCCAAAATTTCATCCTATTCCGAACATCAAACCAAAATACCCTTTTACTTAAACAAGCAAATTTCATCTTAAAATTAAATTTTTATGGTTAGAAAAATTCCACTAATGTCCATTTAAAGTAAATCAATTATAAAGTCATTCAATACACACAAAAATGTCAAACAAAATAGTACAATTTACCTGAAGGTTATTGTCCTCGTAGCTTCAGTGTAATCGTCCCTTTGTAAATCACACCATTCCAACCGGATTCTATTTACAGCTTCAAGTTATCAACGCTTTAAAAATGTTCTTCATCACCATTAATTTAAAGTTGTTTCTAGGCTTTTCCGAACTCATCTGTGTATATCTGCCTCTGGTTCAGTGGATGCAGACACATTTACGAACCATTTAGTCATTAACACCCCGCAAAATAGCAAAGAAATTCATACTTCCTTTTACCAATATTACCAATATACGCCAAAACTGCCTACTTTTGGGTATACATTTGTCGTTGTAAATTTTACTAATTGGTACCGTGATAATAAACTTTTATTACCTTGTATCTAAGTGCACTGAAGTACATTCATGTTAGCACGTAAAATAACCAACTATTTTGAGTCACTAAAATATACTAGCACACTTTAAATTATTTAATCAAACTAAAAGCACTGTTTAAAATCAAGTCGCGGATGCACGAGCTTTTAACGCATCGAATCGTCGAAAGTCTCAGAGTCTAAGAGAGAGAAACACATATTCCCGCCTGTATATATAGCGAATAGCCGACACGTCGCTTTGTTCCCTAAAACGGGTAATTCCAACGAATTCCTCATTCTACGTTCCCAGTCTGTAGCCTGCACGTCGATTTTTATGAATTTAGTACTCACCCCATTGAGATCTCAGAAAATTTCAACACGGCCCGCAAAGTTGTCCGAGAAAAACTAATTACTTTTATACAGAAATTGTTGTTCTACCTCTGATATATGCATCCTATTTTTAACCAATCGTAACCCCATGACGTTGTTTAAATCCCGCCTTTTAAAATATGTGTCTTTGCTTGACGCATTTTCTCTTTCCTTCTCTAACCTGTTCGTATTGGTGCAACTTGACACTCTTCATTATCGATTATATTTTAGTCCACGCGGACTGTTATCTGGGTTTAATAAACCCGTATCGCACATTCTCGTGAATACTAAGTCCCGGTTTCTCCAAGATTCTTTGAAACATTAATTATTTGCCAAATTTACGCAGAATGAGCTTTTTTAAAAATACGCAGGTGTTCTGTATTTCCTGCTAAAGCATCTGATCGTTTCCAATATCCTTAAAATCAACATGTTTATCCAAACAAATTAACTTGAAATTGCCTTTTAAAAACACGCAGGGGTGTTCAAACGTAACATTTTAAATAACCTTCCTACGATTTGACTATTATTGGGTTTTTACAAGTTTTATGCTTATTATTAATAATGGTTAATTAACTCCAATTAAAATAATAGCCTTTAATTTTAGTGAATCCTAACTAAATATTAGTTATTATATGTACACTTTGTTTTACTACCGGTTACTTAAAATAGGGTCAATTAATATAAACTTTGCACGTAATTTCCATTTGTTTAGGAATAATTAAATTATCCACTGCGCTTTTCAATACTGCTTCTTTTGATGTAAAGCGTCTTATAGATAATTTAAATTTCTTATTTTACTGAAACGACCGAGTTTATTTATGCTTCAAGGTTTTAATAAAGCGTATTATTTAATGAAATTCCTTATACACGGTAATTAAAATTATTTGATTTGATTATTTAATTTTCTACCCTGGTCTAAATATGAGTATTTTCCCCCTATTTGAATACAAATAATCCCACTTATTTGAATGCAAATATCAAATATTTAGACTGCCAAAAATCTTTACAAAATTTTGCCTATCTCTCTATCCTTATCTATCTAACTTACCTACTTTGTCTCCAATCCAAAAAAATATTTACACCTATCCTATATCCCTATCCTATTCCTAACTCTCACCTACTTCTATAAACTGAAATTATCCCTAACTTCATCCTACTTATCCATCTAATCCTATATACATCCTATATACCTATCCTATTCCTAACTTTTAACTAATCTTCCCTATACTTCATTTCCCCCTACCTAATCCTATATACTTATCCTATTCCTAACTCTCCACTAATCTTATATGAAATATCTATACTTAACCTATCTTATTTTCTTCCTACATTTACTCTTTATTCTCATCCTAAACCTATTTCTAATTATCTCCCATATTTATCCTATACCTAGCTTTATTTTCTATAACTATACTAAAATTCACCTATCTCTATTCTTTGTTCATCAAGTTATTTAAATCTAACTCTCTTCTTGACCCTCCACGTCTTTCTTCTTACCATCCTAATACTCTTCATCCCTATCTCTCCCCCTTCTATATCTATACTTAACATCTCTATTATCTCACATACAATAAACTTATCATCCCTCTTATCCTGACTCTTACATATTGCTTCTTCTTCATGCCCTACACTTGTCTGTTTCTCATTTATTATTGTTTCCCTTTCTGCCGACAAACCAAACGATACTACTTTACAATTATCGATTTTTCCTCTATGGAAAATCCTATGTACCTTCTAGAATTTTGTGTAATGGAATCCGCCAGAATGAATCCTTAAATCTACTTTATTAAAACAAACTTGCCATCTTTACTTAATTTCGCCTTCACCTGCTCCTGATATGCTGCTTCTACCCCCACTACTTCTGCATGTTTTCGTAATAAAGCTTGAACCTCTACTCTCCAATCCTCTGGACATCTTATTGTGTTGATCTGTTTTACTTCATCATCCTCTACCTCTACTACATTAATACTAAACCCCGTGTCATCCTCTGTGACTTCATAACTGCCCTTCCATGGCACTACCCTATCCTTAATCCTTATTACCTTCCTTTCCATATCTATCAAAACCCCTAACTTCATCATACAGTCAACACCTAAAATGCTCTGAAACTTCAGTCCAGGTACAATTACAAACTCCTGTTCACAGCTTAAACCTCCTATATCTATCCTAAGCACCACAACACTATTTACTACAGCAAACTTCTTTTATTTGGAGCTACTAAATGGCTACGCTTTATAGGCATAATTCTATCACAAACCTTATCCCTAATTTTGCTGACGAATTCCTCCGATATTAAACTCGCCTCTGCCCCTGTATCAAGTAATACTTCTACATTATTCTCAAAATTTCTAAATTAATAATTGGCAAACATAATTTTTCCTCAGTTTCTGGCTCTACTTCCTCCTCAATTTTGAAAAATTCACGTGGATGTTCGTATACATTTACACAGAAATCTAGTGGTCTGTCGCGTTCTAAAAATCCTGTCTCATCCTGTTTTCCGTGCTTGGTCCTGGTTGTCCTTCTACAACCTGTGCGTACGTCCTCCTCGTGTTAATATCCGTGTCCCTATCTCTATTCGGCGTGCTGGTCACAGTCCTGTTTACTTCCGGTAAACTGTTCTGTCTCGTGTAACTAGGTCTTGGCGTCGGTCCCCTAGTCGCACTATTGCTCCTGTATTCCTGTCCTCGTCGTTCCCAATTCGGTCGAAAATTTCTGTTGTAGTCAGGCCGTCTCGGATAATTCGGTGTCCTGTTGTCAAACCTAACTGTGTTAACGTTTCGTTCTCGTATCTCTTGTCCGTCCAACACATACATCGTCATATCTCTGTAAATACTCTAAAAATGTCTCCCGTTCTGTGATGTTTTGTAAGGCCACGTGTTGTCTAATTTCCAGTTCAAAATGTCGTGATAGGTACTTGATTATCTGTCTGTCCGTCAATGGTGGATTCAGTTGTTTGGCCACACTGTACTTGCGGATGGCATATTGCTCCTAGATCCTGCAAACTCTCCCTTAAATTTTCCTGTAATTAAGTCGTCCCTATCTGGTCTTGTCTGTGGTCACTCCAGTAGTGTTTTAAAATTTGTTTTCAAAGTCCTGATACGTGTCTATGTCCTGTCCTACTAAATTGTACCATGCTTCCGCGTTGTCCTTTAATAAAGCCTTTATCGTATTCAGTTTAGTCTGTTCGTCAAATAAATTTCCCACTAGATTTCTTACACTATTAATAAAAATTTGTGGATTTACCCTGTTATCACCATAAAACTTCATGTGTTGGTCCAATGATACTCCACCTGTAGAAAATCTGGGACCATCCCCGTTAAATTTGACATGTTGTATTTGATACTACTAACTTCGCGTTCTACCCTGCCTAACTGATCCCTACATGAGTCCGTCACTTCAGTCATTTTATATTAATCTCTTCTTCACAAAAATGCGTACTTCGGACCTTAAATGTCCCATTTCCTGTCGAAGACCTGTAATATCACGCTCATTTTTATCAACCCTATTTTCAACTTCCCCATTTTCACGGTAAGACTATTTTTAAATTCTGAAACTTCTTTATTCGTCTTATCTATTTTCTCACTTAGGGTTTCCTAACTCCTGTTAATGTCTCATTCATTCGGTCAAATTTCTTATTCGCTTCTTCCCTAGCTCTATTAGATTCATCGCTTAACTGTTCTAATTTTCTATTGGATTCTTCACTCATCCTCTCTAACATTCTCAATATCATCTCGTTTCCTTGATCCCTGATTCCGTCCTCGACTGATCTCTACTGCCTCCAGCTTCTTCCATTTTAGAAATTTTCTCACACAATGCACTATCGTCACTTCCAATTTCCACTCCTTGACTCCTTAACCACTCCTTTCTCTGCATACGTTCCAATCACTCACACACACTCTAAAATACTCTTAAATTTATACCCACACAAAACTCTCTCTCAGATCGCCAGTTTCCTGGAATAAAATAACAAAATTTTATTTGGAACTCGAGCCCTCACGTTGTGGTCGCCAAAGAATGCTGTGAATCCTCTCATTATCTGCAGGTACTGGCCCTTTCAAAAAAACATTCGAGCCCCACAGTTTGGGCGTCAAGAATGCTGTGAAACCTTTTAAATCACCTGGTCCGTTGATTCCTTCTGTTAATCGCCTCGGCTGCTCTTCTAGATAACTTCCATTCTCAATCATAAAATTAAACAACACATTCCTACCACAAACATTAACGTTAACTCTATTTACATCAATATTCAGAATACATTAAATTTTCAAATTAAATTTGAACATAAAATTCAGTTTTAAAAGAATTTCCGGATTAATTTTATTATCATCTTACTGTGCATCCAAAATTAAAGTCCTTGTTGGATGCCTACTAATTAATATAACAAGATAAGCAGACCGAGTCTGAGTATAAAGGAGCATCTACCACCCCTTTACGTTAATTAACCAGGTTTGTCTAATTGAGCTCAAAGACCTACCCAAAATTTCATCCTATTCCCGAACATCAAACCAAAATACCCCTTTTTACTTAAACAAGCAAATTTCATCTTAAAATTAAATTTTTATGGTTAGAAAAATTCCACTAATGTCCATTTAAAGTAAATCAATTATAAAGTCATTCAATACACACAAAAAATGTCAAACAAAATAGTACAATTTACCTGAAGGTTATTGTCCTTGTAGCTTCAGTGTAATCGTCCCTTTGTAAATCACACCATTCCAACCGGATTCTATTTACAGCTTCAAGTTATCAACGCTTTAAAATGTTCTTCATCACCATTAATTTAAAGTTGTTTCTAGGCTTTTCCGGAACTCATCTGTGTATATCTGCCTCTGGTTCAGTGGATGCAGACACATTTACGAACCATTTAGTCATTAACACCCCCGCAAAATAGCAAAGAAATTCATACTTCCTTTTACCAATATTACCAATATACGCCAAAACTGCCTACTTTTGGGTATACATTTGTTGTTGTAAATTTTACTAATTGGTACCGTGATAATAAACTTTTATTACCTTGTATCTAAGTGCACTGAAGTACATTCATGTTAGCACGTAAAATAACCAACTATTTTGAGTCACTAAAATATACTAGCACACTTTAAATTATTTAATCAAACTAAAAGCACTGTTTAAAATCAAGTCGCGGATGCACGAGCTTTTAACGCATCGAATCGTCGAAAGTCTCAGAGTCTAAGAGAGAGAACACATATTCCCGCCTGTATATATAGCGAATAGCCGACACGTCGCTTTGTTCCCTAAAACGGGTAATTCCAACGAATTCCTCATTCTACGTTCCCAGTCTGTAGCCTGCACGTCGATTTTATGAATTTAGTACTCACCCCATTGAGATCTCAGAAAATTTCAACACGGCCCGCAAAGTTGTCCGAGAAAAACTAATTACTTTTATACAGAAATTGTTGTTCTACCTCTGATATATGCATCCTATTTTAACCAATCGTAACCCCATGACGTTGTTTAAATCCCGCCTTTTAAAATATGTGTCTTTGCTTGACGCATTTTCTTTTCCTTCTCTAACCTGTTCGTATTGGTGCAACTTGACACTCTTCATTATCGATTATATTTTAGTCCACGCGGACTGTTATCTGGGTTTAATAAACCCGTATCGCACATTCTCGTGAATACTAAGTCCCGGTTTCTCCAAGATTCTTTGAAACATTAATTATTTGCCAAATTTACGCAGAATGAGCTTTTTAAAAATACGCAGGTGTTCTGTATTTCCTGCTAAAGCATCTGATCGTTTCCAATATCCTTAAAATCAACATGTTTATCCAAACAAATTAACTTGAAATTGCCTTTTAAAACACGCAGGGTGTTCAAACGTAACATTTTAAATAACCTTCCTACGATTTGACTATTATTGGGTTTTTACAAGTTTTATGCTTATTATTAATAATGGTTAATTAACTCCAATTAAAAATAATAGCCTTTAATTTTTAGTGAATCCTAACTAAATATTAGTTATTATATGTACACTTTGTTTTACTACCGGTTACTTAAAATAGGGTCAATTAATATAAACTTTGCACGTAATTTCCATTTGTTTAGGAATAATTAAATTATCCACTGCGCTTTTCAATACTGCTTCTTTTGATGTAAAGCGTCTTATAGATAATTTAAATTTCTTATTTTACTGAAACGACCGAGTTTATTTATGCTTCAAGGTTTTAATAAAGCGTATTATTTAATGAAATTCCTTATACACGGTAATTAAAATTATTTGATTTGATTATTTAATTTTCTACCCTGGTCTAAATATGAGTAATATATATATATATATATATATATATATATATATATATATATATTGTCAATCTCCTACTTAAATACATAATAACTAGACGAGGGGATTTTAGTGCATATTATATCACTACTTGATGCCAAAGTCCTTTAAACACAGTAATATTTAAAAAATTTCAAAAGCACATATTGTTAAACCCTTAGTTAATATATCTGCTTGTTGGTCTTTTTGGATCAATGTGTTCTAACTTAATTAAACCACTATTAACATGTTCCCACAAATGAAATGAAATTTTATATCAATATTGTTAAGCCTGCGATTGTTTATCGGATTCTGAATTCAGCTAAACATCCTAGATTATTCCCATAATATGTGATTACATTAAACTCAATATTAAAATCTAAAAATAATTTCATTAAACCATCACAAATTGCAGAAGAACTAATTGTGCTTCAGTTGTAGACACACAAGATTGGTTTTTTAGTTGACCAATTAAGCATACTATCAAAAGCTTTACAAGCATAACCACTGACAGCCGCCTCAGTCTCAATCCACATAACAACACAAATTATACTCCCCTTTATATCTAATACATTCCAAGCCTACATATATAGTATTTTGTAAGTATTTTAAAAAACGTTTCAAATTGTCCCATATTTTGTCAGAATATTTATCCTGATAACGACTAAAGAAATTGACAGAAAAACAAATATCTGGCTTAGTAGAAGGTGCTAGATATGTCAAGCAACGTATTAATTCATGAAATGGGCTTTTAGTCATTTCTTATTTTTACATAATTCATTGGATCCCTTACAGTTATCCATTGAAAAACGTTTTAAAATTATCTTTGTATACCTGGGTTGACTAATTTTTAAAATACACTTTTCGTTATATGTAATTTCAAACCCTAGAAAATACTTCAACGCTCCTTTGTCTTTTGTTTGAAATTTATTCATTAATTCAACTTTTACATCATTTATTTCATTAAACTCAGTTCCAGCTAGGATTATATCGTCTACTTACAATAGTAGATAAATATTGTTTTGATATTGTCGTCTTGCTATAAAAACAATAATTATTGTGTGATTGCTTCACGTCAATATCTAAAATGAACTTGTTTATTTAATTGTTCCAGCATCTAGAAGATTGTTTTAAGCCATTTTAAGTTTAAACACTATATCTAGTTTGTAATCAATGTCTTTTGGTAGAAAAATATAATGTGTCTCAATTTCGATGCTGACAATTAGTATCTCGGTTATTAGAAGACATAGAGTAGCAGTTAAATGGGGAATGTTTTGCAGAATTCAATACTGACGACTAATCTTATTTCAAATTTGACCTCTCTTAATTTTTAAAATATTTTGAAAAATTAAAAATTTGTTGATTTCATTGTTCCTCAATAACTAGATAACGCTTAATTTGACCTCTTAAGTTTAACATTGTTCAGCAACGTGGCGACCATATTGGATTTTGGGTTTGTTAAATAGTCCTTAAAAAGTGCTTTTCGGCGATGTATAACATGCCTGAAAAATTTTTAGTTATAAGGAAAATGTTAATAAAAACGTAAATTAATCTTTAATATGAAATTAGTAGGTTATGAAATTAAACACCAATAACAAATCAAAGTGAAAAGACATTCAAAGTAATAAGTAAAATAAATAAACAATACTGACGTTTTAGTTTGCCCAACCACATTTCAGCAGGTGTTTTGCCATCTAAGCTAGCAAAGCATCCCTTTATTCATGACACAATTAACGGTGTGTAGTTCTTCGCTCCAAAATTCTTTTAGTACCCCGACTGTTCAATAATTGTCCTACTTCTCTTAACTAATCTACGATTTTTTTAGCCTTACCAATTTGTTGTGGGGTGGTAGGAACAGTAACATCCTTTTATTAATTAATTGTTTTAAACTAGTAAAATTAATGTGACCATAATGCTTATATTATTTTTACATTTAACCTCTCCAATAAAACATGCATTGTTACCTGTACTACAGACATGTTAGGCAAGCATTTTTCACAAAAATATGTCCTCATTCGGATGAGAGTTAAAATGGAAGTCGTGTGTGTGTTGTTACGCACGTTAAAGATTACCTTGCTTAGAACAGCAAAGGTTCGCCAAAAATTCAAGATTTTCCAGGTAAAAAAAACTCGCTTTCTGGCCAAAATAGTCCCTTTAGGTGGAGTATTGGAAAATCAAATGTACTGTACACTGATTGTGTGTGATCTATCCTGTGAAGATTCGTACCTTTTAGTTTAGTTTTTGTTTTTCATATTCACAAACTAATTAATTTTTCACAGCCTCAAAGTTCAGTATTTTCAATTATGGTTACAATTGTCTTATATGATTTTGGTAAGTTTAATAGCATATTGCAGATTAAGTCATTCTCACTTAGTTGTGTATCTGTAATTCGCAACTGTCGCACAATTCCCTCAAATTCCATTATATGTGTAAGCAGCGATTGATTTTCTTGCAGCCTCATCATTGATAGCAACTTCTTCTTCAAATACAGTTATCCAGGCAACCTTTTTTGTTCGTATTTTTCTTTCAGCGTGTTCCGCATTCTAAACGCTGTTGATTTTTCATGCAAGCATTCCAATTGAATGTCAACACGTTGTGCAATTAACGATTTCGATTTGCATCTTTGCGGATCATTAGTTCCTATTTTTTCTATTGCATACTTTAATAGCTCCAACTTCAGATTCAACAAGTTCAAATGCTCCATTTTTCTTCAAGATCATTTCCATTCTAAACCTATAATAATTGTTACCCTTTAATTGCTCAATTATGTAATTCTTGCCAGGTTGGGCCGTAATTAACAATACCCTGTAAAATATTTCACATGCTCAACAGATAAACTAACCTCACTATATATTCCTTTCTCTTATAGAAATTATCCAAAATTCCTTTTTATAAGAACTTTCACTAGCACATCCTGGACCGGTAACTAGTATTTTCTCAAATTGAAAATAATGGATAACGCATGATTAATGATGTTTACTTAGACAAAAGTATTACCCGATTTACATAAGCCAACCTTCATTACAGAAAGACAATGAGAGAGAGTGACACACACACACACACAGCCACCTTATACATCTTGTCAGTCACCTTACTTAAATACCTAATAACTATAAGAGGGGATTTTAGCACATATTATATCGGTATCTTCGCGTATTTATGCATATTGAAACATTTTATTCTTACAATGTAATCAATTAACTTGTAAACTGAACAGGACCGGATTCAAGAAACAAAGGGAATTTATTTGCTTTAACCCCTTGAATCCCATGTTGCATATGGGTGTGACATATGCATCAACTTGTACGCTAAAGCTATATCCCATGCCGCAACTGTTTATGACAATATACTCTTCTAGTATAGGATTTAGCCGTATGCTTCAAATTCTAGGATTTAACTGCAGGATATGTATTTGCAAGCTGGGATGTGGCACATGATATAATACTTTTGTTGTAAGAAGTGGGAATAGTTACCCACGCCCTTCTTATTTTATTATTGGTTAGAGTAGTGGCATTTGAAAGTGGTAGTACTAATTGCAGTTTAGATTTTGTTCTGTCTGTATTGCTATTTTACATTAGCGTATTTTGTTCGTAAAAATGTCTGTCTCTGATAGTGATTATGATTACATACCTGATGATGATCCTAATGATGTTTCAAGCAGTGACGAAATTACAAGTTGTTCCGAACAAAGTGATGAAGAAAATGAACCAATACAATTCGGTGAATGGAAAATTGTGTCTGATATGTACAACGACCAAAGGGGTACAGGGTCTGTTATGGACTATAAATCATTTTATGACATTCATCCGGCTATTGACTTGGAAAATGTAAAATCGCCCCTGAAGTGTTTTGATACTTTTGTTACACCTGATATTGTAAATAACGTTAGCAAATGGACAAACGAAAGAGCTACTTTATATTTTCTTGCAAATTTATATTCACGTTTGTTTATGTTTTTTCGGCTATCAGAGAAATTACCAGAATAATGGTAGATGTTGGACCAACTTTTGCTTTAGATGAGTATTTGCTACTATATAAGGGTAGATTACACTTCAAGCAATACACACTAAAAAGTATTGTGGAAATTGTATATCACCAGCATTGTGTTCCCAAGAACATTTCAAATATTATCATTCAAATTTGTAGTAGTAAGATTTGTACATCCCTGTATATTATAATTTTTTGGTTCATTTGTTAAAATAATTTTTTTACATATACAAATTATATTTTTACTTTTAAAAGGTTTTTTTAAACTAAAATTTATTATAGGTTAAAAATTGAGCCCAAGTATTGTAGTAATATGCGCTTTTAATACCCGAAAACTTTTTTGTTAAATACTGGATTTAGAAGCCGCTTAGCACTTTCAAGCGCCGGGCTCAAGGGGTTAATACAAAAAAATAATAGAAATGGAAACTAGTTATTCAATAATTGTAATGGCATATTACGAATTAATTTACTTAACACGTAACAAAGTTAGACTAGGATCTGAGACATCCTTAAATTTAATCTGTGTTAAACCTGCGTGCTGTATAGTTAATCAAAAACTGTAGGTTTTAGCAGATATAATTTAATACGCTTCTCCTGGTTTAAAAATAGACTATAATACGTTATAAAAATATAGCAGTGACCAGAATGTTCCTGGTAAATTTTAGGCAATATCTAAAATATACTACATTGTTTTTAACTTTTAATTTCACATAGTATTCCTTGGTGTTCATTATTTATTCAAATGGGTATGGATTTTATAAAGCATTGCCCATTCAAATGCTTTTTATGTTGGTAAGTGGTTTATTAATTTCTCATTAATATTTCATCTTCAATATTTTATATAATGGTTTCATCTATGATTAATTGAAACCTTAATTGAAACATTTTGCCGCTGAATATTTGTATAGTTGCACTAAGTCTTAAACACTATACATTGCTTAAGATTGGATTCAAATGATCTTTGTGTTTAAATCATGTGCTTATAGTCTTTTATACAAAGTAACATTTCCAAATGTTTGGTATTTTATTAATATTTATTAAAGATCTATAAATATTCATTCTGTCATATTTCTTTGATACCTCTAGTTACTGTTGTCATGTTTTTATTTGTTAATTTAAAAATTTTTGGAAATTTTGTTAACTTTTGTTCTTAAATTAGTTATTTTTGTTTGACATTGCAGTAGCAAGATTAGGAACTTTGTCATTTCTTTTGTGACAAATCACTTTGTGCTGTGGATATTTCTAGCCTGTGTTGTGAGGAGAATATCCTTAAAGGAGTTCCTGAACAACTTTTTTATTTTTTTAAGTGGTTGAAATACGTATCTAGTTTAAAGTAACTTTGGTTGAGGGGTTTTTAAAGGGTTCATCGCAATAACGCAACACTTTTCAAAATGCTATAACTAATGTATTAACTGTTGTATATTAATTATGTTTTATCATCATTTTAGTAGACATTATGGCTTTCATTGGTTACATGTTTCATGTGACGGTCATTGACTTCTAGACATTCATTTAATTTTGCACAAATAATTAGCATACATCACCACATCATATCTAACAGTTATCGATGTTTTCAGTCACTTGTTTTATGTGTATGTGAACTTATATCAGTTGTCATTTAGTAAAAATGTATCAGTAGTTAGAAGAACGTCATGCTTTTATTGTTGTGGCATTTTCAACAACAGTGAGTTCATAGTTGCGGTTCAATACTTATTTAAACGTTATTTCAATATAAGGCATCACGATGTTGTACGATTGAAATGCAATAAAAACTAGATTTTGTGTTTTCAAGAAATTGTATTGGCGCTGAAAACAAAACCACGTCCTAAAGCCCAATTCACACTTATGCATTTTACTGCTGCAACTAAAATTGCACGAATCCCCTAGAGTTGCCGTGCAGTTGAAATTGCAGTATATAAAGTTGCATGAGCATTCCCATATGTGCATCTGCATCTTCTAGTATTGAATGAAGTTAGGCGACATTAAATTGACATTTGATTATCCAGGACCTTAACCTCAATATTCGTTTGTGGTTAAGTGTTGTATATGTATTTAAAATAAAACAAGCTAAAAGATCACTACTACTATCAATAATAATAGCAGCCGGATTATTGTTATTAAGAAACAACACTGCAAGAAATGTTGGGTAAAACCTTGGGTAGCACGAAGAAAAAACAGAAGCAATTTACGTACCCTGGTGCATATGAATTATGCGTTGAGGCTCCCCCGAGCTATAAAAAATTTTTGAGAATGGATGAAAAAATATTCAATATGCTTCTTGAAAAGGTAGCAAACGATATACAAAAAGTGATACCTATTTTCAAGAAAGCAATAACGCTAAGAGATAAATTGGCAATAACATTGCAATTTTTAGTAACTGGCGAATCATTTCGTATAGGGCATTCCATAATTGCAACATTTATCCCCGAAGTCTGCAAAGCTATCTACGATAATCTTTGAGAAGAATATTTGGCTATACCAAAAACTGCAGCATAATGATTAAACGTAGCCGAAGCTTTTAATGGTAGATGGACTTTTCCTAATACATTGGGTGCAATTGATGGGAAATATATGTCTTCAAGCTCAAAGATCTGCAGGATCACTTTTATAACTATAAACGATATCATAGTATTGTATTGCATGCATTTCTGATGGTGGAGTTTTAAAAAAAAGTGATTTGTTCAAAGTCATGAACACAAATAAAATCAATATTCCAGAAGATAGGCCGCTTCCAGGAAGGAACATTCCGGTACCATTTGTGTTTGTTGGTGATGCGGCCTTTCCATTATGCACGCATATAATAAAACCATATCCACTTCGAAACATGAATCAATGGCAACAAATTTATAACTATAGAATTTCATAGGCACGCAGAGTTGTAGAAAATGCTTTTGGGATTCAATCAAATAGATTACGAGTTTTATTAACCACAATAAATCTACCACCAGCAAAGGTACAAACTATAACGTTGGCATGTTGCGTTTTGCATAATTTTTTAAAGCTTAATAGTGAAAATTATTCTTTAACGGAATTGATCGCAGATATACTCTTGTTTATGGGCTGAGTAGACAAACTGGAAATAGACCTGTAGTTAAAGCTTGTATGTGCTAGAAATGAATTTGCAGAGTATGTGAATGGAATTGGAGCTGTGCCATGGCCAAATAATGTAGTTTAAGTGCATTAATAAATTTATGTTTTTATATTTTTTTATTTAAAATTAAACACAATAACACAAACTATTACAATAAAAAATTGATACATTATAGTTGTTTTAACTGGTTTCATCCTCCTCTTGTGCATCCATAATTATATTTAGTATTTGACGTTTTACACGGCGAATAATAGCAGTGTTATTAATTTGCCTCATTTCTATTTCAATCGTTTCACCGAAAGTTGCTAAAGGATCTTTATTTATATTTTCCAATTGCTGTAACTTTTGTGTAGCTGTTGAAATCAATTCAATTACGCCAGCAGTTTAGTTGGTGGTTTTTCTTTTCTTGTTGGCGCTTACATTTAAAATAGTCTCACACAGCTCAGTTACGTTACCATCAAACACTACACTATCTTCTACTGCACTATCATCCTCTGCTATCACATTTGTATCTATATTGGATACTGATTTTCTTACAGGAGCACTTTTTTGTAAGAATGATAGTTCTTCAAAACGCCACAGATTTGGTAATACGATATCATCAGAACTAGCACCTCATTTAAAAACTGAGTCCTCAGCACATGGAGTTTTGTTTTAATATCTTCAATATTTAAGCACTGATATTGAAAGGGCTTGTTTGAATTAGTGAATTTTTAATATTTTCTAAAGAGTTGAATCTAGCAATTTTATTTTTGTAATTTACATTTTCCACATCGTACAAATTTGGATGCTCTTGGTATAAGGTAATTAAATTTAAGTTGTCTCGATTCGAAATAAATTTTGATTTATTCATTATTCTAACTGATGAGCACCTGCACAATTACAAAATTATTGAGGTTATAACTATCATCTATCTTCAGGGGATACAATAATGAATACCTACCTTGAATTTGCCGTAAAACTAAAAGTAACTAAAAATGTCAGTAGAAATGCAAGATGAATAGAGCATGTCCTAGAACATGCATTTTGATGCATGCATCAAAACATTCAAGGTCTTATAGATGTGAATGCTCTTGCAATGCATTTCCATGCAGCAGCAAACTGCGTAAGTGTGAATTAAGCTTAAGTGTTCTTGTGTTAAGCATTCTACTTTGTTGAAGATTTCAAACAAGCTTATGTCGCATTTTCATAAGTATTTAACTACTGCTCGTATAAAATTCAAGCGGTACATAAATTAAAAACTGAAGACTTTATTGGGCAAGTACATTTTTGTCCTCAATATATTATTTTGCTAAATGAAAATCGCGAAGTCTTGGATAACATGTGCATGTCAGATGAACTTTATTGCATCTGACAGGATTTGTCAAGAAACACAACTGCCGATACTGGGCTAATAATCTTTGTGAATTCCGTGAAGAACAACTATAGTTTCAGAGAACCATATGGTGTGACATATCTAGGACTGGTCATCGGTCCTTATTTTTTGGAGAATGAAACTAGTTCCACAGCAAAAGTAATATCAGTCCCTTACCAGGACAAGTTGAACAATTTTACCGTTCCTCGGATAGCTTTCTTCAAAGCATTTTTTGGCTCTGTTATATTTGTGAGCTGTCACATTCAATCTAGCCTTGATGGAGGTAAATATAATGTTATTGGTTCTGTTGATTTAGTACGGCTTAAACTAAAGAAAGCTAGCAAACTATTTATATTTAATTCAGTGTAACCTAAAAAAGTATGTTTACTTTTCTAAATACTGATGTTAGGACTATTCAAGTAAAACTTTAAAACACCGAATCTCTTTCATTTGGGCAATTATCTCCAAATCATAAAAATTTGGAATCCTGGTGTATAATATAATTTGTGCATTTAATGGTTGTCGAGTTTTAAAATACCATAACCTCACTTAATTTGGTCCCGATAGTAGTCATTAACTAGTGTATTCCTATTTATGTCTTTGTTTTTATTACTTGTTTCTGGGTTGTAAAGAAATAAACAGGACACGCATTGTGTCTACTTTTTGAAAATTATTTTACTTTATGGGAAACAGGTGTTTAATACTCCTGCAAAGGCATCCCCAAAGGTTATGCGTTTTTCTCTAAGATTTATTTATTACTTTCACCGTTTTATTTTTTCTTATGTGATGTGTTTGAATTCAATCAGTTTAACAAAACCAACAAATTACTACCAACAAATGTAAAATTTTCTGTTATTTTTAAAATGTTTTCTAATTTTTATGTTGCTTATACGTGTTTGATTGCTGTTATATTGGCGAAAGTAATGCAATAATTTTTCATTTTATTTTTATAATTTATATAATTTATAGATATCGTGAAAGTGAAATAGAAAGGTCTTTTATTGATCAGAAAAGAAGAGAATTAGATTTACAAGCTGCGCATCATGAAGAGCAAGCAACTACAGTTGAAGGCGACTTAAAAGTGGAACGTGAATGGAGAGTGTCTCTACAAGAAAATATGCAGCTAGATCGTGAACGAATTTCACATCTTCAATTAGAACTAACACATTTAAAAGCGATTGCTCAGGTAATTTCAAGAAATGATTTTATAGACAAATTTTAATTAGAAAAAAAAAGAATTCTGAAATTTGTAAACTATTACTGATTTTGGCAGCATATTATGTTGAGATTTTTGATTTCAAATAGAACTTTCATTCAATGGAACATTCAAAGAATTAATTTACTGTAATGCTTAACATTGTGTGTAAGAGACTGTTAAGAAATTTACCAGAAATTGTATTACATTCAGTTGAAACCATGAGTCTTTGTGGTCAAATGAAACTATAATCATATATAAACAATTCTCTTTGGATCATAATTTCTGGTGAAGTAGAAAGAAATAAACGATACATTAGTTATCGTCTTAGGGCAAGAAATACGTCACTACCAGTTTCAGGTGAAATAAAAAGGAATTGTAAAATATAGTGTTTTTTAGTATAGCAAAACTACTGCACTCGTCTAAAAACCCAATGTTAACATCAAGGGTTGTAAAAAAATAAGGGAAGACATATGCAGTCAATTTAGTCATTGTACTATTAATTATTCTCCAGAAGATAAAGTTTTATTTAACATAGAATTGAACATATCATTTGTAACTAATATTTAAACTAAATACAACTAGAATTGTCAGAGACAGTCACATATTTAATAACAGTTAAATATACCTTAGTCTAGCTATCCTAGACAAAGATAACAGAAAATTATATCACAATCATATTGTAGCGCCGATTGTTCTGCCTTACCAGAATAATTACATTGGAATGTAAGCGAGGCATTTGTACTCAAAAGATAATTGATAGGTCCCAGCAGCACATCATCTTTTAGCTTGTTTTAAACAGGTACAAGACTTTTGCATGTAAGAGTTATTTAAATAACAATAGGTACATTTGCGATGTTACTTGCATAAATTCTGGTACGTTTTAGAATAGTCTAGAGGTTTTGAATACGTATATAAATTGCCGCCGTGGATATGGAAGTTCAGTTCTGATTGAAGCTTTCATTACATGTTCTAGTTTAAAGCTTTGAAAGATGTGATATAAATTACTGTTGACATAAATTATCGTAATGATAATATAAATTAATAATGAGTGCTTGGATAGTTAATTGTAGTACTTCGATATTAAATTTATTAAGAAGATCGCATCGTAATTTAAGAAGCTAGTAATTGTACTGTTAGTGATTAGCTGAAAATAAATTGTTGGGAGAGCGTTTAGCAAGTTTCATTGTAACTACGAGTCGTTGAAAATGTTTGTATAATTTATTTGAAAATAAAGAACTTATTTGTGCAAATAGAGTTTCCATTACAATATATTAATAAAGTTACTTTTGCACATTGCATGAGCTCTTTCAAACATGATTTAAACATTTTTAATTAAAATTAGGTGTATAATGAACCTGGGAAAAACTAATTTTGTTTTAATTTAAAGGAAGGAGTTCCTTCTGACATAACTTGGGGAATGGCAATAACACATTAAATGTTGTAGAATCAGAATATAATAATTTTAATTAGTTGAAATAATTTTAAAATCTTTCATTGTAGATAGGTTAAACAGGTAGAATGTTGGATTGAAAGACATTTAATATTAAAGAGGAAAATGAAATGTAAAATGTTTACTGTAAATTATCTATAATAATATCACATGGGCCACAGCATTGAAAGTATAAGGTCTAAAAGGTTGATTAGTTTTAATAATCTTTTTTGTGTATAATTTTATTGCAGACTTTAATAGATAATATTTTATATTTATTTTCTACTTATAGATTGATTATAGAAAATATTTGTATAGTTGCTACGTACCTGGATGTAGCCGGACGAAACGTAGATACCAGGCTAACTACCTACCGCAGAGAGTGGGGGGATTCGCCTACATACCAAAAAGAAACAAAAAAAAAATAAAGTACATCGCCCACGATTATCTATTAACACATAAAAATAAATAACGGATTCTGTACAAGCAAAAGGAAAATAAATTAAGCGTTACTATTGTACAGCCAACAATTATATTCTATGGACAATTTAGAAATTTAGCTACGAGGTGCGCATCTCGTATTTACACAATATAAAATTAATCAGTATCGAATAAAAATTGTGAGAGCTTTTGTCAAGTGTTTTTAAATTTTTACCTAATAATTTTGTAAAGTAACTAATTAATAAAGCGAATAAGCATGTGCGTTCTTTTGTTATGCATGTTTAAAAAATAGTACATCGCACCTGTAGAGTGATAATATCGGATCGCAGCAACAAATAATAGTTCTACAATGTGACGTTTCTTATCACATAACTACACCAACCGTTGATACGGAATATGCCATTGACGCACACAAAAGAAAACAAGTTGCATACCTGTAGGTATCCTGATACTTAGCTCGCAAGCCGTCGTCAGCATACATTTACTGTGCTACCATAATTGCAGTAGCAGTCTATGGACAAAGGTAGTCATTCTAACGAAAGAAGTTGTTTTACATAACGAAAGAACCCATTTGGCCTCCAGCTAAAAAAAGGAATACACTCAGGACACCTCCTAGTTGTTGAACCGAAAGACATGCATCGCCTTTTGAAATACAGTGACGAATAAAATGTAGAAAACCCTTTGACGCACATGCTGCAGTATCAAACTCGACAATCGTTCAAACAACACGAATTCGAACCGCCAATTCCTAGCTTAGCGAAGCGCATTAACTGGAAAACCCGTTACTTTGCCACCATTGAGAAAACCCATTATATGCGGTTGTAATGTTTAACAAATTGAAGGTTACCTAAAAACAGGTTGTTATTGAAGAATTTAGGAGATTACGGGTTAACTAAAACAAGGCATTTAATTTATAGAATAAACTTGTTTCGAAATAACTAAGTTCAACATGAAAATTTGTAGAAAGCGTATTTATTATTACCTATGAAAGAACGATTTCATTGAACAGCAGACATGGAACTTAGATGAACGGATAATGAATTAGCAACGGATAGGGTCATTTTAAGTTTACTAAATTAATTTTCGTTTTTAACACCAAAGGGGTTTGAGTTGAAGAATTTAAGAATTGCAACGGAATTTATTCGAACGAGTAATGAATTAACAAAGGAAAAATTTTAAAAACAAAATTGGAACGTAACAGTGTATTAAAGTATATGGAATTTAATTTTTGGGTCTGTTTTATAATTGATTACAATTGGTGATGTTTAATTTAATGCTTTCTAGTATCAGGCATTTCATAAGGTTTGCTTCCGAATTTTCGGCGAGTTAAAATTAAAATTATGTGAGAACTTAAATCTAGCACATTTAAGCTAGTATGTTCGTTTTCATCTTCAATGGTAAATAGCAGATGGGAATGTATGTTGCTAAATTTATAACAAATCGATTGTATATTTGATTTGTTAACGATTATTAAAATATCATTGATGTTAGCATGTATAAAATGATCCATAAGAACAAGATTAGCGATACACCATTAATTAGGATCCCTTTCATAGGCCAAGTATTATAGATTTTATTATTAAAAGTTAAGTTTGCTGCATTTAGGACGAAGTTCATTAATTATAGAAAATTTTCTTTAGATAATGTGCTGTATTTTAAAATATCAATCATTCTTGTTACATTCAAATTTACCCTTCTAAATATTTTCGTTCGATTTACGAATTTTTCATATATTCCCACACTTCCACTTCGATATTTTATATAACTACCTGTTATAAGAGACGCCCCTGATCTCGTGTTATAATTTAATAACTCGATTTGTTCCCATAAAACTCATTTTAATCCATTTGAAATAAGTGCTTATTCAACACCCTGTGAACTGGATTCACTTTTATTCTGAATTTTGTCCTGAGTCTGTTTTAATTTGAGAGCGATGCACACTTCCTCGGATAAGTTTATATTGTCGGTGCATTGGTAGGTTTCTTACATAGTTATTGGACTAAAAGGAATTTCAGTTTAGCTCTTCTGCGTGGGCCCTCTGGTTCAGCTATGTTTGCAACATCAACGAATCTTGCCACCATTGTAACGATTCATCATTGAGCGAGATCAAGATGTTTCACCTCATCTGATTTAGGTGCAAGATAAGTATTTCGGCACATGGAGGTATGTTACCATGTTTTTTTGCATATCAAGAGATTATTGTTTATCAGAATTTGATGTTGGTGCATAACAAATGAACCACAAATAAACTTGTCACATTATTCCAACGGGCGGAGCAAGTTTACAAAACCCTCTTCGAAACTAGCTTCTCTAGTGTTTCTTGTTACTTTTAACTTACTAGACTTACTAGAAATTATTCTAAATTTACTATGTTTAATTTAAAATGGTCGATAGAAGAAAGCATAAGGAGTACCTGTTTTGTTTATTTCCGATCAATTTTACATGTTACAATAAGAAATGCGCACTTTGTAAATCAATTATTAAAAATTGTTCGTAGAATATAATTTTTTTTAAATAGAAATTTTTGGTTTATTGTAAATAAAAATTTGATACCGATGTCCTTTCATTGTCTTTGGGCCTCTGCTCTCTCTCTCTCACTCCGCTTTTGAATTTGTTTTTACCTTTTTATTATCGTGATTCGTGAGAGTCCTTACTTTACTTTCCTTTGGGTTTCTGCCTGATGCATGTGTTTCACAGTAGCAAGTTGTTTATGGCTTAAATGGTTAATTCTATTGATATATTGGTGTAGAGATACACCATCAAGTGAAAATAGGTTGTGATTTTTTGACCAGTGAAAAACTAACAACTACCCTACACAGTTCATAAATAAAGAAATTTCTATACGAACACACCTTGAAAATCATCTACTAAAATCAATCTAGACTCTCCAGTAATAAAAAAAAATCTAAGACGCATGTACGCCTTACAACTAAACTTACGGAAATTTTATAAAAGAAAATTATATATTTTTAATTAAATGACTCAGTTAAACTCTGAGTGCCTATGTTTTCCTATTAAACATAACTCAACTTAGACTATATTATTGTTTAAGAATCGTTTGGATATCTATTAAAGTTTATATTAGTTTGTACTGTTAACATTTCTCAAATAAATTCGATTATCTCGAAAACTAAATGAGATATCGAAAAGTGTATAGCATATTTGTAATCGGTGTAAAAAACTAAACAAGGTACATATATATCATTTATTGTATCATTATGGGAATATGGCAACGGACGACGGCGGCGTAGCGATTATATTAACCTAACTTACTTCGTAAGTTTGGTTGATTTCTTATGCATTTAAGAATGGGTCTATAATAGTACCCATTATTCTGTAGGTGTGTATGATCGTGGGTTATGATCATAATCCAACACCTCTGTCCAATCAGTACAAACTTCCATATTTCATAATTCTTTTATTTGATTTCGCTCTAGAAGTACCAGTTGCTTAAAAAATATTTTTATTCTTACCATAAATTTTGTAATATTTTCACTTAAACAAGATAAATAAATACCCAAAGTTTTGTTATAAGTGGCATATAATGTATTAAATTTTAAAGTCAATTATGTTAACAGAAATATGCAACTTTACAAGAAGACTACTACACTCTGAAAGAACAATGGTTGGAGCAAGAACAAACTTTAGAGGAACTGGGTGCACATCTAAGTGCGAGTAAAATGCAACTATCTGATCTGAAAGAAGGAGGTCATAAAATTGATGGTGCTTGGGTTCAAGATAAAAGTACTGCAAACTGCAAATCATGTTCAAAGGAATTCAATATAACAAGGCGGAAGGTATTTATCTATATATTAAGGATAGCAAATACATATCTTATTCTATCCACCCTCACGAGTACTTAACAACCCCTGATACTTTCTCTAACAACTTTTATTTCTCTCACGGTTGCGGTAAATCAGACTGTAATAATGGAATGAACTAGCAAGCTCAGGCAGATATAAAACAATTTATGTAACCTTTTGGCCAAACTAACTTGGTTTTGTGGTACAATGACGTTTAAATTTTTGAACAACTATACCGACACCCTGTTATGTAAACACGTGACAAAACCCAAAACTCAACTTCTTTATGAAAAATAGAATATTACTCAACCTAAATTCTATACAACGTCAAACTTTGCATTAATCATATGTTTGTTTTCTTCTTCGTTTTATAAAAGCAATTTTACAGTACACAAATTAATGTTTACATTCGTACAACCCATTTGAGATTCTCCAACCACCAGAAAAAGGTCTTTTTGTTTACACAACAGCCACAATGATGTAAAACTAATAAATACTTATAGCCGAGACTCCTATACTAAAAAATTGTAGCTCGTCAATGATGCGATATAAATTTTTATAATATTCACATGCAATCCTCCAATAGTATATTACACAGATATCCACCAACAACCATGCACCAAACCCAGTCTTGGGGGTGGCAGCTGGTAAACAAGTCTTTAGAAAATTTTCTCATAAAATGCTTAATAATCTATAACAAAAATATCACCAGCAATGGTGTGCCAAAGCCAGTATTTGGGGTCGCAACAATCTTTAAACAATGTAAAACGTACCTCGTAAAAGACTGGATAAAAAATTTAAAAATTTTCACATGCAGTCCTCTATAGTTTATTACAAAAATAAACACCAACAACGGCGCACGAAAGCCAGTCTTCGAGGTGGCAGTAACCCCTACACTAAAAAACATAGCTTGTAAACAACTCAATAGACAATTTTTAGAATTTTCTCATACAATCGTCTAATAATCTCTTACAAAAATGTTTTGCATCTTTGACATTAAACCCATATTTTACGTTTATTTATCCGTAAAATTTCTATTACTTAAAGAATTTTACGAACTGGAACATTTCTTTTACAAATTTCACAAACTGGAACAATGTTCCTGTGTGCTCCTGTAGCAGCTGTATTGCCGACGGTTAAACGTTTTAAGTTATGCAGTAATTCTAATTAAATACCTATAACCATCACACCAATAAAATCAAATAGTGTATGCAAAAAGCAAAATTTTTAGAATAAAACTGTTGTTCTGAGAGGTTAAATTTGACGCTTACAGTATATTTAGCAAGCACTTGTTTTGTGACGCCCACACAATAAATATCAAGTTTTTAATAAATGTTTTAATGTCCGATTTATATAAATAAGATATAAAAAGTGCCAACCTTTCTAGAATTAATAGAACTAAACTTTTCTATTTTATTAAAAAATGGTATCGTATTAAAATACATCTGAAATCTAAACCACTTCTTGACCATAAGCAAGGTTATGATAATGATTTAGCATGATATAACTACTCTTATTTCATACATACTGCTATTTATAGACAATAAGGATGCATACATTGTTTTAATTTAGCCGCGCATCGGATTTAAAGTACAGCAATAATAAATAGCATTAAACGTACGCAGCACATTGATAATGATTCACGTTCGAAGCCACCGGCCTGTAAAAACCAAACGATTAAATGTAGAATGTCCAATTACTCATATCTCACTCTCTTTTAAGGTACTATTTTTAAGTTCCCTCTTTGTTACTTCAAATAGTTAGCGACAACGTTGCAGGAAGCAAAAGTGATAGCAGTCTTAATGTAAAATGAAAGGAAAATATACGTCGGACGCGACATTAAATGGCTTTGAACGAGTTAGGAAAATATAAAATAGTGTATATCGATATACTTCACTATTGTAAAATTCTTGTGTGATTTTGGGCTCTTCAACAAATAAGCAACAATATATTCTATATATGTAATTAACTATTTCCACTATTTCTGGGGGACGCTAAAATGTATCAATTTTGTAAGGATGCAGAATTGTTAGCAGGATATATATATATATATATATATATATATATATATATATATAAATCTTATGGTATTTCGAACGTAAATAACAATTGAAAAAGGTATGGTTGTTCAAAAAATTTTTTGGGATTGAGTTTCGTTCGGACAATTATGTGTTTATATGTAAATGAAAATCATTTGTTTATAATCGACGTTTCGGATAAGGGACTATGTAGTAACATAATTTATAGAATTAAATGCTCATGTAACATGTCTTATACGGGACAAACAAATCAATGTTTAAGATCCCGGCTCACACAGCACAGAAGCGATGCGAAAATTGGGAAAAAATCTTGTGCTCTTGTGTCTCATATTCACGATACCCAACATACAGCAAACTTTAATGATACCAAAATTTTAGATAAAGAGGTCAATTATGTAAACAGACTGTTCTTGGAATTGTACCATATAAGAAATGATGACAATAGTTTGAACTTTAAAATAGACACGCAAAATCATAATAACATTTATGCTCTACTATATAGTTTTAGCAATACTTAACCTAGTACCATCTTTCTACATTCCTCGTTAAATTTTCAATCCTTAAATTATTGAATTTCATATCACACAGTTGTATTACCGGTTGGCTCACTCATATGCAGGCCTCGATACGATTAGCAATTGTTTAGTATAACACATTAAACTCATCGTTGTCAAACTAATACCGATCGTCTTGTTGTACTTACACCTTTTAATTTTATATTTCTGTTAATCTTGAAAGTATTTTAAAAAACTGACGCATGTATTATGCAATTTTAAAATGTAATAGTTACTACATGTTTGTTAATTTAATATCTTAAAAAAATCAAGTTTCTTGCTATGTGCATAACTGTTATTTGTATTATAATTTTACAGAATCATGATTATGGTCTAAATACAGTCCGAAACGTCGATTATAAACAAATGATTTTCATTTACATATAAACACATAATTGTCCGAACGAAACTCAATCCCAAAAAAAATTTTTGAACACCCATACCTTTTCCAATATATATATATAACCCTTCTGTCGTTATCTATTTACATTTGTCTTGTGTAATACAAGGTGCACTGCTAAAATTCGTGAAATCTAGTATTCCTTGTATTGCTAGCCTTTTGCAATTGTGAAATAACTATAAATCTTGATAGCTGGCCTTTGCTCCGATAGTTGAGAGGACCATGGGGAGGCTAATTGCATATTTTCTATTTGGTGGTGATGGGGGTTGGGGGGGATGGAGTTTAACGAGGAATAAAGTTCTACATCCGGTAGGCTAGGTTATGTAATTGGAAACGGGATATGTCCAGAGACATGGCGTTTCTTCAGGGAATTTTGCAGCTACATACCGGGTTATGTGTAAGAAAACTAAGATTTTCCCGAATACAGAAGCTGAATGCGCGGTGCGGGAGAGCCAGATAGTTGCTGAAGCATACGAATGGGATGGAGAAAGAAGATTGGGTGGTTTCCAGAATTTGTCACTGGGCTTTATAAAATACCTCATATACGGGAAAATGCTTGATAATAGACTTGGAACCTAAATTTGGTATGGTTTTGGCATAGGTCTACTTTATGTATAATTTGTGATTAAGGTTATTATGTGCCGCCACCAATGGAGTAGTTGTTTGTACCGTACTTTATTCAAGTATCTATTTGTATAGATTTCGTTCTTTATATTCAAATACGACCTCGTATATGATACGTATAGAGATTGTATACTTCAAGTAATTCAAACCAGCTTTGCCGCGAATTTGAAAGATTGTTAAAATTGATTGTAGTCCGTATCTTGTTTAATAAAAGGTTCGTATTAATATACTTTGTATTGGTTTACTTATGTTACGTGATTGCATTCAGCTCTTTGAAATGGTGATTGGCTTTATCAATTGATAAGACTTACTAAGAATTCTACACACACTTCCGTTTTGATAATATGTTGAATTAGACTTTGTTTGTGATGAAAGAACATTCTCATTCTTTTGCTAAAGCTTTACAACGAACAATATTCATGTTTCTACAAAAGCAAATTCCTTGTTCGTCATGGTCTTACTATAGATGTTTCCTGTCAGATTTGCACATGGTGAAGTTTACGCTGTGAGTGTCTTTGGAGCAATAATCTTCTCATGTGGTAAGCAAATTTGCAGTTTACAAATTGTAAATTTACTTGTGCATTTTTTTAATTCGTTATTTGCTCATCAGCTTCTTCCATGGGTGTAATGCCCGAGATACCGTAAGGATGTTTGACCACCGTATAGATAGTTGATATTCACTGGGTCCAGCTGTCCGTCCTATTGATGCATGCAGCGAAGCCACCTATAAGTTCATCTGGTGAGCCCTACCCATATTACCGCTTTTATTTTAACCTAGTAATCTATGCGACAGGCTTCTCCCTATTTATAGTCACTGCAGGGAAAATTTATTTATCTTGCTACCTCATAAATTAAGGGGTAAATATAATTAAACCTACTCCAAGGGCATAGTCTTATCGCACGACGCCACGAAACAGTAGCCTATCTAGGATTGGTTCACAAATTTTAGTGTGTGGTTTCTGTATTTGAACAAATTTAATACTCTTCATTCTAGTGATACTTGCCAAGTCTGCGGTTATCTTCTTGGTTCAACTTTCCACTAGTACTGGTAAAATATTACCAGTAGGGACATTATAGTCTAAATAAATATTTCATGTGTTTATTCTACAAATGCGTACTCCTATATGTACATTAATTTGAAACAGTTTAATTGTCTACAGACACTTGTGAAGCAATATTGCAATAAATTGATCATTTTTAGTTTACATATTGTCCTCCCAATAAATTATTTTGTGTTATAAATTTTACTCAACACCCAAAACTTGTGTAATTTTTATAAAATAAATCTCAATAAGTTCTACAGATCAGAAATCAAAATTTATTATAACAAAGTTAAATAGAGTCATAGGTTCAATGCGCATCTACCAGTTTTGTAACATGCCTCAGGTTGTTCTGTTGAACACTGCCGACTGCATGGAAAATCCATCACTTGTAGTCCAAATACCAGCATGCTAACATCTATTTGCTTATTGCTCTGGCAGCAAGTCTACGCATAGCTATTACCGTGGTCCATCTAAGTAATTACTCGAAACCAACTAACCAATGGTTTGTATAATTTCTATACGTAAAATTTAATTAAATATTATTTGCTTGTAGCGCAACTACGTTTAATTATAGATTTAACTAAAATAAAATTTAATACAACTATGAGAAGCTTTTGTAATTGTAATATATGTTGTCACTTTGAAACGCAGCAACACGTTTTAACCAAGATCTTCTTAACTACCGATGCAGTACTTTGATCTGGAGAAATTAAAGCAAGGACACGTTTAGATGTCATAAACAACTATACAAGTTGGAGGCTCCGTCTAGGTTGCGTTCAAGTAATCAACTTTCTATGTCATGAAAAAGCCAGATTGCTTCGCCTGTAATACCCGATGAGTCGTTACAAAAACATTTCCTTTGAAATTCAAACTGATGGAATATTAAATGAACTTTATTTTATTTTATTAATCTAAAAATTTTGTTGTATATTAATTGATAGAAGATCGTGTGTAATGTTATTTAGAATTTTGGTTTAAAAGTCAAGTATAAAATGAAATTGATTTTAGAAATTTTACATATTAGGAAGTGATTATTAACAAAGCACTGAAATTTTAGTAAATGCAATATATAATGACCTTGTGGTCTTAATTGTAAGTCGCAGGGCCTCAGATCTGATTACCTTCGATAATTAAATATGTTTTTTTTATTATGAAGTATGAATTCAACATTAAATTACTACAAACTGGTTAAAGAGAAATAATTTTATTTGATTTTGTGTAACTAAATTTTTCCGTAGAAATAGATGCTTTGAGTTGACTTAAAATTTATTCATACAGGTTTATGATCATATAGAGTAACGATAGAGAGGGAGAGTTTAAACTATACAGCTATGGTCATGAAGACCGACTTAGAGATTATAAAAACTGGATAGAGATATCAACTAAATTGATATAAGAACTATCTGCTTGGCTATTACCTGCAGTGTTAAAAGTAATAGTATCTATTTATGATTAAATTAATTAGAAGGTCAAGATAAAGTAACTTCAACTATAAATTCTTTAAGATACGTTACACACTAGAAAGCTTCTACTTTCGCTCTGTAGTATTGTCTTGTAAAATAATTTAAGAAAGTAGTGGCGCCTTAAAATGTCCGTAGAATAGGAACCCCCCCTGATAGTCTGTATAACTAACCGAGGGAGATAGAGTCCCAAGCTAGTCCGGAAGATTCCAAAGGTCATTCTAACTACGGAAAACAACAACTTTGTCAAGACCTTTGTGAATACATCGGGAGTTGATCATAGTGTATTAACCATGCGCACCGAGTGTTCCGACCTATTTTGATCATTGTTCCTGGCCGGTATATAGTTAGTCAGATACGTCTCAAACAGCTTAACCGGCGAAAATCGGTTACAAGTTAGTATTAGTTTAACTTTGAATTACGACCCTTTGGCGAATCGGGAGAACGTTTTCCTTTGATGACCAAAAACTGCCATATATTTTTATTACTTTAATTGCACTATTCTTCTGTGAAATTCATTAAAGTTCTGTCAAAATTGGACCGTGAACACCGCCGGAGGAGGCCATTTTTTCAAAAGACAACTGGTGCCATCTATTTTCTGAAAATCGAAGCTTTTTAACATGAAATTTGAAAACACATTAATACAACAAACCATATTTTTATAATTGTCAAGCACATAACTCGGCATTAATATTTTTGGATAGCATATGAGGATTATACAATGCGAAATTCATGACAAATATTAGTAATTAATGAATACTATAAATTTTATTATACCACATCAATAACATAAGATATATTCACTAGAAATATAACATACCATACAAGTATAACCATCGGCCATCACACACATTATATAGTCCGTACAGTAGAACACTTTACCTACGGAAGTAAACTTTTTATATAAATAGTGGGAACATAATATTATGAATTCCTCACAATTTCTCCCCAATTCATACATCTTTAAAATCAAATATAAACTTAACAAAATCAAACGACTTTGCATGATAGGTCTGCAATATTTTGCTTCGTATTAACATATCTAAGCAATAAACAATTTTTATTTAACAATTTCCTAATGGTGTGATACTTGACATCAATATGCTTAGTTCTATTATTGACTATAGCACCCTTTGAAAAGTATATGAGCCGTTTATTTTGAAAGTGGCTTAAGTCCATTTTCATCTTTTATCAAGTTGGCACTTGTGACATTTATAATTTATGCTGAACTATCCAAAAAATAAATCGGTATTGGAATATACTTAGTACATTTGAAAATTTTATATCACGTACATTTTCAAAATAATATAAATACTGAAAATCCTAATTTTGAAAGTGACCTAAGTCCACTTTTATTGACGATGTCAAAAGTGCGCCCAAAATGTTGAAAGCAGTGATGAAGGTAATTTAAATTACGTTTTGATATTAAATTGAAATTTAAAAAATAATATTTAATTTAAAGAAATTATTAAACCCATGGGAAAGGATAAAATAACAAGATTTCTTGATTTTGAAAGTGAAGAGGAATTAAACTCATACAACAGATTTAAAAAAAGAAGGAGAATTTTAGAAGTTCATTCTTCAACAGAGGAAGAGGAAGTAATTGAGAATGAGAATTTTCAAAACAGCACCTTCAAAGAAGGATTCAGAGAACACAGAAGTGGTACTTATATTCAGAAAATTTGTAAAATTAAAAAAAAAAATTTAATGAAACAGAAAGAAAACGTATTTTCGAAATGTTTTGGAACTTAGGAGACTTTAATAAGCAAAATATATTGCTATATGAAGCGACCGGACGCAGTGTTGTAAAAAGAAGACGTTAGAGAAACGGAAAAGGTTCATGTAGAAATGACAGTTTTACGTATTGGTTAAATTCTAAAACAGGCAAAGTTGCTGTTTTTTAAAAAATTCTTTTTAGATACTTTTCAAATAAGCGAAGGACGGTTGACACTTGTATTAAAATCTAAAAACGTTGGCAACGATTTACGTGGGCGTTTGCCTGGATCGTCGAGAAAAATATGTGATGAAACAAATATGATTGTTCAAAACCATATTAACAGTTTCCCGAAATTTGAATCCCATTATACTAGGGACAATAATCCCGACAGAAAATATCTTCATCCTGAACTGACTATTAAAAAAAATGTTTAATTTTTATGAGCTTCACTGTGAAGAAAATAATTTAAAAGCAGTTAATGAATGGACTTATAGAAAAATATTCAAAAAGGATTTTAATCTACATTTCCACCAACCACGCAAAGACACATGTCAAAAATGTGATCTATTAAACATTAAAGTCAAAGCATCAGAAAACCATGAAGAACAGAAAAACTTATGGAAGAACATGATATTCATTTGAAGCTAGCAGAATCGGCTTGAAATGCGTTAAAACAAGATCAAGGGCGAGTATCAAGTAATCCATCTCATTATTTTGGCTTTTCATTCGATTTGCAGAAAGCGTTACCATTCCCAAAGTTAACTACTTCAGTAGCTTATTATAAATGTAACATGTATATTTTAAATTTAGGCATACACAATTTCCACAACGATAATGTATATATGTACGTTTGGGATGAAACAAAAGCTTCTAGAGGTTCCCAACAAGTGGCTTCATGCCTCTTGAGACACCTAAAAACCCTGAAAGGTGAAAAACACATCATTGCATATAGTGACATATGTGGAGGACAAAACAGAAACATCAAAATATCTTTAATGTGGTTAAAAATTCTATCGATGGGAAATGATGTGGAAATCATAGACCACAAATTTTTAATATCAGGGCATGCATTTTTACCTAATGACAGAGATTTTGGCGTTATAGAAATGTCGTTAAAAAGAAATCAGGTATTGTATGTGCCACAAGATTATTATAATATAATTAAAAAGTGTAGAAAAGGTAATACTTTCATACTAAATGAAATGAAACGAGAGGATTTTATATCAACAAGACTCTTGGAAGAAGCAGTTTACAAAAGATCCAAAAATACCAACGGAGAAAAAATAAACTGGCTTCAAATATGCTGGATGCGATTTTTAAGAAATGAACCATATAAAATTTTATACAAAACAACCATGGATGAGAACGCAGAATTTAAAATTCTTGATTTATTGCCACGTCGGGGTAGACCTACAAAATTTGAGAATATTGTATTGCCATCGTTATATAAAAGTATAAGAAGCATCACATCACTAAAATACCGACACATGATGGACTTATTGCGGTATATACCTCCAGAACACCATAACTACTTCAAATCACTCCCGCATACTGAGAATGTTAACGAATAACTTGTTACTAAATTTATTTCTATTATCTAAAAATATAATTTAAATGTTTTTTTTTATTTTTTAAGCTATATGTAACGGACTTAAGCTCTTTCACTTTTTGTAACAAAACAAATTTTTATTTTGAAAGTGACCTAAGTCCTTTTAAGGTTAGCAAGGTCATATTATACACTTAATAATAGCGACTTTTTAATAGGATGTATAAAATTAAATCCCTTAAATGCGATTTAACATTGCAAGTCAACCATATATCTTACATATATTTTTAATTTTGTAAAAACGCAAAACCTTAAGTATTTCAAATTAAAGATAAATGGACTTAAGTCACTTTCAAAATGAACGGCTCATATTGCAGATCGATTATCGCACAATATTAAGGGTTTTACGGTGTCAAAAGGAAAACCTTTAAATTCTGCAAGTATTTTGAAATCCACATTATTACTATGCAGGCTGAATCCGTAGCTTAGATCCGTTAATTACTTATTAAGTGTAGTGGCACTTAATGGCATTCCGTAACGAACTCCCCTGTTAGTTTCGTCAAATTCTGCTAAAGTTAAAGTTCAGAGTTTGTGCGGAAGTCTCCTTAAAGTTCTTTGGTACGGATTAAAATTTTATCTGTATTGTTTTATGACTTTGGGAGATGGTGTGTTTGTTAACCCCAAAATCTTTTTAATGCATGCATACCAAAACATTGTTTCGAGAAAGACAAAAATGTTTCGGTATATTAGCAAAGTATGCTTAAAATACTTGAAATACATTATCAAAAAGATTTCTAAATTCTTGTAATATAAACTTATGGTCTCAAACCTTCCCATTTATAAATTAAAATACCAGAAGTTTATAACGATAAACCCTTTTGACAAATGTTACTTATTTTATTTTTCCTTTACATTTACACCTTGCTACGTACAATGACATAGTCAAACAAAAGAAACACGGAAGAAAAAAGAAAGAGAACTTGACCGGGCTCAATCGGTGAGTGGGCGGGGCAGAATATTTACACAAATTAAATCAGGCCTGAAATAAAAGTAAACAAATAACACACTCCTAACCATAATCATACAATTTCTAATTAACAAAAAAATAAAAATTAATTAGGTACAAAAACATAATGGTATCACCAAATAAACAATCCGTAATTACAAGTTACACATATTTACAAGATCAACAGAAATCCTCCTTAACATGGAGAGTTGTCATTTTTAGGTGCCTACCCTTTACGTTATTTCGCAACATAACGAAACCCAAAAAGAACACTAAAAACCACAGCTCTTAATGGTTGTAAATATACAAAATACACATGCCTCATTGGCAGGACAAAATCTTAACTAATAAAAATTTAGCACAAAAAAAATAAAGCACATGGTAACTCAACAGTTATAACACATCCTCGTATGCCTACGATTACTTATAGTAATCCGTTTAAGGCCACCAAGTGTGGTTACCAAATGGTGTCAATTAGTACTTATGCATTCACCCTCGAGTTGCTGCCGTTGGACCGGCTCCTACTGTATCTAACGACGGGGCGAAGGAGAGGGGCGTGTGATCCCACCTTGGGGTTGTCCTCCCATTACAACAAAGGGCGACCATCTATTGTGGCTTTAAGGGCTTGATTGATGTCGAAAACCACAATTTTACTAAACCGTAAATACTCACCACGCTGTAAGACATGCGTGAAATTTTCATAAGGAAAATGAAACTAAGAAAACCAGAACAGATGTTTTCGTCGTGTGAGTTGAAAAGCAAATGAATATTAATTTCGTTTAACTAATGACCAGAGCTCAACGTAATATTGTTGCTAAGGATTAAAACTGGTAAAACACGGTTTTATCGGATAGTACGCGGCCTCAGTTTGACGAATCTTTCGATGGATAACACATAAGAATCAATTATCGGATACCTAGAACAAGTTATTGACTAGTTAATGATAGCATAAACTTTACGTTGAGGAATTCTGAGAAAGAGTATTTATTATCAATTAGGTGGTAGGATTTAACAATAGAAATAGAATTTATACGAATGGAGAATGCATTAACAAGGAAAAAGGTTATTTTAATTTACCGAACTAATTTTCGTTCTTAAAGCAAAAGGGATTGATTTGAGTTGAAAACCATTAGACATCGTATTTATTAGTAATTATGAATTAACGATTTTATTTAACGGTAGAAACGGAATTTATTCAAACGGCTAATGAATTAACAAGGGAGAAAAAGGATAATTAAGTTGTGCTGAAAATAAACGTAACAACCTACTCTGGGGTGAATATATTTTTTTACAGCTTTAATGTAATTATTAACACTTAATTATTTTCGTTTCAGCACCATTGTCGGAACTGTGGAGAAATCTTTTGCAATGCTTGCTCTGACAACTGTATGGCACTACCGTCTTCAGCTAAACCTGTTCGTGTATGTGATAGCTGCCACATGTCATTAGTTGGCCGATATTCTGTGATGTGATTGTTGTATCTTGAAATTTTATATGTATAAGTACTACTTTTTCTACCCTGTTTGTTGTTTTCTATGAAAAGTAATTATATTTTGCTATATTGATATCTGATAATATAAAGCTTTGTTAATATTTTACAATAAATTGTACAAACAACTATTAACTGAGAGGCTTATTGTCAACACACTTTGGAAAATTCATGATTGAGAATTTACTGTGCATGTGTTGTATTTTGAGCAATGCGAATGATTTTATTATCCCTTAGTTCAGTTCAAATATAGGGTAGTCAATGTAGCATCTACTTCATATAAGAATCCTAAGGAAGCAGGGTTGCCAATAATATTTTCACATGGCTAGCTAGTTGCGATTACTACTTTAAAATTATCGTCCTGATATTTTAGGAGTTTAATGAATTCGCCTATTATACAAAGCATTTTCAAAAGTTTAATGACATCTATTGAAATAATAATAATATTTATTTAAAGTAGGTAATCCTAATATTACAATACATTAGAATATAAAATAAAAAGAACATGCTTTCTTAATTTAAGTAAATATAAATAAAAATACAATAAAAACAAGTTGAAAATGCAAGGCATTGTCGCAACGAACTTCCAAATGTAGACTTACTTTAAAACAATTTAAAGAAATTAAAATTATTATGTTGTAATAATTATAAGTATTCAGATAAAAAAAAATTATTCCCCGGGGGGGTCGGGTATCCGTGGTCAGATTTTGTGGGGGGTACCATATTTCGACTCAGCTATGTTAGGGGAGTCCAAATATGTATCGCACATTAATTTTGGACCTATTTGAAATTTTAATTTTCCGACGGAATATCGCGGGGCACGGCGTCCCCGTGGCCCGATTTCAACTGACATCAAAACTTAAGCTCAGGACACCGAGCTGAATCGATTGATGTATCACACATTGATATCCGACCATTAGAAAGGCCTCGGACGGACAGACGGACGACAAATCGATTTCATAAACGAACGAAGTTCGTTAAAAAATAAACAATAAAAGGTGTGAAAATTATAATTACTCCTACCAAGTTTAGGTCATTTGATTTATTTTATAAAGTACTTACATTTTAGTTAGGTTTTAATTTTTTCATTAATTCTTGTTTAAAAGATGTCAGTGTATTACAGTCTCGAATATCTTTTGGTAAAGTATTGTATTTAATCAGACCTTTGAAGAATATTGAATTCATAGTCTTTTTCAATTTGGTCCTTGCAACATATAAATTGCCTTGTGACCTAGTCTCGTGGTTGTGTATTTGGTGGGCATAAATAATAAACTCATCAAAATAACTTGGCATTAGTCCATTGATAATTTTAAAAATAAATATCAGTGTTAAATATTCAATTTTTTCAATAACCGATAACCATTCTAGGGTGCTTAACATTTTTTGAATATTAGTCCTTTTGCTACATTCCAGTATGATTCTTAAACCTCTGTTCTGTAGTTTTTGAAGAGTACTTAATTTATTTTGGTCAAATAAATATAGTATTATTGCGCAGTAGTCAAAATGTGGTTGAATGATTGTTTTGTAGACTGTAATTTTAGTTCTTAAAGACAATTTAGGTGCTAATCTTGAGAAGAAATATAATTTTTTTGTAATTTTATTTTTAACATAAAGTGATTTTTAAATGTTAAAGTACTATCCAACATAATACCTAAATACTTAGTTTGTTCAACAATTTGTAATATTTCATCCCCAATCTTCAATGTAATAGCATTTCTATCAAGTTTATTTAATTTATTAGTATTTCCAACAACCATTGCCACAGTTTTGCTTGTATTAAGTTTCAACTTGTTTATTTGAAAGTATCTATAAATTTTATCCAAGCTATTATTCATTTTATTTGTTGCTGTTTGTATATCAGACTCTTTGATTACAAGTAGGGTATCATCAGCATATAGATTAACAAATTCGCATTTGTGGTCAATACTCTGAAAATCATTTAAATACAAAATAAATAATAACGGTCCTATAACACTTCCTTGAGGGACACCATTTCTTACTAGCACTGAACTAGATATTGAATTTCCTACTTTCATTCTTTGTCTTCTATTTGACAGGTAGTCATCCAACCATTTTATCACTGTTCCACCAATGCCGTAGTGTTGTAACTTAGTCAATAATAATTGTCTGTTTATTGTCTCAAATGCTCTTTTAAGATCTAAGAAAGCAGCAAGTATATACTCATCTTGATCAATGTACTGCTTCCACTTACTAAAAGTTAACTGAATAGCAGTTTCACAAGAGTGCTTAGATCTAAAACCTGATTGATTACAATCCAATAACTGGTTACTGTCCACGTAGTTTATTAATTGGTTATATACAGCAATTTCTAATATTTTTTCAATACAAGGAAGTGTGTTTATCGGCCTGTATTCACTTGCTAATGTGGCATTTTGAACTTTAGGAATAGGAATTACTGTACTACATTTTAGCTTGCTTGGAAAACTGCCAGTTCTTAAGGAGGAGTTGACCCGATGAAGAAGAACATGCCCAATTGTATCAAAGGTTGCCTTAATTACTTTTGTGTTTACTGTATCTGACCAGTTACACTTGTTAGGTAGATTATGCACAATTGTTTTTATATCATGTATATCATGTAATTGATCTGAACAGAGACACCGTAACTGCAATACAAACTATTGCGAGTAGCTGTTAAAACCGTTTTTTTGGTGTTTTGCTTTTGGCAACCAATTTAATAAAATGATATCTTCACAAACATTTAACTGTTTAAATAGTGTGCATTTAAGACACAAATCTGAATATTTCTAAAATTTAATGCGGTAAACGAAACATCTGCAGAACAAACGAATGAGGTTATGTAACAACTAAACAGTCAAATTACGCCTATTAAATTAGTTAAATATTTTTTTATCAACATTGAGACATGTCTTTGTTGTTTTCATAGAACATATGTCTTTACTTAAAACACATAACGAATCATATTATTGTCTCTATCGCTTGCATTGGATACGCTTTTAAAGAACCATGAATGTATGTTGTGGATTAGCTGAGAAATGTATGACGTATACATATCTGATTTTGTGGTTTCTTCTACATTTGAGTTTTGATTCTAAGAAATAGGTATTTGTAGAAATTTATGTAAGTCACTGAAATTTCTACTTGTGCACATATTCAGAGTCAATAAATTTATTTAATATTGCATCATAGCTACTTTACCTAAATTATAAGTTTTACAATAATAAGAAAAACTATGTTTTATATATCTATTATTGACATTTCAATTCGCTCTCGATGTGTCAATGTACAGCATGTACCCGCTAGTGGTCGTAGCACGGGCAACTTTCTACTGGCTTACAAGGCAACCGTCTTGGAAGGGAAGTTTTGGCTTGTATCGAAAGATGTTACGCACAACTGGGAATTGTGGTAGAGAGGGTAAACATGCTAACACTGAACGGTAAGGTATCGTTACTATTAGTGGGGAAAGCTACAATGGTACAGTTGCGATCTAGGTGGGTAACTTGGTTCGACCTAATTAGGACTTACTAAGACCTGTGCGAAAGTCTTGGACCGTTTCAGTTATGGTGGGCAACTCAGATGGAAAATATCTGGCCCATCAGGTAATGACTGCATAAATCAGGAATGGAGATTCGGTACTTGGAATGTCAGGGAAGTGTATGGTAAAGAGTATGAAATCATGAATGAAATGAAAGAAAGGTGCATGTGTGTGAGTGAAACGAAGTGGAATAGGAAAGATGAATTAGCTGACGGTGTGTTGGGTTTATGGTCTGGAGTAGAGAGTTCGGGGCCAAAGGTGTTGGTTTAATTTTGAATATGAATTGGTCTTCCCGCATCATGTGGGTTAGAATGAAAATGGGCTTCAGAAAGATCTTTTTAGTAGCATATTATGCTCGTGTGATAACGATAGGGAGTGTGAGCAGTTTTTGCATGAGTTGGAAAATGTATTAGATAAACCCAAAAAGAATGACCGTGTGGTTTTATTAGGTGATATGAATTGTTGGGTCGGAGTACACAAAGAAAATTCTGAACATGTGGTAGTAGTAACATTTATTCCAAACATTTACATGTGTTGAACATAAATCATATTGTAACTGAAAAATACAGCAGATAATATAATAATCTCTAAATTAGCTTAAGTATATGGCAACATTAAGTTTAACATATAACACAATTATATACTACCCGTAGTAGAGGTAGGTTCGTTTGGTGATCCAAGAACAAACGAAAATGGAGATATGTTAGTGAGTATATGTATGGAATGAGAACTGTTTGCATCCAACACATGGTATAAGCATAAGGACATACACAAGTACACGTGGAAAGGGGGAAGTGCGAGAAGTATAATGGATTTGGTTGTATTCGATGAAAATTTAAGAGAGCTGGTAAAAGACAAGAGTAATGAGAAGAACTGAGTGTGGGACCGGTCATTTTCAGCTTTGTCCAGAATTGATCTTAAGCGAAAGTGGGTGTAGAAAAGAAAGTCGAATGTGGGACGATCAAAAGTGAAAGTAGAATGCTTGTTAGAAGAGTCGACTCAAAGAAAGGATGATATAGTCAAAACCAGTTAAGCTGACCGATGACGCATCTTGTTAAAGCATATGCATCAATGCAATCAGAACGTATTTCTAGCATTCGGATTAGTTCAGTTGTTTATACAAAATGGCGCATGAAGTTTATATTGTGACAAATGAGCTGAGATGTCCCAAGGCTTTTATAAATGATCTTTAAATTTTTACGAATTATAAGAAATGTTTGTTGGATGTGAAGTCGACAATGGCGTTAACATAAATATAAAATACATTTTTTTTTATAAAAATTAAACCAAAAAATTTAAGGTAAATTGGAAGTTTGGAACGGAAATAGACCAACATTTTATTTAGATGAATTGTGTTTAAATGAAGATATTAATATAATATGGTTATTCAGGAATGAAGATAAAATCTTGGTATATAAATGTACAACAGAACTGGATATTTTGGTTCGGAGCATGGTGTCGCAAATATTGTTGGTTTTTGAAAACAAAGTGAATTTTCAAGATATTATATTGACATTAAGTATAAAGACGCTTGTGTTCTAACTGATTCGATAATATCTGAAGACTAATGATTACTGTTTGAATTGAGACTGTTATTCACACGATTATCAGGGAAATTGTAGTTTCGGGATTTTATATTATTCCTGTTTTAAATGGTTAACAAGTATGGTTGTACATATAAAAGTGTATTTGTAAATATTTAATTTGTATTTAATCAAATTTGGTATTAAACAAACAAAACGGTATTGTATTACTTTATTGTACTATTGCTCTACTACATTAAGGTAGGTAAAAGTCTTCTTAAGCTAGTTAATTTAAAATCATATATGCCGGCAGCAGCAAGCTCTTTTTGGAGTGTTTTGCAGTTACATGCAATCCTAAAAATACAAACATCAGTTACTATTTACGATTAATTTTTGTATTACTTTTCGAGTGCATCTCATAAATTTTACGTTTAATTGCATCTGTATTTACCTTTTACAATGTGTAACAAATCCTTTTAGTTTTGAAAAACTTATATATTTGCAATTTGAGCTAAATGTAAAAACGTAAATACAACGAAAAAGCAAAAACCACGTGAAAAGACAACAAAAAGTGACAGGAAACTAAAATTATTTATAGGTTATAATAATACATAAATATTAGTTATAACAGACATACGTTTTGATGCTGCCATACTAATCTTTAAAAGACATAGTTTTTTTCTATCCATCCTGTTTTAGCGCAGAATAGTTACATATACTGACAAAGACAATGCAGTTTACATTATCATTTCTAATAATGTACCGCGGTGAGTCATAGGTCAGCTTAAATGGTTTTGACTATACTTTGTTAGAGATGGAGTTATATGACTGCAGAGGAATGAGAGAATGTTCTGAAGTTTGAAGATGTGGAGAAAACATGGGATTGTTTGAAAAACAATGTGATAAAATGTGCTTTGGAAGTATGTGAAATGGGAATGATTGGTACATGTAATAAAAATCCATGGTGAAGTGATAAGGTCAAAAAGTTGTCGGAGAAGAGAAAGTGGCGTATAAGAGAATGATTGCAGAAAAAGATGTTGAGCTAAGAGAGCAACTTCAGGAAGTATATAAAAAGAAAAGGCGATATGCAAAAGAAGTAGTGAAGGCAAGCAAAGAGTAACTGAGAGAGGAGGGTGAAAAAATGCTGCATGATTTTGAAGGGAATACAAGAATGAGTGGAAATAAGAATGTGAATGGTGTTGTTAACCGTAGAAATGAAATTGTTTGGGACGAAGCAAATGTGAGAAACTGTTGGAAAGAGTATTTTAAGATGCTGTGTGGTGGTGGCAAGAAGGATACAGATGATTGTGTGGTTGAAGAGAGTAGTAAGTACTGGTCGAAAATGTAGATAGTAATATAAAGTTCGAATGCAGTGAAGATGAGGTATGGAAGGCAGCGAGAACTCTGAAGAATGTCAAAGCAGCGGGTGTAGATGGAATAACGAGTGAAATGCTTAAGTTTGGATCGGGGTGCTGATTGAATATTTGTGCAAACAGATTGGAAGAGTGGGATCAGTATCCCTTTGCACAAAGGTAAAGACAAGTATGAATGAAAAATTATCGTGGGATGTCGGTTGAGTGTACCCAATAAGCTGTATGTAAAAATTGTGATCGAGAGGGTTTGCAAGAGCACATAGCAAGATATGGGACTTTCAATGTGGTTTTATGCCTGGAATAGGATGTATGGATCGTTCACAATGCAACAAATTGTCGAAAAGTGTATGTATATCCATATTTAGTGTAAAGAATTATTCCAGTGATTAATATAAATACAATTATGTTGTTTAATGGTGTTAAAAGTTACCCATTTATTCATTAAAGCACTCTGCAAAATTTCAAGCTTATTTTGACTACAAACCTACCCTAATTGGCTTTGATAATTTATAAGGATCTTTTTGTTTGTGAATTTATAGTAATCACAGAATCCCCTACGTCTAAACATTTTGGTATCTTTTGTATAAAAGATATTATTTTATGACTATTTCGATTACTTAAATTGTAGTATGTTCAAGCTAGGCAACCCATTTTACTAGGTTCTCATTTGTACTATGATGCCTTGTTTTGTCTTACGACATATGTTCCATATATTAATTTGAAAGTGTTTTACATACTTTGTTATCTAAACAATTTAAAAGTCTCTCTTTGAATTTACTTTATTGTATGCTTTGTCAATATATGTACAATTTCTATAATAATTTTACCATAATTTTGATGAATAATTATATACGAACATTCCAGTGGAGCATTCGCTTGTGTAATTGGTAGGTATTCTGTGTTGGTTCCTGGTTTCTATGCTTTTGCTACTACTTTGTTCCTGACCGACTACGATTATGGTTGGTGCCTGTGATTAATAGGTAGTTGTTTACATATGGGAATTGGCAGAGTTTCATGGTATTCTTGAATGTGTTGAGAATTAATCCCTGCAGCCCTTGGCCAGGTCGCCCAGATTAGTTTTGGAAGAAAATCCTAACTCTTATTATCAAAGTGGATTTCTAAACTTTATACAAGTTCCACCTGTGATATTATTATTTTTTTTGCTAACCAATTAACCTGTACCAACAGATAATTATGGTACAACCAATGTACGTACTATTTAGTAGTGTGGGTGTGTATTTCCTCTTATATTATTGTACATTACTGATATATGCTCAGTCCTACGTTTAGCAGTATGGCTTCACTGTACTATTTTGCATTTAGTGCATATCTTTACATAGGTGCCAACCATAAACCTTCCTACCTTTTCTGAGGGCCAGTTCTTAAGAACATCAAACAAAAAATGACTGCTGCTTCTGATGTTATTCCTGCTATTTTGGTACATAATTGCACCTACCTTCTAACTAAACCTCTAACGTATCTGTCGCTTAAAGCCTTAGCATACGGAAACATTCAAAGATCTATCATCTTATTAAGAATGAAGATCGATCAGATGTTGAAAACTATAGACTATCAACTTTATGCAACTTCAGTAAAGTCTTTGAATCTGTACTCTTTGACTTTCGACATTTAACATCAAATCCTAGTTAATATTTGCAAACATGGATTTACTTCCAGATGATGATTATTAATCTCGTATGCTCAAATCTGTACATTTCTGAAAGCTTAAATGATAGAAGCTAGGTGGACGTAATCTACACGGATCAAAGGCTTTTGATCGACTTGCTCATAGGAAACTATTGGTAAAATTATATGAGCTTGGCTTTAAAGTTTATGTGGTTTCTACAATCCTATCTGTCCAACACTGTCAAATGTTATACATCAGGTTTATACATCTAGCAATGTTGCTGCCACTTCAGTAGTGCCTCAAGGCTCTATTTTGGGTTCACTACTTTTCAACTTATTTATTAACGACATCAATCAAAAGATGAACCTGAAACTATCATTATATACTAATGACCTCAAATTGCAAAAAAATAGTGATAGCCTCGGCTTGGACAAGATTAACAATTACTGTAAACGTAACTTACTGAAGTTGAATACTGATAAATGCTTCTTTATGTCTTTTACAAGAAGGAAGCAGTTGCCTTCAACTATTCTATAAGTAATGTTTTACTAGCGAAATTTAATATGTATCTTTAAGTAAGAGTTACATTTGATTCTGAACTTACTTTTATAAACCACATCAATGATATGGAGATTCCAGCTTATAAATCTTAGGATTTATTGTGTGTAATTCTACTAAATTTACTGATGTGCATATTGTGAAAACTTTATTGTGCTTTTGTTTGACCTAATCTTGAATATGCAACGATTGTATGAAGTCCAAATTATTAACTTCACAAGTTAAAAATTGAAATAGTACATGGAGATTTCTTGAATGCTTGTGCTTCAAAAGTGAAGGTTTTTACCCTGATCGGGGATTTCAAGAGTGAAATGTAGAGTTAAAATTTGGACTACATGATCTTCATCAGGCAAGGCTTTCTGTTCCTTTATATTTAAACTAATTTATGGTGGTATTAATTGTTCTGGAATCCTTTGCTATTTACAATTTGCTACGTACACTGACGTAGCTCGCAGAACAATGAAAGAATACCCAGGCTCAGTTGGTTTAGTCATCCAATAAGAACTGATAAATATGTTGCCCCGTACAATTCCATAGTTTTCATATACAAACTAGGGAATAAAAACTCACACACCTGTCGTCAGTGTAGATTTTGTCACAACACCCTCCCTAACGGCAGGGCAAAACATGAATTTGAGATTATGCCATGCGAGTGTCCACCTCAGAGGAAACAGCAATCACCTCGTTAATCAGGGGCCGAGGTAATGGACGGTTCTCTCCACTGGAAAGAAGCTATAAGTGTAGTTATAAATTAGACCCTTAACGAAGGAATATATATATATATATATATATATATATATATATATATATATATATATATATATTAAAACTAATAGTATTCACCACACAGTGTGTACACGAAAATTTAGCAGGAACAGAAACGTCAATTTCTCGCAGTCGCATGCAGAAAAGAAAATGAATATTCATTCATTTAGTAACAAATTCAAAATTCAATCAGTTATCAAACATTCAAAATGTGATTAGAAACCCGAAACATGCTTTATCAAAGAATACGATACATTATTTCAACGAATTTCTAGATTGAAGTAATATATGGAGTAATTACGCTCTATAGCAATGTGCATCAAGTCAACGGACACCTAAAACAAGGTACGGACGATGTAGCTTACCGCGGAAACTTTCTAATTCGCAGCAAATGGGTTTTAATGAAATTGTTGACAAGCGTACTTATTGTAGGAAGGCAAAATATACAGGATGGTGTTGGAAGATTGAAGCAGAATCTACGTAAACGAATAATACAAGACAAAAAATGTGCATTTTAATTTTACCGTTGGAAAGTGAACATAACAAATTCAATGACCTACAATTTCATGCACGTGGCAACTCTTTGTTCTATTTACGTGCTGCTAAAAATAACTTGCTCCAATTCTCGTCAATCTTTGAAATGTGTAATAATTTGTATTTGAACAAGTTTGATATTTATTGTACTACTATGTCTAATATTAAGAAAATGGTCCTAAATAAGCCATAGTAATTTTAATTTATGTAATTTGGTATATTTTATTTGTTTGGATACTTAGTTTGCTTCCTGCTGTCATTGGATTTTATCGCTTTTGTGTACTTAGTTTGTATGCTGCTGTTATTGGTTTTTTGTCTTGAGTAGATGTATGCTAAAATAAATATCGACGAATAAAATTACATTCAGCTCGGTGACGAGTAAACATGTGGTCGATCTAAGAACAAGTGTAGCACCATTATATTCACTTAACCTCCCTATAGATGCATACTTAATATATAAATATCTCGTACTAATCTTAACTGTATAACTTATGTATGTAGTTGAGATAATTCTTACTTACCATATAGCTTTCTCCTTTGGTACCATTTCTTTCTTTTTCTAGGTGTAAGCATATACAAGGTAAGCTGTACCAGACTTTCTTCCTTCATTAGTACTACATTCTTGCCTTATATATTCTGTAGTGGATTCCAGATCCGGTATGAGTGCTTTGCTTTGGGACAGTAACGTCTGTACTACTTACATGGCCATATCTCTAGTGGTTCTTCGGAATATTCGATTTCTTTGTGCAGTTTTGCCACCATAAGTGGTTTACTACCCACGCTACTCTCTGCAAGTAGCTAATCCGTATAGCTGGGCAAGTACAGTTCTTTTCTATTCACCGTTCTGTCACTAACGATTCTTTTCCAGATTCTACCCTACCCCTCTAAGTACCGAAAGAGCTGCTGCCCTCTTTCGGGGACCTGTCTTAGTCTGGTTCCTCACTAAAACCCTACTAATTTGGTTAAACCTGTAGCTCGGCTCTAGAGTACTGGAGCTTTCAAGCAGTTCCACCCGTTCTAATAATCTAGAACTTCTTCAAGGTGCAGGTCTTTTCAGAACGTGGTTTTAAGATCGCCCCACGAAAAATTAACTTTGTGAAAAGACATCTGCTTTGAAATTAGTGGTTAAAATGGTGGATAAAGACAGCATTCACGAAAGAGGTGCCTCAAGTGCGTTAATTGTAAAATTTGCAAGGTTGTTACATTATAGTTGTGCAGAGCAAAAGAAATTGTAAATAATTGATGATTTAACCATAATTTGCTGTGATTCTAATAATGGATGATATCGGCCGTTTCTGCCACCATGAAAGAAAATTAAATTTTAAATGTCCATAAACATTTTATTACGTTCTTAAAGAATAAAATTAGCTTATTACATGAAAATAATGGTCTCCTCAAAGACAAAATTAACATTTTACGGCACGATAATAAAATTTTAAGATCTAATCGTAATTCTGCACGTGCAACAACTGCTTTTCTGAATAATAAAGCTTCAATATCTGGGACTATCGGTACAGAAAAGAACCCATCGCTGAATAATGAACAACCTGCTGTCATAGGCAGCAGGTACTGTCTTCCTTACTCCTTAATCATCTCCTAAATCATGCAAACTTAAAAGCTTCACCGAAAAACATGGTTGTTGTCATGATGGGACCACGAAACTATTACTAACTTTATTGTTGTTTGAAAGTGTTAAGTATAAAGTGTTTGATATCACTATACAGTTAAAGCAAGTTACAGTCCTGCATCAAACATGGAATTAAAGTAAGTGATTATGTTTATGCATGATTTCACCCATTACTATTATCGTCCAGTTCTATTTGATCCCGAATTTAGAATGTTTTGCATTCATAAATACCCAGTGTAGATTAAGTAATAAATAATATGGTAATTTATTTATTACAAATAACATTGCAAAAATACATAAAAATGTAACAGTATATCTTATAAAATGTAAATTAATAATATAAAATTTCTTAAACTACTAATACTTAAAAATGGACGGAAATAAAAACCTTAGCTAAATGTATTATTGAAACGATAAAAAATAATTTCAAAAATGTCAATCTCTACGTACAATTATTTAGTGGAAAGATTCATAATAAATATATGGGTTCATATACTATAGATCAATAGAATTTCTACTGAAGTTAAAACTCTACAAACTGACCAGGACGTGCTTTTCCAAATCGTACATTAGGCATCTATATCTTGCACTAGTTGGAGTATAATTTAATATATAACTAATGATTTTTAGAAATGCGCTTATAATTACCTTTAAGGCACAATTTAAAAAATATATGCAAAACATTAGTATTGTACAGTACATGAAAATACAAAATAATTGTCAGTTTCAGTGCTATACATAGACATGATGGTCATAAAAAACATGTTAAAAGTATATATATTACAATTTAGGGAAATAACAACCATATTGTCCTCTTATATAAATAAAATAGTATCGAAAACGACGAAAGAAAAATAAACAAACACATGCCAAGTGATTCAACAAAAAAAATTAAACGGTGGTCGTTCAAATTCTGTATACAACATCCTAATAACCTGCAACTAAACAGCACTCAGTTGTATAGGTACTTCAAAGTGAACCTAAACAAATATTTAAAAAAATAGTTGTTAGGTTTTTTTTGGAAAATATGAGTCATATTGCAACTATTGCATTAAAAGATTGAATGCCGTTAATGCAGTATAGTATAAATGGCCATCATCAGCAGAATAATATTAACAAAATGTACAGATTATTAGAAACACTCAACCCAAGAGAATCTAAACTGAATCTTAAAAAGTAGATAACTTTGTTATTTTTGTAAGGTTTACTTTGTCTTGTGTAGTGTCAAACGTGTTTCTAATTATGTATAAATTTTGTTCGTAGTTCCTTCGAGCGATGATACTCACTTAACTAAAGTATATATTTAGCACTTACAAATATTATTATGGTATACAATTTGCTTTATATTAATTTTTGCCACAATCTCTTTTATAAAAACTTGTTAAATTAATAGAATAAAAACTATAGCACTAATTAAGATGTATATCTGTGCACACTTATTGACGAGATACAATAGAATTATTACGGATGGCAAGTGACGTCATATATGCAATAGGTTCAAATAAACTAGAATGTCAAGATTCAGCATGCTACAGTACGACTTACAAACATCATGCTAGCACTATAGTTTTAATACGTCATGAATATCCCATTTATTGCATAAAATAAAATATTATTTAGAAGGTTTCCGATTATGCTGATAATATCTAGAATTACATGAATTCACGAAATAAATACAGACCAAAGCTTTAACTCGTTTTCACTAAAATAATTGTAGGTTCACTGTTTCTTGTTTGGTAAAAATTTGCTATGGCAACAATGAAATACGCAGCTGATCATAATATTAAAGTAAATGTCATCGTCATTCTCAATTTACTTCTTTACTTAGCGCTTGTCGAAAATTGGGGATAATAAATACATTAATTATTTTGTTATACAGATTGAAAGTTTTTAAAAATGGGAAAGCCTGAGGCAAAAATAATCTTCGCTTTTTTATTACATTTCGTTTTGTATTTCATTTATTACTGAGATGTTGAAATAATACTTTCCTTAAAGAGGAAAGCAGTATTTATATCAAGATATGTTAGTTCAGAAAGTATAACATCAGTGAGTTCAAATCATTTTTATTTGTAGAGGAGCGAAAAGGCAACATAATACTATTGGCAAAAATACCTCTTGGTTGCTCGATATTTTTTGTTCTAGCAACACCGGTTGTGAAAGCGATTGATTTTTTCTAGTTCCAATTTTTTATTTTGATTATTAATACGGTCCCTCCTTGTGCAGTTTTTTTAAAGGTCGCCCACCTTCCGTTAATAATACTACTACTATAAATATAAAACAACTTTTAAAACGTCAAATGATTAAACACTATAAAAGAGCCACCGTTATCTGTTATATAAAATTTTTTCAGGCTTGAACAACCTTGAAAGGTATAGTGGTGATAATATTCCTTATACAATGCACATAACAATACTATATTTAAATATGGAATAGTAATTAAAAATATTTTGACGGGTCACTGTTAAAAATAATGATAATATGTAATTCTAAAAAACCAGTAAACATATATAGTTGCTTACAATTAAAAGAATGATTGCAGGTACTATTGTATTCGAACTATTGCACCAATTGTCATAAAAGCAGAAGCACCACGTTGTTGAATCATAATAATTTCTAGAACAAAAAGAACAATAAGTTAAGTAAAAAAACTTTCAAACATTATCATACGTATAAAATTAAAATATTAAAAGCATGACTTTACACAAAAAATGTTTTTACCACTATTGTACTGTACTAATTTGGGCAAAGCTTACCAAACGCAAACTATATCATTATCACAATATTAACTGCATATGTAATAATTATTTACATAGCCAGTTATAAAAAGAAAAATTTTATTCGATGAATGTAATATTTGCCGAAGTAACTGATCTTGCAAATTACAGGAGTCAAAAAGTCTTTTCATATCATGTTAGGTACAAAGATTTAAAACATGTAACAGTCACGTATTCCACTGTATAAACAAAAATTCAACTTTACTCAAGTGTTACTATGGAGTTTGTATAAACAAACACAGTTATTTATTTGTTGCGAAATCAGTTCAAATTCAGTAATGGAAAATTCAGATTACGGTATTTCTTCAGATATAAAAAACTGCTACTTTACCAGTAAATTTCATAATATCAGCTAAATTAAAGATAAGGTACGAATGACACAAACAGAAAAGGACAAAAACTATCTGTGAAATAGTACAGTTAGCGAACTTTGAAATTATAAAAAATTATACGGCATCTACAGTACGAACCACCTATATACAATATTAAAAGCGGAATTAAATGTACATTTCATATGTTCTAATGGTTTTTTGTTTCATAGTCTTAAAGTTGATTACCTAAATGATTCAGTTACGTAAAAAATCCATTACATCACTAGTGATGTGATGAAACTGAGTTTGAAAAATTTTACATCACATGTTTAAAATGCCATTAAAGGTTGATATTTCATAATGGAGTTACATAACGTAATACTAAGCATAAGCATAAATAATTTCTACACAGTTTCATAATTTGGGGAGTTTGTAGAAGAAATACAACCAATTTTATGAATTATGTTATTATACTCCCTTTTTAAACTAAGATATGTACTTTAAATTTTACCTAACGGTCCACTTACATAGGATAAAACATGGAAAGTTTATTGAAAGTATTTTGGATTACACTCTAACCAAACTCTAAACCAAACTCACAACTGTTCTTAATAATTCTTTTCTGCATTCAAAACTGAAATAACAAATTTTCAATGAAGTTAAGAAAACATCACATAAGCATCATGTGTTATACTCCCGCGTCTGTATTCAGCGCCACTGCTACAGTTGGCAACGCTGATACAATCCACGTTTCACAATATTGCACAATAATGACAATTACGTGTCAAATTGTATCACATACCAAACACGTTTACAATGATACAATTTGCACTTTAAACTAAAAATAAAGCGAAGTACTCATTTAAAATGCGCCCTGCAGTTCAATCTCAGGGTATCTCGTTTGGGTGTGGGTTACGTCATGCCATCGTTGAAACCAAATTGATTTGTCTTCCCTCTTCGTCGTTCGTAGCGGTACGGTAAGATCAACCAGGTAAGGAACGATAAGGCAAGATAAAAGGAGGAAACCTACATCCTAAAAGAGAAAAGACAAAAAACACGACACAGGCAAACGTCACCGTTCAACGTCTCGCAGCTAATAATACTCATGTCCTGTCGTGTCATAAACCGCGCACTTCCCCATCACTCTGCGCCTGCGCATTCTTTTGCGCAAACGCAACTGTTCGAAATGACAAATGAACAAGTCTATTTTAAAATAGTGGCGGGAAATCACTCACATATTTATATTTAATCTAAATATGATACATAGCCGATTTTCGACATGTAACATCTGCTCTATTTAAATTAAAAAATTTCATGTTTTAATTCAGAAATCTAAAGTAAAAGTTATATTTTGTTGTGCAGTAAAGATTCCTTCAGTGATAGAGTGTATATTAGCGTGCCAAATCTTTTATCGGTTTATAATATCTTTGTCGCAGTTCAATTACCACTATTTCATGATGCAGATGTAGATACTTTTCGTGGTAAAAGCTTATTATCAACTGTGTAGCATGATGATCGCCAGGCAGGATGATTGGCCTTTTCGTGTCGAATCCAACACACTCCGCAGTATCTATCCTTTCCCTTATTCGTACTACGCCTGCTTCGTTCACACATGGCGACAAGTAGTATATTTTGCTGTTTGAGCCTGCTGTTGGTGTTAGCTGATTTGCACCTCTCCTAACAGACAGCAGGAGTTTTATTTCTCCATTTCCCAATGTTTAATCCAACGTCAGCACGTACTGTAATCACTTGCTTAGCCAATATGATAAGCTTCCTTCTCCGTGTCTGCGGCCCTGGGGTATTTATTTGCCCACTCTTTGGCATTAGTATTTTGTACGTATTGTGCGCTGCTAGGCAAGCATGTGACACCAAAAGTCATTACTTGCAATACATAAGTTTCTGGCTTTTGTCAGCGCTATTGCACCAAAGGATTCTTTGTGTTGGTCCTAAGGCTTGATTTGAACCTGGTGAAACATTTCCTTAATATCAACACTCATTGCAATTTTACATTGCCTGAACCTCATTGAGACTCCGGTTAAGGAAGATACTTGGTCCAGCCCCTTCAACAAGACAGTATTCAATGATACTCTTTGAACCCTGGCAGTCATGTCGTACACTATTTGGATCTTATTGGCGCTTATTTGGGTTAATTGTTAGAAAGATAGGCAAGTACCATACTCTATCACGAGGTTCGTATAGTTCTTCTTGACTTAATTTATGAATATCGCCCTTTTTCACGTAATCTTCAATTTGTGTTTTCATGTTTTCATTGCATGTGCAATCTTTGAGTCATGCATTAGACGCCCTTCTAGACAATGCATTTGATGTAGAGCCATTTGTCTGCTGTCGAATAACCTTGCCTCTTCGTGTTTCCACAATAGGCCAGTTTGAAATCTGCCATAATACGTTTCGTTGTGTTTGGCATTTGTTCCAGTGCCCTTTTCTCTTTCCTAGAGGTTATGTTATCTAGAGGTGGCCTTACACCTAGACTATTAATAGAAAAAAATGTCTACTTCTTCCTGTAAATAATGATCTTGGTCACGAGGTTCATATCCTTGATCGTTGCAGTAATTAATGCTCTCGACAACGCTGTCACGATATTTGTTGAATATTGTCCATGCTAGTAAACATTTGGCTGCAATTGGTTCCTTATCATGGTTAATTCGCAAACCTTAAGGGTACGGCAACTCTCCAATTATTTAATCCAATTAGTATCTAGGGTGTTGCGTTGTAATAAGATTTTACTGGGAGGCTCTTCAAATGGTGAAAACGTTTGGCTATGTCTTCATAATCTAATGTCCACCGAGGCACGCAGAGTTGATGTATGGTGCAGACACCCTTCAAACCATACTGTTTGGAATTTTCATAACTGCTGGCGATTTTCAAACACATTTGCATCGAGCCGGGTTCGGTTTAGTGAGATACACCCATAAACATAATACTGATTTGGGCTCCTCCAGTTTTAGCCGCTTTGCTGTATTCCTTTCCAAGAATGAACCACTCCACCCTTCGTCTAAGAAGGCAACTGTTTCGACAGTTATTTCTCCTGGTACGTATCGAAACATGGTGCAATCGTTTTCGGAATGCTGACTACAGTTTGTTTCTTTTTGTCGGGGTTCCTCATTTATAGGGGTTTGTTTAAACCATTTTTCTATATCTGGATGCATCAGCGGATAGTGCATACCTTTACAATCTGGAACAGTGCATTTCACTGCCGCTGAGCATCTGTACGGATATTTCATGAAATGCCTTTCAAGACACAGTTTGCAAAGGCCCCTTTCGTGCAGCACTTTCCATTTTTCTTTATGACCTCTTGATGAAGCCACGACACTCCCTGATTTAAAAGAACCTTTACATATTACATATTACACATTCCATGTTTTCACATTGTGACGTGTATACCAAGGAGTGTACATTTGCAGATGTTGTCTTGCCCTGCTGTTGCTTGTCCGACACTATTGACTTGCAGTTATATCTATCGAAGGCATCGCCATATAGATATCATCAGCCATTTCGTTCAACCATTCATCGAAGGTTAACATGTAATCTTCATACTCCTTGGCATATCTTACCCATTGATATTACATTGATATCGGCAACCTTTTAACGAGCTCCTCTGTGAATAGAAGGTTATTTAAGTGTTTTGCCATATCCATAGACCTTAATATCGTGCAAAGGTTGCGACATACTTAATGATAGTTTCAGTTTGCCCCCTCTCGGAACTGGTTCTCTACGTAGTTTACTTATCTGTGAGTTAAGGATCAGTTCCAGCTTGCCTTTTCAACGTTGCAATTACCTGCAGCATGCATGAAGGTACCAAAAGTTGACTTTCAACGTTTTCCCGGGCAGTGCCCTTAAGACTTCTGTAATCGCACAAGATTCTCTTCATCGTTGAAACCACATGCTTGCATTGACTGTTCATAAGTGCTAATGAAGATAGCCCATTCTTCAGGTTTCCCCGAAAAGACCGGGAGTTCTCTGGACATGAAGTGTCTCGCCGCCCATTGGTTCATGTTCAGAGGCGATTGGATTACCGACGTGTGTGCCTTGAAGATTTCAGGCTGTTGGTTAGCAGCATTTTGCATACCTTCAGCCATGTATACGATCTTGGATTGAATTGACCTTTACCGGTGTGACAAACCAATTTTCGTACTGTACATCCACAAATTCGTGCGACGTATGCGCCACCATTTCGTCAACCTCTTTCATTTTCTCTTCTGTATCTGACATCTGGCCTGCGACGTTATTTCCAACAATACTAAAAACTTCATTAATAACCCGTTTATCGTCTTCTAATGCTGTCTGTTCCCTCTTTATGGCATCTTGTAGTTTGAGAATAATTTCCCTCTTCTCTGTCAGTAGCTCCTTTCATTGTTTTACAACTGGCATTCATTGAAGGTGTTCTGTTTCTTAGAGGTGTGACGAAACTTCCTGAGTTAGGTCTCGATGAAACATCTTCATGTTCATGCAGTGAAGGAGTCATCCTAGTTGAGCAGTTGGGTTTAGTGTGTTGTGCACATCCTTCACAGAACCAATTTCTTTTTTGTGCTGTTTCTTCAAAGACTCCAACACATTTCCTATGATACCACACCTGGAATATACCGCTACACCATACCATTCCCTCACTGTCTAACACATTGTAGAGTGGATAAGTTGTTACGTTCACTTTCCAACAGTAAAAGTAAAACGTACCTCTTTTGTCTTTTACTATTCGTTTACGTAGATTCTGCTTCAATCTTCCAAGACCATCCTGTATATTTTGCCTTCCTACAATAAGTACGCTTGTCAATAATTTCATTAAAACACATTTGCTGCGGATTAGAAAGTTTCCACAATAAGTTACATCGTCCGTACCTTGTTCTATGTGTCCGTTGACTTGATGCTCATTGCTATAGAGCGTAATTACTCCGTATATTACTTCAATCTAGAAGCTCGTTGAAATAATGTATCGTATTATTTGATAAAGCGTTTTGTATGTTTGATAACCGAGGATTGAATTTTGAATTATTGTTACTAAACGAATGAATATTCATTTTTTTCTGCATACGACTGTGAGAAATTGACGTTTCCGTTCTTGCTCAATTTTCGTGTACACACTGTGTACTTCTTTCCGGTGGAGAGAACAGTCCATCACCTCGGCTCCTGATTAACGAGGCGATTGCTGTTTCTTTTGGGGTGGACACTCGCATGGCATAATTCCAAATTCATCTGTTCCGCTCTGCCGTTAGGGAGGGTGTTGTGGCAATATCTACACCGTAACAGGCAGGTGAGCTTTTATTCGCTAGTTTGTTTATGAACCCAACCCTATTGAATTGTTCGGGGCAACATATTTATCAGTTCCTATTGGACGACTAAGCCTTATAGTTAAAATGATTATCGTTAAAGGAGATGATCTTTATTATTAATATTGTACTTATTAGGACCATGTTGTATATTTGCATATTTATCAGTTCCTATTGGATGACTAAACCTTATAATTAAAAGGATTATCGTTACGGGAGATGATATTTAGTAATAATTTTGTACTTATTATGGCCATGTTGTATATTTAATTGTATATTTACGATGACGATTTAGAGCGGTTGGTTTAGGTGTTGTAATTTTTTCCTTGGTAATTAATTGGGGGGGCTAAAAACTACAGCGACATTTTTACGAAGTAACTTTTTGTTGTTCCTTCTGATATAAGGTAAAGGCACCAATGCTTGACAGTAACCTAATGGTTGACAGATTCTTACCATTTTCTCAGAAATAAACATCACAGCACATTAATAGAATTTAAAATATTATTTTAAGACACATCCTGCCATCTATTATGGAATCAGTAAAACATCGGAACTGTTTTATCATCTATTCCAAAATGGCGATTTTTATTCTAAATTAGGTTTTGATGCACATGGTTTGAGGTTACTGTGTTAGGTGATTTGTTAAGGATAGACAACATTATAATGTAAGTTTTGCAGATAATTATTCTACTTTTTGACACTTTAATGTTTTTAACTAATATGACACAAATAGATATTGTTTTTTTTGTGCAGTTTTCCTTTACTTGTGTATGTTGTTCTGAATTATCAAGATGTGTCAACTATTAGACAAGAAAATGTATTAAAACCTAATAGTTGACACTCTGTGTCAACTATTAGTTTCTAAGAAATTTATCAGTAAGGCTTATTTTCAACCGTTTTATACATCTGTAGCTTAAATACTTTGTCCCCATCCAAACAATACAGTTATAGATATATTTATACTAATATTAGACAGTGTCAATTATTAGGTGTCAACCTTTGGTTACCATATACAATTAGTCTTAACTACTAATTTTTTAACTATCAATTATTATTCCAGATTGACTAGGCCTACCATGCCAGCAAGGAAAGGGCAAATGTTTCGTATACAGAAGAGCACATGCAGGCAGCTATAGAAGACGTAGAAAGAGGTCTTCCAATAGCGACATCAGCAAAGAAACATTCTGTTCCAAGAGTTACACTTTTGTATAAAGTTAGAGGTAAAACTCCAAAAGCACGTCTAATGGGAAGGGAATCGTATTTAACTGAGCTCCAAGAACAAGCTCTAGTGACATGGATAAAAGAAGTTGCCAAAGCAGGATTTCCGGTCACAAAAGATCAGCTCCTTGATAGTGTAAAGAAATTGGTAGATTGTTTAGAAATTGATACACCGTTTATAAACGGTCGACCAGGTAAAAGATGGTACAAGAGCTTCTTACAATGCCATCCAGAAATATCTACCAGGATTTCTCAAAATTTAACAGTGATCAGAGCTTCTGTATCAAAAGCACAGTTGGATAACTGGTTTTCAGAAGTTATGCAATATTTAAAAGACAATGAAGTTGATGATATCTTAAAACACCCTAAACGCATTTTTAACGCAGATGAATCTGCTTTTTTTTAAATCCTAAGGGTCAAAAGGTTTTAGCAGCTAAAGGCGATAAGACATTTTATCAACAAGTTAATTCTGACGATAAAGAATGCATCACTGTCTTATTTTCCGGAAATGCTGCTGGAGATGTTGTTGATCCAATGGTGATATTGTGTTCTTCTTAAGCTTCTTTGGGAATTAAACCACTCATAGTTTTTAAAATGATCTTTATTTACGTTTCGATCCATCACCTAGGATCGTTGTCAAAATAATAAAAACTTCAAGTTTGACTTTTATGACATAAATTGAAGGTTACTTTGATTTATTGATGTTTAAAATATTTGGTTTGAGTACCCTAAGCAAAAATTTTTAAAGTTTAAAGGAATTATTGCCTTCAATTTGTGTTGCGACCTGGTGTTATAATAAAGTAATAATAATAATAAATAAAGTAATCACACGACGAAATATAGAGTATATTTCGGCGCAGCTGGCATCGACCTTTATAGGCTTCGGAGGCTGCATAAACTTATAAATCTCAGGGAGGAAATTATGGGAGTATCAACAATTAAACTGAGAGAATCTAAATCAAGTACCTCGGCTATATTACAAAATAATTTCAATTCGAAACAAAATATACAATTAGGTAAAATATTAAGTTGCATTAGTTTATCTAACTTGTTACTATTATGAAAAAACAATTTTAATTTTACTAAATTTGGAAGAAGCTTCAAACATGAATAAATATTCGTTTCACCTACGTGTAAGGAACTTCACAGTTACAGATATGTTACTATTCTTATAAGCAACAAATAAGAGGAAACAGTTTAGTTAATAAAATTTCAAAAACACATATGTACCTATCCCGTGTTAAATACTTAATGAAACTTTTATTACTTTAGCAAAAAAACAAAGAGCAATAAAAGTATTTAGACCTTCAGTTTCATGAAACCTACAGCGTACACTTTCGTTTTATAATTTCTTTACTTAAAATTTCCTGAACATATGTTACCTTGAAACGGAACTATATAAATTTAACAAAAGTCCACAGACAAGTAATGCAGTCCAAAGTACAGTAACAAAGCTTTTGATTCGATTTTTCTTGTATGAAATTATCTCATAAAGGAACAAATATACAACACGTACCCGTGTATTTCCTTAATTACCGTTTTTTAAGAAAACCTGTTTCTTTATATTGTACTTCAAATTAGAAACTCAGACAGATGGTTTGTGAACCATATCCAAATCTGGTAGTTGGATCGATTCATATAAAGGAACAGCCATCTGCCATCCAAAGTAGGTAAATTTTAAAGGTAGCAAAACAATTTCATTTTGTATTGTAGCAGGAAGGTAAAATGCCAAAATCCCAAATAATCGAATCCCCTGCAATGTTAATTCGACGGCCTTGTACGGTACATAATTTAAAAATGACAAGATTCCAGACGCATCTTTTCTTATAACATAGTAGAGGTACTTTTATACTACACTAAAGACAATAAAACGAATAATTATACTTCCACATTGCCCATTTTAATCTCTCGGAAGGAAGGAGGACCCATCTTTAAATTAATTGATGGGTTTTTTATCGGCAAAACTTTATACGGTATCACCCCGTACTTCTATAAAATTATTTTTGTTAAAATATTATAACAGCGTAGGAATCTAATCCATACCATCTTAAGACCAGGCATCTTGAGAAACAAATGGCGTGATATCTCACAGCAGGGTTTTAATGAAGATCCTATGCGCAGACAACTAAATATCGATCGGCCGGTAATACAGGGAGGAAACTAACGTCAAGGTAAACCTTTTACCAATTGTAGGTTCAAAACTACTTCACTTGTGTTACTGGTTAAAACCTACCAATAACATAGAGGTTACTTTTTATTACTTCCAATCGAAGCAATAACACAAATAACTTGTGGTATAATTAGAAGTACATTTATTTCAAACGAAATTAAGTATTTACATGGATGAAAATTACGAACTCGTGTTATGACATAACACAAACTATATATAATTCATACTTTAAATATACAAAGTACGGTACATAAAAGATAAATCAAAGAGGAACTTCTTTAATTTACAAAGAAAAGGGAAGGGAGAAATACGTAAAGAAATAATTTAAAAAGTGGAACATGACCAGTGGAAAACTGGCATGCTACAATATTCAGATATGAACGAATACCAAGGGAACTATGTGGAAGTGTTCCAGATAACTGGGGCATAGGAAAATTCGAATCCGGATGGATGACGGGTGAAACTATCTACGAGTATATCTGTAACATTTTCAACAATTGGTTAACTAAAAATGAAATACCAAAGCCAGTAATTCTTTTTATAGATGGGCATTGTTCACACCTAACTTTGCATGTGAGCACGTTTTGTAGTGAAAATGGAATTAAAAAAGGTAATAGATAATAAAATGTGGCCTTCAATTTTTGAGAATGGTTTCCGTAAATGTGGATTATCATCCTGGAATCCTAATGCTGTTGGATTAAACAACAAAAATGAAAATGAAGAAGTTTATAAAAAAAAGAAGACCATGAAGGAACTAGAACAAGGAATTGGTTTCCTAGAGAAATATATTGATACTGAGAAAATTTTAAGTTTTAAGAATACAAAAGAATGGACAGGAAAGTCGGAAGATACCTCTTTATTTCTATTGTATAAGGAAACCCTTGCTCTGTTGGAGAAAACAAAAAAAGGAATATTGAAAAAAGGAAAACCTAAAGCAGAGACTATACCTTGTAACATGTTTAATTTCAGTAATAATTATTCGCATTGAATTACGAGGATAATGCGCTAAGCGTGCATTATTCCTTATTAATCTTCTTATATTAAAATATCTGCGTCACATAAAGTTATTTCCACGCGCATCTCTAGTTGTTTCTTTCCTATTCCACACCTCTAACGTCGCGACGATTCGGTTCTTGTTTCGTTAAGTTAGTCGCCCGCTAGCAACAGCTTTATCAAGATGTATTCCCGGCTAGAGGCAGGCGACCTTCGCATCAATTACTAAAGAAAGCAGGTCAGGTCATGCTCGACCTGAAACTATTAAGATACCTTCTACTAACGGTTGGTAAAGTATATATTTTACGAACTAATTTGATTTGGTTTAATTTATTTAGCGCGCCATGTAGGATTCATCATTTAAAATTCGTTACTTAGGATTTGTCGATTTGAAATTTGTCTACTAAGAAATTTGTCAAGTAGGAATTATGGATGTTAGTTTGGATTGCAGTCGTCTCTAGTTATAAATGGCTGGTAACTTTGTTTGAAGAATATAAATTTCCATCTCGATTTGTCGTGGAGCAACAAAAGCAGTTTGGTTCGTTATTAGATATAAGATATTTCATGCATGTGTTTTGAATGTCATAAAAATTTGATAAACAGACTATCATATAAAGCACGTAAAGTTGCTATTATGTTTTCAACATGTAATTTGTGTAATTTTCAATTATTGTTGAACTGGTTTTATAAGTCGTAGAACAAAATTTTGTCAGATTAGGTTTTTATAATTACAAGCTTGGTTCCATCTGAACCTTAGATAATTTCAACGTATGTTTTCGACGTCATATTTTTTGTGTTGCACAATTGACAGATGTTGTCATGAAAACAAATGCTTCGTGCAGCTGTCATTGAGTTTAAACCAAACATTCCTATTTTTGTGATTAGCATTTATCTACATGTAAATCATAAAATTTAAATCTGAAAATTTAAAGACACTCTGAATAAGATTCTAGAAATTGTAATCTCCTGAAAAGATCTGCCCAGGTTAGAACGTAATTCAGTGTATTATGCTTACAAATTATTTTCACTCAAATGTTTAAAGCATGTTCATATTTAAAGTGTAGTTGGTTGTTTTAAAAGGTCAAAACCTTGACTTTGATATAGATGTTAATGATACATTTTTGTTATTTGTTAAAAAGTTTCGAAATTTTAAAAGAGAGTTTTTTTAATAAACAATTAGTTCAACATTGAGGCTTTTATTTTGGTCAAATGCGATCAAATCTAATTAAACAAAGGTAAAATTTCTGAGTAATAATTTGGTGCCAATATCATATTGGATATACATTTTTTTATTTTTTTATACTTTTATAGGACACAAATGGTGTTCTACTTTTTTATTTATTTAATCTTTGCAATTTCTTACAAGATCTGCGTCTTATTTTGATAAGACAGGTTTTTGTTAACGAAGGCGATCGTTTTATCTTTGGGTTTCCACGTCCGCCCTTAGAACTGTGCTCTGCTATTATCGTAATTATCTCAGGACTTGGTGGCGCCTATTTAGCTTAGTTTAGCTTTGGTTAGCAAACAAAATTCGACCCCCCACTTCTTATTGCTCTACCCAGGAATGGACCCCTAGCTATGTAGAAAGATTTTTGTTTACTGGCGCCCATTAAGAAAAATAAGTTACACTAGCGCCTCAACGTAGAAGAAATAACGTTTCAGTGGCGCTCACATTGTGGTGCCTTCTGCAAAACAAAAGTCGTTTCAACCTGCCACAAGAAATGTTGCCAAAAACAATATTTCGTAATACATATTAGAAAGACAAAGAGACAAAAATACACCAGGCATAAATTCGGAATATAAAGTAATTAATTCAGACAGCCCACTTTCGGAGTCAAATATAAAGTCTACTGAACAGGCCGTAGAAGGCATACTACTGGAAAAAAATGAAAATATTACGCAAATGATTAAAGATACTAAAGCGCCGGATAGCACATTTACATCAAATAATGTGTTGCAAGGTACAACCCCAATAAAAGCTTCTACATTGAATATAAAAGTACCAAGTCCATTCAAATGAGTTTTATTTTAGCCTGAAACTACAAACAATTCTAAAAAAAGAAAGACGGAAAAGATGCCTTCAGTGGTTTCTTCAAATCTTTGGCAAAAATATTACGAAGATAAGGCAATAAAGAAGGCAAAAGTTATCGAAGGAAAGAAGAAAAAAAGCCAAAGAAAGAAAAAAGAATTCAAAGAGCAGATTAAAAAACAAAAAAAAATTGGAAAAAGAGAATACTGCTGGAAAGAAAAAACAAAAAAGAAATATCATCCTGGCGAATTAAGCTCAGATGATGAGTGGCTACAATCCGGAGATAGTTTAGAAGACATAGATTCTGAAAAATACGAAACTGAAGATGAAACTACAGAAAATTTTGAAAATATAAAACCAAAAAGGTTTAAAGAAGGGGACTATATATATTAGTAAATTTTCCAGGAAATAAAAGGTTTCACAAGTACATATGCATAATTCAGAACATCATCGGAAATGAAATAGAAGTAATGGCAATGATTTCCTGTGATGACAAAAAAACTACATTCAAGGAAAATGAATGTGATATCAGTGTCATTACAATGAAACAAATAATTAAAAAACTTGAAAATCCAAAAATTATCATTGCAGGAGACAGGATCAAGTATCAATTTTCCATGCCCATTGAAGTTGATGGTTAAGAAATTTTTATTTTAAAATGGAGATACTGTACTTACCAGGTTATCTCTTACTGTTTTGAGTTATTTATAGATATAAGTTAATTTACTAGTAGTTGACATGTCAAATACTCAATACTCAACACTGTCAACTATTAGTAATTATTTTTTTTCAAATGTCAATTATTAGTTCTAGGCTAATGTTACAAAACATGTTGAATTATTAAAAACTTTTAGTCTATTTTGAATTCTGAAAGTTTTCTCCTATTATCAAATAGTTTTTACAATTGATAATGTAGCAAGTAATGAGAAATTTTTATAAATATATTTTTAAATAAAAAAATATTATTTGTATCGTCTTAATGTGTCAAGCATTGGTTCCTTTACCTTATGTGTATTGAGGTTATTGTTATTAATTTTTTTTTGTTTTTTGTTATACTGCCCTGTGATGTGTCTCCAAAATGTCACTGAGAGTAATTACATGTATTAAGTACTGTTAATTTCTTTTTTTTATTTTCAGGCTTTCCTTTATTTTTTTTTTGTATTTGTAAGACCTCGCCTATGCACCAACTGAGCACGGGTATTCCTTTTTGTCTTTCAGGCTACGTCGATGTATGTATACCCTATTCACGTTAAATATGGGATGACGTCATAATTCAAATAAACGCTACGTTGTCATGGTTAAGTTATTTTATGTGTATTTCCTGATCAGAGTAACCATTTTTTGTGCGCGCGAATCCAAATGTTTAGGCATACTAAATGTTAAATACTCGAAACTTGCAATGTATTAAGTGTTTTGGCTCTGAAGAAAAACTGTTTTATTTAGCAAATATAAAGCACAAACGATTTACTATAAAACTAAACAATGACAATAAAATAAGAAATGTCAAAGTAATAGAAGTAAAAAATGTTGCAACACCGAACAGAACTGCAAACTGCTACACACTAAATCCTAATATCATTAAACCTACGTTCATAGTTACGTTCACATTTTACAATCGCTAGCACTTTATTACTGTTTATGACGTCATCCCATATTTAACGTGAATAGGGTATAGCAAAGTTTTCTTTATACTCGTAAGTTATACTGACTCATAATAAAGTGAATCGTGTCTATGCATCGTATTTGAAAGGTATCAAGAATTATTTTGCTTGAGGAGAGTTTTTTAAATATGTTTCATGCACCTTAGCAGAGCCAACGTTTCCTACGGAACTGATTAATTAAATTCACTACCAGAGTGGGATATTAACCTTCAGTTGCAGGAAGAACCACTAGTGACGCATGACACAGTAATAGTAATCTATTATAACAATATTTCAAATACCTAAAATATAACAATTAAACTAGGGAACAGATCTATTTGTACCTTCTTGTCCTCACTTCCGTTCGTTTTACAATTCAATTACAGCTAACACAACATTTACACATATACAAATACAAATAACATTATTTTCTTTTAATATGACAAGCTTCAAATTCTTTGGTCATTTAGTTTCACAATTTTTTTGCTCTCTATGTTCAAACACTTTCTTACAATGGTGGATCGAGGTTTACTGGTGCAAAAAAGAAATGTTTCAATAGTTTTCACTCTAGTACAATTTTAATGATACTTAACATGATGCAGCTCTAAAAATTCAAATAACAAGGCAAAAAATAAAAAATGAACACCTGTTGGCATTTCAGCAATAATACATACATCAGAAATTTAGAAACAGAGTTATACGGACTAAAAAGAATGTGATCTTTAATTCCCACACTACTTACACCTCATCTAGTAACAAAGTTTTATTGACACAAAAACTCAAATATCTAAGATATAGAAGTTCTGCAGTAAAAATAATAATACAGCAATAGATACAAACTTATGAAAAGTATAAATTTTCATTATTTATTTGTTATATTATACTAACTCATAATATTAATTGCAAATAAACTTTATACATGCAAGCAGCTGGATCTATGCTGGTATCTTGAATTTGAAAAACGGTTGATTACGTTATAAATGTCATGCCTAAATTTTTAATATCTCATCGACAAAAACGTATTTCAAATAAATTCATTTAACTGTTACCTGTATATATCAAGCTCTTTAATTGAATTATTAACGTAATTGGCTAATTTAACATCAACAACTGCAGGTCGACAGCCTTCATATTTATCTGCTGGAATATCTTTACGGAAACTTTGTACAAAGCTTAGGCAAGTACGTGTTAAAACTTCATCACCTAGAATATGTGTATGAAATGCATTAAACTATAAAAGTAGTGCATCCAACGTTACCATTTTTGCGTTCAATAATTTTAACACATACATCATCATCTTCTGGGCAAATTTTCGTCCAGTGCCATAACCAATTTAATTCCTGTCCACAACCTGGTTGAGTACTTACACAATCATAACACCATAACGATAAGGCTAAAAAATAAATATAAATAATAAAAACCACGCCCACAACTATAAAATTCAAAACTTAAAGGCAAATGGTTACCTTTTGAAAAAACACTAAAAAATATAAACAAATACAAATTATTATGCATCTTTTTTAAAAATGGCAAATTATATATCTTACAATTACAATTTTTAACATAACATTAATGTTTAATTTTTCTTTGATTAAAATTACATTTATTAACCTTAAAATGATTCAGACTATATCCTCGACTATGTAAATTAAAGAACCAAATGTCAGAGATGTCGTTGTGATCACTTGCCACCGCGACTACAGATTATCCACCTTGGATAATCTGTGCCCCGACTTCATGTAAACAAAAAAATATGAGTAAATTTTTGCAAATACTTCATACATGCACCGTTGTTTCGCTGAATTTACAATACCTAACTGCATTTCAATAATTGCACATTTACTCAAGTCGTGTATATTAACATAAAATAATTAAACCGTTACTTAGTTTCGATTAATATGAAAATATCGAGCACAGAATATCTAGCCTATTTATTTAGAAAAGTTTTACTTAAAAACGAAATAAAACTACAACAACTAAATGTTATTATATATATATATATATATATATATATATATATATTTAATGGCAAGTGACTCAATATTAGCCACAAGGGCCCTAATTGGGGCTCATCAGGACAGGAGTAGCAAAGATGTAATATTTAACACAAACACATTATGGGAAGCTCAGCATCACCTAGCCCACAATTTGTGCCTTCGTGCTGTTTCACCTGGCTTTGCAGGTTTTATCAACAGTCGGCACGGAGGAGATCCGGTTCAACTGCCTTTTTCCATAGCCAAAGATTATAATTACGAAGAATAAGTAAATTTAATGAGTCTTAAAATAATATCACAGAATGAAATTTAATGGCAAGTGACTCAATATTAGCCACAAGGGCATCCTGTCGACGCGTTTCGCCCTAATTGGGGCTCATCAGGACAGGAGTAGCAAAGATGTAATATTTAACACGAACACATTATGGGAAGTACAGCATCACCTAGCCCACAATTTGTGCCTTCGTGCTGTTTCACCTGACTTTGCAGGTTTTTTCAACAGTCGGCACGGAGGAGATCCGGTTCAACTGCCTTTTTCCATAGCCAAAGATTATAATTATAAAGAATAAGTAAATTTAATGAGTCTTAAAATAATATCACAGAATGAAATTTAATGGCAAGTGACTCAATATTAGCCACAAGGGCATCCTGTCGACGCGTTTCGCCCTAATTGGGGCTCATCAGGACAGGAGTAGCAAAGATGTAATATTTAACACGAACACATTATGGGAAGTACAGCATCACCTAGCCCAAAATTTGTGCCTTCGTGCTGTTTCACCTGACTTTGCAGGTTTTTTCAACAGTCGGCACGGAGGAGATCCGGTTCAACTGCCTTTTCCATAGCCAAAGATTATAATTATAAAGAATAAGTAAATTTAATGAGTCTTTGCTACTCCTGTCCTGATGAGCCCCAATTAGGGCGAAACGCGTCGACAGGATGCCCTTGTGGCTAATATTGAGTCACTTGCCATTAAATTTCATTCTGTGATATTATTTTAAGACTCATTAAATTTACTTATTCTATATATATATATATATATATATATATATATATATATATATATATATATATATACAAATAAAGCTCCTTTTTTAGTCAATTGGACTAGTCTAATATTTTTAAAATCAATTTCTGTAGTTTTCAAATTGGGATATTGTCGTCCAAAGAATGATACGATATTATTTTTGCATCAATTTATTAATATTCTAACGTTTCGGCAAAGGTTGTTGCCTTTATCAAAGATATTACAAAAAAATTTTTAAATGTCAATAACGTAAAAAATCATTTTAAAATATCACAGTACTTACTTAAAATCTAATGCCAAATAATCTTTTGATTATAAGCTGTCACATATCGTACCTTCATTACAGTTATGATAATGGAGTCTTTATACTGAATAACGTGGTTTCTGAATAAATTTCATTTTTAATAAACCGTAACGTAACCTTAGTTTACACTCAATTGGCTAATCCTGATGCATATGAATACGGTTGATGATGTACGCATTACGATTTCTACTATATATTTTAATATTGCTAAATTCAGGAATTTAAGTCTACTTTAATTCTTTTAATATATATATATATATACCTATTTCTCGATCTAAGTAGCTGACATCTGCATAAAAACTTATCTTGTTTTTAACTGAATGGCATCTTGAATGATGTTTTATGTAATTCCTCATCTAAAGATGATCTAGCATAAACCAACTTGGTCACAATAATATTTACTCTGACGATAGAACAGTAACATCTAGACTAAATTATCATTTCACAAAAGTTTGGTTATGTTTGGTTTGCTAGTTTGCTTAGTTATCAAATTTAAACGAAGTGTAAATGTAATTATTTAAAAGGAAATGTTGAAAAAAGGAGATCCAATGTCTGGAAATTATTATTTTGTTATTGTTGGACACAGGGATAATCCTTTGTTTGAAATAGAGTTCAATTATAATAAAGAACCCAAGGTACAGATTTTGCACTTTATACATATAATGAATTTATGTACTTCAGAAAGACGATAATCGCCACTTAAATCAATTTATTGCCCATGCTTCTTTAGATTTAATCGATGATCATAAATGGAAAACCCATAACACGTATTTAAAGTCTGTGGACAAATTTAACCAGTGGTTTGTCTCTGCATTTGTGACTGCAAGTTTAATTCGGTTTGTTATGGTACATGATAATAAAAATGAAGATGGAATAAAGAATTTTTTTAATGAGGTGTATGAAATTTATATAAAATACTCTATGAATCCTTTTTATGAAGAGGATACTCCTATTAAATCTTCTAATTTTGAAAAGAAGGTTCAGTTATTTGCAAAAAAGTATTTGTCTAGTTAAAATAGAATTTTGTAAAATTATACCTGAAACCTTTTGTAAATATACGTGTAATACAGTTAGCAAATTGTCGATGGCTGATATATATTTGAAGTTATCAACTTTTCTCTGCAGGTATAAGCTACACCCTACGAACAAAAATAAGCCAAGGTCTTTGTCCGTTCTAGTTAAGGTGTTTAATGGAAAAACATGGCAACTAGAAAATATATGTATCATTAAGCTCATAAGTAATCCTAACATCTTTAACTACAAGTATTTATAATTGTAGTTTGATAGATTTGTATTTTTAAATTCCATATACCAATAAATAACCACAATGGGAAGGCATTATTCTCTACCAGTTCCAGAAACAGTAGTTTGTGTTTCTGAACATTGCTGACATTTATAAGTTGACATGAATTGCCATGCATTCATATCATCGTAACACATTACTGGTTGATTCCTGAAAATGCTGATTTTCCTTAAGGTAAGTACTTAGTTTCAAGCAATCGTTTTGGTGATTGTGTACAATCATCGACAGTGCTGTTCAAATTTATAATAACGAAGGTCTTTAAAAGATGTACTTTTTAAAAAACGTTTACAATTTTTGGAGATTTTACACATTTGGTATAATTTTTTTTATAAAAATAAATCAATACCAGTTATCGTGCAGTAGCATTACTATTGTACTGTCATGCCCGAAAACTAAAGATGCGGCTAATTCTAACCCATTGATAATATTGTTGTAAATTAATGACGAAGAAAATACTTACACACGAAATGAAAAACTGGTTCGATATGATCAACTTGCAATTAAACCAATTAACAAAAATTGAGAAGATATTACTACACTGAAAGCAAATGACCCTTATAAAATCTTTTTGTTAAAAGCAATGCATTAAAACAAAAAATATTCAATATAGCTCATCAAAAATACAAAGACAAACCTAATAACCGAGAGCATCCGCAGTACCCATCGAACGAAGTTAGGCAAGTAACAAATAATATGCTTTGTTGACATAAAATTGTCAACACCGCTTTTTTATTTTAAGCCATAATTAACCGCTCTCTAAACTAACAACAACTGTGCGTAAAAGACAAACTGTGGAGTGATTAAATGTCAAATGTGACAATTCGCATTGTAATACTTGTTTTGCTAATGAACTTTATTTTGTAGTTACTTTGTTTATACGTTTTCGTTTAACATTTACGTATTAAATGTTTGAGCTATCTTTCCCAAGACATAAAATACCGAACGTTATTTTCATAAATCATGTGTGGATGCATTATACAAGTTTTCAGCGATCTTGATATATACAAGTATTTTCGACACGATAAAACTATTATTGTAGCAGATTTGCAACGAAATGGCTTCAAACAGCGCAATCGCAGATGCAGTGATGACATTACTGCCGCCTCATGTGGTTGGTGCTGGACTCATTTGCCGCCTTAGGATACCAGCTTTGCTACCTCCATCAACTTGGTGACGGCGACCTTTTTTGAAAACGCACACTTGTCTCTTTTTACCATCTTTAGACTGCTGTGGCTATGGTGCTGTCAACTTCATCAGGTGTTGCTGCAGGCATTCTGAACCTCAGTATAAAAACCACGATCCAGAGTTATTGATACTTTCCACATGTATGTTCCTGGTAGCTACTGCAACAGCATGGTTTGTTGAACTTTGGTTGACCAGGACATGCTGTCTAAATTGATGAAAACTTGGTAGCCCGGTGGAAATGTTACAGGGTTCGTCTGGTTCCACAACGATGGGTGCTTGGAATATATGATACAAGCCGCACAGGATATGTAATGTATGTTACAGATCGCACTGCGCCACCTTAATACCAATAATTGAAACGTACTTGCTGCCAGGTTCCACAATTTGGACAGACGAGTGAAAAGCATATACAAGTCTTGACAACTTGGGTGGCGTAGAACAGTACATACACCAAACCATAAACCACCACCAAAACTTTGTCAACTCTATTACTGGTGTATGTACAAACCAAACTGAAGGATTCTGGAGCAGTTTAAAAGGATTTTGTTGCAGGCTTGCCATATTAAGTTCGCAGATGTATTATAACCCTGTCGGCGCCGGTATGTGAGCCACTAGGTCAGTTGGTAGCAATGTTAGATAATGTAAAAATTGACACGCAAATAATAGATGACGTCACACAATTATATAAAATTACTCCATCACATAAAAAAGAAACGGAAAGGCTACTCAAATAATTTGCAGGGCTTCTTGCAGAATTACTCCATGATGTCAGCGGCTTCGCTGATCTTTTTCGGGCGTCGACGGCTTCGCTGATCTTTCGGGCGTGGGAATTCTTGAGCCCGGTTGAATGCAAATTCAAATTGTCTTCTCTCTATATGTAGATACAAATAAGGTAAGGGAGACAGGTAGAGGCACGATAATTTGGAGTCACAGGAAACCTACATACCAAAAAAAGACACGATACGATACCAGCCAACTACACTTGTTCACGTCTCGGAGGCTAGTCCAGACACGTATCCGGAAATCCACCACTTCCTCCTTGGCCCACCGCGTCGGCGCAAATCTCGCGCAACGCAATATCTGAAGTGACGGAAATACGCACACGTCCTTTCAAATTTATGGCGCGAAATTCTTACAAATTAAAACTTAATTGGGATGTTTAGTGCCGAATTTTTCGGCACGTAACAATCGTGACAAAGCCATAAAAGAAAAAACTTAAAAAAGAAAATGACTGTTAGCACAGTAACTTCTTAGAATCTAAATCCTAACTAACCTACATAAACCTAACTTAAATCCTACAAAATGTTTATTTGAGGTGCCACCTGGTTTTTTAGACCGATAACACGTCTTCCGGATTACCAGGAAACGGAAAAGTGCACACACGAGTCTTTGGTGTGGCGCAGTTATAATCGACAGCACAAATTTGTCGGGGAGCAGGAAACGGAAAAGTGCACACACGAGTCTTTGGTGTGGCGCAGTTATAATCGACAGCACAAATTTGTCGGGGAGCATGAAACACTACTTAAACTAAAACAAGTGCGACAAGTCGCCTAACCTATATACTAAAACTAAAGCTGACATTACAGTTTCCTATGTGCAGACGCACATGAGCATTGCATCCAGACTGTTTCTCCGTTGGCAAAAAAAGTGCCCAAATTCGAAAATGTTCAAAAGAGGTAGTCACTCCACACTCTAACAAATCTTTAGTTACTGGTACTCTGGTTTAATAAACAATACATATCAAAACTTGTCCATGACATGGTTGTGAATAAACAAATTTACCAAACGTACCACCTTACTAAATCCTTACATTGCTAACTTAACAAATTACATTTCTACCATCAGGTTAGCTTTTTCACTTAATATTCAAAAAGATAATTCCCACGTCTGGTCATAAATACCAAACGTTAGGAAGATAATAAGATAAAACAAGATCTCAAGTTATTATCGAAGATAATAGATAAGATAACGATATTGAGCTTAAGTTATTATGAAAGGTAATAGGTAAGATAACGATATTAAGCTTTAGTTATTATTAAGGTAATAGGTAAGATAACGCTATATTAAACTAAAGTTATTATTAACGGTAATAGGTAAGATAATAGTATATTATTCAACATACGGTAATGTAGGCAATAACTCACGCAGATGAAGTTTGCAGCACGAGCCGAAGGCGAGTGCCGTAATTCATCAAGTGAGTTATTGCCATTACCGTATGTTGAATACTATACTTTATCTACGACTATAAGCACAGTAACAAGTTTTAATGAACACATGTAATCAAGATTATTTTAAAAAAATTATAGTACAAATTTGTTTGACATTACGTAAATGTCAATGAGCATGGCTACTTTGATATTTTTGGTAGGTAATTAAATAGAAATATAAGCTGGAAGCATGAGTTATTATAACTCACGCTCATAACTCACGGTGTTTATTTATGAACACTATTACTTGTTCAAAAGTATATGAATAATGGTCTTATAACTAAATAGGAGTAGATAAAGATATTAAACTAAGGTTATTATCCAAGATAATAAATAAGGTAAAGATATTAACCTAAGTTATTTATTTATTTATTTACTTAACGGGAATCCCCTTTCACCAACACTTACAAATATTTACAACAGCATGTTATAGTAAAAAACAACACAAAACAAAAAGCATAAAAGCACATTCTAAAACATAAACAATTAATCTAAATGAACATTGATCTAATTTCTTGCTAACAACATTTTCCGCAAAGTACTACGGAAATTATTGATCGAAGGGCAGAACCAATCAAGTTGAGGAAACTTATCGGAGTAAACTGCACATCGGTTAAGGTATGAATGGTAACCATAATTTGTGGTATGAATATAACGATGTACAAATGCAGTTGGAGTACCTCTGGTGACTCTATTGGGAACGTTGAAGTGTACTTGATGTAGAATTTCAGGACAGCAAATCAGATACTTTATAATTTTAAATAGAAAGCACAAGTCCAGAAAAAGATGTCTCTGTTGTATACTTAGGAGTTGGAGTTCATTCATCAAGTTGACAGTAGAGTAAGATGAACCGTACATGTTCCATTTGTAAGCAACGTACCGTAGAAACTTCTTTTGGACTTTCTCTATTTTATTAATATGAGTTTTATAATAAGGTGATCAGATAACAGACCCATATTCCAAGATACTCTTAACTAAGGGTAAATACAGTAATTTAATGCTTTCATAGGAAAAGTTTCTAGAGTTTCTTTGTATAAAACCTAGCATCTGCAAGGCTTTGGTTTGAACATAGGCAATATGTGAAATATATGAGAGCTTGGAGTCAATTACAACCCCAAGATCTTTGATTTTTACAACACGTTGAAGAATAACATTTTCTATAAAGTAATCCATATGATCTGTATTAGTCGCACGAGAGTAAGTTATCACATAACATTTATTAGTATTAAGAAAAAGTCTATTTAATTCACACCATATAACCAGCAAATCAAGATCAGCTTGAATTAATAGGTGATCACTTGCATAAAAAATGGATTTGTACAGCTTTAAATCATCAGCATATAACAGGAAGGAGCAGTATTTGAAGCAGCTGACAATGTCATTAATAAAAAGAAGAAATAATAGGGGCCCAAGGTGCGAACCTTGCGGTACCCCCGAATGCACAGTAAATTTGAATGATACAAATTGTTTGTATTTAACTGCCTGAACTCTGCCATAAAGATATGACGAAAGCCAGTTGTAGATGTTTCCTCCAAAACCAATCTTGTCTAATTTCTGCATCAGAAGATTTAAGTTCACTCGATCAAAGGCTTTAGAGAAATCCGTGTAAATAGCCTCAACTTCTAGACCATTCTCCAAAGATTGTATAATTGAATTAGTGAATACTAGTAAATTTGTTGTGGTGAACTTGTGTTGCTGAAAACCATACGGGTTACAACTTATTATTTCTTTACAATTCCAGTATAGAAATTTTGAAATCAAGAAATCTAACAGTTTTGGAATAGCAGATTGAGTACATATACCTCTATAATTAGATACATCCTCTTTGTCTCCGGCTTTAAATATAGGATTTATATAACTGAGTTTCCATTCTGAAGGGAATTTGCCAAGAGACAAAGAAAGGTTAAATAAATCTGTTAATGGTGAACAGAGGCCGTAAATGCATTTCTTTAATAAGATGGAAGGAATACCATCTGAACCAGGTAACTTGCAATTTTTTATATTGCATATAGCTTTAAAAACGTCACTTTTACTAAATTGTAAATTCTGTAAATTTAGTGATTGGGAGACAGTTGTGTCAGGTGGAGCTATGTCTTCTAAATAATAAACTTGTGAAAAGTATTCAGCAAATTTCACTATACTCAAACCACCAGTGCCTTTGGTATTATTAAATTTCATTTGTTCAGGAATTAGGTTTGTATTTTTCAGATTGTTAATATGTGTCCAGAAGTTTCGAGGATTTGTTTGTATACTATGTTCTGTACATAGTATGTACTTCAAATAAAGCCGAGCACTGAGACGTTAGGCTAGGCTACGATAGAAGATAAACCTGTGGTAAGACTCCAACTTATTTTACAATTTATAATGCTTATGAGCAGCTTTTTTCATGTACATAAGATTATTAAGTTCCTTACTGAACCAACTAGGAAATGTAAAGGGTTTAATAAGCTTCTTAGGAACATAGGATTCCAAACCATGTTGAAGTAAATAGTAAAAATGTTCAGTGGCATCATCAATATTCTTCATTGTTGTACAAAATGACCAATCAATTGTATTAAGGTAGTGGTTAAAGGATTCATAATCCACTTTATGAAAATCATATCTATATTCCTCATATTGTAGATAAGGTTACTTTTTTTCAATCGGTACTTCAAAAGTTAATGCTCTGTGGTGATAACTGTTATTCATTATTAATTCAATGGCTGGCAAAACATTCAGAATGGGAATGTTAGAAAAAACAAGATCCAAGAGTCGGTTGTTGTTATTATAAACCCTATTATGCTGTTTCAGATTAAGCAGAGAAGAAGAAGCAATTAAAGGTTCAGGTGCATCCCCATAGTTGCATAAGATAAATTCATTATTATTCCAGGTTGCTCGAGGTATATTAAAATCACCACATAAAATTATTTTAGCATTAGGGTAATTAATACCGACCTCTTCAATAGCACTACAATAAGATTCGTAAGTCTGAACTGTAGACGAGGGAGGAATATATACACCCCCAATGGCAACTAAGCAACCAATGCCATTGGTAGCAATAAAGAGCTGTTCTACATCAAGTACCCTAGTTTTGATTAATTGTGCAGAGAAGTTTTTGCCATAATAAATTGTGTTGTGATTTTTAAAAGTGTGATTGAATATTTCAGATGTTAGTTAACATTTACCTTTAGAAATCTTCCTTGCATTTAGCAGTTGTAAATAGATCTGTGTTTTGGGTTTATTTCAGATTTAAAATAATTTTGATTTTAATGAATTTTCAGGTTTATTTGTAAGCTAGAATCACTTTCCTGATCTCAAGATTTTTACACCCTCTTGTTATTCATTCTAGGGCTTTTGTATAGCAACCCTGCGGTATTAGGTGGCATTCAAGGTATTTCCCGATCAAGACCACATTCCATACCAGATCGCCTTCTGGAACCCTCGTCAAACACTTAACACCATCCATCCCACTGAATTAGTCAAAAGAACAACTTTGTGTTCATACAGTTGAAGTTTTCTGTATTTTACCTAAACGGAATTTTTAGCGGAGTAATTCACTGATTTTTCTGTGAATTATTTGCTAAATATTCTCAGGATCAAAAACGGTATGTAACAGCTGCCTTTACTGCATCAATAAGTTATTTGTTGTTTGTTTATTTATTTATACGCATGAAAACATGGTAATTTAAAATATTTAAATTTACAACTTAAAACGTACAAGTAATACACATATACATATTAACAATATACAGAATAGTGTGTGGAGTAGTAGCCTCGTTCATGTAACAAGGTTAACAAAACCCATTTACAAGATGTGGTTATATTGTATGACAAATAACATTATTTTTTCCAATACAGAAAGACATGTAATTAATATTTCCATAAACTATTCACCAAGTAGAAGATCATTACGTGCTCAAAGGTGCCATTTGGCACACCATGTTTTTGAAAAACTTAGCATTAATAGTGAGGCGAGTGCGTATAAGCAAGTTAATTTAATTTATGAAAGACCAGTAATTGGGGCACAAAACTAGTGCAATGTTAATTATCGAAATCATGACATCACTTACCCACGGGTGGGAACAATAACATCCAATAAGGTGGTTCACGATGATTACTCTCCACTCACAAATCACAAAAATTATTGATGGGAATGTTTATATCTGAGAACAACGACGACTACTGTTCGAAATGCAAATTAGTTCTTCTGAAGACCAACCAAGGCTATCGCTGCCTCTGAGGCAGTGCTTCTTGTTGTAGAAAACATTTCTTTCAGTGTAAAACCATGAAGCCTGAGAACAAAAACAATGTTTATTTCTCACGATTCCACATACTTAAATTTTATGAACACTATAAATACGAAGGCGGCGATCGACACTACAGTCAACTATAATAAATTGTTCATTCCCAGAAACAGTTTATGATAGAGCAACGTTTTCATTTTATAACCGACCATAAGTAACTGACCAACATTGCACTTCATTTATTATAGGATATTAATGAAAAATATTTTAATGTAAATGAACAAAGGATGTGGAAACATTTTATAGTGTTTACAAGTAGAACTGTAATTAAACTTAATGACTGAACTTCCCACCCACCAAAATAAGTATAATGAAGCATTTTCGGGAACCAATATGAATTAAGTACGTAAGTAGATTTATTGCATAACTCAATATAGATTAATAAAGTATAAAACAAAATATTATACTATACAGCAAATTATTAAAATACAGTTAATAATATAATTAGTTTTCATTTCTACAACTTAAAATATATTTTTTTAAATTACTCTTGAATTTTCTTTGAGAAGGCTGATTTGTAACTGATTTTGGTAATGTATTATATATCTTAACGCCATAATGAAATACATTTTTTGTGGTTATCGTTTTATTCTTCTTGTATATATAGTAATTGTCTGCTTGTCTTGTGCTGTAGTTATGTATATCTGACACTTTAATTAAGTTGCTAACCAAGTACGAAGGCAGCAAACCATTTATAATTTTATATATAAAACCATACTATTATATTTCATTTGTTCCTGAACATTTAAAAAATTAAGGCATTCTAACATTTTACGGACTTTGGCAAATCTGCTACATTTTAATAAACATCTCATTGCACGATTTTGTATCTTTTGCAATCTTTCCAAATCACCTTGGTTTGAGACAAATAAAATGGTGCTGCAATATGTTAGGTGTGGATAAACTATTGCTCTATATAAAGTTATTCGAGCAAAACTTGATAACTTTGCACTAATTCTTCTCAGAAATCCAACCTTTTTGCTTACTTTATTTATAACCATCTGTAGATGCATTTTAAAAGTTAATTTTCGGTCTATTATTACGCCAAGGTATTTAATGTTCTCTACCAGTTCAATATCAGACCCATCTATTTGTACATTCCTATTTTCTGTTTTGATCATTTGATAACTTCTATCATTCGTTAACAACATCCATTTTGTTTTATCAACATTTATCTTCAGCTTATTTCCAACTAAATATTTGCTAATTCTTATTAAGTCACTATTTACAGATTGAATCAGGTTTATTACATTTGCACCTTCAGCATATATTAAAGTGTCATCAGCAAACATATGCATCTTTGTTACCTTCACTACATTCACTATATCGTTTATGTAAATTATAAAAAGCAATGGTCCCAAAATACTTCCTTGTGGAACACCTCACTCAATTTCTGCTTTATTAGATGTTTCCCGTTGCCATCTCGTTTCTTGCTCCCTGTTTTGTAGGTAGTCTTTAAACCACTCTAACGCATTGTCTTCAACCCCATATTTTTCCAATTTTTGAATGAGAATATTTCTACTTATAGTCTCAAATGCTCTTTTGTAATCTATAAAGACTGCACACACTGCCTTTATTTTATTTTCAAAACATTGATATGTAATTCGTTTGGGTCCGGGACTACCAACACCGATTCCAAATTTAACAAATGTGCAAGACAAGGAAACGAAAAATCCCTTGGGTCTGCACTAAGTGGGCACAAGGGTCTAGAATTTAGTTCAAACTATACGAGTACAGTATTGAGCTCTTTATAGAATAAAATTTGATCTTCAATCACTCTCTTCATGTGAGACTTCGAATTTTATTCCTACCTCCGGCAATCGACCGAAATATGGAGCCGAACGCAGATTAAAAATGAATTCAATTCCTTCATTAATGGACGACTGCAACATTAATTCAGTGATTTCATTAAAAGCACCAACAAAATTGGTGGCTCGATCACTATATAATTTCAAGCATTCCCCTCTATGGGCATGCTATAAAGCCATCATTTGATAAATTAAACACTAACTCTAATTGAAGTGCTTTAATACTAAAGCACATGATCAAACAAATATATGCCTTTGTGGTTTTAATTCCTCTAACTCTACTCATAATAACAGAAAAAGGACCACCAAAGTCAATTCTGGTATGTAAAAATGCCTTCCCATGGGTAAGTCTTGAAACTGGCTGATCACCCAGGGGGGAGAGGCACTAAGCAATGGGATTTATTCGAAAGCTTTAGTTACCATTTAGTTACCATTTGATTATTTTTAGTATACTAATGAGGGATATTTAGAAGACCAATTAAATGTACAGCCTATCACCGAATGTGAATTGTTAAAACATCGAATACACAATTTATTCCCATTGACTACTTCAAATGTCCCATGAGGTTTTTTTGCCGAGAATTTGCTTGCATTTACAGCGTTACACAATATGCAATTTTGAGTACTACTAGTAGTAGTAACCAATGAGGTTTTTATTGACAACGAATAAGTGTATTTTCCTGACTATGAAGACGCTCCCTTTCGATGATTACAAAACTTCGAAGAGGTTCCTAAAGAAACTATCTTAATAATATCTAGGACCTTGTTTTTCTATCAAATTCTTTGAGTCTTTGAATGTAGGAATCTCACGGCATTATCTAAATCAAACCTTTTTAATAGGTCCCCGTTGAATTTCTTTGAGAGAACATTAAAAAGTATGAAACCTAACAAGTCCAAATCCATTTGTTGTAATGCATACACATTTTTATCGATACAGGTTATAAAACTCTTGATATGAATTAGATGAATTTATTTTGACGCACCCTTTAGAACATTCCAGCTAGTCGAAGAAGCTAACAAATGTTTCGATTTAAAACGATCTGTAATAATTTTATCAGCCTTTTCAAAGTTTTCATCATTGATTCATAGGTGCTTTATCAAACAGAGCATATTTTCATACGAGTTGATATGTATCAAATATTTTTCCACCGGTTGTAAACTAGTATTATCATAAATTAGATTTTTATAGATCGCATTCCAGAAACAAAATTCAGCGACCCAACCACTGAACATAGAACTGTTATACGTTGACAGTTTAATATTCTTACAAAAAAACGAGGTCGAAGGTTTAATTTCCACAGACTCAGTATTTACTGGTTTGAGAAATGAATTTTCAAACTGTCTTAAACGGACTTTTATTTCCATAAGACATATCAATTATTTTTAATCGGTAATATTTTAAAATATCTGGTGATTCTGCATCAAACATAATGATTTGATATTTTTCATCAAATTTGCTTTCTAAATCAATAGCTAAATTTACCCTTGCTATTACATTAGCTTCGATAAGGTCTAAGCCTGAAATTTGATTTTGAATATTTATTAATCTTTGCAAACCATGTTACCGTCTAATGATGCTTTTTCGATTGAACGCGACATGTTGAACACAAAACTACAAATAAATTATTCAAATTTATACCCTCACTCACTATAACAACTATAAACACAAGAAATTTTACATACCGATTACGTAAACCGAGAAACCAACTAACAACCCTAAAGCAACCTTTTAACTACAGCTGGAAGCCAAAAATTATGTCAACACCACTCATCGGCTTTTGAAAACGAAACCAAACTTGTGCAAGTGCTAGGTAAAAATTGCTCTGCAAGAAAATCGATAATTTAAGTTCAATATTATCAAATAGAGGTAGATTTTTTAAATAAGGAAACAAGACACATCCGGCTCGAATCTCAAATGATAAGAGGCGAGGGGGGTGTTAGCAAATTAATTTAATTAATGAAGTACAAGTATTCGAGACACCCAACTAGTACAATGTTAATTATCAAAATCATGTAATCACACCCTCTGGTGGAAACTGTAACATCCAATAAGGTGGTTCACGATGACGACCAATGGTGTCCTTGCTTCTCTTAATAACAAATGAACAATTATCTTGCTTTGTCCTTTATTTAATGTAACTATAATACGATGCGTGAACGAGGGATAATCGATAACTACCCTCCACGCATAAATTACAAAAACTACTAATGCGAATGTTCATATCTAAGAGCAATGACGACTACTCTTCGAAATGCAAATTAGTTCTTTTTAAGACCGACCAATTGCACTGTCTGAGGGAGTGCTCTTGTAGAAAACATTTTTTTTCAGCATGAAACCATGAACCCTGAGAACAATAATTTTTATTTCTCACAATTCCACATACTTAAATTTTACGAACACTGTAAACATCAGGGCGACGACTGACACTACAATCAACCATAGTAAATTGTTCGTTCCCAGAATACGGAAAATAAGTTTATGATGGAGCATACATATAACCAGCCATAAATGTCCGACCAACAATGCACTTCTTCGATTACACTACATTATGGGAAAATATTTTAATGTAAATGAACAAAGAAGATTGTGTGAACGGATGTGGGAATGATAAGTCGAACTGTAATTAAACTTAATGGTCAAACAAATAAATTTTTTAGTACTTTTCCAGTGATCTAAAACCAAGTCTTGGTGATATACAAAATTTCATAAAAGAAAATTTTACCAAAATAATTACAGGCACTAATGGGTTAAAGTAATGGAAGCACTAGAATAGCAATTTGCGTACTGTACGACTTTATGACAAAAAGCAGATCCAGAAACATTTTAGAAATAAGTAACACGATTTCATTGTACGAATTGTATGAAGTTAATATACTCTCACAAGCTTCCTTTAATGATAGATCTTCCTAGAAACTAAGCCACTTTGTACTTTTATCTAAAATTACCAATAATAATCCATTTAGTATATGGAAATCGGTTGACGTGATCCAACAATATTAATCATGCAGCTGTATATCCAAATTCGGTGGTTTCAAAACTCTGCAAATAAACAAAATATTAAGCCATACATCTTTAAAATTGAAACACTACTTCTTGAATAAAATAATTTTTGTGGATGAAGCTAGCTGAAAGAGTACTGCACTGTCTCGTGTACTAGCAACATTTTCAGGATCTAAGTTTCCCACAAATAAGCTTAAAAAGTAACAGATGAGAACTCTTTACTCCAATAGTAGTGCATAAATAATTAACGCTTAGAAAAGAAAAACTCAAATATCCTTTTCATTTTGTATTATTTTTCATACAAATTAGAAACATGTTTTAAAATACTGTACACACATACAGAGCAAAAATATTTTGATTTCAAGATTCATCTTGATATGGCATTCCAGATATGGATTAACAAATCTTAATTATTAGCACACTATTTAAAACACTGCAATTTGTTAATAGTTGATAATTGTACAATAAATATATGTTTTAGCTGCTCACATTTGAATATATAAATATACACACTTTCTGCTTTCCTTTTGATACAGAGAGAATTAAAATATAATTTATTTTGATAAATTTATAACATTTGATTTGTTTATTATTGTTCATGAAGTTATTTACTTAGTTCTAGAGTATTTTGCTTGTAAATTCGGTCAAATTACTACTAGTGCTTTAAGTATATCAAATAAAAATAATAAAGCAGCCTCTTTTACAATGTTGAAAAACTTACTCACAGAAGACAGTTTTTAAAAATTGTGTCGATAAAATTATAATTTTACAACCCTTTTCATCAGGACATTAAATAATAAACAAACACTTATAAAAAAGAGATCAAACCATTGCCACATGTTTAATATTAAACTAATATTTAAAATGTTTTCATATTTTTTATGATTGCACAAAAACAATAAGGATTCTCGTTAAATATGAAAGCATTTATTACACATTTTACTTATACTAAACAAAAGGCTGCCAAAGTGAACACGTGTTAAATTTATCACCACAAAAATTTGTTTAAGTCAATACTTAAATGTTTAAAACACTATTGAAAAATAATTCAGTACTTGAATCATTATATGATCCATTAGGTCCTAAAAAATTTTTGTGACGATACCTTAAGGAATTTCTTAAACTATATAAAAGAAAAAAAGAGCATTAGCAAAAACTTTGATAAATACTGAGTAATAATATACAAATCTAATAAAAAATCTATAAAACATTAAAGATAGGATCACATAAACTTAATCTTACAATCTTACATCTCATTGTAAATCTAAAAAAATATGTCTATATATTATATAAAATTGCTGTTTTGAGGGGCACGATATAAAAAATTTGTGTCTTAGATAGAGCAACCAACTTTTACTACCTAAAATGAATTTAAAAAATAGAGCAACAACTTGTAAACATCTTGTACATGGACAACATTAAAACCTAAAGTACGATGCCACATAGCAGAAGTATTAAAATATACATTTTAAAAAAATACCAAATCAATAAACTTAATCACTATGAGCACAATGTGAAACTTTCATTTTTGAAATGGCAATTCTGTTTTTAATTTTCCTATCTATTATTTATTTACTAACATTAATCATATAATAATAATACTAGTATTGTGAGAGTGTAGGCACTGAAGTGAAATTGGCTTGTATAGTTCTGCTAATCCTTTACAAGCCTATAGATATGATGCTGTGCCCCATGCTCTGATGTTGACACTTCAAAAACATAAGCAGTACAGAGAAGCGTCTCTTGTGTTTCTCGATTACTTACCACCTAGAACAATTGAGATTCTTAGACTGTGTAACAAAAGCAAATTTTAATAGTTACATACATCACTATAATACATTTTGAGTGTGTAGAGAGGTTTAGATGTACTCACAATAACCATGTTAATACTTTCGACCAGTTGTAATTGATAAATTAATCGATAATATTTTGAAAATCACGTGAATTTTGGTTATATGGTATGTGGAAACCCATCTCCTTATAAACAGATATTTTGCATACCTAACACTTGCAGTCTAATTAAATTAATTTAAAATTCTTCCATTACGTTGTGACACTTAAGCATCTTCTCATGAAAAAAAAATGTGTGGCGCACTGATCTTGGAACGAGAAAAGGAAAAAATTCAGAACTTTGAGAACTAGGAGTAATAGGCACAGAAAAAATTGAAAAACTTAAACAAAATAAACTAGGTGGAAAGGTTGTGGTTGGAAGGAAAAACTGCCTAGTTCTGGGTAGCGGTGGAGTGGCATGGGCAGAAAAAATCGGTACAAACCTACAAAGGACTGGCTTCTGCAGCAAAGTATGGTTACCTGTTATAAAATAATATATTCCAGAACAAAAAAAAACTCAGTATATTAATACTAATGAAACACGATGATATAAAATATCAAAATAAACATATACGCAAAATCAAATAATTATATAGGTCACAAAACTTACAAAATTAATAACCAGGAGACTAGTTCAGTTAGGTTAAAAAAAGATTGTATACTGGATTATGCAGTTGATCGCAACCGAAGTATTTTACATAGCAATTTCTTTAAGGGCTTATTGATGCCTATAATTGTTATAAATGACATTTTGGATGGATATAAGAATGCTGAAAACAAAAAAATTAATCACTCTGTAATTTATCCCCCCTTAAGCATAGCATTGCACGGGGATTGTATGTGGCAATTATCATCATCAACACAATAGTTGTTGTGTTATGAACTGACCAGTTACTAGTCAATAAAGGCAACAACACTGGTATGTGTATATCTGTGTGTATTAACACTCGCTAGTATTCTTGGGAACCGACATAATTTGCTAAGCACATCATAGAAACTGATGATAAGGTACGGGAAATATTGTTTTATATTGTCCATATGCAGAGTATGTAGTAAATTATTTATAGGCATCAAGTGTTTAATAATCAACACATGCGAATCATAGCTATAGCAACATCTGTTATCAATAATGTTGGACACATGTGAGTTCAACATTCTAAGTGAAAATGCGTATCAACTGATTCACAATCTGTGTTTACGCGATGAACCAGAAGGCACATCGTATTTACACTTAGTAAAATTAATGGTAGAACACTTCAAAATGACCATATCAGTTTTTGCAGCTCGCCTAAAATTTTATATGGTTCAAAAACTGGCTAATGAAAATTCATAGGGATGAGCAGCACAACTTTGGAAATTCGCATCTTTTTTGTAATTTTTCTGCTCCTAAATTAGAAATAGTATTAGGGAACATTTTTATTCTAGTTTACAATAAAGGACTCATTCGAGCTCGGTTACTGGAAGAGAAAAAGTTGGTATAGTCGAAACCATGAAAGAAGTCGTTTGCATCATCACTTGTATTCGTACGGATTAAGTTGAAAATTTTAAGTCAATGTACATCTAGTTTGTAAATACTCAATAAATATTCCGATTCGGAAGTTTCCGTCAAGCTTCGCACATCTGTAAACCGTAAAGAAGCATGGTTGCCAATAATATTTTATTTTCATAGAGGTAGTTGCTTTAACCATTTTTAAATTGCCGTCCTCTTGCGAGTTCACTGAATTCATTTAAAATAAAATGCATTTTCATAAATTGAGTTACATATATTGATCTGAATAGAAACGTACAATAACTGCAATATAAACTATTTACGGCAGCTACTTTGATAGCTTTCGCGGTTGTTACGTTCAATTTCACCCGACTGAATATTTTCGTTCCATTTCCGACTTTCTCAATTTTTCTGACACTTCCACCTTGACATTTAGACAAATACCTGTTATAAATGACGCTCCTGATCAAATATTACAATTTCGTAATCCACTTTGTACATTTCATTCTAAGTCTACAATAGTTCGTTAGTCAACCAACCTTACATCTTGATATCGATACATTATCGCAACGTACTAATTCATACTAGTACTGTTATCAACACATGCTACACGTTTTGAATAGTCTACAAGTTTTCTTTCACATTTGGTTGTTAATTTGATAATGCACTCATCACGTTATTAAACATTTCTTCCCGACAATTTGAAAGTGTAAGAACATATTACTCAATGCTACTTTACAAAGAAAAAAAGTATTTGCACCAATTTCGTTCTACGCTTATCCTTCTGATTCTTCCTTTTTGAAATACAGCATGGAGTATACAAGGATTGGATTATACCCGTGTTTTTATTACCACCTGTTATGTCTACCGCCAACGACTTGGTTCCCTTCTGCTGTCTATATTAATGGTTTGCTCCCTTGATTATTGTTTGCTGTCAGCTGATTCGGAGGTACTGTGGGTTGCTGCCATACTGTTTAATTACACACCACCTTGGTTGTGCCACCTCTGACACGGATTAATTTTGGTGAGATTAGTATAAGGCACTATGATAATTACATCTATACTGGGACTTTTGATACCAGTAGAAGGAAAATATATAACTTCAGGGTGTTTACGTAATTTAATTGGATGTGTACTAAATTTCTATCCTATTTATTCTAATATACACACATATTTACAATAGCCTGGAGTGTGACATTTGATGTATGTGTTTAGTTCTAACAAATGTTAGTAAACCCTTCCTCGCTACGCAAACATGATGTGGATAACATTTAACTAAGTGAAATATCCTTAACTGTTTAGCAAGCAATAATTCTACGAACAATATTTTATACCGGCGCTGACAGTACAAATATTTTATTTATTACTTTAGTGTTGCAGTATACTTTGTAAAGCAATGCTTCTTGAAACCGTTATCATTTGCGCATTATGCTACAGTTCTAGTCATTAAACGTATGTCTCAATATTACATATTTGCTTTGATTCACTTGATTACCTGAAAGTTACTAAAAGTGTTTAGTGTTTTGATAAACTGTAAATATATGTCTATATTATTGTTTTTTTTTATTATTTGGGTGGAGGTATTAAAATGTTTACTAGACAGACTAACGCTCTGTCCTAATCATTTCATTATTAATTATTACATTGTTGTCTTTATTTCAGCACAGCGATTTGTTTTGTTCGATTTATCGCATACTACTCACCCCAATCTCCGATTGGTCTAGCCCGCAAATCCTTTAGGTAGCGTTACCAGACTCTAAGGTAATAATATTGGTAACACGATATGATAACATTGGCAATCACGCTTTATGGAAAAATTAACAATTCGTCATGTCGACATTCAAATAAAATGACTGACTAATGACATCTTCACACCAAACACTTAATTTTCATTAATTCTTTTAAAACTTTAAAAATTATATTCCATTTACAAAAAAAACTAAAAAAGATATCCTATTTTAAAGAAAAGGCATAATTTTACCAAACGTTAGTCTGTTAAGTATACAGTTCAAAACATACGGACACATACTGTTCTCTGTCGTTTTCCCAGATGAACGTGTTCACATATGTCTTTATTTAAAACACGTACAAATCGTATTACTATCGTTATCATATATATTAGTTAAGCTTTTAAATAATCTGAAACGTATGTATGTTTTGTCAAGTTTGCAGCCAATACAACCATATTACTAATCAGTGTGCTTTTACGAATTGCTATTGTCACAATTGTGAACTGAAACGCCATTTGGCTTCTGTATGTAAATAGAGAAGGGTAAAGTCCAATTCTAACTGAAATTTCAGGGCTCAAAATTATTTGGAGTCCAAAGAATTATTTAGCTTACATGCAAATTTTGTGAAAATAGTGATTGAATTGAAACCTGATGGATTTTCCCTTAAATTTTCATTTAGATACCGACGCAAGTGCATCAGTCATATCAGAAAGGTGATTAACGACATAATTTTGTAGATAAACACATTTTTGAAACTAACAGATATAGGCCTGTACGATGGAAAAGAAGGTATGGTCTTCAGGATACACTAATTTCAATGTTTTAATAATATACAGTATAACTTAGAAATTTACATCAACTAAGATGCTAGAGTCTGCCACTGCTGGGTCACGATTTTTTTAATATTTGATTAAATAATTTCACATATTGATTTTTGTTAACATTTCTGACAGTCTGGAAAAGATATTTAAAAAGTATGACTTAGGTATTTCATGACACAATAGGGACATTTTCTAAAGGAGTAACTTCAATTAAATTAAAAGTATTGAACACAAAGATAAAATTTTTAGGGTACGTCCATCGTCCTTTACCTTCAAGGAAATGGTGGAGTTCGAGTTCGATAATTGCAAAAATTAGGTATCATAGAACGTGCTAATTATTGTTGTTCAGGAACTACCATAGTGCCTGTAGTTAAAAAGAATGGTTCTATATGGCTGGAGTGATTATAAAATCATGGTGAAGCCATTAATTGAAATTGACCAATATCCTTTACCTAAGATACATTAACTTTCTGCCAAATTGCAGGAAGGTGCACAATTTTTGAAATCGGGCTTGACCAACTTGATCAACAAATTTGTTTAGACCTCAATTCAAAAACACTAACTGCAATATTGACACACAAGAGTCTATTTTAATATAAGTGGACACCTTATGGTATAGCTAGTATACCCTCTAGACATTTGTCCCACCTAGAAAAAGTACTAGGCATACTATAGGAAGCAGGATTGAAAATAAGTATGACTAAATGTAATATTTTATGGAGAAAATTTCATATTTAGGTTTTGTTATTGACAAGAAAGGGTTGCACACTGGCCAAAATAAAATTTCCACCATTTCAGATGAACCCCAACCTCAGAATATCACACAGTTAAAATCCTTGCAACGTTCCTTTAAAATGTTTATAATCATATTTTATTTTAATAGTTTCTGTATTAGTAAATACCACCAATAGGATTACGTTATTTCTTTAGGAAATATAATTTTTAAGTTAATGCATTCTTGATCTAAGGAAGGATTATTTCTGTATCTTATACTGTTCATACTCAAAGGTTGTAAAATTCATGATGGTGGTTTTAAAGGTTAGAAATGAAAAGTCAACGTAGCTTTGTATTCTGAAATTATTAGTTTTAGGATTCATTTATTTTGATTAATAATGTATCATGCTGGCGTGCCTATGACTTAATCGTTAGTTACCTTGAAGAATAGATATCAAACAGACTGCAAGTAGTCAATAAAGTTCGGATAATACCCTACCACGTTGGTTAATTTAAAATTTATAAACACCTTGGTTCCATTAAATTGTTCGACATAAGCGTGTTGAGAAGAGCTAGTTTCTTTCTAGATCTCAAAAGATCAAGATTTTATTGGAGTCAGGGTTATCTACAGAATTTTGATAGTAATTTTGCGATATATTTGGTCGTTTCTTTTTGTTTAACAATATTTATATGTACTTGCAATGAAAACATAATTGTATACTAATCTATCGTTGGTGTTTTTCACAACTAATGTAAAAGTGAGGAGAGTTCAAGTTTTGTTGTAATAAATTATGTTGCAATGACCTAGAGGTGTGATTAAGAAAACTAAATACATAGAATTGCAACAATAAACGATCCTCAAATAATACAATTATAATAATAAATATCTCGCGTAAAGATAAGCTTCTTTGTAAGGTACAGTTACAGTTTAGGTATCAACAAAACCTTATAATATCATGTTTCCACAATTATAAATTACATTCACTCACCGCTACGTCAGATCTCCAGGTAGGAACGAATTTAAGGTAGAGGCCATGGCTTAAGATTAATCTGCACTATCTAAAGTACCCATTTTGTTTAAAGATAAGAAAAGCAACCTTCTCTAAATAATACTAGCAATCACCAGCAAGTAGCTACAGGTGTCAAAAGAACTTTGTAGTCGACTGTTAACCATCCATTCTGGGTTGAAGATACCAAGAGGAAAGCGAGTAGCATAGTTACGTGTTCCAGATCTGACAAGTGAATGAGAAAAAGGCAGTTCCAGCGACCCCTTCTATAAGGTAGTACAAATAAAGACAACTTCTAATTGATAGACAACTAGCCACAAAAGCACTTCCCGCATTATATGTGACAAGCAAAAGTATCAAGTTGGAAAAACAACAAACATAATAATAATGGAAATAACAAATGACCTATTTCCCACTATAACATCAGGAGACCTAAGAAAGTACTACACCTAATGTTAATGGGGAACTTGGTCGACAGAAACTAACGGTGAAATAGAGTATATTTGTAGAAAACAATAGAAGGAGAAAAAGTGCAACAAAAATTAGCACAAGGTGTGCTGTATTCAACATGAAAAAGAATCTACTATGTTCGCAGACAAGCATAGAAACAAAGAAAAAAATTGCTGAAAGCATATGTGTGGAGCACTGCATTGCTGTGAAACGTGGACAGTAGGAGAAGCTGACAGGAACAAGATAGAAGCCTTTCAAATGTGGTGCGACAGAGGTATGATAAAGATATTATGAAAAGACCAAGTTAAGAACAAAGAGGTACTAGAAATGGTAGGGGAAGAAAGGAATATGTGGAAAACGGTAACAAAAATAGAAGATATAGGATGATGGGATACATGCCAAGGCATGAGAGAATAGCGCGGCATATGTTAGAAACAGAGAAAGGAAGAAAAAGGAGTAGAAGTAGATCTGGATTAAACTATTTTTCACAGATAGTACAAAGATGTAGACTGTAGGAATTTCAAGGAAATGTGTGGGTTAGCTCAGGTTAGAAAACAGGAGGTATGTGCCTAACCAGTTCTAGGACTGACGACCTAATGCTGATGATACAGAATTACAATTATGTAAAACGTCAAAGTATAAATAAAAGATGAAACTCAAGGATAGCCAAAGGTATCTAGATTGTGAAAAATACAAAATCGTGTTATTGTAAGTTTAGCGGCCCCAAAGAATAAAGATTACGTTCAATCATTATTTAGGGTTAATATGATTCATTTTCATATACATTAGGCAAAAAATTGTTTAAAAGCCCTAAATTTATTATTTTAATTTTGGGGGTAGAGACATTGAATAATCACATAAAAACTATTGCTATAAACAAAATTATGAAACAATACATTAGGATTACATTCCAAAATATAAGCCATTGTAAGTATCAAAAGTAGGAATGCGAAGAATTTTCGAGCCAGAGGCATGATTAATAATAATCATCAAAGTTTGGGGACAGCAAATAGGCTTAACAATGTTTGCATAGAAAACGACCTGCTTTATTTATTTATGTTGGAAATATACAGGCTTAGGCATAGTTATATCAATCCCTATAATTAATTTTTAAATCAACATTCTATTTATCCCTAATTTTGTTAATTTTCAATTTATACCTAAGAAATTAGAATTAGTCTCATTTATAAACAAACATATTTACATATGATTGAAAATTAGTGGCGTGGGTGTGTGTGTGTGTGCGAGGTTGCATGCATGTATGTGTGAAAATGACTGTATGTTTATACATACATACTCATACGTATCGGTGTTTCATTTACTTCGCATTATTGAATAGTATTATTGTATAACGCTATCATTTTAATGATTGGAGAATTATGTCTAATTTGGATACAATAGTATGGAACATGGAAAATATTTTTTGGTTTACCAAAATGTGAAGAAACAAGAACTAATTTTATTTAATAAATCCTGGCAATGAGTGTGATTATTAATAATTTTGTATAGAAATGTTGGTGCCGTTACTTTTCATCAATACTCTGATTTCACTATATTTAAATCGCGTTGGGTTGAGCCATAAGAGTTTAGACCAATATACTTTTTATATTTTTTAAAATACAAATATAAGCAATGAATTTATTTTGAATAGTCTCAAGCATTTTGAAATGCTTCACTATGCTTGGATCATATCATAAATAATACCCTAATACTTTATACGTTATAAAATTGTCGAGTATTATGAATAATAAACCCCATCATACTGTATCCTGATACACAGGTTGCTTTAATATGGGTTTCAATCAAAACTTATATTGTTGCTGAATAAGACCCCTAGATCTTTTATCTTATCAACTTCAATTAGTATTATATTATCCAGGGTATAGTTATGTTTAATTTTGTGTAATCTAAGCGAATGACCGACTTTAAGGCACTTTTTAATATTTAAGTGTATGTTAATGCCTTTTAATAGTTTCATTTATTATACATATAAATTGCATATTAGTTGTAGAAATTATTAAGTACCGCCTTGACTTGTACATAAGTAACCCTCATAATTCACGGTCCAATACGAACCAACCCGAACTTTATTTCTTTTGGTTCCTGCCGTAACGTTATAAAAGAGTCGTTCTCGAACTTTGTGCACAACACGTCGTGTGTTACAGACGACCAGTCAGAACCTACATTGAGGTAACAATTCGCCCAAGTGCGTGTCGTTTTTCGTTGTTAACAATATCTAGTGTTGGCATTAAAACATTAGTGCTTCACATCATTATCAACCTAGTTATCTACAGTCCACATTAAAAATTCGAAGATATCAACAGCAGATCTTTAGAAGCATACCAGCGTGATTGTAAGTATTAACCAGTGTACGTTATTTCTTTTTAATCTGCACGGCATACTGTACAGTGTATTTTGTTATTTTTGTACCAGTCTTGTATATTAACAAGTTACATTTGTAGCAAGTGACAACTACTGATATCCTTTATTTTGTAACGTGTTGATTTTCTTTTCTTTCAACACTTACTATTTTTGTATTGTCGAGTGCACCTTTAATAAACGCTCTGTATATAAATTTTCCTTTTGTACAAATCTATATTAATTTGAATTGTCAAGCATTTGTCTATTATTTATTAAATGATTTAAATTGATTGGTTACTAAGTAAAGAGTGGTACCGGTTGTAGTTCTTACTCTTTACATTATCGGCGAAATGACAGAACTTGATTTTCAATCGTGAACAACGTAAGTTGAAAGTACAAGCATTTTAATTTGGAAAGATTTCGTATTTTTATATCCTTTATACATAGTAATATGGAGGTAGTAAGTTATGCAAATACTTAATTATGCAGTTTTGTAAAGTCCATTAATTTTATTTGTGAAATTGAAAATAACATCAAATTTATAGCTAAGATTACACTATAACATTTATTTAAAGCGTAAAAGCTTTCCCTTTTGTAAAAGGTTTATATTGGAAAGTTGTTCCAAGATCGGGTTTGCTCCTAAGATAATTTACTGGTTTATGTGTACACAAAAAGCAGGTCACGAAAAGACTATTACCTACAAAAACAAAGGTAAAGGTAAATTGTTATAAAAGTTCTCCAAAATTTTACCTTACACAAATTAATATTATTGATTGGTATAAAGTGATATTGACGCAATAGATACACAGGGATTGATAGGACAGTTCGTAAGTTCTGAAACAGTTAAAATTAAAGAGATAATATACATAGTGTTTTTTTGAGCTTTAATAATTATTGCTCCCTGAATATTTTTGACTCATCGTTGCTAGACAATTGTTTATGAAAGTGATTGAAGACGTCACTTTCAATATTTTGAGCTTTAGGGTTTCCGGCAGTCTTCTGGCACCCAAAATCATCCTAACATCAGTTATTGGCTTCAAGTTTGGTCTCCATCACCAACGACCCAGCCAAGTCAAGTTAGCGGGGAAACCTTACTTTATTCCACCGTGTGTGGCGGACTGCCTTTTCCCTGGGAGATAGGAAAAGGAGTGGCAATTTCACGAAATGACTTCGTCAGCATATAGTAGATGACAGTTTTTTAACACAATAAAAATCAAAAACAATAAGGTCCTAGATTACTTCCTCGGGGAATGCCCAAAATCATTTGAAATTTGTTTGAGGTGGTATTCTTATAGAAAACATATGACTGCTTATCCTGTAAGTAAGATCAAAAGAGTGTTATATCAGCATAGGAATTGAAAAACTGAGGACCACTAATTTTATAACAGTATGTCGTGACAAACCCAATCAAACGTCTTGGCAGGTCTGTATATATAACGTCAATATGTCCTGTTCTATCTAACACCTCACTCAAATAGTTCACAAAAACAATTAAATTAGTTTGTTTGGACCATTTGGGAATAAAGCCGTGCTGTTTGGTATCTAAAATTGAAGAAACATGATTAAAAATTTTGGCATATAAGATCTGTTCAAACATTTTTGCAAGTGCAGAAAGTACTGAAATAGGTCTATAATTAGATATTTTATTTACTGCACCTAACTTATGGATAGGAACCATTTTTGTTAATTTCCATTTTATAGGGAAGCTTCCCGATTTCAAGGATAGGTTATAGAATACACTAAGGGGACGTTTTACAAATTCCATACAGCCTGTAAAGACGTAAGGTAGACTCCCGTCAGGCCCCGCAGACCTTTTTGACCTTAGCCTTATGATTGCATCTACAACATTGTTCTCAGTAATTAAGTCAAGGAGAAACATATCCAGTTCGTTAGTATTTGTTTTCAAATCATAATCCAACATATAGTTTGATTTTTCAGTGTATACTGAAGAAAAAAAGTCAGAAAATCTATTTACAATAGATTGTAAAGTATCAAGATGATTATTACTGTACACAAAGTTTTGAGATGTTCTATTTGTCTATTTTTTGTTAGATACAAAAGACCAAAATGCAACAGGGGCTGTTGCATTACCCTCCTCAGCGTGGTTGATATATTATTTGTGAGCCATAGTAATATCCCTCTTTATTAGCTTTCTCAACTGTTTAAACTTTTCTTTATAGTAATATATTTTTATATTTTTGGTGAAAATGTTTTTGTTTTATTTCATTAATTATCCGTATGTTAAACCAAATAGGATATTTATTGGTATTTTTAGGATGACTAAGAATGCAATCTCTAAGTATGGAATAGATAACGTTATAAAAATCATCTATCGCTTCATTTATATTAGTGTATTCGTTAAAAAAAATCAAACTTTGCATTGTTGAATAGATCGTACATTAATACGAAATCTGCTTATTTGAAATTATATCGATAACTTAAATATGGCATTATGTGAGTTTTTTATTTATTTTTAACAGTAGGTGCAGTGAAGGATGGTAGGAGTCTGGCTCAATAAGACTTTCCTTAGATAATGATACAGTCAGATTCACAGAAGTTAATATTAAATCTAATGTTTTTCCTAAAATATAAATTATATTATTATATGAGGTTAAATTTCAGAAACTAATAAGTTCGTGTATATTTCTGTACATTGGAGTGTCAATACAAAAATTAAATTCTTCACCATTCACCGAAGGCAAGTTAAAATCACCAAATAATATCAGTTTCAGATTGAATGATATATATTGACCACACAGAGTATATCAACATATTCCTGATAAAGATCCGCTTTAGAACCTGTTGGAAAATAGTTCTCACACAGACAAGGTAGTATGTAGTACCCTCAAAATTTACTTTGACCAACAATATTTCTAAATCACTGACAAGGTCCACCACAAAAGATGAGTATTTCCTATTGACCCCTATGAGCACTCCACCTCCTCGGTGCTTATTCCCATAGTCTTTTCTGTAAATAATGTACCTCTCATCCACGGTTTCTGAATTATATATTCCTGAGTATAACCATGTTTGACTATGATAAATAATACCAAAATTGTTATTTATTACGTTTAAGAATAATGATTGTGTTTTGGTTCTTAGTCCTCTCACGTTCTGATAGTAAATTTCAATCCCTTTCATTACTTATGCTACAATATTTTTCGGTTGCATAGTACATTTACGTATACATAATATTATGTGTGTAATATTTTTGGTTAAGACTTTTTATATACAAAACCAAAAAAAGGATCAGAATACTTGAGTATGTATTAGATAATAACTTTCCGATTATTCGAAAAGTATGAGTGTGTATGAGTATGTCTGTGTGAGTAAATCTAATAAACTACAGAAAACTTTTAGTACTACCCATTTTTGGTCGACGATATTAAAAAGACAAGTTTCCAAAACCATCCACAAAATTTGTTCATAGTTGATGCTAACACAGTATCTGTTCAATACAAAAACAAAGAATAAAATGTAAAACAAAAATAGAGAAAGAGAAAGAAAAAAGAGTATGTGTGGAATATAGCCATACGGTGAGCTATTTACGTGAAATTTGCAAAGAACAACTTCCACCACAACTCCTAGTTGGGTAAGTTTTTGTTGATATCACCCTATCAGGGATTGATTGAACATCCAAAAGAGTTTGAGTATCCTGACTAGTGATATTCACATTCAAATCATCTTTACTTCTTCAATACTCTTGATTGCCATTTTGGTGTTGTTGGGTAGAACACAAAAAATTTTCCAGTCTAAACTCCATGCCCTTTTTTTACCAATTCGGTCTTGCACTTGCTTTAGTAATAGTAGCTTTTATTTGTAAGAGACTATCAGTAATTTCTCCGTGCCTTTGAGTTTATTGTTTTGAAACCATACAAGGTTCCTGTAGCGATATTAGCAAAATTCGACTATAAATGGTTGCGGCCTATTTTTCGCAATTTTTCCAGTCTGCAGCTTCTGTCTACCATTACCTCCAAATTAAATTTCGTGTTTCTAGTGATTATTTGAAAAAGTTTACCAAAATTTGTTCCAGATTTTCATCCTTTTTTTCTTGTATAGTGAAGAATTAACTAATTACATCGTCCATATTGATCCAGATCATCGATTTTATTCATTGTGTTATCCATTAAATTCCTCAACATAGCTACACTTTTTATCGTAAGCATTTAAAACTCGTTAAATTCTATTTTGATATCAGCTATGGTTAATTTGTCCTTAGTATCAGCCACACACTTAAGTTTGCCTTCAAGCCTTCGCATTTGGAATCTAATTGTTCTTGTAAAAGAGTTACAGTTATATTTAATTACTTAAATTCATTTCAACTTTATAATTTGGTTATTACATGTGCAGTTAATAATATTGTCCGACAGTAAGATAAACAGCTCGTGCCAGGTAAATTGATCACAGAATGTATACATAAATTGCGACTTATTTATAATTTTTGCAAATTTATCAATGTTAACCACTTAAATACAATCACTACTTGTAGGTTGCCTTGTAGGGCATTGTATTGCTAACACTCTAGTATAAATTAGTTTGCACTTTCTACCTATGCAAATTATTGCAGATGGTTTTAATATGTTGTTTACATGTGCATGTTCGCTTTAGTCAATCTTCAGACAATGTCTGCAATTAATAAATTAATTTTAATATTTTAAAACATTTGGACTACATCCTTGCATGACTTCTCAGTGTTACATGCCCCTATGGAAATTCATTCTTGTGTTGCAAAAACAAACAATTCGATGATCTAATGATCTAATCGATGCAAAATGCTTTGGTGTAATTTATACAAGCATCGATCTAAGAAGTAAAAAAGGAAAGTAACTTGTTCTATAATAACATTGTAATCTATTGACACTGCATAACACATAATAATAAACTCAAAATTATCAAGACACGAATATATTTGGCGATAAGAAGTTACAACCAGATGCAACAAATAAAATATGGCAATAAGTTTAAATATAATGACATCGAAGCCTAAAAAGTAGATAATAAGAAACTCTTACGTGAGGCTACTGGTAATAAATGCTTGTTATACCAATTAATAAAATCTGGACAAGAAGAAATGAAATGATGAGGAAATATCTAAATCTCAATAAACATAAGACAACCAAAGCAAATAGTGTTCTTATTAATTAGTACCCACACAGTGTCACAAAATACAAATGTAATTGTTGCTACTTTAACAGTTAATAGTAGTCATCATTTTAAGGTAACTAACCATTAATTTATGCAATTATAAAGTTTAGTTGTTTTAGTACTATGTAAATATGAACTATTTGTTCTTAAGTTATTTTAAAAATCATGTTCTAATGCAGTTTCATTTACCAAAATCACAGTGATGTTTGTTGACAAGTGCAAAATCTTTATAGACTAACAAAAACCAGGACTTGCTTTGTAATTTTTTTGAAGGGTTCAAATGCACACAAAACAAACTGATTGTGAGTAAAATGTTTTCTTACATAGTAACTTAATTCTATTACATACCTGTAGTATTGTAAAATTTTCTAAAACGCTATTCATCATATATTTTTCTGGAAGGTGTTTAAGCTTATGTATAAAATTAATCATATATTCACACATGGGACTACGATGAATTCTATATATAAATCTACCACTTTCATAACGAGCATACTCTGTTTCTACTTTTTCGACAACCTGCTTCCCAAATGAGCAAACTTTTGTTGAACAGGTAATGGTCATATTTTCATTGCTCTCGTATCTACAAAAAAAATCGTATCATTATTAATATGAACTTTCTACTGCTACATGTTATTTAATTTTAGTTCTGTATATGAAAAAAGGTATGTGAAGGTTTCAGCAATCGAGTAACACCTACTAGTTTTAAATCATAAATGACATCTTGAAAATCAGTAGTGGGTCTATAAAAAATTGGATACATTCATAATTATAGTACCGCTAACATATTAATCATTATACAAATACATCACGTTTAAGATTGACATTTGTAGTATATCAAAACATGATTCAATTACTACCACAAATAATTTTTCTTACAATACTACCCTAACTATTGCGTATTGCGTTCGAGAGAATTAAAAGCTCTAATCGCTTTTCTATTCCAGAATATGTCAAATCAAGAATTTATATACAAAAAACCAGCATGTGTGGCTAAGAGATGATTGCAAAGCCATGTACGCTATGCTTTGCTTTAAACATAGTAACCATGCTATAACAAGATGGCAATCCAAACAGCTAAGAATAAATTAAATAACAAATTTTGTTGTTTGATGAATATACTTCCACTGCACCACTTTATTATCGGTAGGTATCTTAATGTGCTTAAGATAGTTTATCATTCCATGAGCAATTAAGGCTACAGCCAGGAAGGAACCACATTGCCATGATATGTTTTAAGAAAAGAAAATACATTCTTTTGCTATTACTGCGGTTCTTAGAAAAATGCCGTATCTGCGAATATGTCAACAAACGTTTTTTTTTGGCATAGATGTATATAAAATATAAATATCTATCTAGTACTCTTAGCATAAATGTCATAATTTCAGTAACCTTAGTTATATTATAGTATTTCATCTGCCATATCTTCAAAAATGTTAACACATGCTTAATGAAAATGCGGTATCTGTAAACTACTTAGAAAGGGTGCAGTATCTACTTCTGAGTTGCCGTGTTTTTCCTAATCAGGCTGTAGATACTGCACTCTCTAAACACGAGACAGGAAAATAAAATACAATATGTACATAATTCATAGTTATGTTAGTTAATCGTTACTGTTTCTCGGAGTTAGTTGTTTGTTAGTTGTTGCCTTTAAAAGAGTGTGTGGAAGCTTATTCGTTTTCTACAAAGAACTAAATTAATTATGCAAAAACAAATCAACAAAATAATAAAAATTATGGAGTGGGTGATGAAAAATCTACAAATAGTGCTATGAAATTTATGGTTGTTGAAAAGGTTTCCAAAGATTACACGTTAAGAAATGATGATGGTAGTAGTTCATTTATGGAAGATGCAAAAGTATACCATGAACTAGTACAGACAAAAAATGTGTTACTGGACCTAAGTGGTTGATAATTAACTTCGGTATACTAAATCAGGAGCACTACACAAAAGACAAAAAAAAATAAAAAAACCTCATTACAGAGGAAAAAAAGACCAAAACCAAAAAAGCAAGCACCCGCTTCTTCTACCCTGTAAAATAGATTGTAAGTTTAAATGTTCTTCAAAAATTTCCGACGAAAAAAGAAAAATCATATATGAAGAGTTCTGGAATTTGTGCTACAGCAAAAGAAGGGCCTATGTTTTACATTCATGTGAGCGATTGAATGTTGTAAGGCCTAAAAATGGAGGTTACGCCTGTGAACATAAAACTTACTTTTAAAAGCTACTACAGATGTGATTGCATACGTTTGTAATACTTTTTTAGCTACGTTAGGTTATAAGCGCACAAACAACAGGTTCTTTCAAAAACAGCGAAAGGTTCTATAAGTCCACTACCAGATAAAAGAGGTAAATGCCATCTTCGTAATTACATATCCAAAGTGGAAATTGACGATCACATAGAATCTTTTCAATCGGTAATATCACATTACCGTAGGGAGCATGCTCCTAATATTTGGTATTTACCCAGTGACGTAACGGTTGCTTTAACGCACGAGGATATTTTAGGGAATAACCCAACAATGCAGGTGTCATAAAATGTTTATAGAGTTCAGGTCAAATCAAAAAGATTTCATTTGCAAAGCTTGGAAACAAAGAGTGCGAGTTATGTGAACATTCTAGTCTGTATTGTCACAAAAAGACAATATGGTGGATGCTTGCAACATATGTCTCGCGTGGAAAAATCATATAGAACTGGCAGCAGAAAGCAGCGGTTTGACTATGGCAAATAATGAAAATTATCTTTGCTTTTCAGCAGACTTAGAAAAAGTTATTATGCTGGCACGAATAGATACATTCAAGAAAGTGATTTTCACTATATTTGATTGCTTATAATGAGAGTTTTGTACCACTTGGCAAAAAATCTAAAACAAGTCCATTTGCTGTACTATGGTACGAAGGTATTAGTGGCGGAAATAAGGAAGACTTGATAAGCACATTTTAAGCTTTTTTTCTTATTGCAATGAGATTCACTTTTTTTCACCATATGGCTTGACAACTGCTACGCCAAAATAAAAACTGTTTACCTTCTTCGTATATCATATAAATGGTAACGGAATATGTGCAAAAACAATCGTCATAAATTACTTTGAGCCTGAACATAGGTTTATGTCTGCAGAGAGTTTCCAACACCAAGTGGAATTATCTCTAAAAAAACAAGGCAAAACATAATGTTTCCCAAATTTTGTTCATGCTGTACAACTTTCAAACAGTGGAAAAGTAGAAATTAAAGAAATGAAACATACGGATTTCTTTAAATGGGAAGATGATACTTCCAAAGCGAAGTTAAAGCAGCCGAATCGTGTTTATTTGCAAGATATTGTTCAAGTAAATGCATTTAATGGGAAACATTTACAAAATATCCTATATGGAGATAAAACCTCTCAACTGTCTTGACTTTCTAACTGTCAAGGTCATGAAACACGGAAAAAAATGACCGGATCCTTTTATCAGCCTTGTGGGTTACCAACAGAAAAGAGAGAACATTTTAAATTACCTACCACAAGTTATCCCAACAGTCAGAGAATTTTAGGTGAACTAACTTCACTGAATGAATCTTAAGTTATCTTTTTGTACATTTAAACAAACAAAATAAATATTCTCTTTGTAATTAATAAACAAATTATGAGCTATTAAGTTTCTTTTCGTTGTTATTGGGGTCATAAGCAAGTCTGATACTTAGCAAAAATGCAGTAACGCACTCTTACTGAGTTACTTTATTTCAAAATACAGCTAATACTTAGGAAAAACACTGTAGACGTGATTTTTACGACAATCAAATGATTTTTTCTAAAAATTGTTGGCAAAATAAAATCCAAGGACTAAATATTATGTTAACCATAACACAAGTAAGATATGAAAAACCTACACCAGCAAGATGCTGAAACTAAAAAGAGTTCTTCTCAACTTTAATAAGTCTGCAGATACCACGTTTTGCTAAGCAGGGCAGACAAAATATCTATTATTTACACACAAAAATCTTAAATTTCAGTTCTACTTTTAATTTTAAAAATATCATGTTTTAATAAAGCAGTGTTCCTATATATCATGCAAAATTAGCTCATTCTATGGAATATATTTGCCAGAATGCTTCCTTCAACAGATGCAATCTTAAACACAAAATTCAAATAATTTTCAAAAATTGTGCACTAGAATAACAGAAAACATGATGAGAATAGAACAAACACTTCCAAACAAAAGCAGACATACTTCACTCAAAACCAAACTATTACATAAAAGGAATTTTAAATATGGTAAAGAAAAGGTTATAATGGTAATTTTAATCTACATGTTTTATACACCAAACAATTTGAATTTTCAAATGCATTTCTTTTAAAATTTATTTTCAAATACACAAACTAGTGCAAAAATGTCACATGCAGAATTTCCATTAACGTTATTCAATTTATATAACTAGTGCTCTTAAGAATTTTGTTTTCAAAATGGAGCAAAAAAGATAAAATACTATAAATATATCTAAGTACCTCTCACTGCTCTTTTTACAATTTTTTCTTGCAAACGACTTTGTAATTTACTGGTATCAAATACAATTTTTTAATTGTTACATTCATTGATATTTTAAAAACAATTTAAAATAGACACTTTGTACTATAAAATAATTTTTGTTATTTTATATTTTTTTATCCTCGTGACTATCAGTTATAAATCAAACCTCCCAATTTTCTAAACCTTAATCTGATATCACGGGGTCGAGAATTTCTTCTTTTTCTTTTAAGCCCAAGGTAATGTCGGATGGAAAATGGCTTGAGACAAAGAAAAACTCTTAAGATATAAACGGCTAGTCGAGTGTTAGCTCTGGGTAGATCATGAGCTTGGGTCATGGGTGAATAAAAGACCAAAAATATATTTAATGAGCGCCACCGTATTTTTTAATACAATAACCAACAAAATTTTACTGTGCTTGTATAAGGGGAATGCGGAAACCTTATCTTAACACCACTAACATAGCCATAAAACTTGAATTTCACTCTTTCGGACACACTTACCAAGACCTCAACCACCAGATGTCATACAGATGTCTCAGCTTTACCTGTGAACAAACAAAAGCACAACATGGACACCATTTGTGTCCTCAAAAACATTTTCCAAAAATAGAATAATATAATTTAGGCATCTAAAATATACTGAGGGAATCTATTTTCATTAAACACACTTTCTATTCCGGGAGGACTTGCACTTTTTAAATGTTGAATAATAAAACGTCTTTCAAAAACAAAAGGGATTCTATTAAGATAAATTTCTGATTATATACATGTGACTGCAATATTTAAATTTGTATCTTTCTCATAATTTTTCATAATAATGCTAATGAAGTTTTACATTCAAAATTAAGATCCATGAGTAGATCATTTCTATAAGATTTAATTAGATAGACATATAATTTATTAATTGTTCATAACACATAAGTTCCTTTTTAATCATTGAAGTACTTCCTTGATTATTTCAACAAAGATTGATTATCAAACAGCAGACATGGTAAAATGCAAATATTCTAATTTAATTGTAATCTACAAAAAACAGGCGAATTTCCTACACCAACGAAAGTGCTTTTACATGACCTGAAAGCCTTTAAACATAATGTAAAATTAACCAAGACAGCATATGGCGTCTAGATTAGAAAACAGAATCTACAATATTTTTTTGTCTGACATAAATTGTCATTCTGAATTTCATAAAATACATTGTTTGAATACGTGTGCAAACAAACTGACAAGCAAGATTCTTATTCGTTAATGTTACTAACTTCTAAAAAAAACTACTTTATATTTTCGTTACTCAAATAATCAACGTTGGATAATTCATAATAATTTACTATAATTTCAAAGCTATCAAAAGTTATAAACCCTCACGTGCATCAAAATGTACTGCAGGTGCCAGACCTTGACGTCAGCTGTTGAACATTTCCAGCGTAATATCAGTGTGTTATTAGTAGGGCTGGGTCGGCGTATCGATATATCGATACGTATCGATACGACCCCCGTATCGACCCCCCCGATACAGCAAAAAATAAATATCGATACTCGATATGTATCGATACGTATCGATACGTATCGATATTCGATATAGAATATGTATCGATATTCGATACGAAAAATTCCGTTTCGCTCACCCTTATATACATATACTTGTGTCACAAATATTAAACTTAAAACTTTAATTATTTTGATAACAAACAATCTTACGTGAAAGATCGAATTGTCAGTAAATACATTATTTTAAAACGATCTTGTGATTTTATTCCCAAAGAAAGAGTAGAAAAATTTATAGATGCGTATCGATTCGTACCGATAGGTATCGCTACGTCTAGAAATGCATACTTAATCTACACATCCAAACGTTCCGATACGAATCGCTTTATATATCTATACGTACCGCTACGTATCTATACGTATCGATATGCATCGATACGAATCGATACGCACCGATACGCATTGATACGTATCGATACGCATCGATACGAATCGATATGTATCTATACGCACCGATACGCATCGATACATATCGATACGCATCGATACGTATCGATACGCATCGATACGTATCGATACGTATCGATATTCGATATATCGATACATATCGATATAGAATATGTATCGATATTCGATACGCAAAATCCCGTATCGCCCACCCCTAGTTATTAGTCATCGGTAAGTTTGAAATATCGAGATCCCATGTAGAATGAACGTTTACTTTACTGCGTATTAAATTGAATAGAACGAAACCATAAATCCTTGCTTTAAATTACTGCTATAGAAATTTGTTTTAGTTTATTATCGAAAATGTTGTTGAAGATATGTCCTTAAGATATTGCACTAAGATGAAAAATATTAGTATAATTTATTGTATTAATATATACCAACTGTCTCAAATGATGTCCAAAAGGGGTTCCATATTCTCAGGCCTGTCGGGATCAACTAAACTACTTGAAGCGAGGCTTATCAAAAATCGTGCTCACGCAACCGCTGTTAGGCTCGACCTCCAGACCGTAAGAATTTATTATTCTCTATTTTTTTTTAACTTTGTTAGAAGCCATCTGTTTCGACAGGGCCATATTGACTCTACCTCGTCTACAAAAGCGGCTTGCACTCTCCGACGTTGAGAATAAAGTGCCGACTAACAACTTGACAGCGCTTGGCAACAAACTTTAGAGTATAGATATACAAGAATCCATGCGTTATTACGAATATTATATATTAATTTTTATTGTATGATAATTCACAAATTAAATACTTTAAAATACTGCTGTTTTATTTTTATTTTATTGAACTAAATGTATCTAGAAAAAAAATACGTTACAACTTAATAAGTAAAAACTACTTTTAGTTATATCTAGGATTGGGTAATCGTCAAATATATAATACAATGTTGTTAAAGCATACTAGAAAACAAGCATGGATTTTCAAAATATCTCAATTTATTACATAATTGATACATTATGCGTACAATTAAAAATGTCACTGTTTTGCCTTGTTCTTATTTAACAGGTTCACGTTGGTGTGTACCACTGGTGGTATATACAATGTTGCTCCATCAGACGGCATGTACCACCGATGACACATGAATTTTATTCGAATGTGTGTGCTACTGATATTGTGCTAGAGGCATGGTCTACTTAATGGTGTTGAAGTGTTTGACAGATGGCGCATAGATCCATTGGTGTTGAAACCACAATATTTTTATTATTTCTACCAATTTCATTACGAAATAGAGCATAATAATTTAAAAGCACAGAAAATATGTTTTATGTTATATAAAATATAATAGTATTCACATTTACAATAATAGGCTTGCAATAAAAAAAATGGAGTAAAATATATATATAGATGTTACAGATTATATAGCTTGATACATATTTATTCAATTTTATGTAATGTTTTGAAACATTTGATACACAATGAGGGTAAGTAATTCCGTTACAGAAGTGTTGTAATAAAGTTGGTGGTATTCCATCTAAACCAGGACCTTTGTTTATATTTAGCGATTCAAGTCGTTGATAAAGTTTACACGAATTAATTACTTGCTCTGTGTAGGTGTAGTTGTGAATAATATTACTAAAATTTGCATTAGTGCTCACATGGCATCCACACACTGATTGAAAAAATAATGTAGAGTTCTGCAATTTCAATTGCAGTACAAGCGCATCTGTCATTGTAATATAAAGTATATAGAATGTTTTATTTTTGTGATTTTTTAAATTTTATAAATTGCCAAAAGAAATTGGGATTAGTAAGAATGTTATCTTGTGTCTGTTTCGGAGTGTGGTAAAGGATCAATAGTCAAGTGTTTATTAAAATTTTTCCGCCACATATGGTATCTCTTTAATTACTTTCACGGTTGCTCTTGAGTACTACATCAGAAAGCATTTATTATGATTTTGTCTTTATTTTTGTATTCGCAATTCAAATACTTCTTTTATTCTGCTACAGAAGACCAGCATCGCTTCTTCTATATCAGTATATGAATGTGATGAACATTTTTCTCTTTTCAATATGTAAAGAAAGAAAAACAATTGTCAAAAGTGTATATGAATTTTTATGATTAATAAATTTTATTCCATTCTATTCTATTACATATGGTTTAGGTTTTGTCAGATACTTAGGGAACATCCTCTATAATTAAACCCTGGCCGACAAAAATTAATTAACCCGATGAGGAATATACAGATATATTCTAGTGTCAGTGATTAGTCATACTTCAGGATTGGATGAATAAAAATTTTAAATCATTTGGGCAATCCAGAGATTACTCTCATGTTTTCCATTTTAAAACGATAAACAACAAAAAGATGAATTCACTAACTGTGTTTTCACAATTAAAAAGATCAATAGTAAAAATTATCAAGAAAAACTTTATAATTAATTTTAATGTGATGGAGGTATACAAACTATACGTATATACAGTTTACTATTATTGCTAAGAATACATAATAAAATGAAAAATATTTGTAGAATGAATTATTAACAGTTATCAGTACACGTTACAACCAGCATTGTTTAGAATAATTTTGTTAATTGTTCTTTATTATTTTATTATGTGAGGTTTGATCGATATGCAACCAAAATTTGAAACTTGCGGTGTTGGTTAGAAATTTGTATGTGGTTAAATTTCTTAGATAGATAGTACTGTATATGATATTCATGTCAAATTCCAATCATTTTGGATGTTTGATAAGTTCAGTTAATTTAACTTCACGTGTTCTGTGAATTTGGAAGTTTAAAACTGCTAGAATAAATAATTTAGATTAAATTAGCATTTAAAATAGAATCAAGTGCAGTGGAGTTGCAAAAGACTTCCATATAATATCATTTTGAAGGGTTTGTGAATGATATGAAGTTTCAAGATAAACATAATGTAGATGATCCAAGAGCATAAGATCCTAGCATGTCATCAATTAATAACAATATGCAAAATTCCAGAAAACTGAATAATAATCATATAATTACTATAAGGGAAATTTTCAGATGTAATATAGCAAGACCTTGATAAATAGTCGACTATTTTTATTGTGGCTAAAGTTTGAGTGTTTTTTGTTTCAATTTGTCGAGACATAATTTTGTCATTAATAATCTGATTAAAGCCCAAGAGCTTTAGCTCGAGGGCTTTAATCTTTGATTATTAATGACAAAATTATGTCGAGATAAATTGTAAAAAACACGCGAAATTTAGCCACAATAAAAATAGTCGCTAATTTATCAAGGTCGCATTATATTTAGGAAGATTATTTCTTGAGTCGAGCACAATGAACAATTTTTGTACTATCTGGCACATTCAATTGTAATTTATTATTAATTTCATCGCTATTGTTTGTACCAAAACGATTCATTTTGAAATTTTTATAAATTTGACGTTTATAAATTAATTTTAGCATCTGTCAAATGGAATTATGCCTACTTTATAGAAGCGAAAAAAAGGATCATGGCAAATAGTCGCTTATATTTAGCACCAAGCAGTATAGTCGCTGATATTTTATTTTGATTGGTTTGAATCATGACATAATCGAAAGTGTGATTGATGAATAGCTTAGATTTGATAGACGAAAGAAATAATCAAGGATGTTGTATATTTATTTGTTGTATTAATTGAAGCAATTTTTCCAAATATTGGGGGCACGTGGCAGCTAAATATATTTCAAAATTATTAAATTTCTGCATGAGCAGATAAAAATGTTGATTAAATGATAACCTATATTGCTACCAATCCATATTTACTCTAGTGAATCATAACAAATACCATGACATATATAGACTGGCCACTGGCATACACATTCTGTCGTCGCAATGAAGATTTTGTAAAAACTCAGGCCAAAAAAGTACACATAATTTAATTCTCTAGACCATTTTTTTAAATTACCACGATGCTGCTGTTCACTGTATCAATGTCGCTACACGATACAGTCAATAAAGAATACTACTAGAAACTTCTATGCCATTTGCATGATACAATTTAAAAACAAATCCCCAACTTTGAAAACTAATTGGAACATATTACGCCACAATAGCATGCTAATAGTTTTGCAAAGACCAACACTGTTGTGATGCTGTAACCACTACTTTCACCGAATATGTCCTATAAAATTTTCCATAAACGAGACGATGTTCAGTTAAAATCATTAAAGCATTATAAATTAAAGTGAATACAATACCTAAAAGTGCTTTTAACAAAGTTTTGTAGAATAATATTAGCATAAAAGTTTTATCTAATTGAGAAAGGAAGTTATTTTGAAAAGAACAATGTTTGTATTAACGATTCAACATATGCTTTTAATACATTTGAGAATTTTTGTTCAACTCTCATCAAACATATTGCATCCAAAAGGATATATGATAAAACAAAAAGCACTTGCATTTATGAGAGTTGTCTTTTATACATCGAGATTTGAGACCAAAAACAATTATTTATCGACAAAAATGGTTTTATTGTTTTGCAGAATATTCTCCATAAAGATCAATACACTTTACATGCATTTGAATCAATTTTCAAAGCACTTTTCCACTCCGATTGAAGTACCTCTAAAACATTCATTATGATGCATTAACCTCGTCTTCAGGTGTCAAAAAAGTGTTGCCCTAGCAATTTATTCTTGTGTATGGGAATAAAAAGAAGTTATTGGATACGAAATCAGGATTATATGGTGGATTACTCAACAAATCGACATTTCGAGTGCTCAAAGTCATTTGCTTGAGCCGATTTATGATAACTTGCATTGTCGTGATGGAGAATAATTTGTCTTAAGCTGTTGGTTTTCCTTATTTCTTCTAAGACTACTAGGGAACAAATGGTTGTATACCATTCAGAATTGACTGTTCTACATATCTTTAAAAGAACAGTTTTCTTGGAAAAAAACAGGCGACCATTTGCTTCGAGATGTTCCGTGTCAAACAACTTTTGTTGAAATTAACTTATTTTGAAAGACTCATACAGTTAAATTCTTCTTAGTGTTGGATTGATACACGTAGATTTATGAACCGTCCGTCGCCTGTTACGATGTCAAAGACATGTTTGGAATCACTTCAATAATATTTTTTGATAATTTCGTTTCACCAACCAAACAAGTCTGTTTTTGAGCGATTGTCAAATTATGTGGAATACAACGTGAACAAAACTTTTTGATGGACAATGTTCATACAATATTGACTGTATAATGGTCTTACTAATACTCAAGAATGCCTTCATTTTACATGGCAATTTCGCATTACCAGTTCATGAGCATCAATGTTTTCCAGAACAACAACCTTCACATCCAAACCATCTATAAACAGTAGTTCTTAAGTCCAATTAAGTTCATCGCACTGTTGTTGGTTTAATCCATGTCTAAACTTGTAAAAATAATCATTCAAAAATATTCACAATTTAGATGAATTTTTTCAAGTTACTATAAACAACACAAATAGTGCGGTTACATTAGTAAGTTTTGGGCATGTATACCATCAAAAATATCAAACTTTACAATAGAAACATCAGTTGCCAGATGACAACATTAATTTAATGTAACTTCGAAAAAGTACAATGACTTGATTATTATACATACTAATAAATAATATAGAATAGGCTTACTGGCTTGTAACTCCATAAAATGCACCAGCTTCATCTTGAATATTTGTGTTAAGATCAGCCCAAAATTTAACTAAGAAGAAGGCAGATTGGGGTCCCTTATCATATAATTCTTTTAAACCGCCCTTTTTCTCAGGAAATTTATCATATATTTGTCTTACATCAACAGCCTGCAATCGAGTAAAAATAAAATATAGAAATTTTAAACAAAAATACATACCTCCAGTAATGGATCAGAATATGTTGCAGTACCTCCTATGTGAACAAATAAGTGTTTATGATACTGTAAAAAAACCATGAAACAAGGATATGGATATAAAATAACATACAGTATTGTCGGTATCTCTATGTTGTTCCATAAATGCAGAAAATTCAACAAGCCTAAGTTTATGCGTTGCTATTGCTCTGCCTTCCCAAGGAGGAGGTGGTGGTGCCTGAAGTGCTCCTACATCACCTGATGATACAGCAGTTGCAGGTTTTCCTGGATATGGTGATTGTTGGAAGGGTTTCACGCTAAAATATTGCGTTGATTAACATTCTTTTCCAATTAAAATTTTATCAAAGCAGATAAAATTTACTTGCTGTTAACAGATCACAATAAATTTTAAAAGTCTATAAAATCGATTACGATTAACAAAGACTTCATGTAGCAATAAAGTCATTCAATTAATGTCTAAAATACCTTGCACTAATTATTTTAATTTACTTATGCTAGAAGATATATGTGTGATTTGGTTAGTGATAGAATCACTAATTAACCTATATGTGTTAAACTGAAATCCATAACAAATGGTATTGTGATCGTTATAACAACATGTTTTCATGTCCTAAACATGGTTTGAAACAGTATGGTGTTAGTTTAGCAATTATATTTCAAACAATTTATAATAAGATTCATTTTTGAGTAACATATTAATTCCGGCCATGGCAAATACAGTTGCATGTTATAAAGATGTGGAAGGCAAAAACAGTATTTGCAAAAACTTTGATTGCAGTAAATTATTGAACGTATCAATATTGATACATGTATAGTAATTCTCAAAAGTTATTGATAAGGTGGGTGTTTGGCTCAGTGAAGTTACTACATAAGATATAATTAATTTGTTAACGGTAAGAGTAAACCAAATGATTTACATCAATTTTCTAGTTGTTTTTAACTATTTTTAAATGAAGTTTTTGATAATAGGATTTGAAAATTAAAATATGAAAAATTGCACCATAAAAACCAAGAAGATGTCTCAATTGCTGTTCTTACAACAATAAAATTAAAACGGATCCAAAAAATTTTGATCTTATGTAAATAATATGAGAAAATCTAAAACACGGGTCAAAATAAATGATGTATCATAATGATCCTTTATCTCATTGCCAATAAATTTGTTGAATTTTTATAAGTCCACTTATACTTTAAGCAGTCATAAGTCTGATCAGGAATTCATTTCTTGCTCTCCTAATATTGCAATACCAACGATTTTGGAGCAAGATGTGCAATCAAAAAATTGCAATCTAAATACACAGCAGGTTTTGACAATATACCGGTATTTATTATTAAAGACTGCAAGTTCGACTGATCGAACCACTACCTTTCTTATTTAATCTTTCCTTAAAGAAGCTATAATTTCCTCGACTGTGGAAGACATCCAGAATACTCCCGGTATATGAAAAAGGAAATAAATCAAGTATATTAAATTATCATCCTATTTCACCCTTTCGAATGGATCTGCACCTTGCCGAAGCTCTAGATTACTAGAACAGGTGAAATGGCTTGAGTGTTCTAATGAGCTAAAGAGCCAAACTACAGGTCCAACCAAAGTAGTAGGGTCGTTAGTGAGGAACCAGACGAAGATAGGTCCCCGAAAAAGGGCAGCGGCTCTTTCGGTACTTAGATTGGCAGAGACCATAGGTGTCGGTATGGCAGTCTAAGACACACTACCGCGATGTGGAAGGCAACGGGAAACCACCACATTACCTCCAAAGTACACAGCGTACCTAAATTATAATAAAATGATGGCATTCTCTGGGGTAAAACATTCCGGATCTCCGGGAGGGGACTACTTGGGAGGATGCGATCGGAAAGTTAACAATAAGAGTCGGGAACATTTTGCGAGTCGGAACGTGGAATGTTAGACCTATGAAGCAAGTGGGTAAGCTAGAGAACCTAAAAATCGAAATGAATAGGTTATCACTAGACATAGAATGGATCAGAGAAGTTCGTGGCCAGAGGAGGGGGATTTTTGGAGTGGAGACTTCAGGGTAATTCATACAGGAGCAGAGGAGGGAAATTTGGGTGTGGGGATAGTTATGCGGAAAAAGATAGGATACTGTGTAAAAAATTACTTACAAAAGAATGAAAGAGTTCTCATGGTTAGACTTGAATCTAAACTGGTAAACACAGTAATAATACAAGTATACATGCCCACCTCTAGCTACAGTGACGAAGAGATAGAAGCGATCTACAAAGATATCGAAGACATATTAAGACACGTAAAAGGACATGAAAATTTAATAATTACGGGGGATTTTAATGCAGTAATAGGTGAGGGTAGCGAAGAGCGATAGTAGGTTTATTTGGTTTAGGCACTAGAAACGACAGAGGAAATAGGCTGGTAGAATTTTGCGACAAGAACAATTTAATCATTACAAACACATTATTTCAACATCATGCTAGAAGACGATATACGTGGAAGATGTCGGCAGATATAGGAAGATATCAAATAGATTACATTCTTGTTAGACAACGGTTTAGGAATCAAGTAAAAGACTGTAGAAGCTACCCAGAAGCAGATATAGACACTGACCACAACATCGTAATTATGAAGGCCGCACTTAAATTTAAAAATTTGAAAAAAAGAAACGGAAAAAGGAACTTGGACCTACAGAAACTAAAAGAGAAAGATATTCAAGAAAGATTCGAAAAAAGGTCAAATGAACTGCTCAAAGATATCGGGAAAATATCTGATACTAAGGAAGTAGAAACAGAATGGAATAACATTAAATCCAGCCTCGACATGGCGGCCAGAGATATTCTGGGGTATACACAAAAAGAAAATAAGAAACCATGGATAACAAAGGATATCCTGAATTTAATAGAAGAAAGACGAAAATACAAAAATAAATCAGACGAAACAGGAAAACAGAGATACAAAGCCATAAAATGGGAAATTATTCGCAAATGCAGGAAAGCCAAAGAACAATGGATTGATGAAAAGTGCAAAGAGGTACAAACTAAGATGGAAGTAGGAAAGACAGATGAAGCATACAAACTAATTAGAATCAATTTTTGGGATATAAAACCGTATAGCAAAAATATAAGGGATGCGGGAGGAAATATCATTATAGAAAATGTAGAGAAAGTGGGTAGATGACAAGAATATATAGGGAATTTATAAGCAGGAGAAGAACTAACTTCATTAGAACAGGAATCAGACATTGAAAATGATGACTTGGGATTTCCTATACTTAGACATGAATTTGAATTAGGATTAAAGGGTCTGTAAAATGGTAAGGTGTCGGGTACAGATAAGGTGCAAGCGGAAACTCTAAAAGACACTGGACAAGCAGTAACAGAACGTCTCTTCCAACTTGTAAGCTGTATGAAACAGGCGAGATACCTAACGATTTCAAACGTAACATCATAGTAACTATACCAAAAAAGAAAGGCACGGATAGATGTGAAAATTTTTGAACAATAAGTCTGACAGCACACGTGTCAAAAATATTAACTAGAATTGTACAAAGACGAATGGAAAAACGGGCTGAAGAAATACTAGGAGAAGACCAATTTGGGTTTAGGCGAAACAGGGGAACACGGGAGGCTATCTTAGCTCTGAGAGTGGTAATGGAGAAAACAATAGAAAAAAGAGAAAGCGTGTATATAGTGTTTGTAGATCTGGAAAAAGCATTCGACAATGTAAAATGGAAAAAAATGTTCGAAATACTCAAAAAGATTGGAATGAGTTATAGGGATAGACGAATAGTACATAGCTTATACAAAGAGCAAACAGCAGTAATAGAATTAGAGCATTAACATAGAGAAGTAAACATTAGGAAAGAGGTGAGACAGGGATGTGCCCTATCCCCATTGATTTTTAACTTGTACATAGAAGAGGCAATTAATACTGTCAAATGCAGGAAAACATTTGGAATTACTATGCAGGGACAAAAAATTGATATGCTTAGATTTGCAGATGATATAGCGGTATTAGCATCTAGCAAGGAAGAGTTAGAAGCTGCTCCTAATGAAATGGAAACGGTTCTAACAGAGAGATACGGTATGAAAATTAACAAAGCTAAAACTAAAGTACTTGTATGCAAAGGAGGGGAAAATAAACCAAAAACAAGAATACAAATATGTAACACGAACTTACAAGAGGTTAAGGATTTCTGCTACCTAGGAAGCCAAATAACGCAAGATGGGAAATGCACAAAAGATATAAAACAAAGATTAGCACAAGGTCGTGCTACATTTAACAAGAAAAAGCAACTACTGTGTTCAAAGACAACAAACATAGAAACAAGGAAAAGATTGCTTAAAACATGTGTGGAACACAGCACTGTACGACTGTGAAGCTTGGACAGTAGGAGAAGCGGACAAGAAAAAGGTAGAAGCTTTTGAAATGTAGTGCTACAGACGTATGATGAAGATATCATGGACAGACAAAGTTAAGAACGAAGGGGCACTAAAAATGGTAGGGGAAGAAAGAAATATGTGGAAAACGGTAAAAAATAGGAGATATGGGATGATAGGCCACCTACTACGACATGAGGGAATAGTGCGGAATATATTAGAAGCAGAGATAGGAAAAAAGAGAAGAAGAGGTAGACCTAGGTTAGACTACTCTGCACACAGATATTAAAAGATGTGGGCTGTAGGAGTTTCAGGGAGATGTGTAGGCTAGGCCAGAATAGAATGGAGGTACGCATCCAACCACTCCCAAGATGGATAAACTAATGACCAAAAAATAACTGTGCCTAAACATGATGATTATTATAAGCAACTACAAAAATTGGTTGGGCAATATTCACGAATAATGTTAATTGTGTGAAAGGATTTACTGGAAAACCATTATTTCGGCAAATGTCTAGGCGTTGGGGGATCTTGGCAGCCACAGGTTGCTTAACCCCCTTCACTGAATCTCGGTGAAATAGGGCATAATATTAAAAAACAATAGAAGGGGAACCGAGCTGCATTGCTGTATGAGAATTTCAGGGAACTATGTAGGTTAGTTTAGAAAATAAATAAGTGCAGGTACATGTCCAACCAGTTTTGAGACGGAAAACCCAATGACGTAAAAATAAGCACAGATAAATCTGATGATTATTATAAATACCTACAGGTGTTGGTTGTGAAATATCTGTAACTAATGTTGACTGTGCGAAAAGATATATTGGAAAAAATATTAAATCAGTAAATGTTAAAGTGCTGGAAAAACTTGGCAGCCACAGGCTGCTTATCCCCTTTCGCAACCACTGAATGTCAAAGAAATAGATAATTTTAAAAACTATGAGTGGTTTAATCCCCAAAGAAGATTAAGAAGAATGCATCTAACAAGAAAGAATGGCGCCTATGAAAAAGACAACAAACATAGAACAAAAAGTTGTTGAAAGCGTATGTGTGGAGCACAGCACAGACAGTATGCCTACGAAATACGGGCAGTCCGAAAAGCAGACAGAAGAACAGTAGCAGCCTTTGAAACGCCGTGTATGAGGATGGATAGGCAAAGGTAATAACAAATAGGTTATAGAAACATTAGGGGAACAAGGATATCTTTGGGGAAAAAGTATGAGAAAGAGAAGGGCAGAATACGTTCTAAGGCACTTTTGGGGAATAGTATGAGATATATGACAAGCAGAGATAGGAAAAAAGAGGTGGATGTAGACCTAGTCAGATAGTGATAGATGCAGACTGTGCAAATTTCGGGGAAATCTGTAGGTTAGTTCAGAATAGGAAACAATGATGGTACGCGTCTAACCAGTTTCGGGACTGAAGACCCAATGATGATGATGATGATGATCCTATTTCAATCTTTAGTAATTTCAGCAAAATATTTGAATTTACTCTTTATAATTACATCAATTTCCATTCACAATCAAAATTATGTTCAGAATAACATGGTTTTATGTCTTGTAGATCCACTGGAATTAATTTAACCAGTATGACTCAGAGTCCATTACACCAAAGGTATCCCATTACAGGTTAGGGTATGCTCCAAACCGTTGGCTACCTACCCATGTGGTATTACATTATTACTTATATCTGCATTGCATAATACTCACATATCAGAAAAAGGTATGAAGCCATGTAGTTGGACATCGTTTCATAAACAAATTCAGTTAAAGAATATTTCAACTGCCCAGGCTGACCAAGACAAGAGCACTACCTGTAAAGCTCACGCTGTTGCCCACCAATCTTTAACTTCAGAAAATCACAAATGTTCTAAGTATCTCCAACTTATTCTAAATAAGACTGTATCATGAAATCACTTGAAAGATGACGAAAAATGGCAAATTATGAGAGTTCAAACGCAGTTCTGTTAAATGAGACCTTTGCTCAAGTGGGTAAAGGTAATAAGCCTGCAGTGTGCATGATGTGGCATGAAGTTAAATCAAGCCGAAATGCACATGACATAGCATCTGCATATCTACTTTTTATAAAACAGTTTTCTAGAGACGTTACGAAACTTATACTATATGGCGACAACTGTGATTTCCAAAATCAAAATAAGACTTTATACTCTGCTTTTTTTAAGAATCGTTAACGACAATAGTGTTGAACTTGATGCAAAGAGCACATATTTATGTTTGCAGACAGTATACACAGTGTAATAAGTAAAAAGATTAATTCTTCGGTAGACTTATGTAAATGACTACAAAAATGTCATCAGTAGGTCTCGAAAAAATACAAATATAGTCATTTTTAAAAATGAATTAAAAAGCTCTCTTCCCAACAAATTTAACATTCCAGGTAAGGCAGCATTATATGTTAAACCCAATTATGAAGAAGTGAATTTTCTAGAAATTAATGTTTTATGAATATCACTAAATTTTGAAATTATAAGTGACCCAGTGAGCCATAATAAAAAGAAAATTGTGGGTTATAAACAAAGAAAAACAACTATAGGGAATAACAGAGAATAGAACCAAAGGATGTATTCATAACACTGAGCCAAGAGAAATTCCCAAAAAAAGAAAGAAAATTTAATGTAGCTGCTATAATACCGGGTGTAACAAAATAAGTGTAAAATATTTCAGGGGGCGATTCCTCATCGTAAAAGAGATAGGGTCTTTCATATAAAGAAACTTCATTGAAGCATCCCTTGTTAAGATACAGCCCCTTAAAGGGAGTACATAAAATTTGTTTTTCATTTTTTTACAAACACTAAATTGAAATTAAGGTGACATTTTAAACTATCAAAAATACACTTACTCAGTAATTTATTTGGTTTACACCATGGTTGTAAGGGGTAGAAAACGCAACCACTAAAATTTATTTCCAATGTAACTTTTTGTCTTATTATTTGTTTGCCATTTAAAAATTTATTTCCAATAGCTTATTTCATTCTAAACAAAAAATGTCTCTTGAATTTTTTGCTCAAAATTAACCAGTTCACAGAAAAAAAATTATTTTACAAACAGCTACAGAGATACATCCTCATAAATGCGAACTGGATTATTATTGTTATTTTGTAGTTACCACCTGCATCAAAGTATGATTAAAGATGAATAAGCAAAACTAATTTATTAATAACAAAACATACAACATGTAGAAATCATAGTAAATGTTCAATATGTCCACCTTCAGTCATTACACATGTGTCTAGACGTCGGCGTATTGAGCCAGGTATTCGCTCAAATATTCCTAGAGTCTCTCTAATTACCCTGCACGCATCGATGATGCGGTTTCTTAAGTCCTCTACATCGCGAACAGGAGTAGGATAAACCAAACTCTGTAAATGGCCCCAAGCAGAGAAATCAAGAAGATTCAAATCCGGGGATGGAGCGGGCCAATTCTGTGGTCCTCATCGACCTATCCAATGATTTGGATATGTTTGAGTTAAATGCTGACGTGCTGCTTGACTAAAATGGGCGGGAGCCCCATCATGCATAAAAAATATAACCCTTCTGATACCACAAGGAACTTCCTCCAGCAGTACTGGATGCACTTCTTTTAAAAATTGAGTGTATGCCTCACCATTTAATCGAGGAGGCAGAAAATGAGGGCCAATTAAATAATCCCCAATAACTCCGACCCACACGTTAAGACAAAAATGTTCTTGATGGTTAGCTTGAACAATAACGTGTGGTTATTATGAAAATTAACAATCTTGTCCCGAGAAAAAGTACATTCGTTTGTGAATTCGATCGTCTTCAAAAAGTCGGGATTTCTTCTAATCATTTCCAGCATCCAATTGGAAAATTCAAGACGGTTCTGAAAATCTCGCGGTAACAGTGCCTGTACTCGTTGTAGATAGTAGGGGTATAAGAGTTGTTCCTTTAAAATTCGAAATACCGTCATATGATCAACATTTAACTCGGAAGCAATCTTTCTAGTACTGCTAGTGGGTTGTTCTTCAACCAAATTAAGTACTGCTTCTTCAAGCTGTGGTATTCTAACTTCTCAATGGCGACCACAATCCTGCGTTATTTTTTCGAATGAATCATAATCTCGTAATCGTTAATGAAGTTGGGAAAATATTCTATGCGAAGGAAGCTGCCATTGAGGATACATTTCAGCATACCAACTACAAGCTTCTAGCCCATTACCCTGCGACAGACCGTAAACGTAATGCATATCAGCCATTTCCGCATTTGTGTATGCCATTTTTATAACAAGTGAATTATTAAACTAACAAATTAAGAACAGAACAACGACACGCAATTATTAATTCAATTTCAAAAATTGACAAACTGACAGCGTGATAACAATTTAATTCTCACTATCACTAAAGTGGCCTACTAGACAAATTAGTTTCGCATTTTCGTCTTATGACGATGTATCTTTGTAGTTGTTTGTAAAATAATTTTTTTTTGCGAACTGGTTAATTTATGGCAAAAAATTCAAGAGACATTTTTTGTTTAGACTGAAATAAGCTATTGGAAATAAATTTTGAAATGGCAAACAAATAATAAGACAAAAAGTTACATTGGAAATAAATTTTAGGGGTTGCGTTTTCCACCCCTTACAACCATGGGGTAAACCACATAAATTACTAAGTAAGTGTATCTTTGATAGTAAAAAATGTCACCTTAATTTCAATTTTGTAACTTTTTTAGTGTTTGTAAAAAAAATGAAAAACAAATTTTATGTTCCCCCTTCTAAGGGTCTATATCTTAACAAGGGATGCTCTAATAAAGTTTCTTTATATGAAAGACCCTATCTCTTTTACGATGAGGAATTATCTCCTGAAATGTTTCACACTTATTTTTTTACACCCGGTATATGTCAACATCTAGGCATGTTTTTCACGATCTTAATTGCTAATAATAACATTAAAGAAGATCTAGATGAATCGTGAACGGATTTATAAAAATGAATTTAAAAATGTTTGTTAATACCTATTAGCCGTTCTGAATGGACCTGCACCTTGAAGAAGTTCTAGATTACTAGAACATGTAGAATGGCTTCAGAGTTTCAGTGATACTATAGGTTTATCCAAATTAGCGAGATCTTTAGTGAGGAACCAGACTAAGACGGCAGCTTTTTCAGTACCTAGAGTGGCACAGACCATAGGAGTTAAAATGGCATTCTAAGACACACTACTGCGATGTGGAAGGCAACGGGAAACCACCACAATACCTCCCAAGTACAAAGCGTACTTAAATTGATATTTAAAATGATGGCATTTTTGCTTTTATGACAATTTAGGTTCTAAACGCTGCTTCCCCCTCCCCCCTAGTTTTATTTGAGTCAACGAAGCGACCATGACCCTTCCCATGTATTGGCACAGAAATAATATTTCAGAGCTAGTCATATCATCCTTATACAAGTTAGCTTTTCCACTTTTAGCCATTTTCTTTCTAGCTTACACTGGTCTAGATTTTCATAGAGGAACTCCCCAAAGAAAAGAAAGATTTGTATTAGTGGCCCCGATTTACATAAGAATTAGAGCAGGCACATAGAAAAGTAAATATTAGAAAATGGGTGAGACAGGGATGTTCGCTATATTCCATAAATTTTTAACTTGTACATCTAAGAGGCAATGCATACTGTCAAATACAGAAAGACATTTGTAATTATTATGCAGGAAAAAGCGATTAATATGCTCAGATTCGTAGTATCAGCATTTAGCAGGGATGAGTTAGAAGCAGCTCTTAATGAAATGAAAATAGTACTAACAGAGAGATACGGTATGAAAATCAACAAAAATAAAACTAAAGTACTAGTATGTAAAGGAGTGGAAAATAAATCAAAACCAGAATACAAATGGAAAACCAGATTTTACAAAAGGTTTAGGATTTCTGCTACCTTAGAATCCAGATAATGCAGGATGGAAGAAGTGCAAAAAATATAAAACAAAGATTAACACAAGGACGTGCTGCATTTAATAAGAAAAAAACAACTATTATGTTGGGGGACAACAAACAGAAACAAAGAAAAGATTCTTCTTAAATTCTTCTTTAAAAACCAAAGAAAAGATTGCCAAAAAGCATATGTGTGAAGCACCACACACACACTGTTCAACTATGAAACGTGGACAGTAGGAGAGGCGGACAGGAAAAAGATTAAGCTTTTGAAATGTGGTACTACAGACGTACAATGAAGGTATCATGGACAGACAAAGCTAAGAGCAAGTAGTACTAGAAATGGCAGAGAAAGAACGAAATATGTGAAAAACAATACAAAATAAAAGAAATAGAATGGTACGGCACGTTCTAAGGCACGGGGAGAAAAACGAGAGCTACAGGTAGACCTAGATTAGACTATTGCTCACAGATAGTGAAAGATGTAGGTCGCGGGAATTTCAGAGAAATGTGTAGGTTAGCTCAGAAAAGAAAACTTGGGAGGTACGTGTCCAACAAGTTCCAGAACTGAAAATCTAATGATGATGTGATAAAAATATTTAAAAACCAAAAATTTACGTTATACAATTTTAAAAAATACATACTGTACATAAATATTTGTAAATTGAAAGGATCACTTTATAAAATAATTATTAATATGTTTTTTTACAGTGGTTTGTAAAAAGAGCTTGCTGCACTTTTATTTGTAATGATATGCTTAAAATATAGTCTTCTGTACTGTTTCTATCTTCTAAAAATCACTTTAAAATCTTTTATTCTTACAAGTGTTATCAAAATTAGATGTTCGTCTAAATTTTTCCTACATTCTTCTTCGTTCTCAACTTGTTCAAATATCGTTCAAGAAAATTTTGGTATCGTAGTGAAACTGAACGATTTTAAATTTCAATTGTTAAATATTAATGAGATACAGGCACAATTTACTTTTATTTATCACATATGCAGCAGTAAGCTACTGATCCACCGGTAAAGTCTTAATATAGTCAAATGCAGTTTAAGATTATAATGAATTTTGAAGATAATTTTTGTTTTCTGTAAAACTTTATAGCATCTCTCAAAACCATTTCAATAGCATTAAGCATATTTATTGTTATCGATACTCTATTCAATAAAATTAAAAGTGATTACTTAATCAAACCTAGCCATCAGTAAGTTTTCAAAACAATAAATTATATCTAGTTTATTGGCAGAACAAAGGTACAGTTTGCCACTAAAAATTTCAGTTATCAGTCATGCTTTTTCAAATTTAAAAGCCATGAACGAGTAAGACAATTGTCAATAAATATTACAATTTGCATATTTTGTCCAACTAATGATTGGTTCCAGGATCTTAATTCACTTTTAAAAATGACTATGAATATTTATGCACACTTATTTTGTAATGGCAATGGATATCCATTGATTTTACCGGCATTTATACCATACTAATTTCTGATTTTTAAAACTATGCAATCAACCTAAATCAAAATATAATCAAGTAATGTTAAACAAATTCAGAAATTTGTTACAGGTAAAATGCGTGTGAAGTTAATTAATTTTGATTTGTTCTAAAGGGGTAGGAACCCAGTAACAATATAATGGTGTGTTGACTAAATGCAGTGGTGCGGTAGTGCGTTCCTATGAAAAAATTATAAAAGAAAATAGAATAATTTGAAATAAAAATACTAAATAAAAAAGCTGAAATACAAAAACTACGTTACACTAGCACTTGCCCTGAAAGGCTTTTCTAGTCCTCAAGAAGTTCATCGTGTCTGAAGCAAAATATTTCCTCCAAACTTTATTTCAGACTCAATAACTAACTTCATACCGCCGTACATCATGATTATGTTTTCACGAAATTTTTCTCAATCCAGTAATTGTCAAATCATTATTTTCTTTCACATACTAACTCGTAATTCATAACTCAATTCAGTTTTCAATAAAAAAAGTCAACATTACTTGTAAATTCTAATTTTAAATTAAAAAATTACTTGTTTTCGAGTCATGATCATTTAATTTCTGCCTTAAAAGCTCTCAACATAATTAAAAAAAAAACTTTCAAAAGAATTACATTTTATCAATTAAATTTAGAAAAAAGACAATTTTTTAAAATAATCACAACGTATTACATTTAAAAAAATGACTGTTAAATGATTTAAAAAAAGCTAAAAAAAATCATGGCTTATACGTTAACGAAAAAAAAATATTTTAACAATTTAAAAAAACAATAAAAGAAAAACCTGCAAAAATTATTTTAAAATAGAAAAACTGTTTTATGTTAAAAAAATTTTCTTATAATTGTGCATCCAAATTTTTAACCATATAAAAATTAACAAAATCACACAAAAAACAATCATAAAGAACAAGCACCTAGAAATTTATAAAAATAGCCAAAAATTATAAAATTGACTGACCAATAAGAAAAAGGCCTATGTTGGACGCCAAAAATATTGTTACGGGTAAAAGGAGCATGAAGTTAATAAACTTAGAGTTGCTCTGAGGGTGTGGCAACTCCGTAACAATATACGGGTGCATCGCCAAACTGCAGTAGTACGGGAGTGGATTCCTATGAAAAAATTATAAAAGAAAATAGAAAAATAAAGAAATAAAAATAATTAAAAAATATATATTAATAAATAAAAGGGATAAACTACAAGAAACTACTATACGCTATTATATATGAAATCAAAATATTCAGGGTATATTAACATGAATTTCGTCCATTTTATATTACTTTTCCTTACAACCATTTAATTTCTAATCTAGCGTAACGCACCCCCATTACAAGCTTTCGTACGATTTCTTGGTAAATAAAGACCACTTATTCGAGTAACTGTGATTTGGATATGTAAACCATTGAATCTATAATAATGCCCTTTTTGAACAAACTTTTGAATTCTTTTAGTTCTGAAATGCTTTATTTAGGTTTTTTTCGATTACAGAACATATTTACAATTGTCTGCTTCTTTAACACCACACTTAATTTTATTAATTACAGAAACTCTTTGTTTGATTACAAAACACTTTTGAATATCTCACTCGATCAACAGACGTCTCATAGTTTATCTACATTTAAGAACAAAACTTAATAACTTGCAGCTATGAACAATTCAATGCAGCTGCAACACGGAAAATGAATCATTAAGTAATAAACATTGTTCAATATGGCAGCTTCTTACCACAAAAAAATTGATAAAATACCACTGTAGTTAAACCAAAAAGTGGCATGGGATTTAGCATCAAACCAAGGCAGCCAACTGGTTGATACTGCTTCTATGCTGACACCATGCATTTGCAAGCAATTAATCGTGTACATTAAAAACAAATTGCTGTAATGTGGGGAGCAGCATAGCAGGACTCAATTCAAACTATAATCAAAATACAGAATAGCACATTTGGTAATACTAGTCCTTTATTTGACAGATAATCAAATATTAATGGATTAATTAAATTTGTTTACAACTATATTTGCCACACAAGAAACAATACTAGATCAGAATTACAACTAAAGTAATTAATCCATATTACTTACTCTTGGGAGGTTCCAGCTTGTAAGCCAGGTTGCCAGAATTGCTACAAAAAAACATAATTATTATAAGGTTATAAAATTAGTACAAATTACTTTGCTTACAAAACAAAAATAAGCAAAGCCCCATGAAAGCGGATTTTATTAGCCGACAGTACACAGCAAGTAAGCGCAATAATCTTGTAACTATGTTAAACAAAAATAATGGTAAATTACAATCACTAGCATTATTAAGCACAAGCTAAACTATACTGATGATTCTGCACAATCGAGGACAGTATAATAGTTCAAGTGGTGACTGCAGGTTAACCTTACGACACTAAGCTCAAGTAAAAAACATTTTTCCAATAAAAGTGGTATAATAAGTAAACAATTTATCAAAGAACCGTGGTGGAAGTGGTTAAAATAGCAAAAAAAAATCAATTCCGTTGTACTTTCAAACAATTTAACAGATTGATGTGTCGTAAAGATCTATATGCAAAAGCTACGAGAAGAATACTTAAAAACTTTATTTAAAATATAAACCCTTTAAACAGTCTTGATGAGAAATTGTGCTAAGTTTGAGTGGCCATTAAAGAACTTAAATTTATACCTACTGACCCTTAAAGATCAGTAATGTTATTTTAATTATAACGAAATTTTCAAATGAATACATCAAGATCTTTGTTTGTCCACTGTAATACTTTAATTTGAAATATGAATTTTCCTTCAACTCAATGGGCTGGACTACCTGCTGTTACAACTCTGCCTATATGAGGATAAGGGAATAGAGTTTGGGCAGGATCAACTTACCGATCCAGGATAGGATGCGGGAGGATTGAAACCAAGACCAAGACTCGCTGACTTGCTGTGCATTGTCGTAGCAGACACAATTTGTGCGCTTGACATGCTGGACATTGTTTGTAGAGCTTTCTCCTTGGCTGCATGGTCCTAACAAACCATCATAACCCACATAAAATGTTATTGTTAAATATTCTAGCAAATTATTTTTGAAGATATATATGAGAGATTTTTAGCATCATTTTAAGATTGAATGTCAAAATTTGTTTGATATATGGGCCATAATCTACATAGTCTTTATCAATATATTTTTATTAAGCTATTTTATGTATATCTAAAATGACAATACTATGTTACAATATTGATCAGGAACGAAATTTACAAGTGGTTAGAATTTAGAAATCATATTCCTACTGTATTGACATGTGAACATACAATTTAATTAAATTGCCCACATTAGTAGAATTATTGGTAAGTTTCTTCTTAATCAATATTGTTACATATTATTGTCACTATCGATTTAAATGTACATATAAACCGTTACAATAAAAATATATTGCCGAATGGCAAATTATGGTCAACATTTCAAATAAATTTCAACAATTAAACCTTAAACTCTACTAAAAGATCCCCAGGATTTAAATACTGTATTCAATTTAAATTGGCAAATAATACCACAAACCATATTATATTGTACATATTAAAAATTTCTTTGTTTATATAATATGTTTACCTCTCATATGTTAAATCCACCCACAAGCAAGGTATAAAAAAAGATACTGCAGAAACTACAAGTATTTGAATTATGAATTATTCACTTACTTCAAAGACGGCTCTGTTAAACCATTAAAAAAGAACAATCTATTCAACAAATAAAAAAAAAAAAGTAATAACAACACAATGAAGAACCACGTTTGATACAAGATTACTTTCAAATTGCCGATTATTGCTAATTTTATTTCCAAAGTTCTTATCAAATAGCTGACTTAGAAAAATTGAGAACTTCAACTACTATATACTGAGGATGTTATGAGCAAATTCTCTAATTAGAGGAAAAGTTCAAATGGAACAGCGTTCTAGTGAAACAACATCCTTCCCTTCAGAAACTTTAAATATTTTAACAACTTATTTGTTGTTTTTGAAACAGAAGAGAACCTGTCAAAAAATTTAACTAAAACCCCTCTATAAAATGAAAATGAACTAACAGAATTAAAAAGTATAACAAAATTAGATACAATCTTTTTAATCTAAAGAGTTTCAACATACATCGGTTTTGTAGATGCATAGTCTGATGTACCTTGCTAATTCAAAATCTTCATACCATAATTACATGAATGAAATGCTTTTAGAAGCCATAAGGAAAGAAATATAATATGTAATTTAACTTAAAATTCATCGCACAAATAGAAATATGATATATGCTATTTTAGTTCAATTTAAATCAAACTATGATTGTATTTTATTGAGAATGATATATTCTCACTACTGATATTTGTATTTAGTATTTATGCGAACTCTGGGCCAATGGAAGATGAGTATAATGTATTACCACCATTCGGGTGTTAGTTTAGAAAAATTATTAAACGTCCTATTTTTACAAATAATTATTTTCAAATCCAATTTGTATTAAACCTGTTAGTTTTATAATAATTTTGTATTACAAATAGATAACTAAATTTTAACAAGTTATTATTTCTTAAACTAAAAATGGCAATATGAAATTATTATACACTATTTATTCTACTAGTGCCTAGACCAGTGTGAACCATATTTGTAATATGAATCACTCTCTGTACCTATTAAGATTAAAAAGTTGTACATATGGATTGTTTTTTACAAGCTCGGTTATCAGAGGTAAAAATATATAAGTTAAGTTACATAACAAAGCTTCTGATATATCCAGAAACAGAGCCCACTCTCCTGCACTTTTATCATCACATTGAACGCGACCAATAAAATAGAAAACATTAGTTTTTGTACAATAATTACTGCACTTACGCTTAATCAAAATTTCAATCACCCAAAGACAAATATCAATGCATAATTAAAGGTTAATGAATATCAAGCAAATTTCAAAACAAGAAATTAAAGCAATAACTTTTTAATTAATTTTCACAGTAATTTTGGGAATAACTTAAAACAGTTCAGAAATGACTAAAAATAGATATGTTTATTAGAAACTCTATAAATATAAAGGAAACTGCATGCATTATCCATTTACCATTTCACTTATCCACATTATAATTAGTATCAACAAATAATAATTAATATGAACGGAAACAAATTCTTTGAAATTTAAATCAGGTTTTTGCGCAATTTGTTATTCTAAGTAATCTATTAAATTCATATAATACGAATTCTCAATAATTATAAAACTCTTTTAAACAAAAGAATTAAATATTTATAAAACATTGCAATAACGAATCAATTTCAGATCAGTGTTGTTTTTTCAACAGTTAATTTGTTTACTCTTGTTGTAGGGCTGAATGATTTTCCTTCTTATTTTTTCCTCCAAATAAAAGATTGGTTATAATCATTTACTTATAATTAATTATTCATACTCTTGATTCAAACATTATGCAGATGAGAAGTTGGAAACCATATAATAAACATTTTGCTCTATATGCTCCATTACTGATATATAAGGAAACAAATTAATTGACTATTGAATATATTTTGATATAAACAAGGATTAACTATGACATTATCATTTTGATAAAGTAAAATAGTAGTTGCTCTAGATGAAGCCGTTAGAATATTGCCCGGTATCACACAGATATGTTAAAAAAATTTACAAGATAATTGTTGAAAAATTGGATTATTGGAGGCCATCAAAATAAGTAATAAATAGTTACTTCAAAATAGTTATGCACTAAATGGCAAAGAATATCACGAAGTACATTATATTATAAGCTTTACTACCACAGTTTATGTTTTGCCTTAATTTTAAGATGACTGATTTTTTCACAAATTAAGTTTTATGCAATTTAATGCATAAACAAAAAATATACACTTAACTATTGGTACACAAAATACTGTATAAATTATTAATCTAATAAGAGTAATTATTATAGCTATTTGAAAACGGTTCAATTAGACCAATACACGTGATACAAATTCAATAATAAAAATTTGAAGAAACAGTTTGAATAGTTTCGTTCTGATAGATGGCATAAGCCAATAAACAACAATTTTGTATTTATGTGTTGGCCAAGAAACAAAATTTTTCTGTTTATTTAATATATTTACATATAATATGTCAAAACTTTCATAAGCACGTCTTTAAAAAAAGCAAAACTGTAGAAACCGTATTCATGTAGTTTATAGATTATTTATTTACTTTAAAGAAAATCTGTCAAACCATTACTAAAAAAAAGAGTTCATTCAACATATAAAACAAAAATAATAAAAAATACAATGAGAAACTTTAGTTAATACAAGATCACTTTAACTGCCCCTTATTCCTAATTTTGTATCCGACAGATTTTTGATCAAGTAGCTGACTTTAAGAAAATTCGAGGAAAAGGTAACAAAAATTGTTTTCTTTTATTTTTAAAATACAAAAAAGATTATAGTTTGAAATAAACTTTTTTAGTTAATATGATTAAAATTATTATCTAACATAAAGATTATGTTGCTTATTTTTGTCAATTTTCAACAACGGAAAATGATTAACCAATGTTTCACAAAGATATCTTTCCTAAATATCTTTTTTATTTAGATCGTTCTGGACTAAATTAAATAATGAACATAAGTTTTTGCAAAATTCAAAATTTTGAAATATAAAAAGTCAAAACATTCCTTCATCTTTGAACCTTTTTGTAAGTTGTTTTCTAAAAAAAAAAAAATTTCTTAAGGATATTTATTGAGTGCTTCACAGTCCTAAAAGACAGTCAATAGTTTTCCTTCCCTGATATCTTTAGGTTGCTCGAGTCATAAATTAGTCTATCAAAATGAGTAATAAATAACCTACTTCAAAATAAAAATGCACTAAGAGGTGTCCTTTCTGCAGTTAAACCTAAGATAAGACTGCACACAACAACACATACAAGAATAAGTAACAGCTACCTTACTACACAATTTGATAATCATCATATAGAAATGTAGGAATTACAAAAACTTCAAGAAATCCACTAATTGTATTAGTACTTTATTTGAAATAGTATGAAATGTAGTCTTGTCGAATATATGGTATTACATTCACTAGGTTAGCTCTAAACTTTTATTTCATGCGGAGGGCAGTAAGCTGGGGTATGAGCAGTTAATAACTTGTGTGATCTAACGATAATCAGGTCACCACCATACTTAGAGAGTACATAAAAACGGAAAGACCTAGAGGAAACTCTCAGGTACTTATATTTACAATGCGAGAAATCTCCACAGTTGTTCAAAATGTCAATGGATTCATAACTGAAAGACACAACATAGATTCATAAACATAAAGAGCGCAATTTGTGTCTCATAACAAAAAGGTTAAACATTCTTTACCAAAAATTTACAATTGCTTTACTTTACATACTTCTACTTTAAATCAAATACCTGATGTGTCTCTTCCCTTAATTGATCTTATTAGTTTTATTCCACTAGATAGCATCAAACCTTACAAATTCACTTTTAATCATACAACTAAAGTCATTACTAAGTTCCTTCTATTGTCTTGAATTACTCAAATGAGAGAAATAAGACTATTCAAAATCTCAATCAAAATTATAATAAAGGAAAAAATTATCATAGTAGGTCAATAAAGCTAATATAAAGAAGGAATTCCTATTTCAGTTAATTACTAGGTTCCTTTTAATGAAATCACTAAATAGAACGGGACAGATCTATGACACTCGTAACAACATTTTTTACTAAAAAATATTTGATCATTATCAATTTAAAGACATGAGAAGTGTAATTTAGTTGATATTTGATTTGGCACGTTTTCTGTAATAACTACAAAAATTCTAATCAATGCACTATCCAATAGCGTCATCTCAGCGAATGTTTCAATTTGAAATTTAGTTATAATATCAACGATTCTCTACACACTTTCTAAATTTATTTCCTTAAGATTAGGACAACTCTGGTTTTAAATGTCGTAAGTTGGAATTGAGTATAGTTTGGTTTTTAATAGCTATTTGCGATATTGGTATTTTAAATTATTTCAGTGTTTACTGTTTTGTTTATAAATATGCATATATAAATATTAGACAAAATGACATTCCAGATTGAGTGCTAAAGTGGAAATGGTGTTTCAAATCGAACTAGTATTGAGAAATAGAATAGAAAGCATGATAAGAATAGGAATTAATCTACATCCTTGCTTTACACGAACAACTTGATATCCGATTGTGCCATCCCAGCAAATGTTAAAATTGGAAGTCTTTTGAAGTTTAGTTAAGCAAATGCTACTATATGCACACCTACTAAATAAATATTTACAAAATAAATAGTAAATACTGAAATAATTAAAAATATTAATATCTAAAGGTGAATAGCAATTAAAAAACAAACAATGCTCCATGCCAATTTACAAGTTTTGGGACAAGCAACCTTTTCCTTAAATAAATGTGGCACATATGAAATACAAGTAATTAAAAATTGATTAAGAAAGTATGCATGCAGTAGTCATTGATATTATAACTAAATTTCCAATTATAAAATCTGCTGAGATGGTGCAAATGGATAGCGCATTGTTCCAATTCTATTCTCGACATACTTTTTGTTCTATTTGCCACTACTAGTTTAATTTGAACCACTATTTTACTGATACTTCCATCTTATATATATATATATATATATATATATATATATATATATATATATATTATAAAACTCTACTTTACTGACCAGGAATCAATGTTTAATATAAAGATGAAATTAATTTATTGGGATATTTTTGGTCATAAATAAAACAACTGTCAAATAATCTTTCGTTTTTAACTTGACGTTTCGATCATTATTCAGATCTTAATCATAAGCTAAAAGTTAGGTAATTAGAAACTAAATAATACATATATCAAAACTTACATAAAACTTGATTATTCTTAAATTTAAGGCTAGTATAAACTAATTTTGAATGACATAAGCAAAACTTGAGTGACAGAATTAAAATTGTTTTTTGTATGCAATTTTGATGTTACAAAAACCAAGTTAAGTTAAATAATTTTTGGATATAAATACGATAAAAATGAAAAGAATGTATAAATATTGTTCATTAAATAACAGCACTACAATTAATGTTTATATTTATATTTATATTTATACATTCTTTTCATTTTTATCGTATTTATATCCAAAAATTATTTAACTAACTTGGTTTTGTAACATCAAAATTGCATACAAAAACAATTTTAATTCTGTCACTCAAGTTTTGCTTATGTCATTCAAAATTAGTTTATACTAGCCTTAAATTTAAGAATAATCAAGTTTTATGTAAGTTTTGATATATGTTATTTAGTTTCTAATTACCTAACAGCTTATGATTAAGATCTGATAATGAGTCAGTTAAAACGAAAGATTATTTGACAGTTGTTTTATTTATGACCAAAATATCCCAATAAATTAATTTCATCTTTATATAATATATATATATATATATATATATATATATATATTATCAATAAATATATTCCGAAACGGTAAGAGACACAGAGTATTTCAACTTTTTCCAATAGTATACATATTTTAAATTATCAACAATAACAGATTGTTTGTTCTAACCAGTTAACTTAATCTAGTCATTCAATATAACATTTCCAAACCTTTACGACATACAATAGTCATAATGTATCTGTTATCTATTTTAAAAATGTTTTAGTGCAAGTATATGTTTACAGTGTATAATTTTATAGTATTTATAACAATGCAATTTTTAGCTGCTATTTTGAAAATGGTTATTTGGAACCGAAACGCGTAATAAGCATGAAAATACATGAAAACCAATGAAAACAAATTGAGTTGTTTTACTTATACCTGACCATTTTCCAGGAACATTCAGGCTTATTTACAGCATTCAGCATGGTCACTATATATTAATATAGTCACATATATAATATGGTGCAGCTTCGACTACCTGCCATTAGATTAAAACGAAACGAAGTATTTGTACACAAAAGGTGATTGCGACCATCACCCCCCACCGCCGCGGCGTTACATCTTTCGGATGAATTTTGACTCACAGATACCAGACTTTGCATTTAAAGATCACAATAGGTACTGTGAGATGTTATTTATTTATTTTTGTAGGTGCCAGAGTCTTTGAGAACAATTAAAATGTATATAAATCTGCAAGCATAGTTATTACAAGTCAGTCCTGATCGAGCTTTGATCAGATGTTAGTTATGAAGCTAAGTTCTAATATAAAGGTTTGATTGCAATATGTTCTAGTTGACAGTTTTGAAAGTCGTGCCGTGATTAGTGGTTCAAATAAATTATTGTAGAAATCGATTTATTGTAATGATAATATAAATTAATCAGTGCATCGATATAAATTAATCAATTAAGAATATTAGCAACGTAGTGTTCAGAAGATAATACTTGTACAGATAGCGATTAGTTTGAAAAGCGAATAATTGTGAGAGCTTTTAGAAATTTTATTGTAGCTGCGAGTTGTTGAGAAGGTTTTAAAACCAATTTAAAAATAGAGAACTGTTGTTATTGCAAATGGAGTTTTCATTACAATAACAATTTATAAGTAAAATTTTACAGTTATAAAAATGAATAATAAATAGGCACGTTTACAATTTAAAAAGATACATTTACTGGAATGCTGAAATAATTACATAAATGGTACTGGGTTTTATACATTAAATGTTGTTATCATTTATTATCCTGAAGAAAATAGTAAAATGAGTATGAAAGATAGATTAAACAAAGGAAGAGAACACATAACTAATTGTTCCTTTGAAACTTTTGTTGGTCTATAATTCCCTTATACAATAACACAAACACACACGCACGCACCCACACACACACGCATACCCCCACGCACCCACCCACGCACTCACGCACGCTCGCACACGCACGCACACTCGCATGCACACACACGCCCGCCCCCCGCACTCGCACCCACCCACGCACACGCACGCATGCCCGCACACGCACGCATGTACGCACCCACCCACGCACACGCACCCGCCTACGCGCGCACGCATGCCCGCACACACACGCGCGCACGCCCGCAAGCACACACACGCACACCCCCACGCACCCACCCACGCACACGCACCCACCCACGCACACGCACCCACCCATGCACACGCCCGCACACGCACGCACGCCCGCATGCACACACACAGACACACACACACACACACATATATACATATATATATATATATATATATATATATATACACACATTTATTTTATAATGGCCTTTTTTTAATGATTACATTTAATATATAAAGAAAACGCTTTTTTAAAACCTAAATTTTTGCATATATTATATGCTTGATCACAGGCAATAACTAAAACAGATAAAATAAACAAGCTTGTAGTAAATAAAATAATTATTTACAATGAGGATATTAACATTAGCTTCCTTTGAGAATGTTTTTTTAACAAATTATAAATATAATAGTAAAATAAAATATTGGCCTGACAAACTTAAAGCTGCAACGAATCAACTGTAACAAAGAAATATAATTTATAAACCAATTTATTTAGATTGCAACACAAAAGCGATATAAGAGACCTAAAGCATGTCCCTTTTCAATACACACTAAATGATAAGCATAAGATAACCTTCAGTAATCCAGAAATTTTACGAACAAAGACCAACAAATTTAAAAGAACATTTGTAGAAATGAGATGTTTATAGACATTCAAAATCGTTAAATAATAAGAGTGACATTGCTAATCTAAACAAGTGTACACATCTTTCAAACCTTAGAGAAAATATAAAGAACGATAGGTCTAACAATTGATTATAGATGTTTTCTTTAGTACAGTTACCAATTTAAAACACACACCACACGTGCACGCATGCACACATGCATGCATCCACTCACGTGCACACACGCATACGTCTACGTGTGCACACACACACACACACATTATTTCTTATTCCGTACAAAAAAAATACATATAACATCAAAATATGTTCAATATATAAAAAAACGAAATCAGTACTGGAATGCTCGCCCGAATTACGGTAACAAAGGAAGGGAAAGAAAGAAAATGAATGACACGCTAACACAGTCGAAGATTGGTAGGGTTTAAAGAACGAAACAAAAATCACATAATCCATTAGGCCCTGAAAAAAATGAGAGTAGATACACAACATATACACGTTGATAGAACAATAGTCTGTCCAATACAATAAAATACAATACTCAATTAATAACAGAAAAATAAACACAATAATTATGGGGTATATTACACCACTTTTACATATCTCTATATACCATAATAGATATATCCCGTAATACATATCCTAAAAAAATATGACATAAATATAACTAGAAATATCATGTGTAAATATAAATATGACTAAAATCTTACCTACTTATTTTCTACACTGATAATGATGAGCTCGTAGCAAATAGAGTCTACTGAAACCTAAGAAACAAAATACATATTTACAATAGTGGCTTTAGGCACAATCAACAAACCAGCACCACCAATTCAATTAGTTATCGATCAATATAAAAAACAATATGACACAAAACCAACATTCATATCCTTACTCTAATAGATAACAGTATTAAATAAGCAAAATGATTTACTCATTTTAATATTTATATAATGCAAGCAAAAATCCACATACCATAAATGAGTAAGGCTATCATTATCTGTAGACCATGATCAAGAAATGACGGAATGTGTTGTAAAGACCAAGCGATTATCTGTGTTAAAGCCCAGCAAACACCTGCTCAAAAACCTAAGAATGTGGGTTGAAACCAGGTTAAGAATGTGGGCTAAAATCCTGAGAATATGGGTTACAATCCGGACTAAAAATATTAAACTTTCTATTCAAGAAACATCACCCTTCAAATACCTACTGGTCACGTAAAACGGAAGCAAATTTTCACGATTAGAATTTTGTAAGTACCTACTTGGGTTTATAACATTTATTACGAGAGAAACGCCGCAAACCAACACTCAAAACACAGCGAACTCGTTCAACGAACGTATCATAACATTGTTTTCTTAGGAGCACTTCACGGAAAGCACATTATAGAATCGCAACAATTTTTGAGAATATTTCTAGCATTCAAAGATAACACAGCGGCTTTATGTAATTACAATTAAACTATCTCATTTAACTACAATAAATCTTGAATATTACGTAACATAAGAGGTTCATATATTTGGACAATTTGTCAAACGTGAAAGTAAACATTTATTTAAATAGTGTATTAAGCATGTAAAATGCAGAAAGTATTCAAACTACGAAACGAAACGTAACAAACTAAAACAAAAAACCTAAAACATATTTAATCAAAATTGATAGCTTTTTATTTATGTCAAACCAATATTTTATTTTACCTTTATATCTATACATATTAATGTCCTTTTAGTGATTAAGGATACTAAAAGTTAATGTTAATACTCTTAGTGTAATTACAGTAATTTGCTTATACGTTTATCTATTTAGTTATTGTCTGTGATCCAGTATATATATATATATATATATATATATATATATATATATATATATATTATTTAGTAAAGAAAATTCAAATTGTAGATGGACATTGCTCTATGCTCAATAAGTTAGATGGTTATAAATTTCTGCAACATTAATGAAGACTGGGAACCCCCCCAATATTAGTATAACTACAATATTTTTTAATATATTCACACTTTCAAAGTTTACTTTATGCGAATTCATAAATAAATTACTAAAATCCCATGTTAAATTCATAACCAAATTTTGTCCCAACTAAGTTTAACGCACGCACCTTCTCCATTCCTATTTAAATTTCTAAAATCATAAATATAAATTACCTAAATTTACCTTAATGCACATTTAAAACTAGCAATCAATTGTTCTGACATACTTACAACTTTAAGCTTTGCTTGAATTTCCCGAAGTTTTCGTCGTGCTAGAACTTGAATATGTGAACTAACTTGTTTCCGTGTCCGCGTCTTCCCCGTTCGAAGTTTAATATATCGTGCGATCAGTTCATTCCTACCTGAAAAAATGATGTATTATACTTTAGTAACTTCCTAAATAAAAAATATCATTTTTCAGTACTAATAATGATGTCATATATAACAAATTTATAAGAAAAAATAACAATTGTTACGCATTTACAGAAACAAATGTAATAATACTAATGACACATGTACAGGACCAAAGAAATCCATACTACAAGGTAATGCTTTGTATAATAATAATTCATTCCGTTCGGTTTTAAATCTAGTGTTTTAGAATCCAGAACAAGTTATTAAGTTTCAGAATGATAGACGATATGCTGAAAATTGATTTTTCAAGTTTGGAGGATATAATTACGTAATTAACTTAACAAACAAGTCAAATCAGGTGCTATTATTCTAAAATTAAAGTAGCTTTCCATGAACTTGTTCTGTACGTACAAAATATATCTAAAGATCTTTATTCTATTAATTAATGCGTTTGTACTTTTGATTATTTTCAGGATGAAAATTTCATAGACATGTAATTCGCAGTGACATTACGTTTATTATGTATTACAACTATATCTTTAAGTAAAATAATAAATTACGATAATATCCAAATTTCCATCTAATTTGAATTCATCACAAAAACAAATGGTTACAGCAAGATGTCGGCAACCCGTCGTATTACACTAAAAGTTAATTAAAACCACTAAAAAAGACCTATTTTTGTAAATAACACACAACAAATTGTAAAAAACTTTTGAATGTTCTAAAAAATAAATGGCGGGAAACTTTAAAATTAGAAGTTGAAGTTAGACGACCGTCTCGCGCCAGTAATGCCATGGCATGATAGGTTAGGTTACTGTTAGAAATAGATATTATTATTAAAAAAAACAAATCACAACACGCATATCAGAACAGTTGTTGGTAAAACTATTTCAGACTGTTCTGATATGCGTGTTAAGTGATCTGTGTTTTGTGTTTTTTAATAATAATATCTATTTAACAGTAACCAAAACTGTCATTGCAGCCACGGCATTACTGACGTGAGACGGTCGTGAAGTTAGGCCTGTGATTTAATCAACAACTTTGAAACCACGACCGAATGCACGGCAGCACCTGAAGGATAGCGATTATAGTCGAGACCAAATAAACTTGGTATGACTCATCGATGTTTAGAACATTAAAACACGACTTACAATAATTTAATTTTTGTTACGTTTATTTCCAGCATAAGTTAATTACAATAATTTTCCACCCAAATTCTTTTGGCGTTAAAAACGAAAATTAATTCAGTAAATTAAAATAACCCTTTCACGTGTTAATTCATTTATCTATTTGTATAAATTCCATTCCTATTGTTACATTCTAGAGCCTAATGAATAATAACTACTCCTTCTAAGAATTCCTCAACGTCAAGTTTATGGTAAAATTAAATAGGCGATAACGGGTTCTAAGTATCCGATAATTGGTTCGATTGTGTTTTCCATAGAAAGCTTCGCCGAATTAAAATCGCGTATTATCCCAATAAACCGTGTTTTCCATTTTACGCCTTAACAACAATATTACTTTGAGCTCTAATCATTAATTAAACGAAATGAATATTCACTTTATTCTCGAACAGCAAGACGAAAACATCTATTCTGGTTTTCTCCGTGTCGTTTTCGCTATGAAAATTTCGCGCACGCAAAACAGCGTGCTCTTTCCGGTGGCCCTTAGAGCCACGATGAATGGTCGCCCCTTGTTGTGATGAGAGGACCTCCCCAAGGCGGGATCACGCGCACCTCTGTCGCTTTATTAGAAACGGCAGCACTTCGAGGGTGAGTGTTTAAGCACCATTTTCTGATATGGGTTTTATGTACTTATTGAAGCAGCCGATTTATAAGGTTCTTCTATTGCTAACTTAAATTTTGTAGGGGGTAAAACGATTGTCTTTATGTGAGATGATATTGACTGAAAATATTGTATTATATCCTGACCTTTTACTGGGATTATTTCCTGAAAATATTGTATTATATCCTGACCTGTTACAAGGTAAATTTTGTTAAAAATCACGACCTCGTAGCGAAAACCTTATAGATGTAGTTTTAGATGTACAATGAGAATTCAGAGCTGAGGTTTTTAGGATTGTTAATTTTCTTTTGGGTAACTAACATAAGGGAGAAGACCTAAAAACTACAGCTCGCCATTTCTTTAGTTCTGATATATTTTTTTGGTGTTCTACCTGATATGTGTAACTTGTAAGTATAGATTGTTTAATTTTTTGGTACTATTATGCTTTTGTAAATATTTTGTTTAATTATACATTATGTTTGTTTTTGATATGGTTTGTTATGAATGTGAATGAGTATATTTTTATTTCAGGCCTTCCTTTAATTTGGTTTTGTATGTATAATACCCCGCCCACTCGCTGATTGAGCCCGGTCAATTTCTTCCTTTTCTTCCTTGTTTTAATTTTTTTATACTACGTCGCTGAACGTAGCATTTTATTTGATTTAAATACTATAAAACGGAATGTAAACATTCCGTATATCTGCCATAGTAGAAAATTGGACGTTTGTTGTGGTTGATTAATGTAAAATTGGCAATTGTCGTGTCTAGGAAATCTCTGCCGTTACTATATGTAGAACTTCCGACGAAAGCGAATAATAATTAATGACCAATTGCAACATCTTACACTTACAATATCAAAATATAGAGAAAATCAACGCTACATGTAAACAACAGAAAATAAAACTAAATAATATCGAGAGGTAAACCGCAGGAACAAATCAGCTATATGAAAAACTAGCTCACAGTAAATCACTAACAAATCGAAACGAATCAGAGAAAACATATACTTGTAAATTATTGCGTGGCGGAAACATAAAACTTTACGCATACGTACTAATGCTAGCTAAACTATAAATTTTTATATAACAAACATTTTTTCACTTTTCTCACATATATAGGGCGTTTCATGAGGAAATGGAAATATTTTAAGGACGTGTATAGGAAGCCAAACTAAGCAACATATGCTCACATGTTCTACTTCGATCTTCATTTGTTTCAGAGATACTTTGATTAATTGTAATTCATAACAAATTTTGGAGAACACCACCACCGACTTCGATACATTTATTTGCGCGTTTATAAATTGAACTAGCAGCGAGTTTTAGTGAACGATGATTTACTCTAATGAACGCTGCAGCATTAATAATACATAAACCAACGACTTCATCCATCCCCGTAGACAAAAATCTAAGGAAGTGAGATCCAGTGATTTCGGTGGCCAATGGTGTGTGCGGGCCCACCTCTGCCAATCCAGCGATCGTCGAAATGGATATTCAGCTGCCTTTCAGAAACAATAGTTGCACTTGGAAATACCCCAGTTTCGCCAGCACTAATAAAACAGTTTGAAAAACGTACCCGTTATTAATTCTTCGATTCGAAAAACAATGTCGATATTCATCTACTGTATGAGCAGTTTTACCATTACAGAAACCATAAACAAACACCATATCTGCATATTCTTTAAATCGAATCTATGAGGCACTTCTACAATTTCATAAAACTAGCACAACTATCAGTTTTGACGGCATTTGCCTACTTGATATCGTGTTTCAAATTATCATTTGGAATAACGTTATCAAAGTTAACTTAATTAACTTTTTAAAAAGAAAAACCTCAGTATCTCTGAAATCAAATTAAAATCGGAAATGAACATACTGGCTCATTTTGCTTATTTTAACTGGCTAGACACGTCCTTAAAATATTGCAATTTCTTCCCGAAACACCATGCATACAAACGGCAAACTATAGTTCAAAGTAGAATTTGTATTATAACATAGAACTTGATGGAAAGTGTTTTACCGTTGGTAGTATAAATACGGAATTTATTGTGTTTCGATCTTGAGGGTAGGTTGCTTTTGTACTTCTACTGCTTTCTTCTTTTGCTTCGTCTTTGAGAAAGTCTTCCAAGTAATGCAGCTTTTTTAACAAAATCTAATTTAAAACAGGTGCATTTCACCGGCACCCCCACTTTCAAGTGAAGAATTGAAAATGGATGCGTTCGTTTGTGCTACGTTTGTGCTGGTTTGAACTGCAAACCCCATCGTTTGTGCTACTTCCGGTCTCGAGATATTCAAAAAACAAGTTGGGGGTGCTGCTGAAACGTCCGCACCCCCACTTTTTCAGAGGAGAATATAAAGTGGTGCATTCGTTTGTGCTGGTTTGTATTGCAAACCCCATCGTTTGTGCTACTTCCATTCTCGATATATTCAAAAAACAAGTTGGGGGTGCTGCTGAAACGTCCGCACCCTCACTCTCTCAGAGGGGAACATAAAGTGGTGTATTCGGTTGTGCCGGTTTGTGCTGCAAACCCCATCGTTTGTGCTGCTTTCCTTTTCGCAATACTCAAAAAACAATTTTCGGGTGCTGTAGAAATGAGTGAATGAGATTGAGGTGTGGTTGAAAGTTTATCAAATTTGTTGAAAGCACTTGTAATCGTCTGTGCTCCGTTTGTGCTACATGATGCACTGATTGTTTTGCTTCAGCAGTCACCCCTCTGGTTAGGGTTGTCTTTTTTTATCTAGAAATATGCAAATACAAGGGGAACAAATTTTTTCTGAAACCAGCCGTGAGACTTATTAAGAAACAAAAATTTCGTACGGAAACCGAAAATCATATTTATTTTTAACTAGCCCTCGACTCTGTGGGGACCCCTCCCCCCCTAATCCGTTAGATGTAAAATATCCCAAGTTATACATTGAATTTTTGCTCCAAATCCAATAATTATTAATTTTTCCAATGAACGTCTATGGAATTTTGATGGACGTCCATAAATACGTTCTTCAACTAAAGTATTATGGACGTTCTTTGACAAACGTCCATTGGACGTCCGTTTTAGTTCCATTCAATGTACGAATATCCAATGGACGTTTGCCAAAGGAGGTACATACCACTTTAACTGAAGGACGTCCTATGGACGTCCATCAAAAGTCCATGGGTGTTCGTACACCGAATAAAACTAAAACGGACGTCCACGGGATGCCGATGGGAGGTTATGTATTATATGGGAAAGAGGTGTTCCTGTATGTGGGTTGATGAGAATGGTCAGGCAGAATTTTTGAAAATGCTCCCCCCGCAGCCAAAATACCGATCAACGCAGAAGCAAGCATTCTTTAAAAGTAATAAAAGAACAATATTGTAACCTTCAAGGACATCTTCAAAAATTCAACCAGTACATTTTCATATAAACACGCACAGGAACACCATACAAGAAGAATTAGAGCAATAAACAACACAGACAAAAAGTTACAGCGACCGCTCAGGAAACATTTAATATTTTATTATGTTGATTTAATATTTTTCTGTAACCCTAACAGTTTCACGACCTTAACTTTTTGTGTCTTATGATCCCGACTGTTCTGTGATATAACAGCTCGCGTCCTTATTACCCTCGCGCCCTGTTGTCCCGCGCCCTAACGACTCGCGCACTACAGTCCTCACGTCCTACTTTCCTCGCGCCCTAATGACCCGCGCACTATCGGCGGCGCCTTAACGGCTTGCGCCCTACTATCCTCGTGTTCAAATCGCACGCGCCCTAACGTCGGCGCCCAGCCGGCCGCGCCTTACCAGCAGCGCCCAAATGTCCTACACCGAATAAAGGGTGCTAAAATTCACAGGTTTAAAGTTGGGAAAAAATTATTTTTGGATTTGGCGCAACAATTCAATATTGCTCAACTGCTTGCAGGACAAATTTTTTAATTTGAAGGGGGGCAAAGATCCACGGAGTTGAGGGCTGGTTAAAATAAATATGATTTTCGGATTCCGTACGAAATTTTTGTTTCTTAATAAGTCTTACGGCTGGTTTCAGAAAAAATTTGTTCCCGCTGTATTTGCATATTTCTAGATAAAAAAAGACGATCCTAACTAGAGGGGTGACTGGTCAAGCAAAACAATCAGTGCACCATGTAGCACAAACGGAGCACAAACCATTACAAGTGCTTTCAACAAATTTGATAAACTTTCAACTACACACCTCACTCTCATTTACCTCATTTCTACAGTGGACGTTTCAGCAGCACCCCCAACTTGTTTTTTGAACATCACGAGAACGGAAGTTGTATAAACGATGGAGTTTGCAGTACAAACGCAGCACAAACGAATGCACCACTTTATATCCCCCTCTGAAATAGTGGGGGTGCTGTCGTTTCAGTAGCACCTCAGCTTGTTTTTTGAATATCTCCAGAACGGAAGTTGCACAAACGATAGTATTTGCAGCACAAACCGGCACAAACGAACGTACCCATTTTCACTCCTCCATGTGAAAGTGGGGGTGCCGGTGAAATGCACCTTTTTAAAACGTTCGCTGTGCATTTATATAACCATGCTTCGAAATAAACATTTAAAATTCAGGTAGAACTGGTGATTTTTAATGTTTTACGTTACTTTAAACAAGAACGTGACAATCGAGGCACTTTTGCACCCTCTAGATCGTTATACAGTTGCGAATATAAATTATTCCTTCAAAATCAACCATAAATTGTTTGTTTTAGATTACTGCTGAGGCATGTGGTATAGTGGTGAATACTGTGTTTGCGAAACGAAACGTGCATTTTAAGCTGAAAAAGAGAATAAACTACCGCAGTCCTTCAGTACAACCAGAAAACGCAACAAGCAAAGTAAATCGATGTGGATGATTATGTCAGATGCTATTAAATGAAAAATTTACGAAATGTATTCCAAAAGCAGTGGCGTAACTACACCCCTGCCAGCCCCCGCTATGCGGGGGGCCCCAAGTGCAAGAAGGCCCAAACGATAATAAACTCAACTTATTCATCTTCAACGTATTTGGCAGGTAAGAAACGGTCAAGAAAATATTGCAGATAATTCAGAAACCGCAGGTTAACGAACGTTTTCTTGATGTTACTACTAGGAACTGCTGAAATACAAGAAATAATAATTAAGATAAATACTGAACACCACCTGCAGCCTGCATCCTTTCTTCTTTCTATCCGTTCTGTCCTATTTTGTAAGGGTTAATAAACAGATGAAAGAGACTGTAAACTTTAATAACAAAGATGTCTATATTATTCTTAAGTGATAAGTTGTATAAAGTGGTAAAGCATTATTAAACGACGTATAGTAGGGTTAGTTTGGTTTGTGGGATTTTAAATAGGAATAAAAGGGCTATTGTCTGTACAGTACAGATTCACAGGATGGCAGGTAGCTTAGTAACCTTCGCTTTCTAGAAATATAATACTAGAAAGAAATTCATTTTGTGGTTTCTAGTCAGCTGGTTGCAACGTATTTGCATTAGCTGCATTATATATAACGGAAAGGAAGTAAAAAGCATTCCAGTACGTTTTACTCAATAGTGTTGTGTTCGTATTACAGGAGGTCTTTCATATTTAAACGTAAGTATTTATATCTATTTTTATTAAACTACTATTGATTTGATCATAGTTGAAGTCGCGCTGAGAAATACATATAAATAAATCTTTAAGCATTCAATAAAAATCATTTATATTTTGTTAATTAAAGCATTTAAAGCAAAGTATGTATGTGTTATTTGTAATTTCAAAAGGCTTTTAAATAATTATTACTTATCTAATTACATTATAATTAATTTCATTCAAAATTGCAGGAAATAATATACAATGAGCACTACAAGCGGCGCTGCAAAAACGAAAAAGGAAACTATTGGAAGAATCAAAGAGCAAGATTCCAAAAATAAGTTCCTTTTTTACTTCTAAAGAGTCCGAAAAACAAGAACAATCTATGAAAGAAATTGGGCTTTCGACAGTAGCATCTACTAGTTCCGCTACAGACGAACAGCAGTCGTCAACAATTTTAAAACTCTCACCCAGGGCGCAAGTACATCACATAATGACGGCCGCGATAGAAATTTGGAACTAGATACCACTACAATTACAGAGGTAAATGTGAGTAGTACTTTTCACTTAATGAACTATCTATGGATCTGACGAAAGAATATCCAACCGATTTTGCACATTTTTAAAATCAATGTTTTACAACATGACAATTTAAGAAAAGAAATAATTACGGATTGTGTAGACCAGATGGTGCGTTTCCTAAAGATAATAAAATAGAAGTTTTCAGTTCACTATTATTACTTAATAACTGCAAGCGAAAATAAAAGCAATACGTTAAACTTACCACACAATTCAAATGGGTGGTTGTGTTATTCTAAATTAAAAATTGTGTTTATTGTCAACCATGTTGGCTGTTTGCTTCAGTAAGGTCAAGTTGGACGACCGGAATTAATGATTGGCAGGGTTTATCAAAAAAAATTAAAGAGCATTTGCTTGCTCAATCTCATTTAACTTGTTGTTTTATTTACGATATGTGGAAAAAATTATACCATAGATAAGAAAGATACTCTACTATTAAAACAAGAAACTGAATTTTGGAAAAATGTTTTACACAGACTTTTCAATGTTACTTTAACACTATCCCAGCGCATGCTGTCATTTCGAGGACATAGAGAAAGTTTTTCTGATTCAAAAGACAGTTACAACGGTAATTTCTTAATTTTAGTTCATTTAATTAGTAACTATGATCCTATATTACAAAAAGTGCTTGAACGACCCAAAGGTTCAATTAAATATCTTTCCCAAAAATTCAAAACGATATTATTAATACTTTAAGCGCACACTTAAAAATATTTTATTAAATAAAATTAGATCCGCTCCTTTTTCTCAATCATAATAGACACTACACAGGATATAACTAAGATTGATCAATTAAGTAAAATTGTAAGATATATTGATTTTAAAAAGACAGCTTGGGAGAGGTAACCAAAATAGATATTTGTGAAACTTTTGTGGGTTTTACAAAAGTAGAGTCCCAATCTGCTGAAGGACTATGTAATACTATATTAAGCAATTTAACCAACATGCAATTAGATATAAATAAATGTAGAGGGCAGGGCTACGATGGAGCTAACGTTATGAGCGGTACGTATTCTGGCGTGCAAAGAGAATTTTAAACATAGAGCCTGCAGCCTTATATATGCACTGTAGTGCCCATAACTTAAATCTAGTCATAAATGATGCCGTTAAAGGTATAAAAAAATAGAATCGTTTTTCTACTTTTAGAAAACATATATACATTTTTGCTAATAGTATAGTAAGATGGAATTGGCTTTCTGTTTTAAAGAAAATTTCACACAATTGAAACGCTTAAATCCGACACGTTGGGCGGATCGAGTAAAATCTTTAGCTGCCATAAGAATTCGGTATAAAGATATAGTAATGTCTCTTAATAAAATTATTATGATATCAAAAAAACAGATGAACGAAATGACGCAAAGCAAATATTAACTAGCATGGATAATTTTAATTTTATTTTTTAAGTGTTTTTAAGTCAAATTCTAGAAGAGCTTAACAAGCTCTCACAAACTGCTCAGAGTGAAAAGGCGAATATTAATCAGATAACTCTCTTATTTCAAAAACTTTAAAATTTTTCAAGGAAACAAGAAATAACTATTCCAACATCAAGGAGGAAGCAGCGAAAGTTGCAGGGCAATGGAATATTAAACCGGAATTTATAAAAAAGGCAACCAAAAATAAAAAGCATTACGATGAATTATCCAATGATTATCGATTTAATGATGAAGAATTTAAATTTAAAATAAATGTATTTTATCGCGTAATGGATATTATAATTTCACAGCTGTCGAATCGTTTTAAATCGCTTTTTCATGTAAACGAAAAGTTTAATTTCTTAGAACCTAATGTATTTTTGAATTTAACTGCAGACGATATTTTATCTAAGGCAAAACAATTGCAAAAATTTTACTACAAAGATTTAAATGATGCTATAGGTATAGAACTTACTACACTCAAAAATAATAGACTTATTTGTGATGAATTAAAAATGTTAACGGTATCTTACAATTTTTAGAATATCTAGTACTTTCCAAATCTACAGGTTCTAGCAGTTTTCCAAACACCATAACAGCCTTAATGTTATACCTAACTTTACCCGTTAGCGTTGCAAGTGCGGAGAGATCTTTCTCAAAATTAAAATTATTAAAATTATCTTAGGAACCGCACTTCACAAGATAGATTAGACGATTTATCCTCTTAGCAGTAGAACATGACACTGCCAAAAATATGAATATAGAGGATAAAATAAACGCGTTTGCAGCAAAACATGCAAGAAAAACAAAATTTTGAATTTGATTTGGAATGTCTGCTAGCTCATAGGTTTTTTTACTGTATCAAATTTTTAGGTGTAAATAGTTTTGTGCGGCGTATAAATATGTAGATTTAATATTAATTAACTTATAAGTTTGAATTTATGTAATTTGGTTTTATAATTAATAAAGCACTTGATTAATATAGTATATGTATTTAATTCTATACTGCTTCCTTCTCTACATGTACTATAATTTAAAAATATGGCTAAATATAAGCCAGTAAAAGTAATACATTTTAAAGAGAGCCCACTTTAAAATTTTTGCGGGGGGGGCCCAAAAATCGTAGTTACGCCACTGTCCAAAAGTAATATATTTTGATTAAGGGTGTAATGGAAATCTTATATTGCAGCCCTATATTTTTAGGGCTTTCATGTTAACTGTGAAATCGTTGAAACAAGAACTTTGTTCATGTGGAATATTACCAGCAATCGGTTTTACATTTAAAATGAATGACAACCCTAACATGATCGTTATAATAGATACCAATCTTGTTATTTGTAAATGATTAATCTCCAAATGGTTCAGTTATTTTCGTATGTACACAAACATTTACTTTTTTAATATATTTCTAAAAAATGCGTATACTGTATGATATACATATGTATTTCAGCAACACTACTGAAATTGTAGGTCAGAAAAATATTTGCCAAATAAATTTCCGTTTATTATAGTTGCAGCAACCACAAGATTTATTTCATAATGTACATTTGAGTTGTTCACATTTATTATATAATAAAAGATTTAGTTTGAAGTATCTGGACTGGCCAGTGACCACTATGCACAAGAGTTATTACACTTCGTACGTTAAAGTATGACCTTTAGAAAATGACAGTTGTCATTGGCAACTTTTACCTTAAAATCGCAAACATTTCTCATCCTTACAGTGTAAATATGCTGACTTGAACGTTGAAATTTCTTCTGAAAAGTGGTATTACATTAGTGATTCCCTTGTCTCAAAAGCGTCTGAAAGTAAGGTACTTCAGGCACAAGCATATTTATGAATGAATTTAATAATGTATCCAATACACTTGTGATATTGTCTAAAAGTTTTATATATTTTAAACATACGTTTTATATAAATATACAAAACCATCTGCTAACTTCCTTAACCGTAAACCGAGTTAACAATGACAGCTGAATAAAATAACTGCACCAAGTTAGGACATATATAATTAATAATTTAGTTCATAAGATTTTTAGGGATGAGTTATACTTCAGTTTACCATAACCAAACAAATTATATTCTTAGCCTAAAATCGAACGAGAATTTTGCTGATTCATATTAGTTTTGCTCATGAACTTGTTAGATTAGACACAAAGAAAAACGTTTCTATCCCAATGGTAACAATTATGTTTTGACATTCATATTATTATCTGTATCAGTGACAAACATCTTTTTGTAAGAGCGATAGTTCGAATTCACTTTGGAATTTGTTTGGCTTTTTGGTTACTAATTGTCTGGCAAAAGTCACAATTTTTATGTACACGCCGCGCTTATCGACATCATTTCAATGTACCGCCTAATCAGCCTGTTCCGTCAGATAACGCGATGCGAACGATTTTGAGTAAACAGAATCGACGTGGGATTGCAAGAACAGCTCGAATTCCTGAAAGCGTCGAAGTTGTCGATAGGCGGCGCAACCAAACCTACTTTGAATGGCCAATACCATGCAAAAGGGACAGACAAGCGAGAAGGATTCTTCATCAAATCTTCGGTTTCGTTCTTACAAAATTTAGATGGTGCAATCTCTTAATTCGGATGATTAAAAACAGCGAATCCGATTTTGTCAGAATATGTACAAGAGGCTTGAAAAAAATAAAGACCACGCGAACACCTTATAGATGAGCAACGAGATGCGCCTTCCACCTCTTTAGTTTTATGAATAAACAAAATTTCAGATATCGGGCGAAGAAAAATCCAAGTTTACTTCACGAAACCCTGCTTCATTCTTAAAAAGGTACAATGTGGTGCGCGATGTCATCAAATGGACTCATTTATCCATGTTTTTTAGAAGATGACGCTCAAAGAGGTGACGGTTAATTTTGAGCGATACGTAACTTTCTCACACCACAACTCGTCCATTTTCCAGCAAAATGGGGTAACAAGTCACACTGTAAGAATTTCAATGAATGCTCTGAATGCATTGATCCAAGACTGCATCATTTCTCAAAACAGGGTTATTCCTTGACTTCTCGATCTCCCGATTTATCAGTGAACGACCTTTTCTTATGGGGGTAGCTAAAAACAAAAAGTGTTCAAGGTTGATCCACCCCTAGCTATTCAAGTCCTCAAAAAGCGCATTCAGGACGCAATTAAAACAATACTAACCAATGCTCCAAGAGGCCATACAAAACTTCCAGGTTCGATTCCAAGAATGTATAAATTTAAACAAAGGACATTTGGAGGACGTAGTATTTGGAAAACAATTTTTTATTGTACTTCAAATGGCTATTCTTGTACTTGTTAAATAAAAGTAATGCATTATATTAGTTACTCGCGTACCTGAATAGAGGGCGTACTAGGTTTAACAGAATTTACAAATAAGATGGCATAATTTACTTTTCCAATTAACAAAGTAAATTAATTAATAGCTTTGCTTACCTTCTAAATTAATGCATATTAGCAAGCTGGGTAACAGATAATTGTTCTTTATATCAGGGTTGTACGTTGTGGAGGCGGATTGCCGATTTAGCCCATATTCTTTCTGGTGAAGCTCATTGGTTTTCTACAACATGTACGGGAACACAGGACAAAGGTACGATAACGAACTTGGTATAGGAATCGACGGGTAAAAACTCCACTACGTAATCTATAATGTACTACTTCCGCACAAGCAGTTAAAGATAAGTCACGTCAGGAATGAATCATGGCGGCTTCTTTCCAACTTGTAAATCACGACTCTTCATCGTTTGCCGTCTCCGATTGGCCGAGAAGGCGATATACATATATATATATATATATATATATATATATATATATATACATTTATAGGGAAATTTAGGGAAAACGGATGAATATTAGAGTATTTTTATATTTAATAATTGAAATGTTAAGATCTCAGGAAGGAAGAAAGCTTCAAAGCAAATAGAAGTTCAAGGATACGCATAATTAACCATAAGTTATTTTAATTAAACACATATAAACAAAAGGGAGCGTGCTGTGTAAGAAAATCAATAATCCCAAGGCAATTGTATTCATTGTAAAAGCCAACGTCAGTTTTATCAGATACGAAGAAGTAGAAGGTCTAGGAATTGTTATGTTCCAAACGGTCGATAATTAACAGAACCACCTGCTTTTTAAAGGTTACGTTCAAAGAAATCGAGCGTATGTTAAGATAGGATTTCATAGAAATTATTTTCAACCGTCAGTTTGGTATAAACAACTAGGATAACAAGCATCTTAAGGAGTGAGGGAAATGATCAATCAGTAATATACAACAGATAGAGACAGATATAAAACAAGCAAGGAATTGAAATGCACGTACAATATACACGTGGAGTTGAGATAAGATGTCAACAATATCGATTTTCTGTAACTCAAGTGGGGTTTTGAACGAGACAGCAAACATGCATAAGACAAAGCTCTAAGAGCTTAGGTGGAGTTTGTGACGGTAGAGAATTTTGCCAATGGTTGAAAGCAGACAGTTTTCCAAACGTACGCACACTCGAATGTTGAAAGTGAATTCGGGGTATACAGCACATAGGACGGAGCAAATTTTACGAATTTAAAGACGGTTATATTCAAAATTTTTGAAAATAAGCTTTTCAAAGGAAACGCGTCCACGAGGGGGTTTTAGAAAGCATATAAATACCCTAGCTAGACTATTAAGGCTCTCTTCTCTTTTACTTTCCTTTACGTCGATAAAGCACTGAATGCCGATTCAGACCACCATAACAGTAAAGCTTTTTGTGAGTATTTTATGTATGTGATTATGTTACCGTAAATATAGTGGTTGTAAGTATAAAACAGTAGTTGCGGACCTCAAATTATTGACGTGAAGTACGAGCAGTGCGTATTAAATTAATAAAGGTCCGGCTACTACAACGCAAAAATCATTAAATGGAAGCATGTTATATGGGGGAAGCACCACAAGTAATCAAGTTTATATGCATGATATATGGAATGGTACTGTGAGACGAGGCGCATAGCTTGAAGAGGTATCAGATGGTAGAGGCCTGTGGATCCGCTGAGCAGCACAGTAAATCGAAACAACGCCGAGGGGTGTTCTGGCACTCATCTCCGACGGGAAAGAAGCCTGAAGAATTCTCCAGGTACTTTATTTGAAATTTCTGTTGTTTTATAAACATTTGTGAAATTGTGTGCTGTGTGGTTGATTTATATTTTTGGTGGCATATTTATGGGTGTAGAAACTTGTAAAAGATACATGTACTGGACAATTTATTGATGTTGAATATTGAAAAAGGGTGTATTTAGAACATCCAAAATTTTATTCAGGATAAAAATTGAATTGTAAAGGGTAAACGGGTCTGTAAAATTTTGTTTTAATTTATGCAAGGTTTAAAAGGCATATACAGACTAAACTTGGTTATAATGAGCTCACCATACTCCAGTGTGAAGTCAATTTAGGGTAACATGTGGGGCTCATCTACTCATATCTCATTGAATTTGTTTAAAAATCATTAGAAAAATCAAGGACTTTAAAAACATACCATAATTTGAGTTTTATAATTATTGTATCAAACTGTTTTAACACATGTGAATATAATTTATCTGTTAATAGGTGTAAATAAAAGGTTGCATGGTTGTGGTAGCTTTATTGAATGGTGTGCGAGTGTGAAAGAGGTATGTCTGTAAATTTAGGTATTCGAGAAGAGGCACAGCTGAGCTAGCCAGGGAAGCACAGGAGTTTAAAGGCGAAATAAAAGGGTAAGGAATTTTTTTGAAATTTTTGAATTTTTGAAAATTTAATGTTGACCCTGGTGAGGCACAAGTTTTGAATAAAGAATTCAGAGACTGTCGCGACTTCCACAGCAATTTTATGACGCCCAATTCGTGGGGCTCGTATGATTTAGGTGAAGGATCGATGTAAAAGCTTCATTCCCGAATTTTTATAAGTTCCACGGCAATATATATATATATATATATATATATATATATATATATATATACATATATCAATTACGAACCATGGGGAATTATATTTAAATTTCTTTTCCTGTGGTATAACACAATGATAATACTTCGTCTAAAAAATCCCAAAAATAATTCACACCACCGATTTCCTAACTCTATTACACACACATGCGTAATATACCTAAATTAATCATACAAAAAATTTCCTACAATTAATATTTTCCAAAATCTTTATATTCATTATTTACAAAATAATTAAATTTTGAAATCGTTCAGTTTCATTGTAAGACCAAGTAAATTTTGCTAGTAAACGCACAGAATACACAGATGATTAGTAATAAACAGCAAGTGGAGATTTAGATAACATCTATCGCTATGCTTACAAAAAAATTAATCGTCTACAAATAGTGATCGAGCTAGTGTTAATGTAAACAAGACTAAATATTTGTGCTTGCGAAGAACAATTATTAATTAGACTTGTATTTATTGGAAATATAAAGATCAATTACAGAATTTGTTACAATGCATTCAATGTAGATCAGTGGAGTAACCTATAAGTTGAACAAAAACTGTATATCATTTTTAGTGTTTTTAATCTCTTAACTTTCATTGTTTTACCCAGTTTATATATGTTACTTGAATAATTAAAGTTCGGAAATGTAAAGCAAATATGATGTGGACATGGGGTTAAAGGTAAGCTCCTAGATGTGCCCCGAACGTGCATCATTTGGTTTCTCACGTTTACTTCAAATATATCTTTTCTCTTTTTCACAAATGCTCATTTTCGTTTCCAATCCATCTTCGTTTGCTGTCTCATATACAATAACCTAAATAAGAAATACTATAAAGTTGCAATTAAAATACATTTAATCATATTACTCTACTCATCCTACTTCACGTTTACATAAAGTCAAATGAACGGTAATTTCTCTGATCATTAGAAGGAAGTTGTTTATTAACATTAACATGCCCATTGAACATTAATCAAAACAAACATTTTCTAAATTAAAATATTACTCCCGTTTAAGCTAATTCAGAAAATAATTCCATTTAATTATGTTGAAGTTGATGAAATATTGGTGTATTTAGAAAAGATACGACAGGGGTGATTTTATGAGAATGTGCACGCACTGTATGGCGTCTCACGAAAATTATAAATACGGTGCTCCTGTCATTTATTGAACGTCAAGTGCTGTAAATGTTTTTAAAAAATGGTTTTAATACTAATCATTTGGTAATTCTAAAACTGCATGGATTTGGATTTTATTTTCAGTAGTAAATTGATGTGCCAGTGATTACGTAACCAAAATAAAAAGAAAAAATAGCTTACAGTTGTATAATTTCTTCTTCCTGTACTGAACCGGTTTGATCCTTAGTTCTTGAGATACAAAGCTAAGATCTTGGTGGTCTGATTTCATGCATTATCGCCTAGTGGTTTGAGAAGATCTCGTCCGACGACTTGAAGTACAAGAACTAGAAGCTGAATCATGCATCGATGTGCATTAATTATATATCAGGCTGCCAACTTTTGACCTCGTAACACCTGGTTTCGTATGTTTGTTTCAGAATCGCAGATTTCTAAAAATATTATATACCAGCTTGGTTATTTTAAATTCCACTCATTGTATACCACAAAGAACTGGAGATATGCCGCAGAACAATAATTTTATCGTGAATGTTTAATTATATGCCCCTGCCTCAGGGTGTTAATATAAACATGATGTTGCCCTGTCGGTTTCCAACAATAACATAGATACTCAGTTGATACGCTTTCCGATATGCTAGCTTGTTTAGAGGCTGTGCCGTTCATTAACTGTATACCTGCGAAATAACTAGAAAGTGCTAACCTATAAATTACACGTTTGTGTCATGATAAAAAAATTGGCTAATCGATAAAGCTTCTTTTGCTAATATATATATATATATATATATATATATATATATATATATATATATATATATATATATATATATATAAGATAAATTCCACTTAATTAAATTACGGCATGATTCATAATTGCTAACACGCTATAATGTCTTTTAAATTAAAATTCTTCAAAAGCTCTCTAAGACTCTTCATCTCCCTAATCTAACAATTGCTCTTTAAATTCTAAAACAAACAAGAAATTAATTATTAACCTATTATTTCAACACTGCATGTTCAACCCTAAAATCTTTCAAAAGTACACCTTGATTGATTTCTCATAAGTAAAATTTGCAATTTTAATTATATGAATAGGATGTACGTATATTAAAGTCTTGCACAAACTTTTATTCTTAATATAAACAAGTAGCAAATATAAATTTTATACAAAAAGACGTTCTGATATCCGTTTAACTGGTTGTTGGCTCGACGTAAACTCCACTTCCTAATATTGCTACTTTGTACGAAAAAGATTTTGTTTCTTCGTATTTTATACTGTAAATTCAGTGTTCATTTTGGGTAATCCAGTGAAATTTATGATGTGGTTATCCAGCGATATAAGTGAGGCAACCTAAGAGTACTAATATTTGTGGAAGTAAAAATTCACTTAAATAACTGTACCTATAGTAGTGAAAAATGTGTCTGCTTAACTCAAAATAATGAACTGTCAAATATTATACTAATATTAATAAAATATTTATCCGTGTTTATAGCTTGATCTTATATATCTTTACCGATACTAAGCAGTTTTTTGCCACAGTAAACAACCGGGAGCACTACTATGAGAAAATATAACATTTTGCTATCTTACGCAGTTTTATCATCTTTGCGTCCATGTATATTCCCTCAAGTCGACGGGGCGAAATGTACTACGAAACAAACGTGTCCAACTCTATTATAAAAGGCTATAGCAACACTAAATTAGTTATTTTTAAGGAATGTAATATATAATGCTTGGAAATTGAATATTTTTGAACACGTTTGATACTTTTGAATGTTTTTGTAAATGCAAATCATTAATTAATAGGAAATGAATTAATTAATTAAAGGCAGCTTTTAATTTCATTTCGCGTTTTGAATAATTTGAACTTTATTAATTATGAAACATTTTGGTTTTGATACGTGTTTTAAACTAGTTTAAAGTTGCATATAATTTGAAAATGTTATTGAAAAACGTTGTTGCTTAGTAACGATATACAGAGCATATTAGTTTTTTTTATATAAATTTTAGTATAAAGCTAAACTTTTCTATTCAATTCAAATTTATTCTTCCTTATAGTCGGAATCTTGATAAACATTAGTGAACGACGTATTCTCACTTAATGTGCGTTTTTGTTCTGCATTTCCCTATATTTATTCTGTCCGCGAAGATAGGTCTTAGTCTCATCATAAAATTATTAAAAATTTCAATATTTTACTTAATGATACGAAAAATATAATATATAGAAACTCATAAAGAAATAAAATATATAGCATAACCAATAACAACCAAATCAAAACCGTTTCTTCATTACACAATAAACTTAAAATTAGGAAAGTTATATTAAACCAAAAATGAATTCAAAACCGAGTGAAACACTCCGAAGAATGAATTTTACATAAAAATTATTAAGTAATTAAAATGCATAATAACTAAACAAATGCGAAAATTAATGAATAATTTTGCCTGGCATGGGGAAAGTAATACGAGCATAGGGAACGAAAATCAATATAAATTGTTGGTTATTTTGCAAAAAGAAAAGCCCGTGACCGGTTTCACTGTTCTTGCAGATCATCAGACGGACGCATCTCTTTTTGCAAAACAACCAACTAAGTTCTGGCATAATACACAAATTAAGGAGTATTTATGGTGCAAATGCTTCTCGTGCGCCTTCTATTCTCGAATATAGGCAACTAACATCGATGACTGTTTTCAGTCTCCGACGTGATAGAGTAGATGGCATTGCCATAGAAAATTTTAATAGCGTGTCAAAAGACAAGATGAAAAATGAAATAACCAAATGACCTGTTACCTACTTAACACTAGCGGACCTTCTAAGAAGATACTGCATCCAGTGCTAAACGAGGAAGTTGGTCGACGGCAACCAATGCGTTTCCAATTAAATATTAAAGAATAATTTTGCCTGGCATAGGGAAAGTAATACCAGCATTAGGAACGAAAATCAATATAAATTGTTGGTTATTTTGCAAAAAGAAAAGCCCGTGACCGGTTTCACTGTTCTTGCAGATCATCAGACGGACGCATTTCTTTTTGCAAAACAACCAACTAAGTTCTGGCATAATACACAAATTAAGGTGTATTTATGGTGCAAATGCTTCTCGTGCGCCCTCTATACTCGACTATAAGCAACCAACATCGGTGACTGTTTCGTTCCCTATGCTCGTATTACTTTCCACATGCCAGGCAAAATTATTCATTAATATTTAATTGGAAACGCATTGGTTTCCGTCGACCAACTTCCTCGTATAGCATTGGATGCAGCATCTTCTTAGAAAGTCCGCCAGTGTTACGTAGGTAACATGTCATTTGTTCATTTCATTTTTCATCTTGTCTTTTGACTCGCTATTAAAATTTTGTCTGGCAATGCCATCTACATTATCAGGTCAGTGACTAGAAACAGTCATCGATGTTAGTTGCTTATATTCGAGTATGGAGGGCGCATGAAAAGCATTTGCCCTATAAATACACCTTAATTTGTGTATTATGCCAGAACTTAGTTGGTTGTTTTGCAAAAAGAGATGCGTCCATCTGATGAGCTGCAAGAACAGTGAAACCGGTCACGGGCTTTTCTTTTTGCAAAATAACCAACAATTTATATTGATTTTCGTTTCCTAAGCGTATTACTTTCCCCATTTCGGGTAAAATTATTCATTAATATTTAATTGGTAACGCATTGGTTTCCGTCGGCCAACTTTCTCGTTTAGCAATGGGTGAAGTATCTTCTTAGAAGGTCCGCCAGTGTTAAGTAGGTAACAGGTTATTTGTTTATTTCATTAAACAATTGCAGTTCTATAGATAATACAAAAAGTTATACTAAGCATGTTCGTATGCTTCCAAACTTGACATTACTCAAAAAAGACTATTTATGTAAATATGTCTTAAAAGTTATATTTAATTAACAAAAAAATGCTTTCTGCTAATACAGGTTCCCAATTTAATTAATAAAATCCGCCATATAAGTTTTGAAAGCTTCGTTTAAATTTACAACTCGTATAATCCAATTGAATTACAGGTTAGTTGCAAAAAAATATAGAAAAGTAAAAATGTGTAGACTCTCTGATTATCATATAATTTAGTAGTAAAACGTATCAAAAAGGCATACATTTTCAATATGACGTAAACTAATTCTATGTTAGAAGTAGTAAGAAAAAGTCGTACAAAGATACATGGATCACCCACTATCCATCCCGTCAACTACTATCTGCTATTACTCTAATTTCTGGACTAAAAAATAAATAGCATATTAAACAAATCCACCCATACACTGGGTAGTTTGATCAGTTGTCTTTCTGGTGATAATCTATTATACTCTCATGCGCTGAGATTATTTATTATTAATATACAACCGAGTGATACTATGACGTATTAAGGCCAAATTCCAATAAGCACAAAACATTAGCAGCATCGTCGCTGTATTTACTTCACAATGGAAGCTGTTGCAATCTCCCCTTCGCATGTTCAACTCCACCCAATAGCACTCATCAGTAGCATCATTGCTCCATCCACTTCATAATAGAAGCCGCTACAATCAAACTTCAGGAGATTGGTAAGCAGAGTTAGGCGACAAACCAAAGTCCCTCATCTGTTGTTACCGATCAAGGACATCTTTGTTCCAAACACCTACACCTTCCAAGATTTTCTTGAACATCAGGCGCCTTATCTCGGAGTTTAACTCGCGCGTTGATTATTGAACAATCAAGCTACTTTAAATTTGCTCAAATATGTTGCTTTTCGCAACCTGTATTATAAGTATGTACATAAATTATTCGTTTATTGACTTTGTAAATAAAGTATTCATTCATAAAGCGATTGTCTTTTGTCCTAGTCATGCATAGCCACAGAATACATAATCATGAATAACTATGAAGAAATGATAAATTAGTGTGTGAAGTATCAGAACGCCTTTTTTAGAATCGTAAAATTAAACTACCTTATACACTTAAGAGCTCATCACAGCAGGTTACCTACCATCTGCTGTAAAAGCGCGGGTAGGAGTGAGGTAGCATAGGGCGGGACGAAATGTGGAGATGTAGATATTCGTTAGAAAAGGATATGATGTTTAATACTCCGCCTACTTGGTTTATGAAGTGTCAGGGAGCAAATATAGATGGCAGTGTTGTGGACTTATTAGTCCAGTTATAAACCACACAGATATTTTAATTATACATATTATCTAACATTTATAACTAGTGAAAACCTTTGAAATTCCGATATGTAATGTAAAAAAAATTATTAGGGAACAGGAAATTGCAAGATTCAACATTCCTACATTTGCATCGCACAGTTATTTTACAATTTCTAATATGAAATTGACAAAGCTGTTATATTAATTAATTGGTCAATAAATGGAAAATCAGAATAATGGTTTAAACGTATCTCTAATAAAAAATTATTAGGTAAAGTGTCAAGTGGGTTTTGATTAGTTTGTGAAAAGCTACAGATATTGGTTTGGTTTCTTTTCTTATCACATCTGCGTTTCCCCTATCATTTTCTAACGACGAAATAATAAACAAAGTGTACTGAATCGGACACAGTAAACATTCCTCTAGTAGAATAAAAATGCATGTCTTGCATTTTTAAGTAGTTCAAAGTTTGTTTTGCTTTTATTTATTTACGTTTTGCATGCAGCTTTTACGTATATTACAGAAGTTTGAGGGTACACATCTTAGAATTTTTATTACATTATTTCTTATTACTACACAAGCCTAAATATTAGCGAATTATTACTGGTGACTTTTTAACTTTATTCCGAAACAATTGAACTTGACTTAAAAATTAAACAATTCTGTGTTTATCCTTTTTTACAAGTCTTACACTACTCAAACTGGGGGAATACCTACTTCACTAAATAGGAAACCGAATAAAAATTTATATAAATCCAAGGTATATGAAGAACTCATTTCTATAATTACGAGACGCTAAATAATATCCATGATGAAAGTTATAAATAGATTTGCGAGCGATTACGACTATAGTCGAAAACTCTCATTAGGTTAGTTTGATCTCAATAGATGTTTGTTGTGTTAGTTTTATATAGCATGTATTCAAACCATTTCTGTTTTACGACATGGAAGTTCTGAATTTTTCCACAGCAGCACATTGTAGGTGCATTTTTCTAAAAAATACTAATATTTGATTTATTCGATAAATAAACTGAATTGGAGTGTGCAATTTTGATGAAAATTCATAAAAATTATTCACACATTTGGAAAAGTTACTGGTTTTGTTTAAATCGCTCTATTATCAGCAAAAAAAATTTTTTTTCAGTTAAAAAAAACTTAAATGACTTTCCCACATAGACAATTATTTTATAAGTAACTTTTATTAAAACCGTTTTTAATTTGGGTGCCTGATAGAAGAGAAATTTGGATCTTTAGACATTTGAAGATGGCCGCTACTGTGATGAGCTCTTAACATCAGTTTCTTTCAAAAAGCATTATTTTTGCGTTCTGTTTATGCGTCCAATTTTGCTACCGAACCGTGACTCCTTAATATAAAGAGATAATTTAAGCATGATCTCATAAAATTTAGAAGGTTTTGGAATAATTATAGTTAAGCTATGTAAACTGTACGATCCGACAGTTAGTCAGTCTGAATATTAATCCATGAGGAGATATGCAACTTTGTAAACAATTGTGAATAATCAGCTTATATCGGACCAAAAAAAGAATGGTAAACTTAAGTTACTTACAATATTTAATTACTAAATATGATAGTTAATTTATTTTACGAAAGTGGTTTTAGTGTGTTCTTAGTTGGCGTACCTTTTGAAATTAAGTTATTTAGTATCATATTTGATTTGGATAAGTTTGGACCATCTTGCAATAGCGAAGCTCGGTAAGAGATTTTTATTCTTCAAGTGTCCGAGTCCTAGCGCCCTTTCGCGAGAAAGCTTTCAGACGTCCCAAATCACTTGCGATTGTTTACGGCGCCTCTTTGGCATTGCTCTCGATACTGAAAGGCAAAATACGGATCTTTATACTGTTTAATATAAGCCTGATTATTCACAATTTTTTACAGAACCTATTGTACTAAAATTCCGCTACAGAGATCACTGGCGATAATTACTAACAATGTTTACTAACACTAAGGTCATTCATTGCATGACAATTACACTATATTTATTACCAAATTCAATTGCGTAATTTATCTAAATAGGCACTAATTTGTATGGACATTTAGAGTATTTATTTTAATAATTGCTTCGATAATTTGTTTCGTACGGTTTATATACCTAACTATAAAACATCCACATTATACCAGAAATTACGAGGTAGTTCCATATTCATCTCTTTTGTTTGCTTTATACTGGTGCTTCAAATATACCCGTGTAGCTGTCGATCATACCATATTTAGCTTATAGCTTTATCTCGTCCTATTCTAGATTGTTAGACATAATTGATACACTATCATTTTGCACCTCCTCATTCTATTACGCATTCAATTCAAGTAACATGATATGGTCAAAGTATTCAATTGGTAACCACTAAAATTCTGATCCTGACCTACTAACTTCATATTGTAAATTTTAGTAAATATATATATATATATATATATATATATATATATATATATATATAATCTTCAAGTTTTATTTGCTGATAAATATTAATTTAAAATTATATAAAGAGTAGACTTCCATAATTGCTGCAATCCTCAATAAATTATATAATTTTAAATATATATATATATATATATATATATATATATATATATATATATAATAAACTACTATCAATGTCAAACACTTATACTACGAGAAGGGTTTAAACATTTGTGACGTCTACATAGCAGCTATCAAACTCATTGTAAATTCATTATCAAAATTAAGTAATGGCCATAATTTTTATCCAAACAAACCGGTCTTGTGATTAAACTACTAATAACAAATTTATGACTAATTAGTATTTAAAAAAAACATTTCCGAGCAAAAGAATACTTAAATGTTATAATTGCTCGTTACTCCCAGACTTTTTTTCCATTAAACGACTCAATTCGGATAGGTTTTGGTATTAGTTGCGTCGATCTCAACCCATCTATTTTGAAACAAATTTCAACTGTAAACCTTGACCCTACGTAAAATGAGAAACAATACATTTGTACCGCTTTATACTTCGCCTAACGCGTTTATCTACCCCTTCGATTAGGAATTCGAAGCTTTATACACTCTATAAAGTTTTACGAATATTATTCTATTAGTATAAAAAGGATATGTTAACGGAAATGAAATGTAAAAAAAGATTTAATATTGATTACGACGTTACGATATTATCATAAATACTATATACATTTCGCTTTGAATGAAATTCTCCCTCCGAGAATAAAGTTTACTGTGGGCATGCTAATAAGTGTTGTTATAGACAAAGAACAAAAGAATGATGATTCGCGGTGTTTCACCTTTTATCTTCCGTCAAATAAGCTTACATAAAACAGTTCCGCCGTTTAAGAACTGCCGCGATCTCGGTAGATTGGCAAGCTCTTCATTCGCTGCCACGAAAAGCTACCCTTCTTTATATTTTCTTCCGAGTCGTCTCATCCCTCTGAACGCGCTCGCTCACTAATTGCACATTCTTGGCATAGTTTCGAGCCGCACCCTCATCCCCTTTAAGGGACGCCTCTATTCTACGCTACCACGCTCTGGCGCCTTTTATACTGATACCATTAAGGATTATGAATGATTTAAACAAATGGTATTTAAGTTTGAATACGCATTAAATTGAGCTTATAACAGGCGGTTAGATGTTTATCAAAATGAAGGTATTCTAGAATATCGATGATAAGTGACAGGAAATTTTATAGAAAAGTTAGGATTGAGCTGAAAACAAACTGATTAACTTAATGTTATGGAATGGTTCGATGATTAAGAAATAGTTGGAATAATTTTACAAGTTAAATGCACAAGAAATATAATACTTGTGAATGTCAATGCTTTAACAAACGTCTGAAATCATTGTCTTCCCAAACTTTTCATAAATTTATATCGAATAAGTTTTTCAATTAACCTAGTTTTCTATAACTACAATTTCATTGAATTTGCATATTTATTTTTCAACATTTTTCGATCTAGTACATGGCTTGTTTGTCATTCTCAATCACCTAAAGTTCCAGTACAAGGAGGTTACATGCACCCGATTCGATTAAAATATAGTTGAAAAATTTTTCATGTAACAAGTTCGTAAACACAATCCCCCCAGCAAGTCTCATATTTACGGACGAGGGGTAAGCCGCATCTGAAGTATTAGATGGATCTATCAAAGCTATTTGCAGACGATTTACTTACAAAATTTTTTTTTATAATAAACTCCCCAAATTGGCACAATTATTATGTTTAGGAAAGTAAATAATAATTAATATTACAATAAATTGTACTATAAAAAACAACTTAACACCAAAAAAAACAATTTACACTATTCAAAAGTTTTTAAAGAACAATCAATATATCCGTTGTTGGCAGTCTGCACGTCAAATTGTTCAGAGCTGGTAGAATACGCCAATGGATACAATGATAGTTGTAATATTCGTGCACTTTTGTTTAATAAAGATGATGAAGGCAATTACAAAACAGTAAATGCAATGTTACAAGTGTTTTTTGTGACGATACCAAAGAAAAATCTTGACCTAGTAGAAAACTGTTGCGGCCTCGAGCATTGAAAACTTCTAGCCAGTGACAGCAACACATATCTGAAATTAGTTTATCGATTTAATTTTAAAACAAAAGGTTGTAAATGTTTGCCATACTTGTAGCATATCCAATTTATGCTCAACGACGTTGAAGTCTGAAGATACATGAGACGATGGTAAAAACGGAAAATTTCATTTATCCAACCAGTGTTGCACCTGTCGGGTTATGTGCGTATGAGCATTATCCTTCTCTTGCAGTAGGCTCGGTCTAGCAGCACATATAAATGTTCACACAAAAAATTCAAGCGGATAAAGAGCTAGAATCACGTTCCTTTTTATAACAACGAAGTTCATTCTATGATATAACATAATATCCATTTCATCATGGTCCTCTGAAGTGCTCAGCTTCTTTTGCTGTTACACTTGACAACAACTCTTAATTGTCTACTATCCGACTGACATCCAAACCGAGATTCGTCTATGTATAGCAGTGCCTATCCTAAAGGTTTGCGCGCCTTCATGTACATACTTATTTTAAGCTCCAAAGGCATTTAATAAGAATAACACACTGAAATATTTTTAAAGAAAATATAAACGCATTACAAGCAAAACATGACTTTCGCGATTTTCTCTACGAAAACTCCAAAATGATGTCCATATAATGAATTTCTTCTGCAATTTCATGTTCGATTGCAATTGTAGTAAATCATGATATATATTCTTCAATACAAATCATCATCATCATTAGGTCTTCAGTCTTGGAACTGGAAAAACGCGTACCTCCTTTCAGCTCTAGGAAAGTTTCGAAACCCAACGCTTACAAAAATTAGTTACGTAGAGACTAGATCTAAGAGGTAATGGCATTTGGTCACCTGAAAAGTAAACTAAATCCTCTAAAATCCCGTCGGTACTTCAATCATCTTAACGACGATCATCATTAGGTTTTCAATCCTGGAACTGGTTAAACGCGTAACTCTATTGTTTCCTATTCTGAGCTAACCTACACATTACAAAACCAGTACCCGTAGTTGTTTACAGTAACCATCAGGTTTAAGTACAATAATTTGTTTCACTATTAGGTTTACCGTTTTGGAACTGGTTGGACACGTATCTCCAATAGTTTTCTATTTTGAGCTAACTTACACATTTTCTCGAAATTCACACAGCCTACATCTTTCACTATCTGTGTGCAATAGTCTACTTTGGGTCTACTTTTACCTCTCTTTCTTCCTTTCCTTGCTTCTAATACATCCCGCAAATTACCCTTATGCCTTAGAACGTATCCTATCATCTGATCTCTCCTACTTTTTCTATTTTCCACATACTTCTTTCTTCCTCTACTATTTCTAGAATCTTTTTGTTTTTAAGTTTGCCTGTTCATGATATCTTCATTATATGTCTGTAGACGACTATTCAAAGGCCTGTGCTTTTTTCGTTCTTGCTTCTCCTACTTTCCACGTTTAACAGCCGTACAGTGCAGTGCTGTGCTCTACACATATGCTTTTAACAATTTTTCCTTGTTTCTATGTTCGTTGTTTTCGAACATAGAGGACGATTTTACTTGTTTAATGCAGCACGGCCTTTTATATCACTGCACTTTTCCCCTCTTGCGTTACCTGGTTTTCTACGTAGCGGAAACCCTTAACCTCTTATAAATTTTCGTTTGCAATTTTTTATTCTGTTTTTTTACTTATTTTCCTCCTTTAACTACTAGTACTTTAGTTTTATTTTTGTTGACTTTAATACTGTATCTCTCATTTCAATAAGAGCTACATAACGACTGAACGGTTCCTTTACCAGCCCGTCTGCGACGGTTGTAGCTTCCTGGCTTGATACAGAATACGCTTCTGTCCACCTCGTAAAATAGTCCATGGCTACCAAGATGTACTTATCCCCGGAGTAGGTCCCAGTCTCTACCTACAAGGAATCCCATTGTACCCAGTACGACATCAAGGTACTACTCAACGAACTAATTTTCGGCCAAGATGGGCGTTCTTTTCTAGTTTTCCAACCCAGAATAACGCCTAGGTCTCTATCATTCTCTTATTCAGTCCGCAATTGTACTGACTGCTAATCGCCGTTAATTACTGTACTTCGACCAAGAAGATCACATTTTACACGCGCGACGCAAACGACAATTTACGGGCAGAATCCGTGCAGGTCAATTTTCACCCCGGTCCGTCGTCCCCCTTTATTAATTTCGACTTCTCATGTTCTTTCTTGAGCCGCTTACATCGGTTCTGCCTGTGCCTAAATCCGCGGTTCTGGCGTTTTGGTCCCTTTTATCAGACTGTTGGTCACGTAGTAATCACCGTATCACTTCCTCCACCCTCTCTTGGCTCCGTTCCTCTCCAGAGCGGCCTATCTTACCACAGATTAAATACGTCGCCCGCATTTCAGCCTCAAACTCTAAAGCATAAGTCAACGTATCACGTAAAGTTTTCGGCTGGGTCAGTTACAGTGATTGCTCAATCTCCCCGTCGCCTATCCAGCAACGAAGATCTGCACTAGCACAAGTTAAAGAAAACTACCTAGTGCTGTTGGGTAAGCTAGTTTCATCAAACGAGCAATATGTTTTAAACTCCTGTAAATTTTTGTTAGTCTTTTAGTAACGATGCTAAACTTGAGCGTGGTATATTTGATGAAGATGAGAATCGACGTACCTCATTTTTAGCCTTAGTGTTAAGGCCCCCGTAGGTACTTTGCTCATGCTCTGGTATGTTCTGCAGTATATTCAAGTTCTTCAAATAGATGTAAATACTTATAATGTACGGCTAGTGTAAACTCTTGCCTAGGTATAGTCCACAACAATAAATTAATTTATCTATCTATCTGGCGCTTGTATTTGTTAGCGAATTAATCCGTTCCTCCATTCTCAGCACTTATTTTTCCATATATGCAAGTTTTCTAACAATTTTTATATAAAAATCTTGCTTCTAGTTCTTGCGAGCTTTCTAATAAATTATCTGAAATCTTCGTTTCTAATTTCTGCAAACCGCCGGAAAACTTGGCTTTCAGTTTCTGCAGGCTCTCTGAAAGTTTCACTTCAAGTTTTCCCGCGGATTAAGCATTTTCTTTTATAAATTCCTCTTTCAGTTGCTCATCGACTTTCACATTTTGATTTAATTTTTCTGTACAACTCGTGTTACTTTCTTCTAAAAACTCTCCCAACAATTTATTTTCTATTAATCGCTAACAGTACAAGTATATCTTCGTAACACTGCGATGCTATCTTTTAAATTACTATCGAAACACTATAATTAGCTATCCAAGCACTAACTATTAGTTTATAGAAACATTATAGTAATTTATATCAACAGTAATTTATATAATATATTTCTAAGCTTTAAACTAGAACATCTTGTAATCAAAGCTTCAATCAGAATTAACCTCCAATATTCCTGTCCGCAATTTGTTGCGGTATTCGGTGCAGGTGATTTTCTTTGCTTACTTTACTTTTCTTTCTTGCTGTACGGAACACCGTAACATAAAATTTGTTGGAGACATATCAGATGTTTAAGCTGCTCAGATTGTACGACGATTTTCCAAACGTCCTGGGAATCGGCAGTGATAGAAGTTTTGTGGCGACGGAAAAGGATATTGTCAACTACGGACCAGGAAGGATAACGTCTAGACAAGTTAGAAACTTTTTGGAGCATGAAATTGTACCACAGGTCAGGAGTAGGAAGGGTGACTTCGAAGGGAGGTAATGGCAGAAATAGAAATTAGTTCAAGGACAGGAACAGAACGAGAAAGGGCATCATTACGGTAAATAATAATAAAGTCATATTGTAGGAGGCGAAGGGACCAGCAGGATAGGCGACAGAAGGATTTTGGGGTTTATTGAGCTAAAGGAGGGAATAGTGATCGGTAATAATGGAAAAGAGGGAACCCTCGACGTAGCGACAAAACTTTTCAATCATCCATATCACTTTCAGGCACTCCTTCTCAGTATCTGCGTAGTTGCGCTTAGGCTTGGAAAGCAAACGACTGATATAGCTGACGACCTTCTCGTCGTTAGGGTAGGACAGGATTAGGACGGCACCCAAACTGAAGTGGGAGGCGTCAGTTTGGATAGTGAAGGATAAAGTAAAGTCGGAGCTGGAAAGGATGGAGGCAGAAACTTGGTGTTATTTAAAAGAAAGGTACGCAGATTGACAATCGGGATCCAAGAAAAGGGATATTCTTACGGGTGAGGCTAGAAAACGAAGCAGTGAGGGTGACAAAATTCGGGATAAAGCGTCGGTACCAACTGGCCATGTTGACGAATTTCGGTAACAGAGGAGAGAGGAACAATCTTAAGGATAGCGGAAACTTTGTCGGGATCAAAAGGAGACCATCCCAGTTAACGACGTAACCAAGATAAAGGAGTTCATGAAGGCAGAAATGACATTTGTCTTGGCGAAGAGTAAGCCCAGCAAGGAAGAAACGACAAAGGACTACGCCAAGATGTGGTGGTCCTCGAAGCAAGGGGTACGAATGATGATATCATAGACGTACGCGAAGCAAAATGGCTCGAAGTCAGAACCGATGACCTGATCGATCAGACGTTGGAAAGTGATAGGACGAGAAATATGGAGTTCAAAAGAGAGGCGGCAAAATTGAAACAAACCTTGATGAAGAACGGTAAAGGCAGTGATAAGTTTGGATTCGTGAGCAAAAGGTATATGCCAATAAGCGGAGCTAATATCTAAGGAAGAAAACGAACATCACGGAGACGGTATAGGATAGTAGAGATATAAGGAAGATGCTATGCATCTTTTTGGGAGATCTGATTCACCTTTCAAAAGTTCACACAAAACCGATAGGAATAGTCCTTTTTCACCACAACGATGGGAATAGCTCACGGACTGGAAGACTGTTCCACGACCCCAAGACGAAGTATCTCGTGGAGTTCAGCATGAACAACCCGTAGAAATGTAGAAGAGAGGGAGTAATAACTCTGCTAAATGAGCTCGGCGGAACTGCGCATATGAGCGGAAGTACGAATATGATGTTGGGCCAGAATTAATTGATGAGAAACGTCAGGAAAAACAAGGCCATCTATAGTAGTGAAGGAATTTGGAAGGATAATGGAAAGGTAAACGGAACCAGGAATGGCGCATTAGGAATTGTCAGCTATGCTACAGAAAGAGGAAGAGAAAGTATAAAGAGGAAGACGTAGAACATGTAAACGGTCCCAACCGAGGTCACTAAGAATGGTACGCTGTGCATTTTAAATGGAACGCCAAATTTAGTATTAGGCATAACTGACTCAGAATTATGAGAACAGTTTGTCTAGTATTATTTCCATCCTGTTAAGATTTTTAAATACAGACAATATTCATGCATAGCTCGATTATTTAATTCAATCCCGTTTAAGGGAAACGTTGGCGTTTTCTTATAGAATTATAATAGCTTCACTTTTGAAATTTGTATGTGCAGCAGCAAATCACTGAGAACTATATTGTTATAAACTTCAATTTGCAGTTCTTTATTCAGTCCAATATAAGCCTGATTACTAACAATTATTTACAAATGCCGCTACGAATGATAATTATTAACAATTTTGCACTCATTTTTGCGCTTAATAAGACGATTATACTATATCTGTTAGGTATGAAATTCTACTGTGTAATTTATCTACACAAGTATTAAGTTTTCTACCTTAATTTATATAGTTATTAAGCGTATTTATTTTAACAATCAATTCAATAATTTATTTCACATCACTTGTGGATTAATATGTAGATTAATTATAACCATAGGACCGTAAGGTTTATATATCTAACTATAATCATTCCAAAATATTCTAGATTTTATGAGATCATGATCGAAGTGCCTACTTTGTTTGTTTTATATCGGTTCTTTAAACGCACTCCTGTAGCTATTCATCAATCCACTGTTGGTTTAATGACTATCATTTTCAATTCTAGATTGTTCGACGCCATTGTTACAATATCTATACTAGCCAGAAACTCTACAGAATAAACTAATAATAGCAAAACTATAAGTTTGGTTTCGGTTTAAATGGTTTATTTGCAAGTATTTAGTCGCTCTTAAGCTTGCATTTATACAGTATTTAGAGCTCGTCTACGTATTCTTCTTACATTGTTTTTGAAGTGTATGTAGAAACTATTTCAGTTTAAATAAATGTTGTCTTGATATTATGGAGAGTATAATAATGATTACATAAGAGTTCAAAATCATTTAATTAAAGATTTTTTGTTGAACTTTTAAATCGCTTCAAAATGTTGCAACCATTTAACAGAAAGGTAGTTTTATGTTCACGTGACATTTTTTGGCCCGATTCCATAAAAATAAGCATAGCAATAACTGCACAAAAATTTTATTCTCATGGGTGAATCATCAACGTCCTTCCTCCATTTCGTTTCTTTTTTAAAGTTCGATATTAAAAACGTTGAACGATGATGCCTGTACTGGCACGCCCTTGAAATATGAATACTTTTGTATATTAGGGTCTTTTAGGTATGGGCAGTCGAGTTAAGGATGCGACGCCGTGCGGTTGTGTGTCCTCCGGTCGTGTATTAATAATTGTTGATTTGTAAACTTAGTATGCTATGAAGTATTTAGTAATTTCAATCGATGTGGTAGTGACAACATCTTTGAAATTCGTTCATTGTTGGATTACTATAACAGATAAGTTTCAGTAGTTAGAATTTGTTCATTTGCGAATAGCAACGCTGTATGCGTATATCTATAAGGAGTGTCGTTTAACCTCGTTGTGATGGTATAAAACGGCACGCCGAGTATTGTGCATTTGTCTCTACTTTGTTACATTATTTTATAACATTATTTCATTAAACCCATATAAAATAGGCTGCGAGTTGGTTCATTCTTTCTAAACAGGTAATAGCGAGACAACGAAACTATACCAGAATCTACGTGTATCCAGGAGGGTTGTTGCTAGCCAGGGCCGACATCTTAAGAGCAACCGCATCTGTGACGAGTCATAAAGCAAAGACAGACATTACAACTGGCGCCCAACGTGGAGTCTTTATTGTCACGCTATACCCGAATACCAGTGTGTAAATCATACTGTTTTACACAAAGTTAAAAGGGTTTGTGGAAATCCCACCAAAAGATATTTTCGCTATGAATAGACAAAAGTGAAGGACTTGTATTTGATTGTTGGAATATTTACCTGTAATTGAACGAGTGATTATTTCTTATCGTTGAGCAGGGGCCTTTTACCATCTCAACACAGACTAACCGTTATTGCCAAGGTTACGTTGCGGAATTTGGGAAATTTAAATTCTTTCTAGACTTTGATTCTAATTAGGTTAAATACTTTAAGTCCGTACCAAGTTTATGTGTACGAATAATAAAATTAAAATAGACACGAGTGGCGGTGTAAGCTTAAGTTATAACAGGCTTTATGATGAAACGCGTTTTTCGATGTTCTTTGAAATTTAATGCCGCATACGTATAATACGCGATCGCGAAATAAAGAACAAACTAAGTTCCAAAAAACTGATAAAATGGCAGATTCTGAGATTGCGGAGGCATTATAGCAGTTAGTTGCAGCGGTTAATAATATGAATTGCAACAATGCAGTTCTAAAGGAGTCGATTGAACAGATGAATTTAAATATTTCAGTTAATAAGAATAAATTGAGTAATGATGTAAACCGGGTGTCGGAATCGGTGAAAGAGGTAGGAGCTAGTGATGTTGAAAATTTTAGGGATGAAGGTGTTCTGAACCAGCGGAAAACCAGCGACATCGATCCCATGGTAGCCGGGACCCAAAATTATATGAGTTTATACAAAGATTTGGCAGGTGCGAACTTGTGCTTTTCGCCAGAAGGATCTGTACATCCGGTAATTTTTATTAAAAAACAAGAAACGATTATGCTAGAAGCGGGAGTCCCTGATACTAGAAAAGTTCCCCTGATTGTTGGTAACTTCCGTGGTTCGGCCCAAGATTGGGGCGTTTTGAAAGAAGAACGCGTAAAGAGTTTTAAAGAATTTAAGGAATTATTTTTAAGCCGGTATTGGGGGAGTTGAAGAAGAGATGATGCTGTTTCAAAAGATCAAATTTGTTTGTTACGATAGGGGGTCAAAGGCCGATTATTTTTTAAAGCTGGTCAGGGAAGCGAATTTCTTGACGGCCCCCCTTGAGGAAAAATAACTTATTGCTTTATTAAAAAACCGCTTTCCGAGCGAGACTCAGCGAGGTATTGTAAACTGCATGCCTAGCACGTTAGATGAGGTGGAAATTTATTTAAGGGAGGTAGATGAAGCTTACCAAATTTCCCATAAAAATAGTAACAATTCTAATGCAAATTGGCGTGGGAGAAGTACGAATAATGAACAAAACTGGGGTGCTCGTTACAGTACCAGGTCGAATATGTCAAATTCTGGGGGCGGTAATAATGTCCGTTCCGAAAACAGACCAAATAATAATCACAATTATAGTAATGATAATAGGGATGAGGGGCGCCGTGAACATCAGGTGACTAGTAGCTCGGGTGGAAGTCAACCACCGGCTGTGGTCACTTTATTTAATAAAAGCGGGGATGAGCTTCTGTTGGAAGCACAAAATAAGTATATAGCAAAACTATAAGTTTGGTTTCGGTTTAAATGGTTTATTTGCAAGTATTTAGTCGCTCTTAAGCTTGCATTTATACAGTATTTAGAGCTCGTCTACGTATTCTTCTTACATTGTTTTTGAAGTGTATGTAGAAACTATTTCAGTTTAAATAAATGTTGTCTTGATATTATGGAGAGTATAATAATGATTACATAAGAGTTCAAAATCATTTAATTAAAGATTTTTTGTTGAACTTTTAAATCGCTTCAAAATGTTGCAACCATTTAACAGAAAGGTAGTTTTATGTTCACGTGACATTTTTTGGCCCGATTCCATAAAAATAAGCATAGCAATAACTGCACAAAAATTTTATTCTCACGGGTGAATCATCAACGTCCTTCCTCCATTTCGTTTCTTTTTTAAAGTTCGATATTAAAAACGTTGAACGATGATGCCTGTACTGGCACGCCCTTGAAATATGAATACTTTTGTATATTAGGGTCTTTTAGGTATAGGCAGTCGAGTTAAGGATGCGACGCCGTGCGGTTTGTGTCCTCCGGTCGTGTATTAATAATTGTTGATTTGTAAACTTAGTAAGCTATGAATTATTTAGTAATTTCAATCGATGTGGTAGTGACAGCATCTTTGAAATTCGTTCATTGTTGGATTACTATAACAGATAAGTTTCAGTAGTTAGAATTTTGTTCATTTGCGAATAGCAACGCTGTATGCGTATATCTATAAGGAGTGTCGTTTAACCTCGTTGCGATTGTATAAAACGGCACGTCGAGTATTGTGCATTTGTCTCGACTTTGTTACATTATTTTATAACATTATTTCATTAAACCCATATAAAATATGCTGCGAGTTGGTTCATTCTTTCTAAACAGGTAATAGCTTTGTAAGACATGCTTAAACAAGTAAACGCTAGATAAGCTACTAAATTATTGTAATAATAACGTCGATTAGTCTAAAATTGAAAGAGGCAAAGCCATTAAATGAACAATGGTGTTAAGGCTTTATAAGTATTTTGGTTGTAGTGTAGTATGCCAATCACAATTAATTTAAGTCCTTAAACTATTCCCACCTAGAAACCCTCCATTATCCCTACCTTTAGTGCAACGACATAAAAGGGTTGGTAATGTACGAGTGGACGACTATTCAACTTCGTTCTCGCTTGGCTTTGGTTCGTGATTTAGTTCGGTGCATCGAGCATCAGTAATTAGCAACAATTAGTGAACATTATACATACAGTCCATAATTATCTGATAGCAGTGCAAGTACAATCAACCACTACAACCAGTGAAAGGTAGGTGATATATTCCTTTAAATTATCATTTCCTTTATGTGATTGTAAATGCAAATTAACATTTTGATTAACATTTTGGTCCTTTGAGCAAATATTTTGCTTATTAATTGGTTTATTATTGGCATTTTGGCATTCATTTTAACTACATTGTTAATTGCTCTTCGCTTAAATTAGGGTTGACCGCATTTAGAAGAAAAGTGTAGTCACACCACCAGTTTCATAGTCAATTGTGTAAAGTAACTTATAGTAGATGCAATCTCGCATTAAATTTGAAATTTTGTACTGATACAGAATCTTATAAAGCCTTAAAAATGACAAATCTTTGTAAATTTTAGGGATAGTTAACGTAAGAATTTGTAGTCAGAAAAGTGTTTAAGCAATACAGTTATTTTAAACTTGTAATTCAAGTTCGCTAGAGAATTCAGGTATTCGTAAAACCGGGTAGAATAAAACCCTTTGCTCTTTGTCATATTGAAACTTGCAAGCTCCCGTTAGGCACGTTGTAGTAAAAATTCTTTAACAGGTAGTTCAACATTACCCTTGGTATATCCTATTATTAGGTGAACAAACCCTTCATTTTTGTAGCTGAAATCAATATAAAATCGATATTAGTAACCTTGTTCGTTAGGATGGCACATATTTCATCGGATAGGTTGATAGTGGATTTAAAGGCCGCACTCGATAGATTATCTGATATATCTGGTGCGATAGATAAATTGGAGCATATTAAAGGCAATTGTATTTCTGTTAATATTATGGCTGAAAGCGCCTTTGATATCAAAAACGATGTAGATACTGCTTATAAAACGTGCATATTGGATGAGGACAACTCTGAATTATTAAATGCAATTACAACACTAAGAATTGAAATAGATAGGTCTTTGTTAAACATTAAAATTATTAAAGCTCAGTTTGATAATATATCCACTGCTGAAAAAGGCTTGACTGGAAATATTACTGGTATTGGCTCATGTACTAATATTCGTCTCCCTCGGATAGAAATGAAAAATTTTCTGGAAAAATAGAACATTTCAAGAGTTTATTCAATTTTTTAATAATTTAGTTCATGAAAATAATCAATTGCTACCGATCGAAAAGTTCTATTTTTTAATTGATGCGTTGGATTTTAAGTCTAGAGAACTCATTAGACATTTGCAAATTTCGAATAATAATTATATGCTAGCTTATTCAATTATTGTGGAAAGGTTTAATTCAAAACGTTTAATTGCAAACACGCATTGGAATGCTTTAGAATCGTCACCAAAAGCAAAATTTAATTCACATACAGATTTAAGAGAATTGCTTAATTGCTTTACGGAAAATATATCAAGCTTACGTCAAACTAAGATTGATTTGCTCGACTTCGTATTGTTTAATTTGTTATCAAAAAAGGTAGATACAAATCTTTTGAAAACATTTGAGTTAGAAAATACATCAGACATTCCATCTTATGATCAATTAAAATTATTTCTAGAAAAACATTGCAAGGCATTAGAAATTAGCAATATGGTTGTTTCCGATACACCGTCCAAATTTAATACGTCCATTAAACAAACCATATCATCTAGTGTACCTTCTAAACGTTCCTTTGAATATTCAAAACCCCAAGTTCGAAAGTCATTCGTAACAACTTCATTCGCTCAGAAATGCAGTCTTTGCAGTGGTACTCATAACTTATACCAATGTGAAATGTTTCTGAATAAATCGCCACAAGACCGTTATAACTTTGTTAAAGACAAACACTTATGCATTAATTGTCTTCGCAACTCTCATATGGTTACACGCTGCTCTTCCAAACTTGTTTGTAAAAAGTGTGCAAGGGTCATCATACTTTATTGCACTTTGAAAACCCTACAGTTGCACAGAAACCTGCAATCACTCAGGCAACAGATCAACTTCCCGAACCCACCTGCAACACTACTACAAGTACGTTGTTATCATCTAGATCGTCCAACACAATGACGTTATTAGGCACCGCAAGAATTTCAATTACAGATGGGTTTGGTAAAGTTCAGACAGTAAGAGCACTTGTAGATAGTGCATCAATGGAAAATTTCATGACTGATAAGTGTTGTCGACGCTTAGGTTTAAGAAAATCGAATATTTCAATGAAGGTTGAAGGCTTAGGTCTATCTGCTTCTCATGCGTATGGACAAGTATCGTGTAAAATTAGTCCTCAAGGTAAAACTGTTCCAGAGTACAGTATTGATTGTTTTGTTTTACCAGACATTTGTGGAACCCTTCCTTCATCAAGGATCTCACCAAATAGTTGGCCTCACATAGTTGGATTAGATTTAGCAGATTCGGACTTCGACAAACCTAGCCATATCGATTTATTGTTAGGTGCAGATTTGTTCGCGCGTGTTTTATTAAACGCAACTCGCATTGGGTCACTAGAAGAACCCGTGGCAATTCACACTACCTTTGGGTGGATATTAACAGGAAGGTTCTTTCTTCTGTTACATCTCGTATATCATTAGCTGCACTTGTAGAAGATGCTAACATTACTCGATTTTGGGAACTGGAAAATATTCCAGATTCTAACAAATTATCTCCTCATGCGGAAATTTGTGAAAGGCATTTTGTGGACACTCACAAGCAGGATGACACCGGTCGTTTTATTGTTTTGTTACCTTTCAATGGTCCTGAACCGCTATTTGCTGGCTCTCGGGAAATAGCACTTCGAAGATTTCTTTCACTAGAACGCCGTTTGAAATAAATCCTCAACTGTATAATTCGTACAGAGAATTTATGCAGAATTATATCGATAGTGGTCACATGTCTCGTATTGTATCGGATTCAACTCGATCGTCTACATTATCGCCGGTATATTACATACCACATCACGCCGTGTTCAAACCAGACAGTACAACTACAAAACTTCGTGTCGTATTTGATGCTTCAGCCAGCGCTCAAAGTGGAGGGTCTTTAAATGATCATTTACTCGCAGGCCCCCCTCTTCAAAAAGATATCATGGAGTTGTTATTACACTTTCGTTTACATTCTGTAGTTTTAACTGCGGACATTAAGCAAATGTATAGACAGATTCTTATTTCTACTAGCCATCGAGACTATCAACGTATAGTTTGGAGATTTAAGTTCTCGAGTCTGTTATCGATTATCAGCTAAACACTGTTACATACGGCATCACATCATCACCATTTTTAGCCATGCGTGTAATTCAAGAACTTGCAAAAGTCAATCGTTACGTTTTCCTATTGCTTCCAAGATTTTAGCATCGGATACGTACGTGGATGATTTGATTACAGGGTGTGATTCGATAGAGGATGGCAAACGACTCGTGTATGAATTAAACCAAATTTGCCAATCAGGTGGTTTTATGTTGCGAAAGTGGAATAGCAACGTGCCAAGTGTCATTGGCCATTTACCTGATTCCGTTCGGTATCAGCAAGCATTTTGTTTGAAGAGGTAAACAATACTTCTCAAAAATTTTAGGACTGCAATGGCAACCATTGAGTGATGTGTTGTTTACAATCTTAATATCGTTGATCGGCCTTGTACCAAAAGGAATATGGTTTCGGAAATTGCAAGGATCTTTGATCCTCTGGGGTTATTATCACCATTGGTCTTCTTCGCAAAACATTTGATTCAATCTGTATGGATATTAGGAATTGGTTGGGATGAACTCCCTCCCCAACAAATTGTTTTAAAATGGAATCTGTATCTTCAACAATTACCCGAGTTATTGAAAATTGAAATTCCTCGACGGATTCTTTGCGATAACCATCAAACTGTACAAATTCATGCATTTTGTGATGCATCGGAAGCTGGATATGCAGCAGCAGTTTATCTCCGCTGTGTCGATGAGAAAGGGAACATCCAAGTATCATTGGTCTGTGCCAAATCTAAGGTCGCACCAACCAATCGTATATCATTACCTCGATTAGAATTGTGTGGTGCAGTGTTGTTGTCGAACTTGGTCGAGTATGTGCAAAATACGTATAGAGATAATTTAGTATTGGACGATACATTTGCGTGGTCAGATTCCACAGTAGCATTAGCATGGATTCGATCTTCGTCGTATAATTGGAAGACCTTTATTAGCAATCGTGTCTCGCATATCCAAGAACGAGTGGCTCCATCATCGTGGCATCATATTAAATCACAGGATAATCCTGCTGACTGTGCATCAAGAGGATTATTAGCTGCTGAGCTTGTTAATCATCCTTTGTGGTGGACGGCTCCACCATGGTTACTATTACCTAAAGAGAATTGGCCTGCTCATATGGAACCAACTCTTACAGATCACACTCAGATGCACATTGAAAAAGAACTTTATCCCTTAATATACACGTTGCAGATCATTTCGTAGACTCGATGGTAAATCAATTTTCAGATTTGCGAAAAATATGCAGGATTCTGGTATATATTTGTCAGTTCATTCGTAACTTGAAAGTTCGTGCAAATTTGGATATTCGAAACTTAGAACAATTATTGGTCTCCCCGAACAGTATGCACTTCATTTATTAATAAAACGGGTTCAAGAACAAGTTTTCAGTCAGGACATTGATATCATTCGAAAGGAAAACTTAGTAATAAACAACTTCGACCTCTCAGTCCTTTCCTTGACAGTGATGGGTTGTTAAGGGTGGGCGGCCGGTTGCGAAATGCAGACGTATCTTATGATACAAAATTTCCTTTGCTACTTCCTCGGTCACACCGGGTGACAGAGCTCATTATTCGAGATTGCCATACGAAATATTTACACCCTGGACTTAGAACTACTCATTTTTGTTAGTACAAAATTTTTGGATTCTGTCTGCAAAAGGGCTATTCAACAGTGCCTAAACTCTTGTATTCGATGTTTTCGTCAAAACCTATTTCGCTATGCCCTCCTATGGGCGACTTGCCCCCGCTAGACTTACTGCCGGTAAAGCGTTTCTACATACTGGGGTAGACTACGGTGGACCCTTTTCTATCACCATGAATCGTATTAGAGGTGCCAAATCATTGAAAGCCTATGTTTGTTTATTTGTTTGTCTTAGTACAAAAGCGATACATCTGGAGTTGGCATCAAACCTATCTAAAGAAGCCTTTATTGCAGCTTTACGGCGGTTTGTAGCACGCAGAGGTAAATGCTTGCAAATTCATAGTGACTGTGGAACAAATTTTATCGGAGCATCTCGGGAACTAATCGAATATATGAAGCAGTCATCTGAAACGGAAGGTATTCACTTTGTTTTAATCCTCCGTCGGCTCCTCACTTTGGGGAATGTGGGAAGCTGGGATAAAATCTGTAAAGTCCCATCTCAAGAAGGTGGTAGGCGAACAAATTCTCTCGTACGAAGAATTTAACACCATTCTTGCTCAAATTGAAGCCATATTAAACTCCAGACCTTTATGTCCAATGAGTAACGATCCCACTGATTTTTCATTCTTAAGTCCTGGTCATTTTCTGAACGTAGAACCAGTGTCTGTCATTCCCGACCCTAATGTCTTAGATCTGAAACTATCTTCTTTAAATCGTTGGCAACTGGTTCAACGTATTCAGCAATCATTTTGGAAACGGTGGCATTTGGAGTACCTGCACACTTCAACAGAAAACCAAATGGTTTTCTGCTAATTATTCGTTAATGGTGGGAACGTTGGTGTTGATTAAGGATACTCAGTGTCTCCATTACAGTGGAAAATGGGACGTATACATACGTTGCATTATGGAAAGGACAATGTTTGTCGTGTGGCTACCGTGGCAACATCCCAGGGACTATTTAAAAGGCCCGTGGTAAAATTGTGCCCTCTCCCCATTTCAGAGGCAACTTAGTATTATAGTTAGTATATTAGGGTAAGTTAACTTTTAAATTTACGATTATATATATATATATTTTTTTTTTTTTTTTTGCTCGTTTAGACACACTTAGAAAATAAGTTCCTAATACTTATTTTGGTGGGCGGTATGTTAAGGCTTTATAAGTATTTTGGTTGTAGTGTAGTATGCCAATCACAATTAATTTAAGTCCTTAAACTATTCCCACCTAGAAACCCTCCATTATCCCTACCTTTAGTGCAACGACATAAAAGGGTTGGTAATGTACGAGTGGACGACTATTCAACTTCGTTCTCGCTTGGCTTTGGTTCGTGATTTAGTTCGGTGCATCGAGCATCAGTAATTAGCAACAATTAGTGAACATTATACATACAGTCCATAATTATCTGATAGCAGTGCAAGTACAATCAACCACTACAACCAGTGAAAGGTAGGTGATATATTCCTTTAAATTATCATTTCCTTTATGTGATTGTAAATGCAAATTAACATTTTGATTAACAAATGGATTGATTGGCAGATGCAAGGGTATATTTAGAGAACCAAAATAAAGCAAATGAAAGGGATGATTCGAATAAATTTTTTGATAGAAGCCAGGAAGTTCCAAAGACTGCTGAAATAATGTGCAAGGCATCATAGCTCGATATATAAACCGTACGACCCGGCAGAGAGTTTAATTCAGTTCCGTAATGTGAAATAAATGGTGGTTTGAGTTGTTAAAATAAATACACCAATATGCCTATATAAATTAAGATATAAATGCTTGTGTAAATAAATTAACGGTACGAGGTTAAGTTAATAATAAAGATAGTGTAATTGTCGTGTTGAGAAAGAGTTCAGTGTACTGAATATTGTAGTAATTATTATCACTGATCTCTGTAGTGGCATCTTAGTAAGTATATTAAGGATTTTCTCTAAATATTTGTGAATACCCAGGCTTATACTGAACCGAATAAAGAACTGTAAATTAAAGTTACATTATGCTTTCAGATTTAAAAAAATGCACTCTCAGTTTCGAGATTGTTCGATATTCCTATGGTAACCTAAAATAATATCCTAATATTTAATATTAATTATCCGTACGTAAAGAAGTTTCAAATTCTTAAAAATAGGTTAGACACTGTGCAGGAAGAATTATGATTTAACATAATATTTTCTTACAAAATATGGCGGGTGTATATCAACTATCAAATACTTAAATAAAATGGTAAATTGAATACTTTTAGAGTATTGCTACTAGAGAATGAAAAGACCGCGAAATCTTATACGAATTTTTATATTGTACAAAATTGAATGAAGTTGCCGATTTAATGAAAAATAGGAATGCAACAGTTTGCGCTAATCTGTTAGAAATGCTTCCCATTCACTTCCTACACCAAATACGAGTAAAGTGTATAAAATACACCATACCTGCAAATCGAACATGTTTGTTATTCAACAGCAGAACGTATTCGGGATCCACAACTAGATTTTTTACTTGCCACCTGTGGAGTTTTAATTCAATTGGCTAAACGATTCTCGTGCTTTGATGTAAAGAATTACAGATTAAAATGTAGAGATAACTACTGAATTTGAACTGTAGCGAATAAACATAATCAAACTGAATCCAGTATTTGCGTGCAAAATTGAAACAGAGACGTTATTGATTGATTTGAGTAGTTTATATTTAGAATGCATAAGTATGTTGTATTTTATGAGGTATTTTGTATCATAAAAAATACGAGTGGACCAAATGGCACGGCTGTACTTCTCTGTAGATGTTTAACCGTGAAATAAATATAGCAGTAACAATTTCCTGAACGTGAAATGTAATTCCATGTAAAAATAAACGTTTCCTGAATAATTAAAATGAACAGCATCACAAGGTATGTTCTATCGCGTATTGGGTTCTGTTATAAGTGAGCGATAGATTCATTGTTAATTTAATGTTTACACGCTATCGTTTCTTAGTTTCGCCTCGTTAAAACTGTACTTCCTTCTTCTATCGACTTTTTGTTATCCTTCTAAGTATTCTTGATTATGTAATAGTCTTTTAAGCAGTGCCAAAAAAGTTCCATTTTTCTTATAAAGTCACCTCGTTGCAGAATCTTCACCTTCTTAACCCTTCCAAACAATTAAATTTTTTTCTGTTCGCCTAGGTGTTCATTTCAAACGTATGTCCGACTCTCTTTCAACTCTTCGATGCCTCCCGTTTGATCTATTCAGGGATATATTTCACTGAAGCATTCTTAATCTTCATTTAAGTTCTCGTTACTTATTTAAAGCCGCTTGGTCATGACCATGAGTGCATTCATCGCACGTATTATGTCTGTGCTTAACAATTTTCCGAAGCATTTATAACTGTCTTTTCTTGTAATAATTCCCGTGCTACATTCATAATTGCGCTTTCCTTTTTCATTCCAAGAATTAACTATTTTATCTTCGTCACCTTGATCTTCATGCCATGTTTTCGCAAATTGTGGAAAAATTCGTTTATTTGTTCTTTGGTCTGGATTAATAGAACCACAGCATATACATATCGGATCGTTCTATTTATCTTTCAACTACTACTATATCTTAGTCTGTATTGATCTTGTAACAATTTTTTTTGACGACTGCAAATCACCTAAAAGCTTTTTGTTAAATACGTCTTTTTGTCTATTCGATTAAACAAGTAAATATCGTCATTCAAATAAATATTCGTATTGGGATCATGTAGTAGCCCATAATGCAGAGATTATCCTCTAGTGCTATTTTGGTTGCTAACAACAGGCGTTGGCTGTTTGAATAAATACCTCAATGTCAAGCGACTTTGAAATATTGTGCGCGGTGTGCCAGCCATCAGTCTGGCTTGGACATTTGATACGAACACATCATGCAAAAGAAGTCTTCTAGCCAGCAATTTGAGTGTGGCCTTACGCCTAGATGTTTAATTCAAGTGCAACATGCACTTGAAAAAGTGTTTTTAATAATGGTAAAGCACATAGATTTAATTCCTAAAAGAAACTAAATAAATTTGTTATGGCGCTCTTCAATTGGACCGTAATATTTTTGATTTAATATGAACATCCTTCAATTTAATCGCAATATTTTTAATTTAATATGAACGTTCTTCAATTTAATCGTAATACTTTCGATTTAATATGAATGTTCTTCAATTTAATCGCAATTCTTTTGTTTTAATCTAAACGTCCTTCAATTAGCATTAACGATAATCCTTTTATTGCCACGATCTTTTTTTCGAAAGAAAATGCTTGGCAAATGTCCGGTATTTGCGAGTAATGCAGTGGATAATTGCGGTCAACATAGTTGTTTGGTAACGAACGAAATGCTGCAAAAGAAGGAAGCATAGCGTTTTTTGATAGCTGTTGAATTGGATTTTGGTTTGTTTCATTTTTGCAAGAAAGAAATACACTTCAACTTTGTATAATTGAGTCCAAGAGGCGTACAGTGTGGTTGCCTGCGTCACAACATATGGACAGCGACGTCATTTGTTTGTCGAGTTTGTCTGGTTTATACAAAGTAACACTGTCACATAAACAAGAACCTGGCAATACAATGTAAGCCTTCTTTATTATTTTCACATGACGTCCGCATTTGGCCAACATTGATACAAGGCAACATATTAAACATAACATTGTAATGACCTACGATTATTATTTTGCTTAACAAACTATAAAGGACTTTTGATGTTTTGTATTTATCAACATTTAAATCCAGAGCTGTACCTGTTATTATTACCAACGACCTTATTGAGTTCTGATTAAAGTTTTTATTTATGTGTAATTATACTTAAAGCAAATATGAAAGTTAAATTATTAGATTTTTAAAATTTCCATATACACCTGTACACCTAATTACAGATCTGATATTTGGGGTATTGATTTGAGATAGTTTTGTAACAAAAAAGAAATGCTTAACATGTTTGATATTTTATTTGATTTTATTATTCTACATCTGCGTAGAAGAAATTGAATTGTACATATAACCTTTTATCATGAAGCAACATTTGATTAAACAATCATCGTTTAATTCATTTAATTAATTGTTTTATTTTGAACAAGTGAGTTCAAGAATAGGGTAATTGAATCAAGGAGTAAAAGGCATAAATACCTTCAATATAATGATATTTGTAGCTTCCATTTGACGAAGGAGCACTGATAGCACTTTCAAAATTTGATGCCTAATATTTGTGTCTATAAAAGTGTGTGCATAATTGATATTTATAGCTTTTCCTTTTATGAGGTAGGAAGAGTACACATCTTGTGGCCTCCTTTGTTAATTTAATCCAATTTTCTTTACAGCTCCTGCTTAAGCAGTAACTACAATATTCCTCTCTAAGGACTCCCAAGTTCCCTTAGGGAAACTGTGTTTAAAACGTAATGACTTGGTGGCGCCCTCCCCATACCCCTAGTTTCGTATAAGTTAAGTCAGTAAGTAAATAATGTTTTGTAAAAAGAACCACGACCAATCCTCATAAGCTCTAACCGAGGAATAAACCCCTAGCATAGTCGGAAGATAGTTGCGTTCCATCATTTTAAGGAAATCCTTCCTTAAAGTTCACTGGTTTTATCAAACAATATCAAAGAACCCAGGGATTACTTTAATTATTTAATTGACCAAATAAATAAAGTAGTCTACGTAAGAATCTCTCTCTTTTAGCATACCTCGTTTGTTTTTTTAATCTTTTCTGTTTCATTTTCTACTACTCAAATTTATGATTTTGAATAAATTTAAAAATTTTTCGGTGTTCTCTTAAGCCTAACTATTTTATAGCACGCCCTTTAGTATCTACAAAATAGCTTCATGAAACACCTTCTAAGAGAAAGATTAGAGCTTTACGAATAGTACAATATTAACAACCCATAATCAATCCCAAAACAATTCTGAAGATGATCTTAGACTTGGACTATATTCACATAAAACAAGCTGATTGGAAAACGGCTATTTTTTAAAAAGAAACATGAATATGTTTTTAAAACAGTTTTTAAGTGTAAGTGATTGTTGTACCCGTTTATAACAAGTAAGTTTATTTCATTCACGAGGCCATGGGAAACAACGTAGATTATTTAATAACATAACAATAAGTGCAGTTTTTAATGTAAGTTATATGCCGACTATTCCACCTGAATCCACACTTAGTAAAAATTTTACGAAATATTGAAAAATTTCACTTTCCTCTTCAATTTGCTAAACTAAACTAAACTTATAGCAGCCAGTAAAATCACAATGCTCCAGCCTTTCCAACATTCATATTCAGATCGAATTGTTTCCGTTAGTAATGTTAAGCGAAAACTGCAAATTATATTGCTTCTGAATTTGCTTTCATGATTTTAATAAACTTACACTCTGATCAAGAAGGAGAATTTTTAAAGCAGTTTTTGTTCGAACAGAATCATGAGTAAACAGCCCGACCACTGCTCCTAGAATGATCACAATTTCTCCAAAAATAATATAGTTCATTATGTTATTTAGAAGCCAGTTTGTACGCATATCAGTACGTAGGCATTATTATAGGAACTCATCTTGTGCAATTACCTTGTTCATTTAATTTCAGCTTCTACTTTACTTCTAATTCTTAAATTGAGGTCTCCTAAATTTTAATGGTACATTAAATCTACTATGTACTGTGTGACTTTGATAACAGAATGGCAGTGATGTCAGTCTGAGCCACTAGTATAACAAGACAACTTAAACTGAAGTACTTTGTATAAGATATTGATAGATGGACAAATGTTAATTTAGCACTTCATTATCGTTTATAAGATAGGCATTGCTATTACTCTCTAACATACCAGAATAATTTCCTTAGCGATCAAATGTTGCACGGTATTTGCTTATTATATCATAAAGTCATTATCTAGATTTAAAAGCAAAAAGAAGTGCTACTTGGCAAATCCTCGAAAGTAAGCACGATAAAGACTGTTAATGAAAATTCGTATATAGTTTGTAAAACAGTAAACAGGTTTTAGTAAAAAAATTTTGAAAATTTCTAGAACTATATTTGACAGTTGTTGAAATGTGCAAATGAATGAAAAAAGTTGTCTTAGCCGAAACCACATTGAAAACAACTATGCTATTCTATATGACCTCCCAGTAATATACATTGCGTTACCGCTTCCTTAAAAATCAGTAGCGCCCTGATAGATCATTAAATCTTCAAAATAGGAAGTGACTGTAAATGAAGACAGCGTTCAGATTCTAGACGAGCAACAAACATTTCATCAAATAATTTTACAAAATTCATTGAGTTTTTACCACGCACATTCTTTTTTTTGTCCCAAACGTAGTGAGCCAGTTCTTCTGGATAATTAAAGGAGCGATATCCATCCTTCTGAATGAATTTTTACTTTAAATAAACCGGCGCTGTTGGTTCATGTTTCAGTTTTTGTTTTACCTGAAGCGGCATTCGACTTCGTTTACATAAAATTAAATTTTCTGCTCATTTGTTAAATAAGCCATCGTATGGGATTTTACTGCTCGTACACAAGATAAGAAAATTCTATAAGCCGTTTCACTGGAACTAATAAATCACGTAATTTCGTACACTTCATCGGGTGGAAGTAAACCATCCTTACACGTAAATTAGCACAAACATGCTTTTTGTAAACATGTTTATGATTAGGTTCTACACCCTGCATTTGATTTTCCAATGCTTCACCCGAAGATGCTACATTAGCCAGGAAGAGAGTTTTTTTTACCTAGTAATTTTGAATTTAGACGAACCCTTGTGTCCCTTGCATTGTCATGGAGCAACACCACACTGGACACAGATGAACAAGCCGCTTTTTTTGTTAACACGTCGAAGTTTTCTCAAGATCATACAATACGCATCAGTATTGATTATTGTGCATAACCTCCAGTAACAAAATCCCTTTCCTGTTCCAAAAGACAGTTGCCATGATGGTTCGTGCCGAAATTGTCCGTTTGGATTCCTTGCGGTTGGCGACGATGCGTATCGTCATTAGCATTACCACCGTAAGCTACACATATCTGACCTTGAACTTCCACTGCTGTTAAGTGTCTTGCACTCAAAATCGAATTATAGATCGCATCTCACAGTCAGTGGACGTCTCAATTTTCTTGAATACAATAAACTTCTACATCCCAGCACACAGAAAGATCATACGGCTGCAAACGGCGTCTAGAGAGCGCAGAGGAGACTGGGAGCAGATGCGCATGAGCACTGCAGCGATCGAGTATTATTCTCATTCGCAAACAAACTTTACTTTAAAAAACTCTAGTATAGTTTAGAGAGAAACACTCTGAACACGAGATTTATTTAACCTTATAATTATCTTAAAAGCGACTTCTAACAATTTAACTACATACAAAAAAATTTGAATTTCACCAATAATTCGTTTATCAAATGTAACGGTTCTTTCATTTGAACATAAAAAGTTCGGAATGCGATATCTGCTTTAATCCTTTCATAAAAATGGAGATTTCAGTAACTTTAAACATACAAGATTGAATGTAACTGTCAAAAATCTGAGATTTACCAAATTTCCTTACTATAAATTGAAAATATTGTATTATATTTTTAGAACTGCCAGGGCACGTAAACGGTAAAATAACAACATCTCGGTTCTTGCATATACACTATCTGGTAAACCACTGTATTTTTGCTTTTTAATTATGAAGAAATTTTAATACAAACAACCATGAATTGGTGGGTTAGTGTGTCAAAATTAATTACTTGAGTAAACTCTTTCGTAGGAAAACGCTCTCGAGCTATGAATTGGTAAGAAACAAATTCTAGGCATTTTAACACAAATTTGAAGCTTTTCCTTTCTTCCGGTTGGCATTAAAATGTACCATCGCGATTTATCCGATGGGTAAATATAATTATATTACCTTGAATAACAATGGCTAATATCATAAAAGTCAGGGACCTTTACACCATAATCATTTATGTAAATGGCAATATGGCTACAAAAGAGATAAGAAAGAGAATGCCCTCCATTAATTCAAAAACGGCTACAAAGTTGAAAAATATGTAAAATCATTATGTCTCTAAGAATCTGATTGAAGTTTTTGATAGAAACGTAAATCGAGAAACTTCTGAATTTCTGTTAAAACTATTATTCGTCTCCATTTACATTAAGCATTCCTGTACATGCTCGTGCATAAGAATTACAATGATTTACAATACATGTTAAATTGTCAAGAGTATTTTGTCATAAACACCTGCTCCCAGTATTTTAAATCGAATTTTGTCGGTTTTGAAAATATTTAAAATATAAAGTGGACATATAGTATACAATAACTGCTGTGATGTGGTGTATATAGATTTGGCGGCACTGTGGCTTAGTGGTATGTGTGTGACTACTACGCCCAAGGTCCCGGGTTCAAATCCCGACACGGCCCGCTTGAAAAATGTTAGGCGAGCATTTTTCACAAAAATACACCCTCGCTCGGATGAAAGGTAAAATGGAGGTACCGTGTGTGAGCGTTGTCACACACGTTAAAGATCCCTACCTTGCTTGGAACAGCAAGGGTTCGGCAAAATTCCAAATTTTCCAGGCAAAAAAAACTCGCTTCCTGGTCAATGTAGTACCTTCAGGTGGAGCATTGGAAAATCAAATGTAAGGTGTATATAGATTATATATAAACCTTTGAAGGGGTGTAACGATTTAAACTGATGTTCTGCATCAAAATCTACATGTGTCTTTTACTGCTACAGTTTTTGTCAAATGACGTCATTAGCATTATTTTTAAATATCACTATAGAGCAAGTTTGATATCGTTGAATAAAGTTTCTTGTATGTTCAAAACTTTTACCAGATTGTATTACAAAATTTTCAAAAAAAAAGTTTTTTAATGTAATTCCGATTGTAATTTTAATATGCTCTTATAACTAAACCAATAAAAGCGGTTTTCGCGTTATTTCTTCGATACTAGCATGAATTAATTATAATGATCCAACATACAGCTATTGTATATAAATATGCGACATACAGTCAAACTTGATACTGTCACATATAGTTGACAAAAATGCCAAACGTAAATGCAACTAAGTTTCACATAATTGTTAATGTATACAGGATTTAGATTTCTGCAAATAAGTTACCTGTTATGGTAGCTCAATTGGGACAGCATTCCCGTCTTAACGACAAGAACACAGGTTCAACTCCTGTCCTCAGTCTTATATTTTTCTCCTGTTAACTAGTAATTAAATTTAACATGATTATTTAGATTTTGCATAAAACTCTAAATTATAATTTCACCTTATTAAGTATATTTGTAACATTAAAAAATCAACATGCCCCAAGCAACTACCTTTATACATACATATATCACTGTGTTAAGGCCTCACGTTAGAGCAGACGCTAAAGGAGTGCTGTCATGACCGGAATAGCAAATAGTAAATCTGAAATTACTAACTTAATTTCTTTTTTAACCTTTCTTTGCCTGGCTAGCTCAACGGAAATTATACTATGGAATTTATAAAATGAAATGAAACAGCAATCTCAAAAAATATCTCTTCATTCAAAAAACATTTTTCTTTCATGCAAAACAGTTTATAAAACAATTCACAGTTCCAGTTTATACAGAAAATAATCAAAATTCTTACGTAATATTTACTCATAGATCACAAATAGGCGGATAATCTAACCATTTATTCCCATGCTTGTAACAGTGTTTAGTCAAATATTCTTGACAGATAGTCTATGTAGTTAAGGTCCAAATATCTCGAACTTCGACCTCAAAATTTGCAGTAAATTATCCTTATACAAATAATAAAATGAGAACTTATTCTAAATTTAAATTACAAAATATACGATTATTTTGATCAATTAACAAACAAAGAACCAAATTTTTATACTTGCGATGGTAAAACAGAGCTTATTCAACTAGTAATTAACGATTCCGTTTTATATTGACGTTAAATCCCAGTTTACAAGTTTGTCCATATAATTTTAAATCTCCATTTATAATCTTAATTTTCAAAGTGCATCCTCTATTTTTCAATTAATCAACTTTAGAGTAGCTTTTGCATTCTCGTAGTGTTTTAAAAAATAATTATGCTCCATATTTATGCAGAGTTACGTTCTAAGAATTTATTCTTTACTAAAAGTTACATTTTAAATGTCAAATTACTGTATGTATGTCGCATATTTTACCCAAAGTAACATGTTCGACGTCTTAAAATGAATCGCGAATTTATGAATTAATCGCCGAATACTAAATCTCAATTCTTACATGTTCTTGGCTAAACACGAATTAATAAATGAATGAATTAATAATGTAGATTGTTTCTGTTTATATATAAAATTATTTCAATTCGAAAATTTTCCTGTTCCGTTTTGAACAAAATACACCCTAATTATGTCATATTTCCGAGAATGACATCCTTCAGCACCTAATTAGTATCAAGCTACGTGATTAACGAGCATTGCAAAGTGCCCAGTTTGTCCTTGTCCAACGCACGGTGTTGATCTTCTGTTTCCCTCTTTCACATTCAAATTAAGAAACCTATAAATTCATTCTTATCGTTTTACGACATTTTTAATAACCGCGCGAGTTCTTTGAATAAACGTTTATTTATTTAACTAGGTATATAAGTGACGTACCTTTCTCTATTACTCATGAAGCTTTTAGAATATGTTTTATTTAAAATTCCCAAAATGAATCTGAATATTAATCTACAGACATATTTCATAAGAGTTTGTTTGTACTTTGAAAATGCAACTAGATATTGTTTTTACACAGATATTTTACACACGGGATAATTATTTTATGCCCGGAAAATAAAATATGTTCTAATGCATCTTTAAACACAGAAAATTAATTACAATTATATCTTAAAATAAAAACTCGTTTTCAGTTATACACTGAGAAATTAATCGCGTTTGCTTTTATATATACACACAAATAGAAATTTAAATTCTATATGTAGACATAATTAATAAAAGCTTTGTCTTTTAATGGCAAAGAAGTGCGCTTGTATTTATATCTTAAAATTAATTTGCATACACGGGAAGTGTGTTTTGCTTTGCATTTTAATGGTTTTGTATTTACAATACGCTTATTTTATACAGAGTGGAGTAATCAAATATTTGGAAATTTTAATTTATTCCGTTTTCTTCCAACTATTTCTTCCATCTCTTCAACATCATCTTATGCAGTTTCCAATAATTCTGACTTTTCTCTACAAACGACACCACTTCTCTTTAACTTCACCAGGGCATCTAATACTTAAACTACTATCTCCTTTACTTTCCATCTCTTTCTCAAATTGATTCAAATTCATACAATCTCCTTCTACTTTTATATGGACTTCTTCGTCCCATTTCCTCTTCTCATCTCCCATAATCTTCACTTTATCCTAAGTATCTATTATACCCTTCAACTTACTAATAAAATTCATTCCCGGAGGAGGTTTCCCCGGCACTATTAAAAATTCTTGCTCAATCTCTATCCTTCCCAACTTAGCTTTCAGAATTATGATACTCTTAACTGCAAACTTCTTATTATTTGGCGATATTAAATTATTTCTTTTAATAGGGATATTTTCTGCATTACTCCTCTGAATTATCTTTTATGAAACCTTCACTTACTAATGTTGATTCAGCCCCTGTGTCTAAAAGTAATTCAATCTGTCTTCCTTCTACTTGTAATTTAATCATAGGTAGTAAATAATTCTGTTCGTTAACTTTTAAATCATTTTCCAAATCAAATTTTATAAATTCACGGGCATGTATATATTATATATATATATATATATATATATATATATATATATATAAAGAATAAGTAAATTTAATGAGTCTTAAAATAATATCAAACAATGAAATTTAACGGCAAGTGACTCAATATTAGCCACAAGGGCATCCTGTCGACGCGTTTAAATATTACATCTTTGCTACTCCTGTCCTGATGAGCCCCAATAAGGGCGAACGCGTCGACAGGATGCCCTTGTGGCTAATATTGAGTCACTTGCCATTAAATTTCATTCTTTGATATATATATATATATATATATATATAATATAATAATAATAATAATTTCTACATTTTCGTCTTTTGATTTATGTCTTTAAAGTCTTTATGTGTTTAAAGATTTCCCAAATCATTTCTAAATGTTTTAAAACCAGCTTGGTAGTTTTCCTTTATTTCATGTACGCAATCAAACATCCACCGATCTTTCAATTACGTTTGGTATTTGTTAATCATATTTGACAGTGTCAAGTTTTTTACTTATGTCAGATACAGACAAGAAGCGAAGCAAAAAGCAAATTGATTTTTTATGTTATATTAGTTATTAAGATGAAATAATAACTTAGACATTTATGCAATGCCTAGATCCTCATCTCAAATCAAGCTATCAATTGTAAGTCGGAAAATTTAAGGTTCCGGACAGGACTTTCGATTTTGAACAGAGACGCGCTGACTAATTGAGCCACCACAAGGCTTTGCATAAAAGTCCAAGTTATTATTTCATCTTATTAATCAATATATGTGCGCGTGCGCGTGCGCGTGAGTGCATATGTGCGTGCGTGCGTGGGTTCGTGTGTGTGTGTGCGCGCGCACGGGGGCGTGTTTGCTTGCGTGTGTATATAGAAGACACTCCAGAGTTTAATAAACGTTTTGATTGGTCGAAAAAATTGTATGTTTTTTATTCAATAACTTCCTAAAAATTTTATCACTACATGCTAATCAAAGAAATAATGCACAGATATTTCAGAAGAAGCAACTAAAGCTTTTTTAAATACAACATAAAAGCAATGATTTTTTCAACAATAAAGATACTAATCAACACAAACAATGTCTTAACTATGGAAAAGGCGTTACGTTAATCAATCTTACAATATCGACATTCAAGCGCGGTCATAATTCACGCCATGAAATAGAAAACTTTAAAATTGAAAATTGTGTTCAAAAATATTGCTTTTCAATGACCCTCATAAGACTAAAAATAAGTGATAGGATTCCAAGAACCGTAAGTAGTAGAAAACGTTAGGCAAAAAATTAAACTGCATACACGCACGAAACATAAATGAGAAGTCTCTACAGAAAATGTCCACATGCAGTGCTTTTTTTAAACAAGTAATTGTCGTTATGTTTTGATGAAAACTTTAAATTAAAACGTGAAATATTTCCGATCAACAACTAACGTTGTATTTTTCTCTTTCTTAGTAATTGGTTGCAATAGATCACATAAGAATGTAAAATAACACCAGAATAGTAATTGTTGTAATTTTGAATGTGTAGTACTTAAGGGAGCGTGAAGTAAAATGAGACAGTATTTCTAGTTGTCACTAATTTCACCCCTTAAATCCCTGGACATCGAGGGGTGTAGCCAGGAGCAACGTGCAACTGGACATCAGACTTCGAGGTGACGGTCAATATCTTTACAGCCTGCGCCTTGAATTCTACTGGAGTATATTCAAGTATATCTTAGAATTGCACTTCCAGAAGTTTAAATATAGAAATAATTTATTGTAATTGGAGAAGGGGTTGCACGAAATCGTTCTCACAAAAATTCTGATAATAAATCACAAATTACAATTGCAAAAAATATATACTTTTAAATTTTGCTAATATATGTAAAATTTCAAGTGATAGTTATTCAAACTGGTACTTACCATACATTTTTCCTTCGTCCGAAAGAATAATTTTCCGCCTTCCGCAAGGAGGATAAATAGCTAAAGCCTCTTGAAAGCTCTGTTCTATGTCTGGACTCCATACGCCTTCCGCATCAGCTGCTGCTAAGTCTTTTTCATCCTGAAACAAATCACTTCAATTCTAACCCCATTTGCGGAATTTGTATGATAGTGTATACTGTTATATTTATACATCATATTTTACTCAAGTGATTTTAAATACCGTCCAATTAAGTGGACGGGTGTTATACAAAACAAGATAATTTTCGAGAAATCAATAATCGGAACGCGATATTAAAAACGATTACAGGAAGACGAGAAAATGGTAGGCGCATTGTAGCGTCTTGAAGAAGATAAGTTTATAAAATAAGTAATATGTATGAAGTGTGATCAGATATACGTATAAAAAGAAGCTCATCCATGTTCAAAAACAAAGGCAAAATATAAATATTATTTATGAAAGTAAATTAAGTTAATAGAGTAAGGGAAAAAAACTAGCTAGTACAGAGTGATGGGTAAGTAGATGAAGGACGGATAACCAATAAACAGAAATGCTTTTAAAATGTGGACGAGAACAAATAAATATTGGAAATACTAAAAAGTAAGAAGTGGTCCATCACAAACAAGTTGGAAATCAAAAAAAAAACCTCTTCAAATTAATCTTGAATACTGTGATATTGTATCAAGTGTTTTTTAAAATGTTTTTGAAACATATACGTCAAAAAAACTTAAAAAGAAACTACTACTGTTAGTAACACCACGTTGTTGTTAGTTGTTCCCCGACAAAAGATTAAATAAATACTTTATACTTTATTTAATGAAGTTTAAAATCCTTAACTAGAAAATGCAGTCAGCGCACAGAAAACGGCTGTTGTGAATCACTTACAACACTGCACGCTTAAAGTGCAAATATGGGCCCAATTGCACGTATTCCACCATGCGAAGTCGCCCGAAAGTGATTCTACGTAACTACAAGTTTGCTCGACGAAGTAAATCACAAACTTTCGAAACTGTCCTATGAATGGTGACTTATACGACTATGGATATGGACAAATTGAAATTGTCCGCTCTACAAGGCAACGAAAATTAGGTGGAATGGAAAACAGGTATGGTGCTGTTATTAAGGTGCAAACGCCTCCACAATACTGTTCAAGTTACCCATAAAAGCAAAGTTCCAGTTCTCGCAGAAGGTGGTAATCAAGTCACTTTTCCAAAGCTGAAAGATGTGTATTATAGAAAAGATTTTACTGCTGAATTGAATATCAGAACGTCAGTAAATTCAGATCTAAAGACCATGCCATCTACTTGTGAATCGATGTGCTGTACACAAAATTCTTCAGTTACTCGAAAAACCATAATCACGATATTGCCGCTCTTGTCAAACATCGTGAGAGTATCGGTAAGGAGATCGAAGATGGGACAAACAAATGTCAGCGAAGGAGGTTATTAAAACATTCGTTATCAATCGTATATTGAACAACCTACTAAGTGAGTACTTCGAATTCAGAAATATGTGGGTATCTACTCCGAAAGAAGAACAAAATGTCTGCAGACTGAATGAAGGTCTCTGTCTGAGGTAAATCGCTCTCAAAAATCGAAATGGAAGCGTTGCTGAAACTCACGACGTTCTGATTTCAAAATCGTTAAAAAGCAATTCGAATAAAAAGTATGAACATAAGCCTCAATAAAAATTTAACTGGGCGTAACGGTTCAACCCGCCTGTATGATCATCTACTTCCAGTTCAAGTTCAAGTATTCTATGCCATAGAGTAATCGTTTTGGTCACATGTTAATAAACTGCAAAGACCCAAAAGGCATGAAGAAGTTCGCTAAATACTTATGTAAGAAGGGTAATGAAAGTTCATCTTATGCTATAGACTGGGACAAAAATTCATAATTATATTTACGGCTGAATGTAAGTTAACTGAATCTACCCTAGGTAACATGTCAAGTGACATACGCTCAAGTAAATGTGAAAGCGAACAACATAGAATCCTAAATAGTTGGATAATCGACTCGGTGTATCACGTCATTTATACAACAATCGCGAAACGTTCCATAAACTCAAACCCATACCCGTTCCCGGCCGTATTTGACCATGAGATTCAAGAATTATCTACGCATTTGCCGAAGGTGATATTGATATTATCTGCAAGGTAAAACAAAATCTACAAATATGCAATCACCGAGGCATGGTACGTCGATATTACTTGTAGTATTTTATCTGACAGTGAAGTAACTCACAGAAGACACGAAATTAGTCTCAAAGGAAAATTCTACACATTCAAAACGAACAATGAAACTCGTATGATTGGCAAGATCAGAGTAGGCATCTACGAACTATATCTACGAATCTTGAAACTTTCAAAAGGTAATTCGAACAAGAACTCCGCGTATGACAGACTACTAATGATCGAAACTGAGCAACTTCAATTACGGCATGAACGACTTGCTCACACAAGCAAGAAATAACTAAAGAAGTTCCTCAAACTCGAGGGCATCAAAGTTGAAGACGATCATGAATTCTGTGAAGGCTGCGCTTACAGAAAGGATCATCGCGAAAGCTACTAATCTCGATCCGTACTAGCTACCAAGCTTGGTGAAATAATCAATAATGAAGTATATAGTCCAATGCTCGAGTCATCTATAAACGAATCACGGCACTACATTGAATTCAAAGATGATTACTCGATATTTCGCTTTCTGTGCTTCATCAAGCATAAATGGGAAGCTGTTGAGAAAACTGGAATCTTTATTCAGTTCACCAAAACCAGTCGTCACGTAACTAAAATTACGCTGAGGGTTGGCGATAAAGAATATAACAACGAACAGTATAAGAAGCTACTCTAAAACAACGGTATTGAATTTGGAATGACCGCAAGTTTCGCAAGAAAATGGATCCGCCGAACGCGAAAATCGAACCATATGTGAAGCCGTCCGCTCGATGCTACAAGCGAAGGATATGTTTGAACGATTCTGTCTACGTGTTAAACCGTTCCGGTGCAACTCAAGTAAAGGACAAAACCCCGTTTGAATTCTGTTTTAAACGTAAAGAGCCGTTCAAGTATCTCAAAATTTTCGGAACCGATTGCTGCGTACACATCCTTGATCAACTACCCAAGAAATAGGATTCGAAATCCGAAAAAGGTATACTAATCGGCTACCGTAACGATAAAGATGGTTACACAGTATACATACCGTCACGCAGGTGAGTCTGTATTTCAAAATACGTCAAGTTCCAAAGAGAGTCAATTTTAAAATTGACTCTAACCGATAATCTAAAAGTGTTCCACATCAAGTCAAACGGGAAGAAGATGATTTTGGTGATAACAAATCGATTAAAATTCCCGAATCGAGCTCTAAAGAAGGAAAGACGAGTCAATCGAACCTAAAAGATCTCTTCGCGATAGGTCAAAGATTGTCGGCCGATTCGGTATATGTTCGATAAATCGAATGGTGATTTTCACGAACGTTAGATTCTTTACCTATTTAACGGTAAACCGACTGACTATAACGAAGCAACGAATGGTGACGAATCTGATCAGTAGATACAATGACTGACGAAATGAAAGCACTCGCTGAAAACCATAACTGGTCAATAATCAAGCCTCCAAAAGGTTGCAAGGTAATTACAAATCGGTGGATATTTCGAACTAAATGCCAAGCCAATGGAACCGTTGAACGTTATAAAAGTCGACTTGTCACAGAGCTTTAACCAACGAATGGAATCGACTACGAAGAAACGTTCTGTTCCGTTGCTAGACTTGATACCATTCGCTCTCTGATTAGTATTACCGCTATTCAAGGCTATACTTTACATCATTTAGATGCAAAGACTGCATTGATCTTCAAGAAGAAATTTACACGAAAACCGGAAGGATATTGCGACATAACTTGCATACTGTAGAAAAGTCTGCGTGGATTGAAGCAAGCTCCTCGCTGTTGGAATGAGAAATTCACAGATGTATTGAAAAAATACGGCTTAAAACTAAGTCATGCAGATCCGGGTCTAAGAATTCCAAGTTCAATGATTATTAGTCGCCATTTACGTTGATTACGGTCTGGGCATGTCAGCCTCGAACGAAACCACTCTGAAGTTCTTAATCGCATTGAAAACAGACTTTAAAGCAAATACAAGTGAATGCACCAACTACTACGGTTTCTCTATGAATCAACACGTATCAATCCCGTATCTGTCCCTATCGAAAAAGTTGTTAATTCGAAATCCTAATTCCTACCGCATACTTCTTGGAAGTTTAGTGAACCCAGCTCATGCCTCCTGTCCTGACATCACGTTCGCTGTCTACTATTGGTCCAAGTTCGCAACTGCTCCAACAGAAGAAGACTGGCCTGGCGTCACACAAATACTACGCTACCTAGCAGACACAAACGAACGCAAACTCGTTTACCATTCTAATCATAATCAGCTCCAAATGTTTAGTGATGTTGATTTCGCAAGTAGTGCTCTTCGAAAGTCTACAGTAGTACGATGGTGCTGCAATTTCATGATGAGCAAACAACAAACCAACATTGCTCAATCTACTATGGAAGCTGAACTAAGCGCATACAATGAAACATCCAAACATGCTCTGTATATCTATTTCCCGAAGTTATTCATAACTCCGATCCTCTGATAATCAACGTCGACAATCAAAGTGGTACACAATCCTGAACTACACATAACCACTAAGCATGTTGAGATACTGATACTGGTTCATGGTTACAACCAACAAGGACAATTGAAAGTCAGCTACATCTCGGCTAAAGATAAAACAGCTTAGAAACTTACTAAACCGCTCGAAAGAAACCGTTTTGATTACCTGAAGAACTTAATAGGATTAGCCTAAAAAGTCCTTACGCAACTGGGTTCGTTATTCTTAAATTATTTAAATTTTTGAAGCGGAGTGTTAGAAATCAAATATTAAAACTTCTCTTCAAATTAATCTTGAATACTGTGATATTGTATCAATAGTTTTTTTACATATTTAAAAAACTGCTACTGCTAGTAGAACCACGTTGTTGTTATTTGTTTCCTGATGAAAGAATAAATAAATAATTAATTTAATGAAGTTTTAAAATCCTTACTTAGATAATACAGTCAGCGAACAGAAAATGACAAAAGTTGTGAATCACTTCAAGACTCTGCACGCTTAAGATGCAAATGCTCAAAAAACGGAGGCATAAATGGAATATAAGTAAATAGAAGGTCGAGGAAAAATTAGTATACATACGTTTTTGAGATAATAAAACTTGAAAAATTAAAAAATAGTATGAAGTAGTTCTGAAAAATTGAATAATGTAGTGAAAAAGAATTGAGTAAAATATGCAAAAATGCAGGAGTAAAATTGTAAGGTAGTAATTTATTTAATGAAGTTTTATAATCCTTAATTAGATAATACAGTCAGCGAACAGAAAACAACAATAAATTGTGAATCACTTCAAGACTGCACGCTTAAGGTGCAAATGCTCAAAAAAACGGAAGGTATAAATGGAATATAAGCGAATAGAAGGTCGACGAAAAATTAGTATACGTACGTTTTTGAAAGAATAAATCTTGAAAAATTAAAAAATAGTATAAAGTAAAGTTTTGAAAAATCGAATGAATGTAGGTAAAAAGAATCGAGTAAAATATGCAAAAATGGAGGAGCAAAATTGTAAAAAACATATTAAAAATTTTTATGAACTAAAAGTTCATAGATTTTGTACCAATTACGCTGAACGAACATTCACAGTATTCGAAAACGCCAATTTTTGAAGAAGCTGTTCAAAATTATCGCAAAAAAATGGCAAGATGTATACTTTTAAAATGATGTTTGTTATAAGACATCGTGCCACGTTTTCTCCTTCACAGTGATAATGGGCGAAAATTAAATATGATCAATACATTGTGGCTTGTTTCGAATCTTGTAAAATAATAAGCCATGAGTACGAAAATTGACCGATCCTGGTGTAAGTCCATCATACTGGTTCTAGATCAGGTCTCTTTTAATAAAATCGTCTGCACATTGCCTATCTGCTAAAGAGTAAGCTAGTAGCATGACATAACCTGAACACGGCCAAGCAGATCACGGCTCATGTAAATTTAGCAGAAATTAAAGCACTTTATTCTGATGTCTGTCAAAAGAAAGAAAATTGTATGATTTTGCTTAAGCTCTTTCACAAATCTTAAGCAGTATAATCAAATTTTCCTTCTCTTCCTCTGGTCCAATTACGCCGTCGCAATTTCCAGACCAATGGTAGTCACTATTTCTTTCGGCCAAACAAAGTAATCGGTAAAATACTTCGATTCACAGAGGAAAAATCAAAAATCTACGGAAGCATGTAAAAAAATTTTTTAGCAGCATTCATAACGACCAAGTCTAGTACTTTTCGCTAATATAGAAAATCTTCGATTGCATCCATATAAATTATTGAGATGTACTAGAAACTGCTACGGTCTGATTATGCACGAAGTGTACAAATGTTGATTTTACATCAAAACCACAATAACAATGGCGTATTAGTATTTTATTTACAGACAAGGCATGTTTCCTTGTAAACGAAACGGTTACGTAATTTCAAAGAATATACGGATGTGGTCTGCCGACAACACACAGAGAAGCTAACTTGTATCTTGTCAAAATAGGAGTAAGTTTGTATCCCAAAGAAGAACGAATGAGTAAATTTTAACAGAAATCTGTCGATTCTAATGCTACGCTTATACAAAATAAACAAAACTATAAGGCACTTACGTCGCTAATGTCACCGACATCTAAACTCTTTGAGTCGGCACCCGGGCCATTTGTGTCGGCCGGCGGGCCCGCCACAGGCGTCCACGGTGATGAAATTGTGCTGGCTGACACCACGCTGCCTAGAACAAACAGTAAAACTTATTTAATGCTAAACAAAAATTTGTGTATCTAATTTACAACAAATATAATATAGAGACAGCACTGTCAATGTATGCACAGTGACCTGTGTTTTATTTTAACCCATGATAGTTCAAAGTTGAGATACGATGAAACCTTTTCCCAATGAGGAATACTATTTGACAAAGTTCCGTTAATTTTAAGAAACAAATTATAAACGTCATTATTTTAAAAGATTCCTTAAAATGCAATAAATTCACGTTTAAAGCATGTAACGGTTTTAAAAACCTATCATTATGTTTGCATTACCGCAGTTTATAAATGCAGAGTACCTGATTATTGTACACCCGCATTGCAACTAAAGCTTCAAGTATTGTTAGTTGTCGTTCTAGGCTTTTGTCCTTACAGTTACATGTATGTGAGACATCTCGCCCGCGCGAGCATCAATGCGGCGATTTTCGTATTGGTTAGGTCAATCCAACACCTTCTGAGCATGCAATCTCTAAAACCCTTGCTTCGTTCAGAATAACTGTCCGTGCGAGACGTAATTTCATAACACATTCATTTTTCAGCGCGACTAAATTCTAATAAGGGATATTAATGATTTTAACATAACGATTTACTAAAGAACATGAACGATTAGATTAAGACACGTGCCGTGGCGTTAATACATCACTGCCGTATTACTTATATGGTACTGGTGTCGTTTGTTCATCTCTATATTTAGATGCTTCATATACAAAATGATATGGATTGTATGCGAGCTGGTCTGTAAGTCATCTTTTTGTCATGTTTAAACTAAATTCAGATGGCGGTAAGTGATATTTTAATCTTCACCTCGTGTTTACTGCGACGTCAACATATGGCAAACAAATTTTAAGAAAATTCCATTCAAAGGTGTCGATGTTTCTTTACGTTTTGGTTAACATTGACAAGTAGAGAAATATGAACGGCTCAGATTATTGTGGTGGTTTAGTTAATATCGATATTATTAGTAGGGTAGCTAAGCCGCTTTGGCAACAGAGATCCACAGCAAGATATGTATACGCCGATTCGAGAACAATATGAACAGCTAAGCCGCTTTGGGAAACAAAACGTGCAGCAAGATATGTATACGCCGCTTTGAGAACAAAATTGTCTTTGTGTGTAAATTTGTTGCGTCGGGGGGTCGTTAGGTCTTTGGGGTGTGCGTTCGGCGGGGTCGTTAGATTTGTGTCGTGTGGTGGTGCGCGTGCGCTGGGGGTGGAGATATTTTCTTAAGAAATTTTTTAGCAGCGTTCCCGACGTTAAATATTAAATATTAAATTTTAAAAAAATGTTGTGTGTGTAGAAAATGGAGTTCACGTGTTGGTTCGTATTTTTCTGGGGTAGGTGAAGCTAAAAATTAAAACGCCGCGGTGAAGAATTTTTTTAATATTAGGCAAACGCGTGCAAGTGGTAAAGAGTGTTTTAGCTCTCCTCATAAGCTGCGTTTTGTACGAAGTAGAAAATAAAATTAAGAAAATATACGAAATGTTATATGATGGAGGTCAAATTTTTAAACGTTTGCAGGTAAAATCTTGTAAAAAAGAAGTCGTTCACTTCTCGCAATTTCAATGTCACGATAAAATAACAAGAATTCGCAGTCGAATATAACCTCGAGTTTGGAATCATAGCTCTCTGGTAATATATATGCAAATCACGCCGACATTCGACTTTTAATATAATGTATTTAATTAACATAAGGTGTGTTGCAAAAACATGTTAAGACTATTTCCTTCTTGGTATGCAAAATATACCACCTTTCATCACGATTTATTTGACTCTCAAATAAAAAAATTAATTTAATCTTATATCAAGGATCTCTTGCTTACATTTTAGCAATTTGAATATATTTAAATATTTAAATGTAATTATACATTTAATTTATGTGGCAATAAAAATTCTTTTACTTTTAGCGGTTTGGTGATTGTATGTAGATGACGTATTAGACATTGTATATATATATATATATATATATATAACTCGTTTAATTGCACAAACGTGATAAAAAATTTATAGGTTATAGAAAAACGTGCATGTAGTGAAGAATTTAGCGGTGATCTTTAGAGCTTCGTCATTGTTTTTATTATCGTTGCTTTAGTTAATTAAAGAGAGATTTGTAGGTTAAGCAAAAATAGGAAATGTGGTGGATGACATAATCACTCTCAAAATGATGAATGGTGGGGAAAGGGAGCTTCTAAACGTGTCCTAAACGGGGCTCTGCCCCATTATTTTGTATTAAATATCAAAAGAATAGGAGAAATTATTCGACTCGTATTTTATAATGGTTTTAATTTAAAATATTGGTGTGTGTGCAAAAACATGTTAAGCAGGTCACTCGTTATTTTATTCATGATTGCACCACCAAAATAATTTATACAACCACACTGAACTCGTACCCGGATCTAAAATTTAACCTTTAAATGTATGCAAATAATGTCGTTATTTAAAACGTGGTGAAGAATTTGGATAGTGATGTAATCATTCTCAAATGCGGAATGGTACTCCATAAGGCGTTCTGAACGGAGGTTTTGCACGCATTAGGTGATTGAATACTTCGGAGATTTTAGGTTAAGCAAAAACGTGCACGTGCTGAAGAATCCCCGAGATTTTTAAAAAATATTTTGTATTAAATATATAATTTTAAAAGAAACACACAAAATTTGAATGTTTTATTTATATTAGTTTCACTTACCAGCTTATTTTAATTACATGCTAATGAGTTCATATATTTTCATACAGTTTGATTGATTCACTGCCGAAACAAGACATTTTTTACACAGCTGGCAATACTGGGTGCCGTTTTTTCAATACAATATCAGTAACTATTTACAATACAGCTGAATACTGAAATGTAAAGTAACTTTCACACATTTACCTACGTGTACTTAAATTTAATTGAATTCTAAAAAATATATGCATATCTATGGCAGGCAACCCAGCATACACCAATTATATATTCTTAGTGTAAAATTTTATTGTTATGTGAATAACCAGCAATTTATTATGTAATATTTATTGCTACAAGCATGGTAATAATAATTTGCAATGTGCAAAATACCTCTTTTGTTGTTAAAAGACCGATTTAATTAAACACTATAAAAGATTGTGAATTATTTATTCTAGTTAAATTTTACAGTGCTAGAGACACTAATTATTATTAGTACTAGATATAGGTATAACAAAATTTGTATTCCAGATGATAGTATGTTCAAAGGATATTATTATTTAAAAGACTCTGTAAACATGATTAGTGAAATTATTAAAGTTAAGGAATGTAAAGCAAAAATTTGTCCATAAAAGCAAATATGTTTTCTAAAAGATATGCATAACTTACGGATCTAAACGTTTCAACATCTCGCAAACTGAGATAAATATTACTTATTTCTTTGCAGAAAACGTTCATATAACGCCCTTTAACAACCGCGTTCAGTAAAGTGCATGGTAGTTAATGACCTCGGCGATTGTGCTATTTATAGTATAATTATAACAACATATCCCCATATGTAAATTATATGGTTCTGGTTTAAACCTAAAAACAACTATTTTGCATTATATTTTGTTGATCCTGGCAGAATAAATTACAAGTATAGCAACATTGTCAATACCTTTTTATTTTCAAACTCGTTTTAATTATTGTAGAATTTAGTGCTTATAAATAACCTACTTTAATTCAATAAGTTATTCTTAAATTAATAATTATTGTCAAGAGAAATATATACACATATGGTAAATAATTGCAAGAATGTCTATAATATATCTGAGTTTTAATTCTGTTAAATGGAACATATGGCAACAAGGTAACTTCAAAACATTTTAGCATAATTGTCAATTACCAAAATTCACAATTTTCATCTTATATCAACAAATGTTATTAAATTGATGCTAAACAATAAAAATAATACCGTTATATTTCAAATCATTTTAATAGAATTACGCAATGTTAAGTCGTTATTAAAATTAATTTAAACAGAGTTTTTATTGTTATCGCCGTCTGTCGAAGAATCGTAGCAGAATCTGAACTATATCGCTTTTACAAAGCATGTATTCAAGATCACATTTAGTTAGTTTCAAAAAACTTTTCATCATTGCATACGACTTGTTTTAACTTGCAGTAGGTATCAATGACCGAATCAACATTACCACCCGAACATGGTTGACAACTTTAAATTTTATTTTCCTATTACTTTCAAGGTATTAAACATTGGTATATATATATATATATATATATATATATATATATATATATATAGATTTAGCGACATCAGGCAACCTTTTTCTTAATTTTCGTTGGGAATTAAACCACTCATAGTTTTTAAAATCATCTTTCTTTACGTTTCGATCCATGACCTAGGATCGTTGTCAAAATTGTCAAAACCACAACAATCATACAGGGAGTATTTATCAGGCAACATATTTCTCGCATGGCTATGACAGCTTTTTGTGCTGTATGTAGAGTAATGATTAACGTTATGCTCTTTTGATTAATTTGCAATTTACCGCGCATGCATCAGTAGGGTATAATTGGGGCTCCTGGGCCCTCATTTGCTCCCAAATCCCTCATTTGCTCCCACATCTGGACCAAATTTACATGTAAATTCGCACTATAAAGTCTTATTTTAGATGAATCTCCACCTTGCTCCACCTGACTCCGCCTTGCTCGGACACCCCCCCCCCCAACCATTTTGATTACATCACACCCGCATTCTTTCCACCCGCGAGATAAATCTTTTTCCACACTTCCACCCACGAGATAAACCTATCTTGTTTGGTATCAATCAATATTAGATTTTTCTCAGCTACCCGAATCTCTAGGAATTTTTTAGATTGCATCCCCCAGGCAGCTACCCCATTTTTAAGATTTCTTACCTGTAGTGACTTTTGAGCGTTCTTATAAATTTTTCTCAGCTACCCAAATCTCTTTAAATTTTTTAGATTGCGCCATCCCCAAGGGAGCTACCCATTTTAAGATTTTTACCTGTAGCGACTTTTGAGCGTCCTTATAAATTTTTAGTCATGCAATACATCTTGTTAGCTTAGAATTTTATGCACATCCCGAATCTGTAAACAGATTTAAAATCGGACTACTCCTTACAAAGTTACCCTTTAAAGCTCTCAAACCTCTAAAATTTGCTCTTTGCTTCCAAAACTAACAAATAGTTTTCTTTGTCTAGCCAATGCATCTTTCGAGATAAACCTATCTTGTTTGGTATCAATCAATATTAGAATTTTCTCAGCTACCCAAATCTCTAGGAATTTTTAGATTGCACCATCCCCAAGGAGCTACCCTAATTTTAAGATTTCTTACCTGTAGCGACTTTTGAGCGTTCTTATAAATTTTTTAGTCACGCGATACATTAAATTAGCTTAGAATTTTACGCAGAATTCGAATCTGTAAACAGATTTGAAATCGGACCACGCCCTGTAAAGTTACACATATACCCTCTGCGAGATAAATCTTTCTCCACATTTCCACCCACGAGATAAATGTACTTTGTTTGGTATCAATCAATATTAGAATTTTCTAAGCTATCCAAATCTCTTTAAATTTTCACATAGCACCATCCCCAGAGAGCTACCCCATTTTAAGATTTCTTACCTGTAGCGACTTTTGAGCGTTCTTATAAATTTTTTATACATGTAGCACATCTTGTTAGTCTAGAATTTTATGCACAATCCGAATCTCTAAATAGATTTAAAATCGAACGACCCCTTACCATTTTACACACACCCTTTAAATTATAAATTTCCTGCGGCTTATACATAAAAGAAAATCTAAAAACCATTCTTAAAACTTTTTATTACAGACAATTTTTACTAATACAGTTTAAATTTTTTAAAACCACATTTCTAAATACATATTCACAATTTTTTATTTTCAACCTAGAACTTGTCATATCGGGTCATACTTATTAATATTTATTTCTAAATAGAGCACTTTTTCCAAAGACCAACCGGACTCGCATGTTTCAAATTCCTCTGATTTTGTTCGCATGGTTTCGCTTAAGACCTCGTACGTATTTTCCAGATTACTAGAAGACGTTATAACCACATTTTTTGTGTTAAAGGATTTCACATCGGTAGCCTCTTCTCCCATTTTGATGTAAACGCCGTAGAGTTCGCAGTAGACTTTTACTGCTGTATGTTGTATTCTTTTTTCATTTATTAATCGAATAAATCGCTCTTTCTGCTTCCAAAGAAACTCGGGCACTCCATCGTCGACACTGGCGTTATTTATGCGATAGCTAGCCATACGGTTGTTAAACGCAGTGCTAATCATTTCTACACCATCGTCGCTAGTAGCGGTAACTGATGCATTTTTATGTCTGTTGATTCTCAAGTGTGCGGCATATGTATTCTTTTCCATCTCGAAATCGCATACTTTACACATAATTCGTGGTTGTTTCGTACAAGACCCTTTAACAGCTGGCGGAACTGAACGTTTACGGCTTAATGACATACCATGCTGTTTTTCCTTGTGTCGCTGTAAGCTATCCATTCTCGTAAAAGCGATACCGCAAGTCCCACAGTTTAAGTACTTTGCTGCGGGCGGATGTATAAGCTTAACCGTGGACGATGTTGCACCACGACATTTGTTCTGGTGCCGTTTGAGAGCATTTTCCAGGTATAGGAAGCACCGCAAGAGTTGCACTTAAAACGTTTGCAGTCCGATGTCGAGCTCGCGAGTCGTGTAGACGTATTCTGTAGTTGCTCCGTTGCAGCTAATAACATATAAATTAAATGCCATTTATCACGCGTGAGCAAAAATCTGAGCTAGTAGATGTAATAAAAGAAACTATATCGACCTTTATGAATGATGATAAATTTGTTCGAAAAATTATAGACAATATATGGATAAAGTTGGAAGAAAAACTAGATTGCATCAAGGAACAGATGGACAACTCGTTGACTATCTTAAAACAGGAAAATGAAGCACTTACTAATCAAGTGGAACAGCTTCAACAATACTCCAGACGTAACAATTTACGTATCTTTGGTCTACAAGAAAGTACAGGCGAGAATCTGGAAGAAAAGTGATAGCGGTGATAAAGGAAAAGGCAAATGTGTCTATCAGCACGGATCACATTGAGCGCTGTCATAGAATTGGTGCGATTACTAATAAGCCTCGTGCTGTGATTATTAAATTTATTAGCTACAAATACAGGTACTTAGTAATTAGCAATCGTAAGTATTTTAAAAATACGGGTATAATTATTAAAGAGGATTTGTGCAAAAGTCGATTAGAGATTTTTAAGATGGCATGTGCAAAATTTGGTCACACATGTGTATGGACGCTTGATGGAGTAATAAAAATTAAAATAAGTAATAAGGTTTATTCCATTAATAATCGAAGCGAATTGAACTCATTAATGAAATCTCAAAACAAATCCTAAACATTGAATATTCTGTTATTGCTTTACGAATAGAGAGGTTTTAGTTAGATTAGTTTTGATAAATATAATTACACATTGTTTGGTATCATTACTGCTTAACTAGTAATGGACACCTGTTTTGCTTAAATGAACATGTCCTTAAGTTTTCATTTAAAGTTCTAGCTCTTATACTTTTATTGCTTTCTTTAGTAAAATATGATTTAAAAGTGGTATTAAAACTAATTACTCATTGCTGCAACAGGATGCGGCTATGTGTGGGTAGTATAAATAAAAGGAAATTTCCTGCAAATACTGTCTTAGTTGGCGTGTAGGTTTTGTAAGTAATAATAATTTTTATTTTTTTGGGGTTACTATTGCTTATATTAGCATTTAAGTTTCTACGTTTGTTTGTCATTGCAATTTATTATTTATTTACTGGTGCAAAATTATGAATGGATTGACTGTGGCACACATAAACGCGCAATCGATAACTAATGATTTTTATTTGTTTCGTGAACATGTTTTATTAAGTGAATATGATATTATATCCGTTACTGAAACATTTCTCAACAATAACATTATTAATAATATAATTGAAATACCAGGCTATAATTTATTGAGAAAGGATCGACAAACGTTTGGAGGTGGTATTGCATTGTATACAAAGTCATATTTAGAGATAAGGCAAATCCATGTTCCGGATGTTACCGATTACGAACAGCTTTGGATTGAGTTTAATTGCAACAAACAAAAGATAGCGTTAGGTACAATATATTTGCCGCATAGGAATAGGTATAGGACTTTTATTGATAACTTTGAACGTGTGTAGTACTATGCTGCCTTTGTATGAACAAGTGATATGTGTAGGCGATTTTAATATCGACTTATTAAAACCTGATAGTACAGAATCAGCATATTATATCTCTATGCTCGATAGTTTTGGATTTACTCAACTAATTAAAGATCCAACACGAATAACATCCAATACTCATACACTAATAGACCACATAATAGTAACTGATACTGACACTATTGGTGAATCAGGCACTAAACACATGAGTGGATTCTCAGATCATGAACTTGTCTTCTGCAATTTCTTAGTCAGTACATATAAACAATTGCCTAAAGTACACACCTTTAGAGATTTTCGTCAATTTGACTTTGTGAATTTTGATAACTCCTTGCAAAATATTGACTGGCCATTCATTTATTCCCTAAATAACGTAGATGAAAAAATAACATACTTTAATAAAAACCTAATTACTCTTTTTGACATATATGCTCCCCTAAAAACGTCTGTATTTAGGAAACAGAAATCTCCATGGATAACTGATGTTGTGAGGTTATTGATGAATCTAAGGGATGCAGCCTACAAACGTTTTAAAAAATACCGCAAACTAGAACAATGGACATACTATAAATCACTTCGCAACCTAACCACACTTTCGATTAGAAATGAAAAAAAAGCTTATCTCATCAATGCATTAAGTAAGAGTAATCCAAAAACGTTATGGAAAGATTTACAACGCTGTGGAATATATTCCAAGCTGAAGAATTGTGATTTTCCCAGTCACTTAAAAATGTGGATGATATTAACTCATATTTTAGTTCAATAAATGGAGTTGTGGAAAATAAAAACAGTACACTAAAATGTATAGCTATAAAAAATCTAATTTAAGTATGACATTTTCATTTACGGTTGTTTCCGAGGAGGAGGTAGGTAAAATTATTAACTCAATCAAAACTAAAGCAACCGGTAATGATAACCTAAATATAGTACTAATATGGCTATGCTGTCCATTTCTTATACCCGTTATTACACACATAATTAATTCATTGATAATACAGGGCATTTTCCGCAAGCGTGGAAAATTGCAAACATTATACCTATCGCAAAAAATAAAAATCCAAAAAGCTTGCAAGATTTAAGGCCGATCAGCATTTTGCCAGTGGTGTCAAAAATTTTGGAAAAAGTTATGGAATCCAAAATACGACAATTTCTGGATATAAATTCTCTTCTAGGTGACTATCAATCAGGTTTTCGACGTAATTTTAGCTGTACTTCGGCTTTACTTAATATTTCTGATGACATACTGAGAGCCACGGACGACGGTAAACTTACAGTACTAGTTTTAATTGATTTTTCAAAAGCCTTTGATACAATTGATCATAAATTACTTTATGCTATATTGAATTATTACGGGTTTGAAAATAGTGCTATAAGCTTAATTAAAAGTTACCTTACTGATAGATTTCAATGTGTTGTATTAGACGGTAATCGTTCACGACTATGCTCCGTCCGACGTGGTGTCCCCCAAGGTTCCGTACTAGGGCCATTATTGTTTACACTGTATTCAATAAATTTATGCAATGTTGCGCTTAAACACTGCTCTTTTCATCAATATGCGGATGATACACAAATTTATCTGTCGTTCAATCCGTCTTTACTTCAAACTGCATGTGATGTTATCAACGAAGATCTAAATCGGTTAACAGAGTTGGCTGAACTACATTCACTTAGTATCAATCCCTTAAAGTCGGCGGTTTTAGTCTTTGGTTCCGATATTAATAGAACTGCAGCTCTACAAAAATAAGCATTAAAGTTAAAAATATGGCAATTCCTATTAGGGATTCGTACAAAAATTTAGGTGTTGTTTTGGATAAAGATTTTAGATTTAGAGAACACATAAATCTTTGCCTACGCAAATCGTATTGCGGTTTAAAATTAATTTATGATAATAGACGATCTCTAAACAAGGATATCAAGAAAATGCTATGCGAATCATTAGTGCTTTCGCATTTCAACTATTGCGATGTTCTTTATGGACCGTGCATTGATGTGGCAACAGCTAGGAAGATCAATTGGTGCAAAACTCTTGTCTGAGATTGGTGCACGGTATCCGACGGCGAGACCGCATAACGTACAAACTCAAGGAAACTAACTGGCTTAGTATGGACAAACGACGTTTCTTGCACGCGGCTGTATTTATTCACAAAATTGTTCAGCTAAAATCACCTCCATATCTTTATAACAAAATTAGTTTCCGTACCGACCTACATCATTTAAATTTACGCCACAGATTCCTTTTGAGTATACCTCGACATCGCACGGAATTATATAAACGTTCATTTACATATCATATAACCAAGGTTTACAATACAATACCACTCACTTATAAAGAAATGACGGTCGGTACGTTTCGGAATAATGTGATGCTATGGCTCAAACTTCAAAACTAGCCTTAATATATATATATTTTTTTTATTTGTTTTTAATTAGTTACTTATTTGGGTTGTGTTGCTACAGTCAGCTTATCATAACGTTGTGCTTTCTTATATAAATAGGAATATATTGTATAATTGAAACAATTGCTTAAGATATAGCTTGCATTGCGACAAGTGTTCTAAATTGGATAATATTCAACCATAACTTAGTAAGTGTTATCAACAAAACGGTTTGTGAATTCTGCTACGCGATATTCAAACGCGGTGGTGGGGTAGAGCAGGGGCTTTCTCCTTCAGTAGGAAGCTATCTGATCACCATCGGTTTTCATACCTTACTGTGTATATTATTTATGTATATTATTATTAATTGTCACATATATTTCATGAAAGGTAAGAAATAAAACCCTATTATTATTATTATTATTATACCATTTTAGTACAAAACAAAATCCGCACTATAGCACTTGACTTGTAAGCGAACTAACTTATAACTAAAGAGTTTATTCTTGCGCACCTGCTTTATGTACCCTATAGAATGCAAACCGAAGGTTTCCGAAGACCTTGAACGAAGTCTCGGATTCAGCGAGAACTAAATGACGTCATCTTGAGCCAATCCTCGCAGCTCATCCAATACATTTAGCACCAATGTATGCGCCCGGTTCGCTTTGTCCTGCTTCTGTAGGCTATTACACTTTTGCATAGCGGTCAGCCGCACGTAATGATTTCTAGAACCGGTAAGTACTCGATATCGTCCAAATAGAGAATTAGATGCTCGATGTCTGTCAACTTCCAATTCCCTCGTAAAGGTAGAAAAACTCAGTCAATCATCCATCTAACTTAAACTTCGACCTGTTCCTGTTCTGATAATTTACAAACATTTTTCAAACGACAATGGGCGAGAATTTTTCAACCTCCGGGGATCTTTAAGTCGTGATCAATTACACATCCGAGCTACGCGTAAACTAACATATTTTGTAGCAACTGTATAATACATGCATACCCCTTCTCTGCGCTACTGCTATTCTTGTAGTTGCTTGGAAAAGTCAGTCACCCTTTTTACTGCTAGGGCCGCTAAAAGCACCATTCCATACTTTCTTTATAAGTGTAGCACATCGCGTACTTTTGTCGGATAATTAAATCTTTGTTTATGTAGGCATTTACACTTTCGCTTATTTAAACATCTAATACGAGCGATTAACCACTTTCGATTATTCTAACGGAGACCACCATACGCACCGTTCTTTTTGAATCCAACGATCCTATGGGCTTCACGCACTAACACCTGACGTATTTTCTTACTATTTGTTAAACAAAAACTACCGGTATCGCCATTGTGGACGTAAACAGATGTTTGTGGACGTGTACGAGAATATGTAACCATATACATTAACCAGTCTAAGCTATTTTATTTAGTCCACGAAAACTACTATTTTCTAAACCACAATTAATAATCGTCTTTATAGGTTCCACATTTCGACCATTACCCAATGGCTGGTGCTACGTACATGGAAACTTTAATTTCTTATTGGAGAGAATTCTTATTCTCCGCGCACTGCCGCGTAGTTGCATGCCTACCCCTTTTGGAGGTATATGCTCGTTATAGGTTGTAAGACCCTCGGTTTTTTAACTACAATTCGTGAGACCCCTTTAATCTTTTAATCGTATCTTTCTCGCCTACAATACAGTAGGACTTAACATTACTACCAACAAATTCTAATACTGGATCCCCATTAAATACGTCTTTAATTTTCCCTACAACTTTTTTGTTGACAAGTGTTATATTGTATTTATTATACGCGGGTAGTCACTCTTTTAAGATAAATATATTTTGCTAGGTATCAACTAATATTAAATTTTCTAGGGACCCCAAAGATGTAAACAGATTTTAAATAGGACCACCCCATACAAAGTTATGCGTTTTAAAGACTAATTTTTACCCATCTTTATTTAACTCCATCTTTAAAACCTTTTTCGCTAACCAAGACATATGCCTTAGCCAACCATCGCCCGAGAAATCTAAAACCGCCGTGGAGATAACACGTATACTCTGTCAACCAGGATAGAAGCCGGAAGGATTTGGAAGGTGGGAGAAGAACTTAAAAATTATGGAATCTTAAAACTAATATATAAAAATATAAACAACTATCTTATATCTTTACGCCCCCATGCGTAGATTGTTGTACTATTAGGAATGATGTACCTTTTGTCATCTTCCCTCGATAAACTAATTTTATTAATAAGCTGCGTATGCAAATCGTATTTTTTACTCCGGATACATACGCAGGCAAGTACTCGATACCATCCAAATAAAGAATTGGATGCTTGGTGACTGTTAACATCCGCTTCCCTCGTGTACGCCCAGACACATCCCAGCCCATGAGCACCCCTGCGCATGCACACCCCCGCCCATGCGCACCCCTGCGCGTACGCACCCTGCCCATGCGCGCTGCCCATGCGCCCCTCTCTGTGCGACTGCTATTTCGTGGTAACGTCACAGCCTTTTATAAATAAAGAGCAATGTAATACTATTATAAAATGTTTATTCAAACATTACACATACCAAAATCTAAAAAAATGTAATGCCAAGCATGGACCCATTTAAACTTAATTTTAATACAAAGTTATACACAGAAGACAGTCCTTTCTTTATGTTTGTTTGCAGTGGTTTTAATTTTATCTAATTTTATTCGCAGCTTAAAATTTAAATCGACACCCAAGTCTTCTATCTCCTTTTCTAACCAATAGTTTGATACATAAAGACCGTCTAGGTTTTCGAATTGTAAAATGTACCGAAGTTTGCCTCTATATTTAAAGTCTTTGATTCCGCCGACAACTAGATCCATTCCTTCGTGTAATTCTTGCAGCTTGTGACAATCTTTTAATCGCAGCTTTCCCACTATATCCTGCATACGTATCTTGTTAGCTTGATCGACTTCTTCTTGTCGGTATTGGAATCCTTTTCTCCACACACCGTTGTGTAGTTGCATATTCACCACTTTTGGGAATATATGGTTGTTATAGGTTGTAAGACCCTCGGTTTTAAATGATCCGAAAGGTTCTTTACTGGGCAAATATACAATGTTTAGCGGAACCCCTTTACGTGTGGTGTACGCCAAGGTTACGAAACCCGCATTCCTTAGTTCGTCTTTGTTATCTGCCATTTTGATAAATACGTTTTTAGAATAACCTTTTAAAAAGTATACGGATTTAGTACCATCCTTTTCCCGCAAGAACGCCTACATAACTAAAGAGTCTTTCTTACTAACCGCAAATGCATACAACATAGAACCCGGATGTATCTAAGTCAGTCCATCGGCACATAAAATAATCTTTTAATTCTTCCTCATTTTCTCTAATAAGATGTTCTTTGTATAACACATCTTTGTATTGTTCGTATTGTCGCAGTGTTTTCCATGTACTCCAATTTCGTCTTTTGCATCCATTTCCTCTAATTCCAGTTGTCTTTTCCTTCCACTTACAGCGTATGGTATACATAATGGAGCAATTTCCTTTAGCGTAAACGGATAAAGTTTACTACCAATATTTACGCGTTGTCGTACAACCTCTGGACGAATGTTATGCGTATCTATCAACTCAATTCCGAAATGATTATTTCTTTTGGAATTGTAGAATATGGTGTTGCAGATTGTGTAAAATATGTACTACCTGCTTTAATGTAGCACTTGTGTAAGATTTTATTTTATCTGAGCTGTCTTCCTCCTCTACTATCTCCAAATAATTTACAGGTAAATAGTTAAAACTAAAAGCCAGCACATACTTTATCAATTTTCCCTTTCTTTTGGTTTTCGGACAACTTAATCTGCAAGCCGTCAATTTCTTTGTATTACCATTCCCCAATACACGTACTGTAGCAGGTTATTAAACACTAAACAGCAGCTATTTTGTAGCTTGTCCGATAGCTTACTCCACATTTTGGCAAGTGGTACCGAGTACATTGGCGCCTTTAGGAAGTATAACACTATCTTCCAATAACGTTAAACAGTCTTTTAAGGGATTATACACCCGTTCGCACTGACATTGCTTCCAATTGCACAGTTGTATATTCTCGCTTCCAATCGCGTAATACCATGTTCTTTGGCCAAAGTAGACGCAAATGTTTCCTTAAACGTACATCTGGACAACGTAAAAATCTAGTATATGATTGCCAAGTTGTTTATTAACACCAGGACTTGTTATCTGACACACAAATTTGTTGTATATCTTAATTCTTGCATTGGTTGTTAGCCATGTTAAACAATCAATTCCTACAGTTTTATCGTTGTCAACTATAATATTACACTTTTCTTCGTATTCGCCCTTATAGCAAAAGTTATGGTTTGTAGTTAAATAATTACACATCTCCATCTTGCTAAATATACCTGCAAAATCTTGGGTTACATCCATGTCAAAAGATAGAAATAATCTTTCGACTTCGTCTAATATATCTGGTAGTTCCTCAATAAAGTTTCCAACTTAACATCTGCTAGTTCCACTTTGTATGGAACACATATAGGATTTTGGAATTTTTATTAATGCATTCGAGGTCTTCTTTTCCGATAATTTCTTTTACTCTCTGGCCCATCTTGTTAGTGCTTTCCAGAGAAAACGGAAGCTTAGCTTTAACACCATGTCTAGCGAAACAAATCGGTCAAACTTTCTTCGTAGATAGCTGTTAAATGCACCACAAATTTCTTTTAGGATAAACATTTTTTGTTTGCAGATGCTTGTTCGGTGTCAGAAGGTCGCAAATTTTAACCAACATTATATTGTCACAAAATGGTTCTGTAATTGGTGTGTGTAGTCCGCCAGTCAGCATCTTTTCGCCTTCGACATAACAAATATTACCAATATCTGTCACCAGATTATTGTTGCACATATTTTCTGCCAACAGCCATAATCCAAATCGCTCATTTGTCGGTTTCACTTTATTCCCAAGAAGTTGAGAAACGTTAATCACCTTGGAGACGCTCATGTTTACCGTTCTAGCTACCGTCAAATACTAAATTGAATACGAATTTGTTCCTTATGTATCCTACAGAGTGGGGCGTATATTACCGAAAATAGTCGAATATGTTGTTAAAATGTCTTACTATAACTAAGCTCACCCAAAACTACTTCCTTATATACCAAATTTAATCTCCTGCTCACATAACCACATGACCATATGACCACATGACCATGCATATGACCACATGACCATATGACCACGTGACCACATGACCATATGACCACGCGGCCACATGACCAGACCACATGACCACATGACCATATGACCACATGACCACATGACCAATGACACATGACCACATGACCATATGACCACATGACCACATGACCCCACCATATGACCACATGACCATGATGACCACATGACCGCATGACCATATGACTTAATTGCTTTTAATGAGTTTTCTCATTAAAACCCATTAACACTAATTGCTTTTAATGAGTTTTCCATTAAAAACCAAGTGTGGACCTAGGTTAGATAAAGGAAAAATTAATAGGTTGGGCCGGCGCCGCGGCTAATTTTCCTCAACCTATCCACGCGGTCAATGGAAAAACTCGTTAAGCGGTGGTAATGTGGTGAAACTCGTAAGCGATGCGTCGCTGGTCATGCGTCAGTCATGCATATGGTCGCATGTGGTCGTGTGTCATGTGGTCGTGTGTCATGGTCAGTGGTCGCTGGTCATGTGGTCATGTGGTCGGTCGCTGTGGGGTCATGGTCATATAATGTGGTCATGTGGTCATGGTGTGGCGGTCATGTCGTGGCTGTCATGTGGTCATATGTCGTGACGTTCATGTGGTCGTGATATGTTGGTGAAATGGTTGACTTTAGTGACATCTGTGGGCAATTTTGTGTTCCGGTAGTACGGTATGCGTCTAAGTGATTCGTTCTCAACTGAATAAAGTGAAACCGACAAATGACGTTGGATTATGGCTGTTGACGAAAATGTGTGCAACAATAATCTGGTGACTGTTGGTTCTATTGTTGTGTCGAAGATGCACGGACTACACCTAGAACCATTTTGTGACAATATGTTGGAAGCTACGCCGAACCTGCAAACAAAAATGTTTATCTAAAAATTTATTGCTATCTGGAACGACCGATTGTTCCGCATCGGGCGTGAACTAGAAAACAAGTGCCGAAGAAAAGGAATAAAGATTGTTCCCTCGTGCGAAGATGGAACCGAGATGGATGACTGGAAGAACAGGTAACAGGACTATGATAACTGCGGTGTAAGATGGCGGGTGTGGGTGTAATGGTTGACAACGATAAAACGGTGATTGTTTCCAATAAAATTAAGATATACAACTGTGTGAGATAACAAGTCCTGGTGTTAATAAACAACTGCAATGCGTTACGTTGTCAAAGGAAACATCGTCTCTGCGGCAACATGGTATTACGCGATTGGAAGCGACAATATACAACTGTGCAATTGCTATGGTGTGCGGAACAATCGCAAGACTGTTTAATTGGAAGATAGTAAGTTATATAAAGCGCCAATGTACTCGGTACCACTTGCAAAATGGTAAGCTATCGGACAAGCTACAAAATAGCTGCTGTTTGTGTATAATAACCTGCTACAGTATTGGGGCAATACAAAGAAATTGACAGGCTTGCAGATTAAGTTGTCGAAAAACCAGAAAGGGAAAAATTGATAAATGTGGCTTTCCGACTGTTGGAGATAGTAGAAGGAAAGATAAAATAAAATCTTACACAATGCTACATTAAAGCAGGTACAGTATAATCTACACCTGATTCTACAATTCAAAAGTAATTTCGGACTTGGGTGATGATTCCAACATTCGTCACGGAGGTTGCGACAACGCGTGGTAGTGATACTCATCCGTTTACGCTGAAGTATCCGTGTACCATGCGCTGTAAGGAAGGAAAGAACTGGTGGAAAATGGATTGGCGGTGGGTGCATGCTGCGAATGCGAATACAAAGATGTGACAAAGAACATCTTATTAGAGAAAATGAGGAAGGAATTATTTTATGTGTGATGACTTAGATACATCTCCGGGTTTCTGGCTGTTTTGCGGTAAGAAGACTCTTTAGTATGTGGGCGTTCTTGCAGGATCTAAATCCGTATACTTTTAAAGGTTATTCTAAAACGTATTTATCAAAATGACGAATAAAGAACTAAGAATGCGGGTTTCGTAACAACCGTACACCACGTAAGTTCCGCGTTATTTGCCCTACCTTTCGGATCATTTAAAACCGAGGTCTTACAACCTATAACAACCATATATTCCCAAAAGTGGTGGAACTGCACAACGGTGTGGGAAAAGGATTTCCTCAATACCGACAAGAAAGAAGTCGATCAAGCTAACAAGATACGTATGCAGGATAGTGGAAGCTGCGATTAAAGGTGTCTGGCTGCAAAATGCGAAGGAATGGATCTGGTCGGCGGAATCTTTAAATATGAGGCAAACCTGGACGGTACGATTCAAACCTATTAGAAAAGGTTGAGAGGCAGATGGTGGACAAATTTTAAGCTGCAATAAAATTAGATAAATTAAAACTCAAACAAACATAAAGAGGTCTGTAAAACTTTTAAATTAAGTTTAAATGTCCATGCTTAACATTAACATTTTTAAATTATGTGTGTTGAATAAACATTTTATAATAGTATATAACATTGTTCTTTATTTATAAAAGGCTGTGACGTTACCACGAAATAGCAGTCGCACGAGAGGGGCGCATGGGCAGCATGCAGGGGTGCGTACGCGCAGGTGCATGCAGGCGAAATGCTCATGGGCTGGGCTGGGCACGAGGAAGCGGATGTTGATCACCAAGCATCCAATTCTTTATTTGGATGGTATCAGTACTTGCCTGCGTATGTATCCGGAGTGCGAAAAATACGATTTGCATACGCAACAATAAAATTGGTTTATCGAGGGAAGATGACAAAGGTACATCATTCTAATAGTACAACAATCTACGTGGGGCGTAAGATGATAGTTGTTTATGTTTTATATATTGGTTTAGATTCCATAATTTTTAAGTTCTTCTCACCTTCCAAATCCTTCCGGCTTCTATCCTGGTTGACAGAGTATACGTGTTATCTCCACGTGGTATTCGCGACACGGCGGTTTTAGATTTCTCGGGCGATGGTTGGCTAAGGCATATGTCTTGGTTGGCGAAAAGGTTTTAAGATGGAGTTAAATAAAGATGGGTAAAAATTGGGTCTTTAAAACGCATAACTTTGTATGGGGTGGTCTATTTAAAATCTGTTTACATATTTGGGGTCCCTAGAAAAATTTAATATTAGTTGATACCTAGCAAATATATTTATCTTAAAAGTGACTACCCGCGTATAATAAATACAATATAACACTTGTCGATAAAAACTTGTAGGAAAATTAAAGACGTATTTAATGGGGGTATTAGAATTTGTTGGTAGTAATGTTAAGTCCTACTGTACGAGGCGAATTAAAAGATTAAAGGGGTCTCACAATTGTAGTTAAGTAAAACCGAGGGTCTTACAACCTATAACGAGCATATACCTCCAAAAGGGTAGGCAACTACGCACAGTGCGCGGGAGAATAAGAATTCTCTCCAATAAGAAATTAAAGTTTCCATGTGCGTAGCACCAGCCATTGGGTAATGGTCGAAATGTGGGAACCTATAAAGACGATTATTAATTGTGGTTTAGAAAAATAGTAGTTTCGTGAACTAAATAAAAGCTTGAACTGGTTAATGTATATGGTTATATTCTCGTACACGTCCACAAACATCTGTTTACGTCCACAATGGCGATACCGGTAGTTTTGTTTAACAAATAGTAAGAAAAATACGTCAGGTGTTAGTGCGTGAAGCCCATAGGATCGTTATTCAAAAGAGAACGGTGCGTATGGTGGTCTCCGTTAGAATAATCGAAAGTGGTTAATCGCTCGTATTAGATGTTTAAATAAGCGAAAGTGTGCCTACATAAACAAAGATTTAATTATCCGACAAAAAGTACGCGATGTGCTACACTTTATAAAGAAAGTATGGAATGGTGCTTTTAGCGGCCTAGCAGTAAAAGGGTGACTGACTTTTCAAGCAACTACAAGAATAGCAGTAGCGCAGAAGGGTATGCATGTATTAGTTGCTACAAAATATGTTACGCGTTACGCTCGGATGTGTAATTGATCACGACTTAAAGATCCCCGGAGGTTTGAAAATTCTCAGCCCATTGTCGTTTGAAAAATGTTTGTAAATTATCAGAACAGGTCGAAAGGTTTAATGGATGATTGACGGTTTTCTACCACGGAATGGGTTGACGGACATCGACATCTAATTCTCTGTTTGGACGATATCGAGTACACCGGTTCTAGAAATCATTACGTGCGGCGACCGCTATGCGAAAAGTGTAATAGCCTACAGAAGCGGGACAAAGCGAAGTGCGCGATGCTGTGCGGTGCTTTCGTATTGGATGAGTGCGAGGATTGGCTCAAGATGACGTCATTTAGTTCAACGCTGAATAATTGTTCGGGCGCTTCGAAACCTTCGGTTTGCATTCTATAGGTACATAAAAAGGTGCGCAGAATAAACTCTTTAGTTATAAATTGGTTCGCTTCAAGTCAAGTAATATGGTCAATTGATGTTTTTGTGTAAATGGTTAATAATAATAATATAGGTTTTATTTCTTACCTTTCATGAAATGGTGCGGTGTGTATACATAAATTATGCACGGTAAGGTATGAAAACCGATGGTGATCAGAATAGCTTCCTACTGAAGGAAGCCGGACTGCAGTTTGAATATCGCGTAGCGATGCAAGTTTTGTTGATAACGTTAAGTTATGGTTGAATATTATGCAATTTTGTGAACACTTCGTCGCAATAAGCTATCTTAGCAATTGTTTCAGTTTAACAATGTATTCCTATTGTATATAAGCACAACGTTTGATAAGTGACCAGTCCCAAGGAAATAAGTAAAAAAAACATAAAAATGTATATATATTAAGCTGTTTTGAAGTTTGAGCCATATCATTGTTCGAAACGTACCAAACCGTCATTTCTTTATAAAGTAAATGATTGTATTGTAAACCGGTATGTATGTAAATGAACGTTTATATAATTCAATGCGATGTCGGGTATACTCAAAAGGAATCTGTGGCGATTTAAATGATGTGGTCGGTACGGAAACTAATTTTGTTATAAAGATATGGTGATTTTCTGGTTTAACAAATTTTTGAATCGCGTAAATGAACGTCGTTTGTCCATAACAGTTAGTTTCCTAGTTTTGTACGTTATGCGGTCGCCGTCGGTCGTGCACCAATCTCAGACAAAGTTTTACCATTGGATCTTCTAGCCGTTTCCACATGGCACGGTCGCAAGAACATCATAATAGTTGAAATGCAGCACTAATGATTCGCGCATTTTCTGATATCCTTGTTTAGATCGTCTTATCATAAATTAATTTTAAACCGACGATTTGCGTAGGCAAAGATTTATGTGTTATCTAAATCAAAATCTTTATCAAAACAACACCTATTTTGGCATTGAATCCCTAATAGGTTCATATTTTTAACTTAATGTATTTTTGTGGGCTGCGTTCTATAATATCGGAACCAAGACTAAAACGCTAACTTTAAGGGATTGATACTAAACTGAATGTATCGTCAATAATGGTTAACCGATTGATCTTCGTTGATAACATCACATGCAGTTTGAAGTAAAGACGGATTGAACGACGGATAAATTTTATCATCCATATTGATGAAAAGGCAGTGTTTCATCATAAATTGTGAATAAGTGTAAACATGGCTAATGGTGAATCATTAGGGGTGCACCGGTCGACTGGAGCATAGTCGTGAACGATGTTACCGTCTAATACAACACGTTGAAATCAAATCTATCGTGTAACTTTTAATTAACTTATGCACTATGTTTCAAGTAATAATTCAATATAGCATAAAAAGTAATTTATGATCAAATCAAAAATTTGAAAAATCAATTAAAACAATGCTGTAAGTTTATTCCGTGGCTCTCAGCATCGAAAAGTAAAGCAAGTATAGCTAAAAATACGTCGAAAACTGATTGATGGTCACCTGGAAAATTTATATCAGAAATTGTCGTATTTTGGTTCTTTCCAATTTTGACACCACGAAAATTTGATCGGTATAAATCTTGTTTTTATTTTTTGCAAATAGGTATAATGTTTTTCTGTATCGATGAATTAATTATGTGATAACATGGAATATTTTTAGTTTTGATAATTTTACCTACTGTTGCAGCAATGAGTAATTAGTTTTAATACCACTTTTAAATCATATTTTACTAAAGAAAGCAATAAAAGTATAAGAGCTAGAACTTTAAATGAAAAACTTAAGGACATGTTCATTTAAGCAAAACAGGTGTCCATTACTAGTTAAGCAGTAATGATACCAAACAATGTGTAATTATATTTATCAAAACTAATCTAACTAAAACCTCTCTATTCGTAAAGCAATAACAGAATATTCAATGTTTAGGATTTGTTTTGAGATTTCATTAATGAGTTCAATTCGCTTCGATTATTAATGGAATAAACCTTATTACTTATTTTAATTTTTATTACTCCATCAAGCGTCCATACACATGTGTGACCAAATTTTGCACATGCCATCTTAAAAATCTCTAATCGACTTTTGCACAAATCCTCTTTAATAATTATACCCGTATTTTTAAAATACTTACGATTGCTAATTACTAAGTACCTGTATTTGTAGCTAATAAATTTAATAATCACAGCACGAGGCTTATTAGTAATCGCACCAATTCTATGACAGCGCTCAATGTGATCCGTGCTGATAGACACATTTGCCTTTTCCTTTATCACCGCTATCACTTTTTCTTCCAGATTCTCGCCTGTACTTTCTTGTAGACCAAAGATACGTAAATTGTTACGTCTGAGTATTGTTGAAGCTGTTCCACTTGATTAGTAAGTGCTTCATTTTCCTGTTTTAAGATAGTCAACGAGTTGTCCATCTGTTCCTTGATGCAATCTAGTTTTCTTCCAACTTTATCCATATATTGTCTATAATTTTTCGAACAAATTTATCATCATTCATAAAGGTCGATATAGTTTCTTTTATTACATCTACTAGCTCAGATTTTGCTCACGCGTGATAAATGGCATTTTAATTTATATGTTATTAGCTGCAACGGAGCAACTACAGAATACGTCTACACGACTCGCGAGCTCGACATCGGACTGCAAACGTTTTTAAGTGCAACTCTTGCGGTGCTTCCTATACCTGGAAAAATGCTCAAACGGCACCAGAACAAATGTCGTGGTGCAACATCGTCCACGGTTGCTTATACATCCGCCCGCAGCAAAGTACTTAAACTGTGGGACTTGCGGTATCGCTTTTACGAGAATGGATAGCTTACAGCGACACAAGGAAAAACAGCATGGTATGTCATTAAGCCGTAAACGTTCAGTTCCGCCAGCTGTTAAAGGGTCTTGTACGAAACAACCACGAATTATGTGTAAAGTATGCGATTTCGAGATGGAAAAGAATACATATGCCGCACACTTGAGAATCAACAGACATAAAATGCATCAGTTACCGCTACTAGCGACGATGGTGTAGAAATGATTAGCACTGCGTTTAACAACCGTATGGCTGGCTATCGCATAAATGCATTGATGAGATAAGTTTTTTCATTTCTAATCGAAAGTGTGGTTAGGTTGCGAAGTGATTTATAGTATGTCCATTGTTCTAGTTTGCGGTATTTTTAAAACGTTTGTAGGCTGCATCCCTTAGATTCATCAATAACCTCACAACATCAGTTATCCATGGAGATTTCTGTTTCCTAAATACAGACGTTTTTAGGGAGCATATATGTCAAAAAGAGTAATTAGGTTTTATTAAAGTATGTTATTTTTTTCTACGTTATTTAGGAATAAATGAATGGCCAGTCAATATTTTGCAAGGAGTTATCAAAATTCACAAAGTCAAATTGACGAAAATCTCTAAAGGTGTGTACTTTAGGCAATTGTTTATATGTACTGACTAAGAAATTGCAGAAGACAAGTTCATGATCTGAGAATCCACTCATGTGTTTAGTGCCTGATTCACCAATAGTGTCAGTATCAGTTACTATTATGTGGTCTATTAGTGTATGAGTATTGGATGTTATTCGTGTTGGATCTTTAATTAGTTGAGTAAATCCAAAACTATCGAGCATAGAGATATAATATGCTGATTCTGTACTATCAGGTTTTAATAAGTCGATATTAAAATCGCCTACACATATCACTTGTTCATACAAAGGCAGCATAGTACTACACACACGTTCAAAGTTATCAATAAAAGTCCTATACCTATTCCTATGCGGCAAATATATTGTACCTAACGCTATCTTTTGTTTGTTGCAATTAAACTCAATCCAAAGCTGTTCGTAATCGGTAACATCCGGAACATGGATTTGCCTTATCTCTAAATATGACTTTGTATACAATGCAATACCACCTCCAAACGTTTGTCGATCCTTTCTCAATAAATTATAGCCTGGTATTTCAATTATATTATTAATAATGTTATTGTTGAGAAATGTTTCAGTAACGGATATAATATCATATTCACTTAATAAAACATGTTCACGAAACAAATAAAAATCATTAGTTATCGATTGCGCGTTTATGTGTGCCACAGTCAATCCATTCATAATTTTGCACCAGTAAATAAATAATAAATTGCAATGACAAACAAACGTAGAAACTTAAATGCTAATATAAGCAATAGTAACCCCAAAAAAAAAATTAATTACTTACAAAACCTACACGCCAACTAAGACAGTATTTGCAGGAAATTTCCTTTTATTTATACTACCCCACATAGCCGCATCCTGTTGCAGCAATGAGTAATTAGTTTTAATACCACTTTTAAATCATATTTTACTAAAGAAAGCAATAAAAGTATAAGAGCTAGAACTTTAAATGAAAAACTTAAGGACATGTTCATTTAAGCAAAACAGGTGTCCATTACTAGTTAAGCAGTAATGATACCAAACAATGTGTAATTATATTTATCAAAACTAATCTAACTAAAACCTCTCTATTCGTAAAGCAATAACAGAATATTCAATGTTTAGGATTTGTTTTGAGATTTCATTAATGAGTTCAATTCGCTTCGATTATTAATGGAATAAACCTTATTACTTATTTTAATTTTATTACTCCATCAAGCGTCCATACACATGTGTGACCAAATTTTGCACATGCCATCTTAAAAATCTCTAATCGACTTTTGCACAAATCCTCTTTAATAATTATACCCGTATTTTAAAATACTTACGATTGCTAATTACTAAGTACCTGTATTTGTAGCTAATAAATTTAATAATCACAGCACGAGGCTTATTAGTAATCGCACCAATTCTATGACAGCGCTCAATGTGATCCGTGCTGATAGACACATTTGCCTTTTCCTTTATCACCGCTATCACTTTTTCTTCCAGATTCTCGCCTGTACTTTCTTGTAGACCAAAGATACGTAAATTGTTACGTCTGGAGTATTGTTGAAGCTGTTCCACTTGATTAGTAAGTGCTTCATTTTCCTGTTTTAAGATAGTCAACGAGTTGTCCATCTGTTCCTTGATGCAATCTAGTTTTTCTTCCAACTTTATCCATATATTGTCTATAATTTTTCGAACAAATTTATCATCATTCATAAAGGTCGATATAGTTTCTTTTATTACATCTACTAGCTCAGATTTTTGCTCACGCGTGATAAATGGCATTTTAATTTATATGTTATTAGCTGCAACGGAGCAACTACAGAATACGTCTACACGACTCGCGAGCTCGACATCGGACTGCAAACGTTTTTAAGTGCAACTCTTGCGGTGCTTCCTATACCTGGAAAAATGCTCTCAAACGGCACCAGAACAAATGTCGTGGTGCAACATCGTCCACGGTTAAGCTTATACATCCGCCCGCAGCAAAGTACTTAAACTGTGGGACTTGCGGTATCGCTTTTACGAGAATGGATAGCTTACAGCGACACAAGGAAAAACAGCATGGTATGTCATTAAGCCGTAAACGTTCAGTTCCGCCAGCTGTTAAAGGGTCTTGTACGAAACAACCACGAATTATGTGTAAAGTATGCGATTTCGAGATGGAAAAGAATACATATGCCGCACACTTGAGAATCAACAGACATAAAAATGCATCAGTTACCGCTACTAGCGACGATGGTGTAGAAATGATTAGCACTGCGTTTAACAACCGTATGGCTAGCTATCGCATAAATAACGCCAGTGTCGACGATGGAGTGCCCGAGTTTCTTTGGAAGCAGAAAGAGCGATTTATTCGATTAATAAATGAAAAAAGAATACAACATACAGCAGTAAAAGTCTACTGCGAACTCTACGGCGTTTACATCAAAATGGGAGAAGAGGCTACCGATGTGAAATCCTTTAACACAAAAAATGTGGTTATAACGTCTTCTAGTAATCTGGAAAATACGTACGAGGTCTTAAGCGAAACCATGCGAACAAAATCAGAGGAATTTGAAACATGCGAGTCCGGTTGGTCTTTGGAAAAAGTGCTCTATTTAGAAATAAATATTAATAAGTATGACCCGATATGACAAGTTCTAGGTTGAAAATAAAAAATTGTGAATATGTATTTAGAAATGTGGTTTTAAAAATTTAAACTGTATTAGTAAAAATTGTCTGTAATAAAAAGTTTTAAGAATGGTTTTTAGATTTTCTTTTATGTATAAGCCGCAGGAAATTTATAATTTAAAGGGTGTGTGTAAAATGGTAAGGGGTCGTTCGATTTTAAATCTATTTAGAGATTCGGATTGTGCATAAAATTCTAGACTAACAAGATGTGCTACATGTATAAAAAATTTATAAGAACGCTCAAAAGTCGCTACAGGTAAGAAATCTTAAAATGGGGTAGCTCTCTGGGGGATGGTGCTATGTGAAAAATTTAAAGAGATTTGGATAGCTTAGAAAATTCTAATATTGATTGATACCAAACAAAGTACATTTATCTCGTGGGTGGAAATGTGGAGAAAGATTTATCTCGCAGAGGGTATATGTGTAACTTTACAGGGCGTGGTCCGATTTCAAATCTGTTTACAGATTCGAATTCTGCGTAAAATTCTAAGCTAATTTAATGTATCGCGTGACTAAAAAAATTTATAAGAACGCTCAAAAGTCGCTACAGGTAAGAAATCTTAAAATTAGGGTAGCTCCCTTGGGGATGGTGCAATCTAAAAAATTCCTAGAGATTTGGGTAGCTGAGAAAATTCTAATATTGATTGATACCAAACAAGATAGGTTTATCTCGAAAGATGCATTGGCTAGACAAAGAAAACTATTTGTTAGTTTTGGAAGCAAAGAGCAAATTTTAGAGGTTTGAGAGCTTTAAAGGGGTAACTTTGTAAGGAGTAGTCCGATTTTAAATCTGTTTACAGATTCGGGATGTGCATAAAATTCTAAGCTAACAAGATGTATTGCATGACTAAAAAAATTTATAAGGACGCTCAAAAGTCGCTACAGGTAAAAAATCTTAAAAATGGGGTAGCTCCCTTGGGGATGGCGCAATCTAAAAAATTTAAAGAGATTTGGGTAGCTGAGAAAAATTTATAAGAACGCTCAAAAGTCACTACAGGTAAGAAATCTTAAAAATGGGGTAGCTGCCTGGGGGGGGGGATGCAATCTAAAAAATTCCTAGAGATTCGGGTAGCTGAGAAAAATCTAATATTGATTGATACCAAACAAGATAGGTTTATCTCGTGGGTGGAAGGGTGGAAAAAGATTTATCTCGCGGGTGGAAAGAATGCGGGTGTGATGTAATCAAAATGGTTGGGGGGGGGGGTGTCCGAGCAAGGCGGAGTCAGGTGGAGCAAGGTGGAGATTCATCTAAAATAAGACTTTATAGTGCGAATTTACATGTAAATTTGGTCCAGATGTGGGAGCAAATGAGGGATTTGGGAGCAAATGAGGGCCCAGGAGCCCCAATTATACCCTACTTGCATCCTTCGTTAAAAGTGAAGGATATTCCCATAGATAATTTGAATAACAATCTATCACCACCAACACACCTCTAATTGGATTTTCCTTAAATATATTGCTCAAATTCAACAGAGTCGCCTTGCCAGAGATCATCTCGAGGTTGTTGATTTGTTAATGCTGTTACAAAAACTAGTGGGGGGTTTATCAAACGAATAACTAGGTGATGCTCAGTATCACAACACTTTAGCATTACCTATTTTGATGAATGTGCCATAAAAGCTAGGTACTTGGATAGATCTCGCAGTGAGTGGAACAACAACGATAGTGACGATAGTGGTGCAAAGTTTTCAAGTTAACATGGACAATGTACTGTACGATTTGTTCGAGAGTGAACAACGCATTTTACACCAACATCTGAAACATGCCATAGTATTGAATGATGTAGACAAAATCAAACGTATACTGTTCAGAGTAGGTGTTAATGTTCCCTTTAAAGCCTTCAAATAGCTAACGCTGACCAATGATACATCCATTGATGTAATGGACATGCTGTTTAATCAACAGAGTAGGTGCGATCAATTTGTATCAAACTTCATTGATGCTTGCAACGGCAAAACAGAGTTAAAATGTCATCAGGTGCGCGGTGTACTAGACGCAATAGAGAGTAATTATAGTTTGAGCGATGTATATTTCCTTGAAGAATTACTAACCAACCGAGCTGTATTGAGTACGAAGGCATATCCTATCATGAATATAAAATGCAACTATAAATCACTGGTCACAGCGATTGACGATATGATTGTAGATGTTGTATATTTCGCACAACCTATGGTATTAAAAAAAGTATTGAAGTTAATTTTAAAGTATAAGGTAAATTATAAGTACCAACCTAATGTAGTTGGCCCTCATAGAACAACATATAACTGGCTCCTCAAGAATTTGGCAATGGAGGGCTCAAAACAGCAACCAGGATGGACGTGTGGTCCGGATTCGGGAAAATGGCCATCAAATAGTATAGATGATTATAAAAAAGTGTATATGCTATTAAAGTTATTGTTTTAGTTTAATACTATTTTTGTATGTAAATCATGTCATCTTGGTAATCCTACCTAATGCGCTTTAGATATCACTTATTAGATATAATGGAGGATGCTATTGTACGTGTCGCATACCTTTTACAATAAATATATATACCTCGAGTGTTGGTCAAGTACGGGGAGAAATTGTTAGCTGAGAAGGTAATGTGTTTTTACCTGCTTGTTATTTACACATATTCACGGACATCGAAATACTCAAGTTCAACCAAAACAGCGAAAATCAACCTACATCAACGTTTTGCGCTTCGGGCATGAGGAATTATAAACAACTTTCTTGACGTAGAACTAGTGTAGTAATTAGTAGTACATAAATGTAATTTGTGTGTGTGTGTGTGTGTGTGTGTCGCTATAATAAAGCATATAACAGTAAAAATTTTTTATTGATGAATGACATATGATGGTAAACCAACACGTAACAGCAAATCTACAAAATATGATTTTTGGATATCCAACTATTATGGCTAGAATCTAAATTTAACCATTTCACATATACTTGATTTTTAACTCTCTTCAATACTTTTTCCACTAAATATACATCCGGAAAGTGTGTTCGTTGAAGTTCTTCTGCATAGAAGCCGCCTAATATTGGTTGTCCTCGACTATCGCGCAATAGGTACGTTAAAGGATTAGTCAAATGCACTTTGTACACCGTAAAAATTTCGTTAGACCAATTTGGTGTGTATCCCTTGGTAAATTGACCTCTATGTTTACTAATGCGAACATGATTCCCAACAGAAAATTTTTTACTCTTTAAGTTAACTGTTTTGATCGTACTGTACACTGTATTGAAAAGTTTGCGTTCATTGCGTTTTGACACATCTACAGGTCGCATGCCGATTGTTCGATGTTTGGTGTTGTTATATGCAGTCACGAGTGAGGATAGTATATTCAGCCATCGATACGAACCATTCAAACTAAATTGTTTCCACATTTTTGACTTTAAGGTACGATTAACGCGTTCTACTACGCAAGCTTTTTTATTGCTGTACACACTATAATGTATAATCTCATATTTTTCCATTAAAGCCTTAAATGTTGAATTATAAAATTCTTTTCCCAAATCCGTTTGAATGTACCGTGGAATACGATGGTCTTTGTTGAAAATTGATTGAAAAGCGTTTGAAACAGCCTTACCCGTCTTGCGCTTAACCGGTACGGCCCATAAGTATTTAGAAAATACATCGATAACAACTAGAATGTATCTAAATCCTTTATTTATCTTTGCGTATGGGATCATTTCCACCAAATCGGCTTGAAACAGCTCGTTTAATCCTTTTGTGATTACATGTCTTCTAGGAAAGTTAATGCGAGCAGGCTTATGTAACTCGTGGACGATTTGCTCCTTTACAGACATATTGCTAATATGTGTGTGTGTATGGTTGACGGCTATATGCGTGCGTTTTTAAGTTTCTCTTGCAACTGTTGAATTCGTGCAATGTCTATTCTAAATTGTGCTTTCACTTGTTGAATAGCAGCGTCTAATGTCTTATGTATGCTATTCATAGAATCATCTATCCGTTTGGTTACGATTTGTGCAACATTAGCGTTCACAGTGGCTGGAACAAGGTTACGCATCATCTCTTCAAAATGGTTAGTCTGATCTTGTAACATACTCGCTCGAGAATTGTGTTATCATACTGTTTGTTGTCTCCTTCACAAGCGTGTCTATATACTGCTGAATAGTGGAACCACTTCCAAGCGTTGGTTCGCCCTCTTGCTGGTGTAGCGTTGCTAACCGCGATTCTAAGTACGCTTTCGTGACTGCATCATCATCTTCTTGTGGTGTAGCGACGCGCGCTATTCTCATGTTGTCAAAATCGTAGTAATCATCATAAGAAATATATGAAGCACAGTCAGACGCATGTCCAAACTTGTCGATAACCATCGTGATAATGAATAACAAGTCGCACAATCTACGCTATTATACGCAATTCGCGTAATTCTTCCATAATCGATGTAATTGCGTTTGTGTGACCGGTGTTACCTGCATCTTGCGAGGCGACCAGAAGCTTGAGCCGTTCGCACAGTTCGTTGGGATCATCAAAGTATACATACTCTAGTGGCTTCTCGTTATAATCCATGAGTAGACCACGACCACTCGGGTTTATAGTTTGCTGTCGTAAGCTATACATTGCATTACTTCTTTTTAATGTCCGCATAATCGTTAATTTCTTTAAGTGAGAATTTACCCAAAGGATTGAGAAGGAACAGTTGCTCGTACAACCCTTTGCTACCGTTGTAGCAAAATCGTTCTACACACCTTTTCACCAATCCCGAAGATAATGTCCGAATCACCAATCATTAATTTTCCTGTCTCCGGATTAAAACGTACTTTATCCCTGCGCAAGTGCTCCGTGTCATTGTTATAAATACCAGTAAAGTTGGAAAACAGATTATCGACATAGTATCTTACCGATGGTAAGAATCGTTGTAAGTAGGCCTGATGTTCTTCGCTGTTTAGGTACCGTTCGTACTCTGTATGGGTCTCTGGAGTGTTGCCGCTACTCTCCGATTCTTCGAAGGTGGACTCCACAGACTGGACTGGGCTATAAGGATTGTGTTCCCATGCCTCCTCTATTGGTGGTGCGACGATTGGTGTGGAACTGCGCACCTGATCGAGAAATTTAGGGCGTCTTTTAGGAGTAGATTGTACGTCATGTTGTTGTGGTAACCAGTGCTGGCTTTCGATCTTGGACTCCTGTTTAATATCTTTCAGCAGACCGGTCTGAAGTGTTTGTAAACGTTTTGTAATAGGTGCATAGGCTTTACTTAATGCAAGCTCCTTTTCAACCACACCTGCTTTTAGCGCTTGTAATTTCCTCTTGACTGCCTTTCGTACTTTTATGAGTTCTTGTTTGGTTTTCACGTCGTCTGCCATCGTCTAGAAACGGGTAGGAAGTGATATGCTATTTATGTGCTTTATAAGTATATATAGGTGTCAAAACCTTTTCGGTAGCGACCGTTCTGCAAATCGCCATCTTTATTGATCACCAGGAGCCCATACCGATCTCGCCAGCATACGCCGCACAATTCTTTAAACCGGTTAAACGACATATTCGTGTTTACATGGTCAGCGTATACGTGTTTTAAATTGAGTTCGTCTTGTTTGAATAGCACTAGGACATTAGCATTGTCTCTAATCAATTGTTTAGGTATTTTGGAATAGGTCTGACATAGGTAAAAACAATCAATGGCCTTATGTCGACCTAAAGAAAAATATTCTCGCATTACATTTTGTTTATCGCACGACACGTCATCGAAAATAAATATCGAATTAGGTTTTGCATCCGCTGGAGTAACAATTGCATCCCATTTGTTAAACGCAAAATATCCTATTTCTTTTATTGGTTGTAATAACCTCTCTAGGTACTGATACTTTGGTTGATACAAGGATTTTGAGTAGAGATAAACGTTTTCAAAGCGTACACCATTCGGATGTTTCAAAGACCGATGACTACATTAGTTTTACCACAATTGGATGGACCTGTAATGATACACCGTATTGTTGATGGTAATAGTAGTCCATGCTTTTGCACGTTAGTGTTGTTGCTGCAGTTGTGGTCCGTAATTGGCAACGCCAATTGTTGCTTTACCAGACGCATTCTATCCATATACTAAAACGTAATTGCAGTATGGTAAGCATTTAAGCGAGTAATTCTACACGCATGACCAGTCTCCTTTAAACCTTTCGACTGACAAGATTAATGAAATCCTATCGTGGCTACGGGTTACTCAATAGTGCTATCAATCGTTTACCGGTAGAATTACATTTACCAGGCTATCGCTTCTGTGGACCGGGTACTAAGCTTCAGAAACGCCTCGAGCGTGGTGATATAGGTCGTAATCCCTTAGACGAAGCCTGCAAACTACACGACATCGCCTACGATCTTTCTACAGACTTAACAACCCGACACCAAGCTGATCGACGTCTTGCCGAAACAGCACAAAACGTCGTACTGCACCCGACGCTTCGTTAGGTGAAAAACTTGCTGCGTTTGCTGTTGGTTCTGCAATGAATGCCAAAGTTAAATTTGGTATGGGTTGTCGCAAAAAAACGATAAGGTGTAAAGGAAAACGACGTGGTCAGCGTCTACGTACAGGAAGTGGTATACCATTCAAGCGTTTAATTCGCACCATTTGGGAACGCATTAAAAACGTTCGTCCGACTGATCTTATTAAAACTGCTAAACTTGCAGTGGCACCGATTAAAGAAATAACAGATGAAATTCGTGGCATCCCACGTGTAATCCCTGTACCCAAAACTGGTGGTTTCCTACCTTTGATACCTATTTTTGCAGCCCTTTCCGCAATTGGAGCGTTGTCGGGTGGAGCAGCTGGGATTGCAAAAGCTGTCAACGATGCTAAACTTGGACAACAACAATTAGATGAAGCGAAACGACATAATATGGCACAAGAGGCAGTGACACTTGGAAAGGGTCTCTATTTGAAACCTTATCGCCGTGGACATGGACTGTACCTAAAGCCTTTTCTTACACACGGGCAAGGTTTGCGTAAACAAAGACAACGAAAAAAAACTCAACGCATTCGTTAAACCTACCTATGCGAGCGTTGACCAATGTTGACTTGAACAAATACATAAAACGTTTACCAATATCCCACTTTCGTGGAATATTCATGCGCAATTCACTTCCAAACACAATTCGTTGGCGAGAATGTGGTATTCTTAATCATGATACTACACGTGGTGTGGGAACTCATTGGACCGCGTACAAAAAGATGGTTCAAGGGCAGTCTATTATGATAGCATTGGTAATCTACGACCTCCGAGGGAACTTGTCAAATACTTAACCTCATCAGGACCATGCACTCTCTATTATAATTATGAACAATTTCAACCGCTTAACACTGTTACCTGTGGACACTTCGTATTGAAATTTTACTGCAAAATAGTCCTCCGTTAAGTTTCTAACAACGTTATATATTATTTGATTTTAGTGTATTTTTAACTGTTTTGTATAAAAGTTTTAATTAAAACCATATATTGCAAGTGTTTCAGGAATTTGCTTTTATTACCCCATCCCAACTACGAATACGACTAGTTGTTAGTTTATCGTCAAACACCGAACATGTACACATTTACTTTAACTGGGACTGAATCTACGCTCACCGCAATCATCAACCCACCAATTGTTCTCGATGATGACCATGAATACGTTATTGGTCTTACAAACTTTGATACATATTTTCAATTCCCAATGTAACGGAAGCGAACAATAAATTTTACATTGATGACATCGTGCTTACTTTACCAGAAGGAACTTATGAAGTGGCAGATATTAATAAGTTCGTACGACGTAATCTGAACGATCCCCGTGAACGCACTTCATCCAAACGTTATCTTATTGATATTCGAGCCAATAATAACAGTTTACATACAGAAATCAAAGCATCAGGTATAGTGGATTTTACACAACCAAATTCACTTGCTTCGTTGCTGGGTTTTGAGAAACGTAAACTACCAGCTCTCACTACTGCTATTTCGGACCATCCGGCACAAGTCTTTCCAATCAATTCAATATGTATTGAATGTAATCTTGTGGTCGGATCGTATCGGAATAGCAAACCTGTACACATTTTGCATCCATTCTTTCCTGCAGTTGCTGCAGGGTACAAGATTATTGAAAACCCCGTGAACGTCACCTATATGCCACTTAATACACGAATCATCGATCGCATCATCGTCGGGAAACCATCACGATTAGACTTTATCTAAAGCGTCTTTAAACAATGGTTTTGCGCTATGAGCATAAACCACCAAAACCTATTAATAGACGCATTGTCAGCACCTTTACCAGTTACAAGACACCAGTGCACCGATTAACACCGGAAAACGTTAAATTTCTGCAAACATTAGGACTCAAAGTGCTACATAGCTAAAATGGATAGTAATATTTTAAATGTTACGCAACGTGCTATATTTGATACAACCATCGTCAATGCCGACAAACACATGCATACTCCGTACTCCAATACCACGTATGAGAAGAACGATGTTATACGGATTCCAATAGAAAACGAAGATGTCTATACACTACCATGGGACAGCGTAATTTATATTGAGGGTACAATGAATAAGTCAGATGGTGGCGTTTCGCCTACAGCCGATTTTGTCAACAACGGAGTTTTATTTTTATTTGATGAAATTCGTTATGAACTTGGTGGAAAGACTATTGACCGCGTTCGTAATCCAGGTATAACTACGACTATTAAAAATTTCCTATCCTACGATTATAGCGAAAGTCGTCGCTTTAGAAACGCCGGTTGGTCCCCATCGATAAGCTTGATCTCGTTGATGCTAATGGTCATTTCAACGTATGCATTCCCTTGCGCATGGTTTTAGGATTTGCGGAGGACTACCGAAAAATTCTTTTGAATATCAAACAGGAGCTTATTCTTATTAGAAGTAGTGCTGACGATGCAGCTATATCGAATTCTGATACCAAAGAGTCAATCAAAATTACTATTACACATATATCATGGCGGATTCCACATAAAACCGTTGCAGATGCAGAGCGCTTAAAACTACTCAAACATATTCAACGCAATGCCACCATGGACATAAGCTTTCGCAGTTGGGAACTACACGAATATCCAGAATTACATACAACACACACGCATACGTGGGCCGTGAAGACGGCTTCTCAAGTGGAGAAACCACGTTTTGTTATTGTCTGCTTTCAAACCGATACATCGCGCAAAAAGGGGCGCAGTCTTAACATTGATTTCGATACCAATCGCTATTCTATACTATATGAGATGTATGCACAGTTTCAACAATCGTACTACGGGGATATCAGCGAGCCGATATTAACACCCAATGAATTTCAAACGCACGCTCCACTTGTAGTCATCGATTGTTCCCATCAAAACGAAATAGTGAAAGTGGGAGCGGTTGACGTACGATTAGAATTTCAAATGAAAGAAGCGCTTAAAGCTCACACTACAGCGTACTGCCTCGTTCTACACGATCGTTTGGTCCGCTACAATCCTGCAACCAATATTGTGAGTGAAGTCTAAAATTAATAGTCCATTAGTTGTCGACGTTCAAAGGTTTAAAATTGCACATAATAACTTTGTGTTTAAAGAAATGGCTGTTTTACAACTATCCCTATCGAATAGAGTTGCAATAACATATGTGCTGAAACCACCATATTCTTGGAACTGTCTATCAGATCGCTTCAAATACCAAAAGGTATGGTTAAGCAGAAACTTTCACGGTATATCTTGAGATGATGGCAATTTACAATGAATTTCCACACCTAAATGTTATTAACCTAGAAGATTTAGGGTGTACTCCTCTACATAAATTAAAGTATTACACCAATTCACACAAGTGTTTCTAGCATACCACACGACATTCGTCATTCAATTGCGCAACCACAGATGTAATTGTACTCAAAAACTGGTTTGTACATATAACCAATTATTCATTTTTAATAAAGAATAATCTTTACATTAAGTAGTGTTTTTATTTGTATATTTTATACCTACATACATACATATTCCTTGAGACTAGTAAGATGTGTTTCAAAAAATGTCTTGAAATAAGTTTAATTGTAAAACTTACTAACGAATCTGTAAGTATCATATTGAAAATTTCTCTTAACGGATATGTATTTTGCATTTTTATGCAAACTTTATGTTACAATAATACAATTAAAAATTATATTCTACTACCGAGGTATTAAATTTTAAAGTATGTTATAGTTGTGTAAACATAAAATGCATTGCATAGGTTTTTATCATCAAAGTAGTACATTTTATTTAATCCCACCTGTAAAATGATTAATTTCTTAAACCTAAGTTTCATAAAATTTATTCTCCAAAGATCAACCAACTATAAACCAGAACTATTAAATTTACATAAATTTCGGTGTTATTTTAATTTAAACTATGCTCATAAAAAGTCGTTTATATATATAGCACCAACATTGTTACTACCTATGAATATCAAATCTTTAAAGGAATTTACAGTCATGATTAATTAATAAGTGGTCTTTTCATTTGTACACATTTTGTATATGTTGTTTTAGTTCCATTGACGACCTATTATTAGTAATCTGTTTATTATTTTATTGACGATATAAATTTTAAGATTGGAAGGGAACGATAAGAAATCTTCCTCTGACATTTATATGCACTCCGCATAGTTGTTTAAGGTAGCAAATATAAATAAGCTGTTTAATGTGTTGTAGAAGAATTTTTACCATTGTATTATCGGTATGTATAAACTTACTTACTTAATGTGTTTTTAACGGAAGTAGAAATTATGAATTTTGGTAATTAACAATTATGCTAAAATGATTTGAAGTTATGCAGTTTCCATATATAATTTACATATATCGGTATGTTGTTATAAATATCACAACCTCGAGGTCATTAACTACCATGCACTTTACTAAACTATAATTAATAAAATCCCCGTACATTTAACTAAGATAGATTTTTCTTAATGTGGAAGTCTTATCTATATTTTATTCAAATAAGAATCTGCTACCGCCACCTACAAAAAGATAGGGACAATTAAAGAATGTAAGTTTTTGTAAATAAAACATTAAAATATTGTGTGTTTCTTTTTAAAATTATATATTTAATACAAAAATAATTTTTTGAAATTCTCGGGAGATTCTTCAACACGTGCACGTTTTTGCTTAACCTAAAAATCCCCGAAGTATTCAATCACCTAATGCGTGCAAAACCTCCGTTCAAAACGCCTTATGGAGTACCATTCCGCATTTGAGAATGATTACATCACTATCCAAATTCTTCACCACGTTTTAAATAACGACATTATTTGCATACATTTAAAGGTTAAATTTTAGATCCGGGTACGAGTTCAGTGTGGTTGTATAAATTATTTTGGTGGTGCAATCATGAATAAAATAACGAGTGACCTGTCTTAACATGTTTTTTACATATACACACACATATTAAATATATATTGAAATTGCTAAATGTAAGCAAGAACACCTTGATATAAGATCAAATTAATTTTTTTATTTGAGAGTCAAATAAATCGTGATGAAAGGTGGTATAATTTGCATACCAAGAAGGAAATAGTCTTAACATGTTTTTGCAAACACACCTTATTTTAATTAAATCCATTATATTAAAAGTTGAATGATTTGCATATATATTACCAGAGAGCTATAATTTCAATAAAAAACACGAGGTTATATTCGACTGCGAGTTCTTGTTATTTTATCTTGGTAATGAAATCGTGAACAACATGTTTTACAAGATTTTACATGCAGACTTTATAATTAGATCCATTATATCACATTTCGTATATTTTCTAAATGTTATTCGCTACTTCATACAAAATACAGGTTTTGAGGAAAGCTAAAAATTCTTTACCACTTGCACGTTTTACTTAACATAACAAAATTCTTCATATAGGTAAAATCACCACTTCGCTATGCTCTCGGCTACCTAGTTTCGGCTACTTTTCCAAGGTCGTTGTGACGTCATAGCCTTTTATAAATAAAGAACAATGTAATACTATTCTAAAATTTTTATTCTGGCATTATACATAACAAAATTTAAAATATTTAATGCCAAGCATGGAGCCATTTAAACTTAATTTTAATATAAATTCGATTGTTTAACATGGCTAACAACCAATGCAAGAATTAAGATATACAACAAATTTGTGTGTCAGATAACAAATCCTGGTGTTAATAAACAACTTGGAAATTATATACTAGATTTTTTTACGTTGTCCAGATGCACATTTAAGAGCAACATTCGCGTCTACTTTGACCAAAGAACACGGTATTACGCAATTGGAAGCGACAATATAAAACTGTACAATTGGAAGCTATGTCAGTGCGGAACGGGTGTATAATCCCTTAAAAGACTGTTTAACCTTATTGGAAGATAGTAAGTTATACTTCCTAAAGGCGCCAATGTACTCGGTATCGCTCAAATGTGGAGTAAGTTATCGGACAAGCTTCAAAATAGCTGCTGTTCAGTGTATAATAACCTGCTACAGTACATGTATTGGGGGCACGGCAATACAAAGAAATTGACGGGCTTGCAAATTAAGTTGTCAGAAAAACCAGAGAAAAGGGAAAAATTGATAAAGTATGTGCTTTCAGCTTTTAGTTTTAACTATTTACCTGTAAATTATTTGGAGATAGTAGAGTAGGAAGACAGCCAAGATAAAATAAAAATCTTACACAAGTGCTACATTAAAGCAGGTAACATATTTTACACAATCTGTAACACCATATTCTACAATTCCAAAAGAAATAATCATTTCGGTATCGGGGTTGATAAGTACGCCTAACAATCGCCCAGAGGTTGTACGACAACGCGTAAATATTGGCAGTAAACTCTCTCCGTTGACGCTGCAGGAAATTGCCCAATTATGCACGCCATACGCTGTAAGTGGAACAAAAAGACAGCTGGAATTAGAGGAAATGCATGCAAAAAGGCGAAAGTTGGACTAAATAGAAAACACTGCGACAATACGCGAACAATACAAAGATGTGTTAGACAAAGAACATCTTATTAGAGAAAGAGGAAAGGATTAAAAGATTATTTTATGTGCCGATGGACTGACTTGGATACATCCGCGTTCTACAAGCTGTATGTATTTGTGGTTTGTAAGAAAGACTCTTTTTAGAATTTTAGAATAGTATTACATTTCTCTATATTTATAAAAGGCTATGACGTCACAACGACCTTGGAAAAGTAGCCGGAACTAGGTAGCCGAGAGCATAGCAAAGTGGTGATTTTACCTATATGAAAATGAAAATAAAGAACTTTTAAATTTTTTTAATAAATTTTGGTAGGAAATATTTAATAAATAAGTATATGTTAATGAAACACATATTTTCTAAATGATATTGGTGCTAAGGAAAGCTATTTTTATTAAGTTCTATAGTTTGAGAGTGACGTAACAACCTTGATGCTTCACCTTGAGTTGTAAAAGTTAATACATAAGCCTTGATATAAGATCAAATCAAATAATTTGAGAGTCAAATAAATCGTGATGAAAGGTGGTATAATTTGCATATATTTTAAATTCATACGGGTATAATTAAAAGATTATATGTTAGATCCGACTGCAAGTTCAGTGTACTTGTATAAATTATTTTGGGATGATGTAACCAAAAGGTATTATACGACATACCTGTCTTGAAATGTTTTTGCAACACACCTTATGTTAATTAAATACATTATATTAAAAGTCGAATGTCGACGTGATTTACATATATTACCAGATAAAAAACACGAGGTTATATTCAACTGCATGCAAATTCTTAGTATTTTATCGTGACATTGAAATTGCGAGAAGTGAACGACTTCTTTTTTACAAGATTTTACCTGCAAACGTTTAAAAATTTGACCTCCATCATATAACATTTCGTATATTTTCTTAATTTTATTTTCTACTTCGTACAAAACGCAGCTTATGAGGAGAGCTAAAACACTCTTTACCACTTGCACGCGTTTGCCTGATATTAAAAAAATTCTTCACCGCGGCGTTTTATTTTTAGCTTAACCTACCCAGAAAAATACGAACCAACACGTGAACTCCATTTTCTACACACACAACATTTTTTTAAAATTTAATATTTAATATTTAACGTCGGGAACGCTGCTAAAAAATTTCTTAAGAAAATATCTCCACCCCCAGCGCACGCGCACCACCACACGACAAAAATCTAACGACCCCGCCGAACGCACACCCCAAAGACCTAACGACCCCCCGACGCAACAAATTTACACACAAAGACAATTTTGTTCTCAAAGCGGCGTATACATATCTTGCTGCACGTTTTGTTTCCCAAAGCGGCTTAGCTGTTCATATTGTTCTCGAATCGGCGTATACATATCTTGCTGTGGATCTCTGTTGCCAAAGCGGCTTAGCTACCCTACTATTATTAGAAAATTATAACACTGCAAAAGTTGGATTCTTGTAAACATTAGTTCCATAAATGAAACTCGATTGTATTTGATATAAACATTTGTGTTTAAGTACCTTCATCTGTCGTAATTATCAGAAAGTATCTTAAATAGCATAGCGCTACTTGTGCTTACTTAAAGTTTTTTAAATGTAAGCCTCCCAGATATGGCTGGTAGTAATTTATAACTGTTATATGTCATTTGCCATGGCCATTATTAATTAATTTCTAGACTTTGTTAATTCCGTTCGAAATTGATTTACAATGAAAGTAAATATACTTTGCGTTTATACAGCAGAAGACTTTATAATTTAGTACGAATACTTATCGAAAAACTATTGATTTATTATTTAGTCTTTCGTAATTACCAAAAATATTAAGTAATGGTTTACGAATTTGTTTGAATTTGATTTTGGCATTTTATTTCTCTCTTTGAGTTGCAGAATTTAATGACGGAAGTTTTTTTATTATGAAAATGCAATAAATCGTAGTTACTGTTTATTGACTGTTGTACAAGTAAAGTGCAACGTGATGAACAAAAATAAGAAATATATATATAAAAACGGTTCATTATAAGCGTTCAGTATACTCAGTTGTTTTACATGTAATCACATTATTTCCTTTAAATTTATTATTTTTTTAAGACGCAAACTGATAACTCTTGTGCATAAATAATATTGTTCTATTTCAGATACTCTTGTGTTATATAGCATCGGTTGTATAAATGTTTTGGTTTTGTGTTTTTTTTTTGGGTTTCTATACCTCCCCTAATCCAAAAGTATCATTTTTAGTTTTTATCATCTATTACAGTAAATCAGATTCCCTCCTCCTTGCTCTCCGATAAAGTGAAATTCAGAACTAGACCACATATGCTCATCTTCCACCTCTGGCGCAAATAATCAAACTGCAACGAGTAGTTTTGCTTTATAGCAAAGAAAATTCAAATCAAACTGTAACGAGTAGTTTTGCTTTATAGCAAAGAAAATTCAAATCTTTATTACAAGCTATATTGTGGACCTATGAATTAATAATTGCAAAACTATTTATTTTATCCCTGATATTTTAAATAATTCAAAATTAGTTTAGCTTTTTCAGCTCTTAGGTCAGGTAAAACCATCTTCAAAATCAACCGGAAAATTAAGCTAACAATAAGTACTGTTAAAATAGATGACGAATAGAAATATTATTGAATTAAATTTGAAAACTGAAATCAACAATAAGAAAAAATTCATTTTGTGGAGTACCAAAAATACTCAAAGTTTTAAGCTTCTAAAACTTAGAAAACACAATAACTTAAGCAATCGAGATATTAATTTCTTTTGGGTTTAAAGAGCATCGTTCTTTTAATTATGGAATTTGTACTTGGCGTTTCAAGGTACGAGCGAGTATCTTCAAATGATGTTTTTCAGACGATTGTTAGATACAGAATGACATTCTACCTGGGTGTTACTGAAACTTAAACTCGTGCAAAGTTATAAGTCAGCACTTCTCGGAATGAAACATTACTGTCGGAAACTTTCAGGACCGGGCTCTGAACTAATAATAAGTGTTCCGGGTTTTTATCGTATCATGTTAAATACTAATAAAGTTAACGTTTCGCTTACTTTCGTAAGGAGTCTCATAAAGACTACGTGGATCACTACTTTTGAACTTGCAGACTCACACGTCCAATTAAGCCGGATTCTTTACTTCTAGGCGAACGGACATACTCACACTGTCACGCTAAAAGATTATCTGTTTAGCAAAATAATACGATACTGTCCAAACCTGGAGCATATATTATTAATAACGAAAACATTAGGTATTTTGGACAAAGAGTTACAAAGATTATTAGTATAGAGTAAAGTAATGATAAACGTACGTTATGGCAAAACCCCTAACAACTCTCGAATAATAAATGAGCACAATACGTATATATGCACATAATAAAGAATTCTAAAACCCACAAGATAGCTGTTGAGACTTTCATGGCAACAAAACATTGAAAACCACGTATGATTTACTGTATAAGGAACAGCAGAAGAGAAGAACACTACAAGTGAAAGGGACAAGAGGACAAGACACATAATTGAAATCGCTATCGACCTACTTAAGTTTATTGGAAAGCAGGGTTTGCCATTTAGAGGATCAACTGAGTCTGCGTTCATTCTGAAGGATGAAAGTGTTAATCATGGAAACTTTTTGAAATGATTCATTTTCTTGGAAAATACATTTGTCTGCAAAAATATTTGGAGAAAATCTTTGAAAGAGTAAATTGAATCATAAACGAGAGGAAAAAGAAAAGAGAGTGAATCAAGTACAAGGGGATATTTGGGAAGAGGTAGTTTTGTTTAATACATTGGTATAGATACTATCTTGGAAATCATCCATAGCATTGCAGATGAAATAAAGTATCAGATAATTAATGACGTTAAAGCTGTAGGAAAATTCTCTATAATGATGAATACTACCCTAGAAATTTTCACAATTGATCAGTGTGCTTTTGTAGTGCGATTTGTTAAGGGATACAATGTGCTTGAAAGACTCTTAGCATTGAAACATATAATGAATATTAAAACTCCTTTTAAATGTTTAAAAAAAGTATTAAACAAGTATGGAGTCCCGATTGAGAACCGTGTAGCAAGTGCATTTCATGGCGCTTCCAACATGCGCGGCAAGTACAATGGAGTAACAGCAAAGTTGTCTGAAGCAGTTACTAATCACCTACACCCTTAATGCTACGCTCACGTACTGAATATTACGATATGCGATACATCTTAATGCACTACAGTAACAATATCTTTTTTTGGACTTCTTCAAAAACAACAAGTTTTCTTTAACGAGTACTTTAAAAGATTACAGACTTTTCTTGCAGAAAATCCACAGTTTAAACTGGAAGCTATTGGAGCCACAAGATGGAGAAGTCGTAGTGACGCTGTAGTAAAGATCTTTGCAAGAACCAATATTTGGACAATAATCCCCGAAGCACCTAAACTAGCAAAGTGAATGAATCTCAAGTTAGTAATTGTCTTATTTAAAATTTCTAACTCTCCCAACTCCAATACAAAGGCCAAAAGTGAGGCTTCTAAAGAATTTCACTGCTTTTCAAACGGTTTTTGTAACCATGCTGTTCCTTCAAATCTTCAAAATAACTATTTCGGTATCAGACTATCTGCAAACCAATGGCCTAGATGATGTTCAAGCTTGGAGACTAGTTAACTTTGCATTGCAAAGATTGAAGTCTGCGAGGAAGATTTGAAGAAACGGTGTCTGCAGCAAAATGATTCATATCGACCCAAGTTAAAAACTTAATAAAATGTCGACACCGATTAATCCCTCTATGCTTTGGAGAATAAAGAAGACTTTAATGAAAAAATAGGAAGATTAAAAGGCAAGTAGACAAAGAATGCCCTATGCAAACACGACAAATTGAAGTCAGAGTTGAAGTGTTTTACCGAATTTTGGACACAGCTATTCAAGTAATGCAGAGAAGACTTGTCCAGTATAAAAATCTGTACCTAGATCTTTTCTAGTTTGACTCGAAAGGTGCAATTTAAATAAAACTATCCCCCCACCTTAAAAACGTGAAGTATTACCCGGCATTGACAAAGACGGGTTAAAAGAAGAACTAGAGTCCTTCGCCCACCTTTGGCCCAAGATAAACCAGAACGTACCTCAACATGACTATACTAAGAATGAGAAAAATGAGCGAGATTGTGGCTGAGATGAAGAACTCAAACAGCAAGATTTTTAAGAACAAGAATCTGAGACGGGTGTACGAAATTCGTTACCACACAAAGACTTTGTAAAATGTTCAATAACAAAAAGTGTATTTCTTGTATCAAGTGTACTTTCCTAGTTATTTTTTAATACAATGTGTATTCGCTACAGTACACGAAGTTGTACAAAATTTATAAGTATTTGTTGACAACACCAATTACTCATGTGACTTGTGAGCAGGTATTCTCGAATCTTAAAATAATAAAAACAAAGTTGAAGTCGACATTGACAAAAACTTAGATTCCCTTATCCTCATGAGTGTAGAGAAGGACATTTTGAATCAAATTGCCAATGACCAAATTATAAGCCCTCTGTCAGACCCCTTCAGAAATGAAGAGATTGCCGGAAATCTAATGATGTGGCACTTAGCGTTGTAAAATAAATTATTCCACGTGGTATTTTGTTACAAAAAAAATTTTTCATTTATTTTTCTTCCTGACTATAATTCTGATAGGACTTTCGTTACTCTTAGCAAGGCTGTCGTTGGGGAGGCGATGTATTTCATATGCCAATCTCCCGTAGACGCTAGCATTCCGTCCACCGCACCCAAAAGATATGCAGGCCGGATTTGTTTATTTGGCGGGAGAAAAATTTTAGACATTCATTAATTGAACGACGCTTAAACTGAGAGAACTTTGGTCATAGAATTGGTAAAACCTTCACGTCAAATCTGTTATCCTACGAGAATTTCGTAGCAGACGTCCTGTCCTATCGGCAATGACATTTTGGAGGTTGGTTGCAAAATTTGATAAAACTGAAACTAAGACTGATAAACCACATCTTGGCCGAACTCAAACAATTCGTTCAAGGAAGACATAGACTATGTACAAGAACCTCAAAAAACCACACAATTAATCATTTCACGACTCTCATTACAAAATACACATAAGCCAAATTTTCTGCTCGTAAGCCACAAAATGTAAATGCCGTACAGATAACTTCCGTACACATTAAATATGAAATTGCTAATTTTTAGGGATCTTTCTATAAATGAGCAAAATTACAGTTCTGATCAGCAATAACGAGTTCACAAGCAATGGCTAATTGAATACAAAGTTTACCACATGGTTTAGGGTTAATGCTGGAAAAATAATGGCGACTTACTTTTTGAGGATGAACAAGAAGAAACTTCTACCATAATTGGGGATCTTTCAAATTTTTTAACTCAAAAATGGAAGAGTTAGAACTGTGTGGTATCAACAGGATGGTACTGCAGCTCACGGCGATGAGACAATAGTCAATCTGATAAGAAAAATTCTTGGACTCTTCGCTTCCAAAAATAGAAAGTGATATATCTGGCAAGTCCTTCAATTTAGAGGTTATTTAAAGCTTTCAAATCCAACATCAAAGAAATCAGCAGCGTATCACCGAAAATGTTGAAGAAAGTAATGAGAAATGTTCGTAACTATTACATTAAGGTTAGGGCTTGTCATTTGATTGACATTATTTAGAAAACAAGTTTTCAAGAGCTTAAAGGGTATTTATGATTTTAAAACATGAGTGTTATTTAATTAATCTCCATTTTATACAAAAAAGAAAACAAATCAGGAACTTAATTTTGCGCTACCTATAGTATTTTTTTTTTTTTAGGTAACAGTAGTCTTTCGCCTTTTCGTATCTACCTTCTATCCTATTTTTCAGCTCTTTTACCTATGGCTTTACTTAGATTCATAATTTTTACAATCTTGACAAATAAAAATATTCGGAGATTGAATTACCAGATTGTTTTATGATAATAACAGATAATTGCTGTTACATAATGATTATTAAAATAGCGTTTTTTAAAGAAGGCTTGCAATTATTATAAGTTTTATGCAAGTTAGTTTTAGTTAGAATTATTTTAGTACCATAAGAATTAACACATACAATACTAGCAAAATAACTTTCACTGTTTAAAATTATGTTTCATGTTGTATGGTGGAATTATAGTTGAAATTAATTTAATTAATATTACTACGGAATTACTGTACTGGGTTTAGTATAAAATGTATATACTTCGTAACAATTCTATTAAATTTCATATACGTCCATCATCTAAAATTGCGAGAAATTTTGGCAATACTGTTTAAATGCATATTGAAAAGAATATTTTGATTCTATAATGGCGTATAAATTCTATCACTTATTTGGTAATATTTCAATACCAAACAATATACAGCTAAAATCAATTGCAACGCTTTTTATTTGGCATTTAAATGTCTGTATAAATAGCCGAGAAGCGTATTACTATATGTTTAATCCAATGAGTCACGCTAGTTCTGAAAATACACAGTTCATAGGCCAGAATATAAGGTAACAACTGGTAAATTATGGCGACGGTAGTAATGATAGTTTGCTTACATGTAAATTACGTTTTTAGCATTAATACAAAATTACAAAATTTATATGAAATGCAATATACATGACATTATATGTACAACTTATGCAAGATAGAAGTTTTTCTAAGATATGTAATATAGTCAGTTATTGAAGTTCCTTACGATTTTCAGCATGTTTAATTTCAGAAAAGCAGTATAACTTGTTTTCTAGAACTACAGGATGTAATTAAAAACAGAATACTAGAATATGATAAAAACTGACACCTTTTTGTCTATTTGCCAAACTGTTTTACATCAAAGAATACAGTCTGTTTCAAATTAACTCGGCAACCATTGGTAACTTCGTTGTTATATGAAGTTGGTTAATTTAGCAAAGAAGCGTAATTTTTGCAGTTGACTGCAATGGTCAATATAAAAAAATTATTAAACATCACTTTTTCAGATATAATGATCAAACGCGTATTTTTTAAAATTTTATTTTAAACAAAAATAAATGAATTCTCCAGTAAAAAATAGTATACACTCTTATATCGAAATGCGTACGTAGATATCGACAAATCTGTTATTTAATCAAGATACTCATAGCTTTTAAGCACACTTTGTATGTTTAATAGTTGCTGCCATTGCTTATGTGTAGTTGCACTAATCAACTTAAAGAATTGTAAAAATGCCATTAACTCATGACGAAAAGTGCGATATATTGGAAATTTTTATAATATGCAGAAAAGATCGTTCTAGAGCATTAGAGAACTATCGTGAAAATGTCCCTATTCGAAACACTTCGGATCGAAGATTTTTTTTTAATTTTGTAAAGAAAATTTTGAGGCGATGAAAATTTGTCTATGAAGAAAAAAACTAGAAAAAGGTATGTAATTAACGAGATGTTGAAATAAATGTATTAGCTTATTTCATTTCCAAATAATTTTACTAGAGATTTGGCAAAACAGTCATTTATAAAATACACAGACCAAAACGATTTTTGTTTCATGAAGTCTGGTGGGTATCTTTTATGTATTTTTGGTCGTTGAAACTGAATCTGCATTCAGAATTTTCGTATCAAGCTTAGCATTGGAGCAATTTTTTTTTACAGTGTAATAATTATTTTAGGGTGTAACCATTTGAGCTATCTCACTTGCGAGAAGCAGGACTGAAATTATGTTAAAAATTGATTTGTTACAAAATAAAATTTGTATAAAGATCACATAAAATTCCAGTTTTATAAATTAAAATTTTACTTGCATATGTAAATGCCTAGAAGATCTCACACTCCAAGAATAAAGATATTAAATGTGCAAATCTTGTTCAAGCAGTTAATGTTAAAAAATATGTGATATAACTTAATTGTTGAATACGGATATTATAAAGTTATATGATTAAATCATTATTTCTCCAAATAGACGTATTATCACGCTAGAAATTTTCTTGTGCAAAAATACATATGTTAAAGATATTTCTTTGTTGAGGAAGACGTCTGACTGATTGTGATAAGACTTCCCATATGTTTTATGTTTATCCAACAATTTAAATAGAAGATTTTAGAATTAACAAACACAAAAAGTTTTCTGTATCTACCGTTCTAAATTGATTAATACTTGTTATATACACTGGCGCCCAACTTAAAATTACGTTGCTTTCTATTTAATTAAGTAAATTCAGTTCTGACCCATCTCTATCTCTCCCTTGGTGTAATAGCCAAGTTGGCCGTTGGCATACAGTTTTTAGTCTTTCCATCTTCAATAAATAAAACTTTAATTTTTTTAAGTAAAATAGTTGTTATAATTCGCGCCGCAACGTTAGGCTCGAATTTTTAAAGCATGTATTATTAAAACTGTAGCAGCATTAAGAAATTCGTTAAAGACGGTTTATATTCTATAACATATTGTAACGAACGTAATCCGACGGATGACTCATCATTGGAATGTAAACGGTGTCATAATCTCTAGATGTGTTCATAAATAGATATAAAATATAAATAAAGAAATAATATTTTACTGTACAGTATATGTTGTTGATAGACTATATAGAATTTCGCGAAAGTGAATAAATCAAACGCATACGTTTTGTTACGTTTTGGCGAGTTTACGATTAAATCTTACAATAAGACAATTACTATGTTCATCAAAAAAATTTATGAGCTCTATTTTGCATGCAAAGTAGAAGATATATGTTAGGCGCAGCATAGTATTTGCGTAGAGTGTACTGTGAATTTAAGAGGATGTCTCAACGGTACCCGTAAGTCAATGCCTATGATGTGGATAGAATGCTATTTTTACTTGAGGAATCTATTTGGAATTTCAATGAAGTCAAAGCATAGTGTACAGTACCCAAACCTGCAATTAGCTCTCATTACAGTTCTTCACAGCCATAATTTACTATCCTCAAACGTCCAGAATCAGAAACATTTGACGATTATATGAATGCTACTGAATTTAATATTGTTGGACCTATAGAAGAAGAACACGGATCTTGATTTTCAACAATAGCTCCTTCACATTTACTTTCACAAGATGCGCTTAAAGACGTAGTACGGGATTTCAATTTGTCAAAAGCTCGAGCCCAACTGTTGGAATCCAGGTTGTATAGTTGGAATCAATTATACAGTGGTACGCATATTTCTACATGTCGGAAACGTAAACACGATATTCTTCATTTTCTACATCGTGTGATCAGTTGGTGTACTATGTAGATGTTCTTGGACTAATGGTGCACGAGGATGTAAATACAAAACTAATGAATGGAGACTATTTATTAGGTCATCTCCTCTAAACTTGAAGGAAGTTCTCCTCCACAATGGAAATTCGTACCTCTCTGTTCCTATTGTCCTTGCAGTACATATGAAAGAAAACTATGACAATTGAAAACTTTATTTAAAAAACTAAAGTAGATAGAAAATGGGTAAAGCATATGTGGTGATTTAAAAGTCATAGCTCTTTAGTTAGGAATGCAATTGGGCTACACCAAGCACTGCTGTTTTCTCTGCGAATGGGACGGCAAAGCAAAGGATAAACACTAGTTTGTAAAAGACTAAAAAAATGCGAGAAAACATTGTTGGAGAAAAAAAAAGGTTGCACATCCGCCTCTCGTTGATTCAAAGTAAGTTTCCTACCACATCTTCAAATTAAACCGGAACTGATGACAAAATTTGTCAATGCTTTAAATAAAGATGGTGAAGGATTCCAATATCTGAGAAAGAAGGTTCCCAGACTAAGTGAGGCAAAAATAAAAGGTGTTATTGGGCCGCAAATTCGCCACTGACCGAGTTTGAGGCTGCTGCATGGGTATCATTTAAAGAAGTGTGTTCCAATTTCTTGGAAAATACAAAGGCAAAAAATTACGAACAAATTGTGAATCTTTTAATTTCCACATACATTACATGTGATTTTCCAATGCTCCACCCGAAGGTACTACATTGGCCAGGAAGCGAGTTTTTTTTACCTGGAAAATTTTTTGAATTTTGCCGAATCCTTGCTGTTCCAAGCAAGGTAGGGATCTTTAACGTGCGTGACAACACTCACACACGGGACCTCCATTTTACCTCTCATCCGAACGAGGGTGTATTTTTGCGAAAAATGCTCGCCTAACATTTTTCAAGCGGACCGTGTCAGGATTCGAACCCGGGACCTTGGGTGTCACACACATACCACTACGCCACGGAGCCGCCAATTTCCACATACAGCGATATGGGATGTAACATGTATTTGAAAATTCATTTTCTCCACTCGCATTTGGACTATTTCCCGCAAATCTAGGGTCTGTAAGTGACTAACATAGTGAAAGGTTTCACCAAAATATTATGTATTGTGAAAACCAATACCAAGGAAAGAGCAGTCCCACAATGCTCGCAGGTTATTGTTAGAACCTGATTAGGGACGCTCCAGTGGTACAAACCCTACATACGAAAAACACATGCAAAAAGATTTTGAGATTCAGAAGTGATGTGGTACAACACTTACACACGGGACCTACATTTTACCTCTCATCCAAAATGCTCGCTTAACATTTTTCAAGCGGTTCGTGGCAGGAATTGAATCCGGGTCCTTGGAATCAGCAGTCATATGCGAATCTGTCTGACCCACGAAGCCGCCTTATGATGCGAGACCACCGGATGGGGACAAATGGTCTTATAAAGTGGCCACCCCCGTCACCGTTAGGACAACGTAAAAAAAATAAAGTGTACGAAAAAAAATACGAAAGAACAATCAGATTAAAAACTAGCATTCGCTTATGCATTAATTCAATTCACGGTTCGAATGCTACAGAGGGTGTTTATAAGAGAGTTTAACATACATTCAAAAAATGGAGGCATTGTTGAACATTTTATATAATTTTGTAGTGTTAAATAAAATGTTTATTAAACAGTCACAATTATAACTGAAATACAACATTACCAATATCAACTTTATCTCATGTATTTCGATATAAAAGTGTAGGATATTTTTTATTGAGAAACAAACCATTTTTCTTTTATTTACAATAAAAATATACGGAGCATTTCGTTTAAAAAAAATAAATGTTTTGTTCAATACCTTTAAAAGCGATGTTCGATTATTTTTTATGTTAAGCAGCGTAATCAGCTGCAAAAATTATGCTTCTTTGCTGATTTATTCATAACTTCAATAATAACGAAGTTGCCAATGGTGCCGAGTTAACTTGAAACAGACTGATAAATATAAGTATTTGTACGCTTAATAATTTACAAGAACAAACATGCATAAATGCCTATTATTTTAAAAACTAATTTATTTAAAAATTAATTAAACGTAAATAATTTTCACATAGCCTTGAGAAACAATGATAACAGAAAAAGTGCATATTTAGTTCTACCATCAAGTCAATCGAACTTGCTTTTTCATAAAACAGAAACAAGCTACATTTTAACACAGAATGTGAGTAACGTTTTAAGTATTTTATAATAAAATTCCACAAAACAAGGAATTATACTTGAGAAACGTTTACTGTGAAAATAAACCGGTAAACATGTGGAAAACTTACTTCTCAAAAGCGTGTTGACCAAGTAAATGTCCTCGGTTACGTAAACAGCACACATCGTTCGGAAACGCACTGTAAAAAACGCCTACAAGAAAGTTGTAGAGCATACCCGAAAGCTTGCTAGCATGTGTAACGCCTTGACTTCTGGAATGAGAAAAAGAAGAAACATTCAGAAGAAGATTGTACCAAAATTAAAAATTGGATTAAGTATGACGGGCGCAGAAAAAAGAAAAGAAAAATCTAAACAAAATAATTCAAGTGCAAAGGTAGTCGCCAGTGTGAAAGTTGTCCGGCTCGCGGTGTAGTGGTGTGGGCAGAAAAAGCAAGAAACAATAAGAACTAGTCATTCGAGAGGCTATAATAAAAATAATTTTTACCTGGGTAAATTAAAGATGAACCTGAAACCCTTTTATCTATCTCTTGCACCCAAAGGTACTACATTGGCCAGGAAGCGAGTTTTTTTTTACCTGGAAAATTTGGAATTTTGCTGAACCCTTGCTGTTCCAAGCAAGGTAGGGATCTTTAACGTGCGTGACAACACACACGGGACCTCCATTTTACCTCTTCGAGGGCGTATTTTTGTGAAAAATGCTCGCCTAAACTTTTTCAAGCGGACCGTGTCGGGATACGAACCCGCAACAAAACAACCCCCCCCCCCCCCGAGAACATTCAATAGTGGTTCCAATTAAGGGGGACTGAAAAGGAAAGTTAAAATTAGTAAATACAATGAGATCACTATTTGTGATCCAAGATAAGCAGTAATGGTATTTGAAGAATTAAAATTTACTAACTTTTAATACCTTGTATAAGGCAACCAAAAATAGTAAGATCATTATCCAATAGAATATTTCTATTTCTCAAATAAAATAAAATTTTGGTTTTCACTTACAGATTTCAATAATGTATATACAAGATCCAGCATAAATTTGAAATAATGGCCGCGTTCATACATTTACTATAATTATTAATATAAAAGAAGCACATATGGTTTGTATGAATCCTATTAGCTTTCAGATCTGAATACGTTACATATGGTTATAACAATTTTAAAATTCTTAAGATCAACATAAAAACATTAACAAATTATTTGCATTGACTTTTCATTTGGTATAAACTAGGTAACTGAGGTAATCATTTCAAACATATGCATGTCAAAATAATCTTACTTATTTTTATTTTTAGTCAATTTAATATTTGTTGGAACAAATGCTGGGGGAGGAAAGAAATATGTCGAAAACAGTAAAAAAATAGGAGAGGTAAGATAATACGTCACATACCAAGGCATGGGAGAATATTGCGGTATATATTAAAAGCAGAGATAGAAAAAAGGAGAGGTAGATGTAGACCTAAGCTAGACTATTACACACAGATAGTCAAAGATGCAGATTGTGGGACTTTCAGGGGAATGTGTAGGTTAGGTCGGACTAGAAATCAATGGAGGTACGCGTCCAACTAGTTCTAAGACTGAAAACCTAAAGACGAAAAAAATAATTGTACTTAAACCTGATGATTATTATAAACAACACCGATGTTGGTTTGCAATATTCTCAAAAAATATTGATTGTGCGAAAGGATTTTATTGGAAAACTTTTAATTCGGCAAATGTCTAAATGTTGGGGGATTTTGGTAGCCGTCACGTTGCTTAACTCTCTTCACATACCACTGAATATAGGTGAAATAAGTTATATATTTAGATGACAATAGAAGGGGAGCCGAGCTGAATCTAACAAGAAAGAACAGCTGCTATGTTCGAAGACAACAAACATAGAAACAAGCAAAAATTGTTGAAAGCATATGTGTGGAGTACAGCACTGTACGGGTATGAAATGGGGATAGTAGAAGAAGCAGACAGGAAAAAGGTAGAAACATTTTGCAATGTAGTGCTTCAGGTGTACGATAGCATGGACAGACCAAGTTAATAAAAAAGAAGTTCTAGAAATAGCAGGAGAAGAAAGATATCTGTGAAAAACAAAAAAAAATAGGAGAAGGTTAGTAATTTGGTCACAAAACTTGCAATATCAATAACTAAGATACTAATTCAAATAGGTTAAAAGGAGGGTGTATTCTGGAATACGCAGGTGAACTCGATAGTCCATGTGAAGAGTAAAGCTTGAGTCACTCTTTAGTGTTTTACGGAACATAGTTTCTTTAAGTGGTTATTTAATAGCTATAATTATTATGATTGGCATAGCAAAGGGACATAAAATCGAAAAAAACAAAGAAAAATAACCATTTCTTAAAATGGCGAACTGCAGTTTTTACGTCACTTCGATTGTTCGGTCCCTTTGTCGCACGTTTGCGTGGTTAATTTTAAGTTATTTTAAATTTGTAGTTGTAAATCAAATAGTAAAACTGCCATCCCTTGTCCCGTTATATCCTGTCGTAAAACCTCCTTTGTGCATGTGTAAATTAAGTTGAAAAAGGGGTATTGACAGAAACACTCTCTCATCGATATCGGGGCGAAACGGTTGTTCGTTCAGTAAAGTGAGTTAGTCAATAGTGCCGCCGAGTTTATCGATAAACCCCTAAAAAACACAGTCAAAGTGCAAATGTAACACGTACTATAAATTCGCATACAGTCCACTTAGTTGAAGAATAAGAACTACACCTTGGAACAATAAAACAACGCGGAGGTAAGTCCATATATAATATTATAAGACCCCCGCGCATTAAACATAGTTGGTAACCGGAGTATTTAATTAATTAATTAGTTCCTATCCTTTCGCTCCTCATTTATACTTAAATTTAATAATTGTCGTAGTTTTGATTATGTTTGAGCGTGTTACAAAGAGACTAACATCGTGCTTACACATTTAATGATAGAAACATTTGGTCGTAACGGTAGATTTTACAATATATCCCTTGTCCTTTGTCGCAAAGATTAGTGCTCGGTCAGTTTACTTTAGGTAAACTAAATTTATGAGAATTATTGTATTGTAAATCCTTACCTTATTTTTCGTCGTCAAGTTTGAGGAACCCACTCGGGTTCATCCAACTTAGTATAACAAAGGAGTTAGAATTTATGGGAAACGTTAAACGTTTTTGTCGGGCGAGCACTGTAATTAGTTGCATTTGTCTATTAATAATTTAATTTCGTAGATTAATTAGTGTCGTAGCGTATTTGAGCTACGCATTGTTTTTACATTAATTTTATTGTCGTTCATTAATCATTAATCAAATATGGTTACATCAATTGATAAAGCTATTCTTGAAGCTAGATTTCTAGTTAAAAGGTTGGATCATATATACAGTAAGATTAATCAATCGGAAAATGTATCGATTGCTTTAATTAGAGCATCGATAAAAAGTGTCGAGCAAATTGAAGAGTTTTTGCAAAGATATTTTCTTTGATGAGGAAAGTGAACAATTGGATGAATTTTCGGATCTTAGAGTGAAAATCGATGATTATCTATTAGATATTCGTATTATCGCTGAACAATGTAAATTAGATCGTGTAGAAAATAAGCCGCAGGTGGAGAATATGAATAATTCTTTGCCGATAAATAGTGGTTTTCGCTTGAAACACCTTTCTGTACCGCGGTTCTCGGGGCGCATTTTGAGAGTTATCATGCAATTTATAAGCGATTGATTCATGATAATGTCAGTTTGTCACCCGTTAAAAAAATTTTCTATCTTGTTGATACACTAGATGCGTCGTCGCGTGCGTTAATAAAATATTTGCCATTAAACGATTGTGCATACGATGAAGCCTATAAAATCATAACTAATCTTTTTCAGTCCAAGAGGTTATTACTTTCAACATATTTTAATGCTCTCGAAAAATGCCCTAAGGTAAGTTCCTCAGACACGCACACGGAACTCCGGCAATTAATTAGTTGTTTTGATGAAAATATATTCGCGTTAAAGCAGATGGTAATAGATTTATTAGATTTCATGTTGTTTAATCTGTTATCGAAAAAATTAGATACAAACATTTTAAAGCGTTTCGAATTAGGAAATAGTGACGAGATTCCTTCGTTCAAAGATTTAAGGTCGTACATCGAAAAACAATGTAAAGTGTTGGAAATAAATGAGATTGCTTCAGGAACATGCTTAAAATCTCGAGATTCCGTGAAACAAAAGGAAAAACAAAAAGTTCGTTAGCTCTTTGGCTAAAACTTCTTTAGTCAGTACCACCAATGATGGTAAAAATTGTAGTTTATGTCAAGTTGTGCTTCCTATTTATAGATGTAAGCAGTTTCTCGATAAAACCCCTCAAGAAAGAACTGAGGTGGTAAAGGCTAAAAACCTTTGTATTAAATGCTTAAATACTTCACATTCGATGAAAAATTGTAAGTTAGATTGGTCGTGTAGAAAATGTCATCAGTCACACAATTCGTTCCTTCACTTTGATAGACGAGAAAAATCGGTGTCTCCACGCAGACAAACTCATCGTCAAAGGTCAGCGTCTCCTCGGAGATCGGCGTCTAGACTTACTTCTACTAGTAGACCCAGTGAGGACAATCTGTCGTCGGCGGTTGTGCATGAACAACCTGCCACTAGCTCGTTAATTTCGACGTCATTAGAACACACAACCACGCTGTTAGCTATGGCAATGGTGTCGGTGCTTGATTATACGGGAAAATTGCAACCTGTTCGTGTAGTTTTAGATAACGGATCAATGGAAAGTTTTATGACTGAAAGGTGCCGTCAGAAATTAGGTTTAAAGAAACGGAGAGCCAATGTTACTGTTCAAGGACTTGGCTTGAATTCGTCGTTAGTGTCTGGTACACTATCGTGTGTAGTCAGTCCCTCGGGAGCAAGGTCTCCAGCATATGAAATTGATTGTTATATTTTACCTAACATTTGTAATCAATTACCTTCGTCGTCTTTAGGGGTCAAGGAATGGTCGCATACTCATGGTTTGGCCTTAGCTGATCCTAATTTTAATATTCCTGGTAATATTGACATGCTACTCGGAGCGGAAATCTTTGCTCAGGTTTTGTTGAACGAATCTCGTTGGAGTGTCGCTAACGAGCCAGTTGCTATTAAAATAACCTTTGGTTGAGTTTTAACGGGGAAGGTCGTTTCCCCGAATAATTCTATTACGTCGTTGTGTGCTTTCGTTGAGCCCTTAGACAGTGACATTCGTCGATTTTGGGAATTAGAAAATATTCCCTTCAAGAAACACATTTCTTCTGAAGAAGAAAAGTGTGAAAAGGAATTTGTGGAAAATTACAGACGTAACAAGGACGGTCGTTTTGTAGTGTCCTTGCCCTTTAAAATTTCTGAACCCTCATTCGTGGCTACGAGATCAATTTGTATTAAAAGATTTTTGTCATTAGAACGTCGTTTGCTAAAAAAATCCTGAATTGTATTTGGATTATAAAAATTTATGGAAGATTATTTGAAAAGCGGTCACATGGTGCAAGTGGAATCTCCTGAAAATTCGTAGGTTCATGAGAGAATGTATTACATTCCCCATCATGCTGTACATAAGCGTGATAGTACTACCACCAAATTGCGTGTGGTTTTCGATGCGTCGTGTCAGGATCAATCTGGAAATTCGTTAAATGATGGCTTGGCTATTAGCCCTGCTCTGCAAAAAGACATTGCAGTTTTGTTATTGCACTTTCGTGTACACCCTATCGTAATTACAGCTGATATTAAACAAATGTATCGGCAGATTTTGGTTAAAGATACTCATCGTGATTATCAACGTATCGTCTGGAGATTTTCTCCGTCGGATCCTATTACGGACTTTAAATTAAATACTGTGACTTATGGAGTTTCGTCGTCGCCTTTTTTGGCCTTGCGTACTGTTCAAGAATTGGCAAGGTTAGAATCAATTAATTTCCCTGACTGAAATTATTATATTAGATCGTCATGAAAAGAATTTACATCCTGAAAATCAAACAACTCAATTTTTATTAACTCAAAATTATTGGATCTTGTCCGCAAAGAGGGCTATTCGGCAATGTTTGAAATCCTGCATTCGTTGTTTTCGTGTAAACCCCGTGGCTTTATGCCCCTCTATGGGGGATTTACCAGCTTCTAGGTTTACTCCAGGTAAGGCGTTTTTACATACGGGAGTCGACTTTGGTGGACCTTTCTCTGTCACGATGAATCGGTGTCGTGGCGCAAAATCATTGACAGCGTACATTTGACTATTTATTTGTTTCAGCACTAAAGCTATCCATTTGGAATTAGTGTCTAACTTGTCCACAGACGCTTTCTTGGGTGCTTTACGTCGATTTATTGCTCGAAGAGGCAAATGTATTCAAATCCATTGTGACAATGGCACTAATTTCGTTGGGGCCTCTCGTGAAATCTCTCGATTGATGCGCCATTCGGCAGGCGTTGAGGGAATCGAATTTGTGTTTAATCCTCCTGCTACTCCTCATTTTGGTGGTTTGTGGGAGACCGGGATTAAATCAGTAAAATCCCATTTAAAAAGAATCATCGGTGAACAAATTTTGTCGTTTGAAGAATTCTCGACGGTATTAATTCAAATCGAAGGGATTCTCAACTGACGTCCACTATGCGCACTGAGTTGCGAACCGCATGACTTTTCATAATTGACCCGGGGTCATTTTCTTAATGTTGAACCAGTCTCGGTGTTACCAGATCCGGATTTGTTGTCCATAAACCCCTCTCGTTTAAATCGCTGGCAACTGTTGCAGCAACTGCAACAAGGGTTTTGGAAAAATGGAGTGCTGAATACCTGCACACGTTGCAGCAGAAAGGTAAGTGGTTGAGGAATTCCGCTACCCTACCTATTGATTCGCTCGTTCTCTTAAAGGAACAAAAAAAACCCTCTACAGTGGCGTTTAGGAAGAGTAGTGAAGGTTCATCCTGGTAGGGATGGTATCGTTCGGGTAGCTACAGTCCAGACATCCCAAGGGTTAGTTCTCTAGTTCTCTAGTGAAACTATGTTTACTGCCAATTACTTAATATTTCATGGTATGTATACATATATTCACTTATATAAGTTTGTCGGTTTAGGTTTCTTAGTTAATAGCTATAATTATTTTTAAATATAAAATAAGTTAGTTCATACTTATTTTGGTGGGCGGGATGTTCTGGCCCTTTGTCGCACGTTTGCGTGGTTAATTTTAAGTTATTTTAAATTTGTAGTTGTAAATCAAATAGTAAAACTGCCATCCCTTGTCCCGTTATATCCTGTCGTAAAACCTCCTTTGTGCATGTGTAAATTAAGTTGAAAAAGGGGTAGTGAAAGAAACACTCCCTCATTGATATCGGAGCGAAACGGTTGTTCGTTCGGTAAAGTGAGTTAGTCAATAGTGCAGCCGAATTTATCGATAAACCCCTAAAAAACACAGTGAAAGTGCAAATGTAACACGTACTATATTTCGCATACAGTCCACTTAGTTGAAGAATAGGAACTACACCTTCGAACAATAAAACAACGCGGAGGTAAGTCGATATACAGATTTATAAGACCCCCCGCGCATTAAACATCGATGATGTCCCAATAAATAAGAAAAAGACAACAAATCTAAATCACAATCATAAGCATAAATCTATCAACATAAAATTGCAACAATAAACGATCCTTAAATAAAACAGTATTAGTAGCTAATATCATCTCGCAAAAAGTAACCTTCTTTGTTAAGCTACAGTTAATGTTATTGCATCAACGACGCCTTATAAATATCCTGTTTCGACAATTACAATTGCATTAACTCATCACTACCAGTCAGATCTACAGGTAGGAACGAATTTAAGGTAGAGGCCGTGGCTTTAGTTAGATCTACACTTTCTAAATACTAGCGAGTGGCTACCGATGTCAAAGGAGTCATTTATAACTATTCTCATTTTCAAAAGATCTTACTACTCTCTTCTCTGAATCCTTAATGTGAAATATTTCTGTATAAAAACAAATTTTTTGTGCTAAAGGACCGTTAGTTCGTCGTTTGAAGTGCATAAAGAAGACTTGAGATGCGACACCATTAACACAAAATAAGAAAAATTGGTCGAGTCGGACAACTACACTTCAACAATTATGAGTAGAAACACTATTATCTGAAGAAATGTTACTGATGTAAGCTTTTACTAAGTTAAATTGCTGATTACTTCAGACGCATCATTGTACTCGAATTCAGCGGTAAATTCATAGTAATGATAAAACTCTACAAAAGCAATATATTCTGATGACGCCTTTCTAGTTGCTAACAATAAAGTAGTCCCGTACATTACATTTAATCATTACCCCTTTCGATAGTATCTCCCTATACAACGAATATAATCATAACGTTTACAATATTAGTAACACATTCCACGACTATCCGTGCTATCATTATGGGGAAATTTACAAGCAAGGGTCAAAATGATCCACCCCCAATTCTGAACCGAATTGAAACATAGTCGGTGATCCTATATACGTAGCAGATATGGCGTGTAATTCTGACCTTTCATTGGATTTACGCTGATTAATAATTCGGCGTTTATGCGATAGATTATAAATATAACTATTTTCAGAAATTTTACAATACGCAACTGCTTTTGACTATTAAAAACAGAAATAGAGTTTCTAAATAGTTACCGTGCACAGCTAGCTAACAAGGTATTTCACACATTTTTAAAACTTTCTTATTTTAATTATATCAATGTTATCTATCTAAAGCAAGTTAACAGATTAAAGTAGACCTCAAAAAGCCCAATGCTTGCTGATTCCTAACTATGAATGTAATGACTGACTAGCTTGCAAACAACCAAACTTTTTTCAGATTTCTAGTATGATCTATAACTTTCGCTTCCGAAGCTGCTACAAAAGAAACATAACCCTCAATTAGTTTTTAAATATACTCTATAATGATAATTAAAAACAAGCATATTATCTAAATTTAAACCTGAACATTTTTATTCTTACAGTCTGTTGTAATTTTGAATAAAATTCTCAATCGTGGTGTATTGCGTCATTACTGTTTCCCATATCTAAGCTATAAACTGTAATCTATTGCCACTAGCAGCACAGATAGTTCTAATTCTCAAAGTTAAGAATTTCCCCAAAGTCGTTATTTCAATGAACTCCCGGGCATTTATTAACTTCAGACATTGTTGCACCGCTACTTTAAAAAAACCTTGTGACCGAGTACACAAAATCCTTTTTACCGAGTTGTATGTGAAGCTTATTTTTTTCCATTAGACAAAGTTTACTGCTATAATATTACCATAAAAGCAACACACATATTCGCGTTATCTGAAGTACGATATTAATGGTTTTAAAGTGCGTACTTGCAATCGACTCTAAATCAAGTAAGCAGTTAGCACTCATGTACTTCCACCATAGTGTTGTGGCACTGTTACGTTTCAATTGGCTTCACAAAGATTTCAGTAATAATCCGTTGTACGGGACTTTTTGTACAATTAATCTAGGGATATTGATATTTCACACTGTATTTTACCTAGAAAATAGGTCGTGCGAATTATCTTTGGGGGGTTTTTAGAATTAGTTTTATTATTATGTATTCCGTGGGAGAAGAATGTCAATTATGATTTCCCACTGTTTGAAATGATATGCGTCGTTGTCCTCGACCAATAAGCACGCGATACGTATAAGCAAGTGATTTACAAGATAAAAACAACGGCGGCCATCATTCATTCTACACGTAATTAACTTATGATGAAGAAATTATCTATTAATTTTTAGCAACTAAGCTATAGATGTTATGTTATTTATAGCAATTGATAAGCATTTGGCTGTCTTTTACTCTTTCTCCGTCTGATGTTAGCAAGATTAAAGCTAAAATTAATTCAAATTCCCCGGAATTACATTATAACCTTACTTTTACGTAGATTTTCTAAACGTATTTTTACTCAAGAAATTTTATGTAATTGATCTTTTAGTGGCTAATTGTTTTTATAAATTTGTGCAATAATTTACTTTAAAGAAGATCTGATAGTGCTTTTTACGAAAAAACCTCACGTTCTTTTTTTTAAAGTAAAGAAGCTTTCATACAATATACTTTTAGCATTGTATTTACAGTTATAAAAAATTAACTAATTATTATTATTTGATAGGTGCTTGAATCTGGGTTTGTATGAAAAAACTGTCTTAATTTCATTCTAAATAGCAAATAAATACAGCTAAGTGTCTCTATTAAGTACTACTTGTATTTTTCTATCTATTTTATCGTGTATATCATATCATGTAAATTATTTCCACTTGAAACCTAAGGAAAATGTTTTCTAACTCTTATCTCGACAAATTACACCTACACAAACTCAAAACGAAGGACGTCTACAATTAAAGGCCATCTTCATTATCGGAAAAGCAGTTTACTCGTATCATATGTTTTAATCTAGAAGAAAATATCGAACAAATAACTGATATCTTAGACAATATTAAATATATAATTCATAATACTGATGTTTTTACCTACCCAATTAGATTTAAAAAGAATTCAGTCGCGTTTATTACATTTAAAGCAACGTCTTGATCTCTTTAATTTAATAACAAAGAAAAGTGGCAATAAATAAGATTTTCTCTCTGATATATTATTATTGGAAGAATTTGTATTGGAAAAATTACAATTAGATTATAATCTGTCTTCCCTTGCATCTGCAGTATCTACTATTTTTCTAGTCATAACTCAAAAACTTGAAACTTTATATAATAGTTTAGATACAAAACATCTCGAAAAAAAATTATCCAACAAATTATAAAAAATTTGCATCCGTACTTTGCCGAAGATTTAGCTTTGCAAACGATTTCTACATTATCGAAACTGAAAGATGTGATTTCCTTCAAGACGTTAAATTTCGATCAAAGATATATCGTCCTGTATTTCATAAAAAAGTTGCCGCCGTAGACGTAAATTAATCTTATCGTCATGAACCTCTTTCCAATACCTTTATCTATAAATAAGAAACCTCATAATAATAATAATGTTTCTTGTTGGAATTATCAACAAGATGGTCAGACCTATAATACCTATACATGACCTAAATGAATATTTTGCTATGAGTGTGGTATGAAAGAAGTATATAAACAAAAAAGTTCTCGCTGTAACTCATTCTAATTTGGGAAACTTTCACAGAAACGTTGTGCACGACGTAAATGTTTGTTTTAACGAAAATCGTCCCGCACAGAATCGATCCAATATCTCCAGACATCATGAAAATTAAACGTTAAATCTATTTCTAATAATACTACCTTACCTATAAGCAAAAAATAACTCAATTAAACTATCTTCCATTCAATCTTCAATCCCTTTATCTGAAATTTGTCGTATAACACCAGAAGAATGGTCCAATTTATATTCTTATTCTAACGGATAAAAGTATTAAATAAGCTAAATAATTTACTCATCTTAATATTTATATAATGCAACCTAAGTACCATAAACGAGTAAGTTACCTATTGCTTTAGATGATATTCCTTCACGTAGACTGTCAAGTGTTATTGTTAATTCTGCATAACTTAATCTGCGTATAGATGGCAGCCAGCCGAAATGCATTGTAACGATAAAGTGAGGCTTCTGTGTTAAGTCCAAGTAAGCATTGGTTCAAAGAACCTAAGAATGTAGGTTAATATTCGGAGAATATGGGTTACAATCCGGAGAATGTGGGTTACAATCCGCAGAATATGCAGTACAATCCGGGTAGTCACATAAAAGGAAGCAAGTTTTTACCATAAAGATTTTGTAACTGCTAACTGAAGTTATAATATTTATCACAAAAAAATCACGTAAACTAACACTTGCAATATAAATTCCACGAACAAATTTTAACATCGTTTTCTGAAGAGTACTGCACGGAAAGTCTATTATAGAATAGCAACAACTTTTAAGCATATTTCTAGCCTTCAAAAATAACAGTGGTTTTATCTAATTATAATTAAAGCAGGTAACTTAACTAAAATAAATATTAAATACTACCTATCATGGACGGCTCGTATAATCGAGCAATCTTCCAAACGTAAAGCAAACATTCATTAAAACATGGAATAGAGAGTGTGAAATGGAACGTAACAATTTTGTTATTTTATAAAAGGCTAACGCTAACAAGCTTCACTATAATACAGAATCTAAAATTTCGAGCTTTTCACCCTGGGAAAGAAACTCCCAGGTTCATTACTTAAAATCAGCAGATTCAAAAAAACAAAAGCTTTCTCGCAAGAATTTAATTGGAACGTTTCACACGCTCAGGCTTATAAGTTGAATCTTCGACAAGCACTACATGTAAATGTCCTAGTAAACTATTTAATAAGAGAAGATAGAACGGATTTTTAAACGTTGAATTCGAAGTAACAATAATTTAATACAACGCAATAGGAACGTTTTTAAAATAAGCCGTAAGAGTGTATTAAGATTCTTGGATTTTTATCAATGCACGTGCTATATAGAACAATTATGAATACTGGAAAACCAGAAAAAAGCTTTTACTTATGACGTCAATATTGCACAACTTATGAATAGCTGCGAATTTATAAAATGGTCCTTAACTTCTGTTAACCTCTTCAAATTTTTTAGTTCTTTTGATTTTTAGCGGCCCTGCCTACTGCCTATGTACAAGGTTCTGATTAAAGTATAAACTGTTCATAATTATGAACGGCAAATTTTAATGTGTATATCATATGATAAAGAGCGCTTTTATAAAAAGCAGATGTTGGATATCCTTTCGTATTCATTTTACAGTATGAATTAAAAAATAAAGTGTAACGGCATCGGGTACTTAAAATCTTAGAAAAAACAATTCAGATCAAGCAGATACCTCAAAGGGAGAAGCAACTAATACCGAGAAGTTCAACATTAAGAAACAACCAGCTATTTACTTAAAGTAGCTTTTGCATCAACATCGTTTCACAAAATGAGTCGTAAAATATTACATTTAAGAACCAAGAAAACCTATACGGGCGAAAAATAAACCAAAGCTACTTTAAGATCTACGAGTTCAACAAATTTGCGTCGATTAAGCCTAATAGAAAAAAAATAGAATAACAAGAATTGATGTCAATTACGGAGGCAAAAGCGCAAAGGATGTATACCTTAATAGGGCGTAGTGCGTAATTTCTTAAACGAATCGTATACGGATAGAAAGAAAAACGACCTCTTAAAACCTCTCCTTTATATGCATTTCATTAAAATGCATCTATACTAGAATTATTTAATGAACTTTAGAAAAGAACAAAAGAAAATTTTCATCGAGTTTTAAATTATCAGTATGCTGATCATTAAATACTTTTTGAACAGAGCTATCTAGAAAAGATGTTAAATCGCAAGTATTTGCATCCTAAGTTTATGTAAAATATTGGTATATTCAAAAGTAAATACATGAGTGAATGTTCAGCCCAATTTCTATAACACGTCCTGCTTTTTATAAGGAGGTAATTCATTTTAGACGAAATCTAAACAACCTAGAAACAATTCTCAATTTGAAGAAAAGTCAAACGTATAATGCTCTTTAAAAATCTTCCTTCAGATAAAATATGAGAAAGAATATCAGGAAGATTTCATTAACAATATTTTTTCTTTATCAAGGTACTGTTGCAGCAGTATCGTACACTATTTCCATTCTTTACGTTCATTATTGCACGTGAATTTGTTTATCCCTCAACCAAATACATATTGCATGATTAGCTTACACGAGCGATGTGTTAACAACTGATTATTGGTTTAACTAATAAAGAAATCAATACCAATCAACCTCAATAGCTTGTTAAAAGCAATTCTGCGATTGAGTTACACGAACAAATAGTCTTCAATTTAATTTATTTATTTTACTTTATATTAAATACCAGCAAAATATACGTAAGATCATTTAAAGTTTAATGATCTCTTAACTATTTGGTATGCAGAATAAACTTCTATCCACGAAATATAACATAAAATATATAGATATTTAAGTGCGATTCTACTAACTTTACTCCGGCTATTTTTCTAAAAAGTAGAATACAAAGCATTTGTATGCGCTAAATGCATACAACGCTAACTGTTTTGAATGTTGAGAATTGATTACGAGTTTGGGAAAGATAGAAAAACGTGTGATTTGGGAGCACTACAATGAGATATATGAATCAGTACAGTGGCCGTAAGACTTTAAAACGATGATAATATCTGCAATAAAATGCAAGAAACATGACAATGAGTTTAACTTCACGCGCAGCTAAGATACTGATGCAAATACTAAACCGAAGGAAAAGTACATGAGAAGTATTGAAAAAGATCATATGACTCTAGCAGACTGCTAAAAACAAATACATAAACGGTCCATGGAGAAAAGAAACAGAAAAGAAACTTCGTGTTTTCGTAGATTTCATAAAATCATTCAGCAGATGCCTCTAAGGGATTCTAGTATACGTATGAAAAATTGCTGATATGAAAACAGGGCTAGTAAGAAATCTGCACTTAATCAAAAAATTTATGTTGGCGTTGGGGAACAACGCAATCGAAGAAATTAAAATCCAAAAGCAAGGACGTTGTGTTTGACTTATTGTTAAGAGCTTTATAACTAACTTTATAATAAAAAAGTTTTAATCGCCCAGGACTTGCTTTTAGATGCAAATTGTTTCTATGATTTACTGTGTGTTGGACAAATCTGCTTAGGCAAAGGCTGGCCTAAACTTCAAAAACCCTTTTTGGTTGGGTTGTCGAGGGTTCAACGTCCCTTTCGACATCTATTTCAAACGTACTTTGTTGCGATTTCTCTTCAGACTTTGTGCAAGATCAACTTGCAAAGAATGTTATCTCAATAAATTTATCTCAATAGAAGAGAGTGATTGTAAAAATCACTTTGCAACAAACACCTACAGAAATCCTGATCGTCGATTTATTTTCGTTATTCCTTTAAAAGAACCCCTCTCTGAATTAAGAGATTCTTACGATTTAATTAAACGGTCCTTTCTTTCTCTCGAGAAGTGTTTGAAATCAAACGATTCTCTTCGAAATAGGTACTTTGATTTTATGAAAGAATACTAAACTTTGTCTCAAACGTCTTTAACCAAGACAAAAAATGCTAACTCAGAAGTGTTATACTTTTTTTTACCCCACCATGCTGTTCTTCGAGAACAAAGTTGTACTACTAAGTTTCGTGTCGTATTTAATGGTCTTTCAACTACTGGTTATTCTCTCAACGATCTTAAAATGGACGGTCCTGTAATCCAACGGGATTTACTCTCAATTTTGCCTAACTTTCGCTCACATAGATATGCAGTACCAGCTGACATTTAAAAGATGTATAGGCAAGTGCTCATTGATTCTTCACAATGGTCTCTCCAACAACTATTATACAGAAATAGCTCTAAGTAAGAGCTTGAAGCCTATAATTTGAAAATTGTAATTTACGGTACAATATCGGACTCTTTAGCAATTCGCTGTTTGCACGAATTAGGCATAAAATGCAAAGACTCACCCAGAACTTTCCGCCATAATAATGTAAGATTTTTATTTGGACGATCTCCTCACTAGTATTAATTCTCTCGAAGAAACGCAAACAAATATGTGAAAATTTACCCAAAGTTGTTTCCTCTGAAGGTTTTACCTTAATGAAATGGATATCAAATGAACCTAGTTTTACAAAACATTAATCGTTGCAATGTGCATCCTGATTTTGTGCAAATTGACACGCGAAACCATACAAAAGCTCTTGGTTTATATATTGAGATTTTAAATACCATAATTTGGCATTCCTAACCTCCTCTTCTGAAACCAAACGAATCACAAAAAGGTCACTCCTTTCAAAAATCGTTTGAATTCTGACCCTCTGGGATTCCTCGTTCCTAGCGTCATAATTTCAAAACTTTTATTTCAACAGCAGTGGTTAAATAAAAATGTGTGGGACGAATCCGTATCTCTTGATTTACATCATATGTGGACCCAGTTTCGCTCTGAAATTCATGAATTGAAGGAACTAGAAATTTTCTACTATGCTATATGCATCATTCCTAAAATTATTGAAGTTCGTGGTTTTTGATATGCAAGTTCGCAAGCCTACGATGCCTTGCATTTACATCAGATCAATTAATTTTGCCGGTGTAACAGCCAGTTTCTTTGCTCAAAGGGTAAGGTAGCTCGCTATTTCCAAATTATAGCTCTGTGAAGCCTTACTCCTCTCAAAATTAATGTCTACGGTAAATAACGTCATAAGATATATAATTAAGGATTGCCTATCTATGGGCAGATTCTATAATCTTTTAAAAAGGTTCAGGTCACACCGAGTAGCTGAAATTCAGCATATTACCTGTGCTTGGACTCGGAAACATATCTCCACCCAGAACAATGTAGTGGACATATTATCGAGTGGTTTAATGCGATCTCAATTGAAAATGTGTAATATTGATGAAAATTCAAATCGAACGCTCTGAAACAATCAGGACAGCCTTCGAGAAATCAAAGAAAAAATGGTCACTCTTGTAGTTCAATGAGTATTTCCCATTTACAAATTACTTTAACTTAAGAATAATCGCTTATTGCTTACGTTTCAAGCAGAAGTGCTCTGTAAAGCCAGAGTTGAGGAAATTCGGTTCTTTAATCTCTAAGGAAATCGACTCAGTTCTTATGCAGTTAGTAAAAATTTCTCATTTAGAATCCGCTAGGAAAGAAATAAAGCTGCCAAGTTCTTAAAAGAACCTCTTTTCTCGTGGTAAACTTATAACTTATCCTCATTTATTGAGTATGATGGTTTCCTGCGTATAAAAGGACGTATTCAAAATTCCGGCTATGAATTTGATAAGAAACATAATATTTCTGTTAGATAACTATCATCACTTCTCAAATTTATTAGCTTTACCCAAACACATTAGGCTTCTATCCTGTGACCATCAATGATCCCTTTCTTACATAAGGCAGCATTTTTGGATCACTGATAGAAACTTAGTTCGAAAAATTGTACACAATTGTATCCAATGTTTCAAGTGCTTTCTCAAAACTGTAAACCCTATAATCGGTAATATACCACACGATAGAATTTCTCCAAATTTTTCTTCGTTGTTGCCAATATAGATTATGCCGAGTCTCTTCTAATTAAAAGCAAAAGAGAACGTGGTAGTTGTTTGGTCTCTTTGTCGCACGTTTTCGTGCTTAATTTTAAGTCGTTGTAAATTCGTAGTTGTAAATAAAATAGCAAAGCTGTCATCCCTTGTCCTGTTATATCCTGTCATAAACCTCCTTTGTGCCTGTGGAAATTAAGTTGGACTAAAGGGGTAGTAATCGACACTTGCTCATAGACATCGAAGAGAAACGTTTGTTGGTTCGGTAAGTGAGTTAAGTCGTTAGTGTCTCCGAATGTGATTTTATGGATAAACCCTAAAAAATACAGTGATAGTGCGTATGTAACACGTCCAATAAGTAGCTATACAGTCCACTTCGTTGAAGAGTAGAAACGACAATTATAGAACAATAGAATATGGCTGAAGTAAGTCGATATATAAAATTAAAAGACCCCTCGCGAATTAAACAGTAGGACTACTACCAAAAGCCACATTTGTGTTTTCATTTGTTTTCTCATGAAAGCTATTCATGTTAAACTTGTCAGCGATTTATCAACCGAAGCATTTTTAATGTGCTCACGAAGATTTGTTGCATGACGTGGCAAACCAGCAAAAATATATTCCAACACTACCCATTTTGTTAATTTGTTAAACTTAAGAAAGATTCACTAACTAACATTGCATCAAACTTAGGCGTTAAGTGGCACACACACGCATACAAGCACACACCATCAACGCATTTTGGTGGACTTTGGGAAGGGGTGTTAAAAGCATAAAGCATCCCTTGAAGCGTTCTATCGGAAACACTCCATTAACCTTCGAGGAATTGTATACTTTACTAAACCAAATAGAAGCCATCCTTAACTTAAGGTCGCTTTATCCATTGTCTTCTGATCCTCAAGGCCTCATTCCCCCTTACTTTGCATATTTTTTAATTAGACATCACATGAATACGATTTCTCATCCTGATGTCTCTGATACTACTGCATCTCGTTTGAAAAACTTTGCTCTTACTCAGAAATTGCAAAAAATATTTTGGAAAAGGTGGAAGTTGCAACGTCGCGTCACGTGGCAATCTAATTGTAGTATACTCAAACTAGGCCAATTGGTTATCATAAAAGACGATAACAATCCTGTTTCTTCAAGAAGGCTTGGTCACATAATAGAAATTCACGGTGGCAAAAACTGAGTCAATCGTGTTGCAAACGTGAAGGCCAGTAATGGGCATGTCAAGTCGTCCTTTGCAAAGCTCTGTCCATTACCTGAATGTAAACAGTGAAAGTGTTCAGATGCCAGCTTGGCTTATATTTGGTGTGCATACGTGTAATTTTAATTTTCGTTCGTTTTCTTTTGTTTAATGTTTGTAGTTTAGTGTTACTATTCATGTGTTTAATACGATCTATGAAATTTACTTTGGTGTATATATGTTTATCTCATAAGTCATATTTGATAAAAGTGCCTTCTTTTCCCTCTTTATGTTATGGGCTATATTTAACTTTATAATAAAACAGTTTGTTTGTGTCAATTGTTATAGTCAGTCTGTACCGTCTACAACCCACTTCTTGATTCTAGCGCACTAATCCTCTTTTTCAAGAAGCAGTATTAAGTTAACGGGCTGAAGTGTAGACTGAATGTTAGAAAGCACGAAACGCTTTATAATTTTATACTAATGGTTTATACATTGAATAAATAAAAAAATATATATACACAGTCTGCTGTGTGCATGTGTTATTTATTAACCTTGTCACCAACAAGCACCAATAATAATACTTAGCTTGCGCGTAAACATACCTTAAACAAATCATAAAAAAGTATCTCAGGAGTAGCAGTAGAAAGAAGAAAGATGTCAGTGTATCAAAAATTACAGATGAGGTGATATGGTCTTAACATAATAACTGACTGTTTAAAAATTTAACAAAAACTTGTAAAAAATACGGGATGAAGACCATTATTAAGAAAACAAAAAATATAGTTAGGAGAAAAAAGTACTCTAGACATAAAAGTAAATGGCAAGCAAAGCAACGACCATAGAGCCTTTAACATGAAAACGAAGATATTCTGTCGACCACAACTATAGAATTACAAAAAAAAATGTTTTATATAAAGCGTAACTCTGTACGAGTGTAGGACTTGAACCCACAAAAAAATGGAAGAAAGATAACTGAGATATTTCAAATATCGATTGAGCGACAAATGAGAAAGCTACACTCATAGAAAAAGTTTAAAACAAGCAAATATATGCGAAGAAATACACAAAGAAAATAAAAGGAAAAGAAATTAAAAACTAATATATATATATATATATATATATATATATATATATATAATACAGTTTGGAGATAATGACCTTGCACAAATACGATATATTATTAATGGGTTTGAGGTCAGCTGGAGAAAAGTATACTCTTTTTTAAGGCCTAAATTTTCGAATCTATTTCAAATTCTTGATCACAGGCTTTCTAAAATACAATTAACTAGGCTAACATATACATCAATTGCTATTAACTTACAAGGTGAGGATATATATTAAATTAACATAGATATTAAATCGAAAAGTATTTTTAAAATAATGTTTGCTTCAAGTTGTTGTATAAAAATTGTATAACTTGTATAAATATAAAAATGTCAGATTTTGAAACCTTTCAGTTTCATTTTTTGTTATTTAAAGCGTTAAATATAGGATGCCTATGTGTGCGTGTGTGTGTGTGTGTGTGTATGTATGAACATGAGTGTGCGTACATGTTATACTTATATGAGTGTCCATGCATATTTCTGATTATATATTTTAAATCTGTTTGTTTGTTAGTACGTGTGTATGTGTACATGTGTATGTATGTATGAATGTGATGTGCATGTATGATGTGAAGTATTAATCACTACAATATCAATTATTGCATTAGGTACAGGTTACTTCTGAAGACTAAGAAAGTATGTATAAATCGAACTTAAACCACCAATATCTGTTTTTTTATTTATACAATTTTTTTTGCGAAAAATATGATACATTTCAAGGAATAATCTTTTTTTTTGTATCTTTTTCTAATTCTAAAATTTTAGGATGTTCAAAATCAATTTTGTGATCTAAATTGAGCGAGTGACTTGATAAAGCACAAGAATTTGGTTTGATTCTAATGTCACTTTTGTGTTGGGTTATGCGTTGTTTTAAAAATTGTGACGTTTGTCCAATATAGGGGTTACCACAATCTATACAATTAATTTGATATACAATGTTTTTTCAAAAACACTCATGTTCATACATACACACACACACACACGCACACATAGGCATCCTATATTTAACGCTTTAAATAACAAAAAATGAAACTGAAAGGTTTCAAAATCTGACATTTTTATATTTATACAAGTTATACAATTTTTATACAACAACTTGAAGCAAACATTATTTTAAAAATACTTTAATATCTATGTTAATTTAATATATATCCTCACCTTGTAAGTTAATAGCAATTGATGTATATGTTAGCCTAGTTAATTGTATTTTAGAAAGCCTGTGATCAAGAATTTGAAATAGATTCGAGTAGGGTAGCTAAGCCGGTTTGGCAACAGAGATCCACAGCAAGATATGTATACGCCGGTTCGAGAACAATATGAACAGCTAAGCCGCTTTGGGAAACAAAACGTGCAGCAAGATATGTATACGCCGCTTTGAGAACAAAATTGTCTTTGTGTGTAAATTTGTTGCGTCGGGGGGGGGTCGTTAGGTCTTTGGGGTGTGCGTTCGGCGGGGTCGTTAGATTTTTGTTGTGGGGTGGTGCGCGTGCGCTGGGGTGGAGATATTTTCTTAGGAAATTTTTTAGCAGCGTTCACGACGTTAACTATTAAATATTAAATTTTAAAAATGTTGGTTCGTATTTTTCTGGGGTAGGTTAAGCTAAAAATTAAAACGCCGAGGTGAAGAATTTTTTAATATTAGGCAAACGCGTGCAAGTGGTAAAGAGTGTTTTAGCTCTCCTCATAAGCTGCGTTTTGTACGAAGTAGAAAATAAAATTGAGAAAATATACGAAATGTTATATGATGGAGGTCAAATTTTAAACGTCTGCAGGTAAAATCTTGTAAAAAGAAGTCGTTCACTTCTCGCAATTTCAATGTCACGATAAAATACTAAGAATTTGCATGCAGTCGAATATAACCTCGTGTTTTTATCTGGTAATATATATGCAAATTATTCAACTTTTAATATAATGTATTTAATTAACATAAGGTGTGTTGCAAAACCATTCAAGACAGGTATGTCGTATATTTCCTTTGGTTACATCATCCCAAAATAATTTATACAAGTACACTGAACTTGCAGTCGGATCTAACATATGATCTTTTAATTATACCCGTATGAATTTAAAATATATGCAAATTATACCACCTTTCATCACGATTTATTTGACTCTCAAATTATTTGATTTGATCTTATATCAAGGCTTATGTATTAACTTTTACAACTCAAGGTGTAGCATCAAGGTTTTTACGTCACTCTCAAACTATACAACTTAATAAAAATAGCTTTCCTTAGCACCAATATCATTTAGAAAATATGTGTTTCATTAACATATACTTATTTATTAAATATTTCCTACCAAAATTTATTCAAAAAATTTAAAAGTTCTTTATTTTCATTTTCATATAGGTAAAATCACCACGTTGCTATGCTCTCGGCTACCTAGTTCCGGCTACTTTTCCAAGGTCGTTGTGACGTCATAGCCTTTTATAAATATAGAGCAATGTAATACTATTCTAAAATTCTAAAAGAGTCTTTCTTACTAACCACAAATACATACAGCTTGTAGAACGCGGATGTATCCAAGTCAGTCCATCGGCACATAAAATAATCTTTAATCCTTTCCTCTTTCTCTAATAAGATGTTCTTTGTCTAACACATCTTTGTATTGTTCGCGTATTGTCGCAGTGTCTTCTATTTAGTCCAACTTTCGCCTTTTGCATGCATTTCCTCTAATTCCAGCTGTCTTTTTCTTCCACTTACAGAGTATGGCGTGCATAATTGGGCAATTTCCTGCAGCGTCAACGGAGAGAGTTTACTGCCAATATTTACGCGTTGTCGTATAACCTCTGGGCGAATGTTAGGCGTACTTATCAACCCCGATATCGAAATGGTTATTTCTTTTGGAATTGTAGAATATGGTGTTACAGATTGTGTAAAATATGTTACCTGCTTTAATGTAGCACTTGTGTAAGATTTTTATTTTATCTTGGCTGTTTTCCTACTCTACTATCTCCAAATAATTTACAGGTAAATAGTTAAAACTAAAAGCTGAAAGCACATACTTTATCAATTTTTCCCTTTTCTCTGGTTTTTCTGACAACTTAATTTGCAAGCCCGTCAATTTCTTTGTATTGCCGTTCCCCCAATACATGTACTGTAGCAGGTTATTATACACTAAACAGCAGCTATTTTGAAGCTTGTCCGATAACTTACTCCACATTTTAGCGATACCGAGTACATTGGCGCCTTTAGGAAGTATAACTTACTATCTTCCAATAAGGTTAAACAGTCTTTTAAGGGATTAGCGAATGTTGCTCTTAAATGTGCATCTGGACAACGTAAAAATCTAGTATATAATTTCCAAGTTGTTTATTAACATCAGGATTTGTTATCTGACACACAAATTTGTTGTATATCTTAATTCTTGCATTGGTTGTTAGCCATGTTAAACAATCGAATTTATATTAAAATTAAGTTTAAATGGCTCCATGCTTGGCATTAAATATTTTTAAATTTTGTTATGTATAATGCCAGAATAAAAATTTTAAAATAGTATTACATTGTTCTTTATTTATAAAAGGCTATGACGTCACAACGACCTTGGAAAAGTAGCCGAAACTAGGTAGCCGAGAGCATAGCGAAGTGGTGATTTTACCTATATGAAGAATTTTGTTATGTTAAGTAAAAACGTGCAAGTGGTAAAGAATTTTTTAGCTTTCCTCAAAAGCTGTATTTTGTATGAAGTAGCGAATAACATTTAGAAAATATACGAAATGTGATATAATGGATCAAATTATAAAGTCTGCATGTAAAAACATGTTGTTCACGATTTCATTACCAAGATAAAATAACAAGAATTCGCAGTCGAATATAACCTCGTGTTTTTTTATTGAAATTATAGCTCTCTGGTAATATATATGCAAATTATTCAACTTTTAATATAATGGATTTAATTAACATAAGGTGTGTTTGCAAAAACATGTTAAGACTATTTCCTTCTTGGTATGCAAATTATACCACCTTTCATCACGATTTATTTGACTCTCAAATAAAAAATTAATTTGATCTTATATCAAGGTGTTCTTGCTTACATTTAGCAATTTCAATATATATTTAATATGTGTGTGTATATGTAAAAACATGTTAAGACAGGTCACTCGTTATTTTATTCATGATTGCATCACCAAAATAATTTATACAACCACACTAAACTCGTACCCGGATATAAAATTTAACCTTTAAATGTATGCAAATAATGTCGTTATTTAAAAGGTGGTGAAGAATTTGGATGGGGATGTACTCATTCTCAAATGCGGAATGGTACTCCATAAGGCGTTCTGAACGGAGGCTTTGCACGCATTAGGTGATTGAATACTTCGGAGATTTTAGGTTAAGCAAAAACATGCACGTGTTGACGAATCTCCGAGAATTTCAAAAATTATTTTGTATTAAATATATAATATTAAAAGAAACACACAATATTTTAATGTTTTATTTACAAAACTTACATTCTTTAATTGTCCCTATCTTTTGTAGGTGGCGGTAGCAGATTCTTATTTGAATAAAATATAGATAAGACTTCCACATTAAGAAAAATGTATCTTAGTTAAATGTACGGGGATTTTATTAATTATAGTTTAGTAAAGTGCATGGTAGTTAATGACCTCGAGGTTGTGATATTTATAACAACATACCGATATATGTAAATTATATATGGAAACTGCATAACTTCAAATCATTTTAGCATAATTGTTAATTACCAAAATTCATAATTTCTACTTCCGTTAAAAACACATTAAGTAAATAAGTTTATACATACCGATAATACAATGGTAAAAATTCTTCTACAACACATTAAACAGCTTATTTATATTTGCTACCTTAAACAACTATGCGGAGTGCATATAAATGTCAGAGGAAGATTTCTTATCGTTCCCTTCCAATCTTAAAATTTATATCGTCAATAAAATAATAAACAGATTACTAATAATAGGTCGTCAATGGAACTAAAACAACATATACAAAATGTGTACAAATGAAAAGACCACTTATTAATTAATCATGACTATAAATTCCTTTAAAGATTTGATATTCATAGGTAGTAACAATGTTGGTGCTATATATATAAACGACTTTTATGAGCATAGTTTAAATTAAAATAACACCGAAATTTATGTAAATTTAATAGTTCTGGTTTATAGTTGGTTGATCTTTGGAGAATAAATTTTATGAAACTTAGGTTTAAGAAATTAATCATTTTACAGGTGGGATTAAATAAAAATGTACTACTTTGATGATAAAACCTATGCAATGCATTTTATGTTTACACAACTATAACATACTTTAAAATTTAATACCTCGGTAGTAGAATATAATTTTTAATTGTATTATTGTAACATAAAGTTTGCATAAAAATGCAAAATACATATCCGTTAAGAGGAATTTTTCAATATGATACTTACAGATTCGTTAGTAAGTTTTACAATTAAACTTATTTCAAGACATTTTTTGAAACACATCTTACTAGTCTCAAGGAATATGTATGTATGTAGGTATAAAATATACAAATAAAAACACTACTTAATGTAAACATTATTCTTTATTAAAATGAATAATTGGTTATATGTACAAACCAGTTTTTGAGTACAATTACATCTGTGGTTGCGCAATTGAATGACGAATGTTGTGTGGTATGCTAGAAACACTTGTGTGAATTGGTGTAATACTTTAATTTATGTAGAGGAGTACACCCTAAATCTTCTAGGTTAATAACATTTAGGTGTGGAAATTCATTGTAAATTGCCATCATCTCAAGATATACCGTGAAAGTTGCTTAACCATATCTTTTGGTATTTGAAGCGAGCTGATAGACAGTTCCAAGAATATGGTGGTTTCAGCACATATGTTATTGCAACTCCATTCGATAGGGATAGTTGTAAAACAGCCATTTCTTTAAACACAAAGTTATTATGTGCAATTTTAAACTTTTGAACGTCGACAACTAATGGACTATTAATTTTAGACTTCACTCACAATATTGGTTGCAGGATTGTAGCGGACCAAACGATCGTGTAGAATGAGGCAGTACGCTGTAGTGTGAGCTTTAAGCGCTTCTTTCATTTGAAATTCTAATCGTACGTCAACCGCTCCCACTTTCACTATTTCGTTTTGATGGGAACAATCGATGACTACAAGTGGAGCGTGCGTTTGAAATTCATTGGGTGTTAATATCGGCTCGCTGATACCCCGTAGTACGATTGTTGAAACTGTGCATACATCTCATATAGTATAGAATAGCGATTGGTATCGAAATCAATGTTAAGATTATCGTAAGGATACATAGATGAAGCCAGATGTAATTTCATATTGGTCAACTTACAGTGGTCGAACTGACTGCGCCCCTTTTTGCGCGATGTATCGGTTTGAAAGCAGACAATAACAAAACGTGGTTTCTCCACTTGAGAAGCCGTCTTCACGGCCCACGTATGCGTGTGTGTTGTATGTAATTCTGGATATTCGTGTAGTTCCCAACTGCGAAAGCTTATGTCCATGGTGGCATTGCGCTGAATATGTTTGAGTAGTTTTAAGCGCTCTGCATCTGCAACGGTTATATGTGGAATCCGCCATGATATATGTGTAATAGTAATTTTTATTGACTCTTTGGTATCAGAATTCGATATAGCTGCATCGTCAGCACTACTTCTAATAAGAATAAGCTCTTGTTTGATATTCAAAAGAATTTTTCGGTAGTCCTCCGCAAATCCTAAAACCATGCGCAAGGGAATGCATACGTTGAAATGACCATTAGCATCAACGAGATCAAGCTTATCGATGGGGACCAACCGGCGTTTCTAAAGCGACGACTTTCGCTATAATCGTAGGATAGGAAATTTTTAATAGTCGTAGTTATACCTGGATTACGAACGCGGTCAATAGTCTTTCCACCAAGTTCATAACGAATTTCATCAAATAAAAATAAAACTCCGTTGTTGACAAAATCGGCGGTAAGCGAAACGCCACCATCTGACTTATTCATTGTACCCTCAATATAAATTACGCTGTCCCATGGTAGTGTATAGACATCTTCGTTTTCTATTGGAATCCGTATAACATCGTTCTTCTCATACGTGGTATTGGAGTACGGAGTATGCATATGTTTGTCGGCATTGATGATGGTTGTATCAAATATAGCACGTTGCGTAACATTTAAAATATTACTATCCATTTTAGCTATGTAGCACTTTGAGTCCTAATGTTTGCAGAAATTTAACGTTTTCCGGTGTTAATCGGTGCACTGGTGTCTTGTAACTGGTAAAGGTGCTGATAATGCGTCTATTAATAGGTTTTGGTGGTTTATGCTCATAGCGCAAAACCATTGTTTAAAGACGCTTTAGATAAAGTCTAATCGTGATGGTTTCCCGACGAAAAGTGATGAGATTACCGTTTTGATCAACTATTTTAACAATGATGCGATCGATGATTCGTGTATTAAGTGGCATATAGGTGACGTTCACGGGGTTTTCAATAATCTTGTACCCTGCAGCAACTGCAGGAAAGAATTGATGCAAAATGTGTACAGGTTTGCTATTCCGATACGATCCGACCACAAGATTACATTCAATACATATTGAATTGATTGGAAAGACTTGTGCCGTATGGTCCGAAATAGCAGTAGTGAGAGCTGGTAGTTTACGTTTCTCAAAACCCAGCAACGAAGCAAGTGAATTTGGTTGTGTAAAGTCCACTATACCTGATGCTTTGATTTCTGTATGTAAACTGTTATTATTGGCTCGAATATCAATAAGATAACGTTTGGATGAAGTGCGTTCACGGGGATCGTTCAGATTACGTCGTACGAACTTATTAATATCTGCCACTTCATAAGTTCCTTCTGGTAAAGTAAGCACGATGTCATCAATGTAAAATTTATTGTTCGCTTCCGTTACATTGGGAATTGAAAATATGTATCAAAGTTTGTAAGACCAATAACGTATTCATGTTCATCATCGAGAACAATTGGTGGGTTGATGATTGCGGTGAGCGTAGATTCAGTTCCAGTTAAAGTAAATGTGTACATGTTCGGTGGTTGACGATAAACTAACAACTAGTCGTATTCGTAGTTGGGATGGGGTAATAAAAAGCAAATTCCTGAAACACTTGCAATATATGGTTTTAATTAAACACTTTTTATACAAAACAGTTAAAAATACACTAAAATCAAATAATATATAACGTTGTTAGAAACTTAGCGGAGGACTATTTTGCAGTAAAATTTCAATACGAAGTGTCCACAGGTAACAGTGTTAAGCGGTTGAAATTGTTCATAATTATAATAGAGAGTGCATGGTCCTGATGAGGTTAAGTATTTGACAAGTTCCCTCGGAGGTCGTAGATTACCAATGCTATCATAATAGACTGCCCTTGAACCATCTTTTTGTACGCGGTCCAATGAGTTCCCACACCACGTGTAGTATCATGATTAAGAATACCACATTCTCGCCAACGAATTGTGTTTGGAAGTGAATTGCGCATGAATATTCCACGAAAGTGGGATATTGGTAAACGTTTTATGTATTTGTTCAAGTCAACATTGGTCAACGCTCGCATAGGTAGATTTAACGAATGCGTTGAGTTTTTTTGTTGTCTTTGTTTACGCAAACCTTGCCCGTGTGTAAGAAAAGGCTTTAGGTACAGTCCATGTCCACGGCGATAAGGTTTCAAATAGAGACCCTTTCCAAGTGTCACTGCCTCTTGTGCCATATTATGTCGTTTCGCTTCATCTAATTGTTGTTGTCCAAGTTTAGCATCGTTGACAGCTTTTGCAATCCCAGCTGCTCCACCCGACAACGCTCCAATTGCGGAAAGGGCTGCAAAAATAGGTATCAAAGGTAGGAAACCACCAGTTTTGGGTACAGGGATTACACGTGGGATGCCACGAATTTCATCTGTTATTTCTTTAATCGGTGCCACTGCAAGTTTAGCAGTTTTAATAAGATCAGTCGGACGAACGTTTTAATGCGTTCCCAAATGGTGCGAATTAAACGCTTGAATGGTATACCACTTCCTGTACGTAGACGCTGACCACATCGTTTTCCTTTACACCTTATCGTTTTTTGCGACAACCCATACCAAATTTAACTTTGGCATTCATTGCAGAACCAACAGCAAACGCAGCAAGTTTTTCACCTAACGAAGCGTCGGGTGCAGTACGACGTTTTGTGCTGTTTCGGCAAGACGTCGATCAGCTTGGTGTCGGGTTGTTAAGTCTGTGGAAAGATCGTAGGCGATGTCGTGTAGTTTGCAGGCTTCGTCTAAGGGATTACGACCTATATCACCACGCTCGAGGCGTTTCTGAAGCTTAGTACCCGGTCCACAGAAGCGATAGCCTGGTAAATGTAATTCTACCGGTAAACGATTGATAGCACTATTGAGTAACCCGTAGCCACGATAGGATTTCATTAATCTTGTCAGTCGAAAGGTTTAAAGGAGACTGGTCATGCGTGTAGAATTACTCGCTTAAATGCTTACCATACTGCAATTACGTTTTAGTATATGGATAGAATGCGTCTGGTAAAGCAACAATTGGCGTTGCCAATTACGGACCACAACTGCAGCAACAACACTAACGTGCAAAAGCATGGACTACTATTACCATCAACAATACGGTGTATCATTACAGGTCCATCCAATTGTGGTAAAACTAATGTAGTCATCGGTCTCTTGAAACATCCGAATGGTGTACGCTTTGAAAACGTTTATCTCTACTCAAAATCCTTGTATCAACCAAAGTATCAGTACCTAGAGAGGTTATTACAACCAATAAAAGAAATAGGATATTTTGCGTTTAACAAATGGGATGCAATTGTTACTCCAGCGGATGCAAAACCTAATTCGATATTTATTTTCGATGACGTGTCGTGCGATAAACAAAATGTAATGCGAGAATATTTTTCTTTAGGTCGACATAAGGCCATTGATTGTTTTATCTATGTCAGACCTATTCCAAAATACCTAAACAATTGATTAGAGACAATGCTAATATCCTAGTGCTATTCAAACAAGACGAACTCAATTTAAAACACGTATACGCTGACCATGTAAACACGGATATGTCGTTTAACCGGTTTAAAGAATTGTGCGGCGTATGCTGGCGAGATCGGTATGGGTTCCTGGTGATCAATAAAGATGGCGATTTGCAGAGCGGTCGTTACCGAAAAGGTTTTGACACCTATATATACTTATAAAGCACATAAATAGCATATCACTTCCTACCCGTTTCTAGACGATGGCAGACGACGTGAAAACCAAACAAGAACTCATAAAAGTACGAAAGGCAGTCAAGAGGAAATTACAAGCGCTAAAAGCAGGTGTGGTTGAAAAGGAGCTTGCATTAAGTAAAGTCTATGCACCTATTACAAAACGTTTACAAACACTTCAGACCGGTCTGCTGAAAGATATTAAACAGGAGTCCAAGATCGAAAGCCAGCACTGGTTACCACAACAACATGACGTACAATCTACTCCTAAAAGACGCCCTAAATTTCTCGATCAGGTGCGCAGTTCAACACCAATCGCCGCACCACCAATAGAGGAGGCATGGGAACACAATCCTCATAGCCCAGTCCAGTCTGTGGAGTCCACCTTCGAAGAATCGGAGTAGCGGCAACACTCCAGAGACCCATACAGAGTACGAACGGTACCTAAACAGCGAAGAACATCAGGCCTACTTACAACGATTCTTACCATCGGTAAGATACTATGTCGATAATCTGTTTTCCAACTTTACTGGTATTTATAACAATGACACGGAGCACTTGCGCAGGGATAAAGTACGTTTTAATCCGGAGACAGGAAAATTAATGATTGGTGATTCGGACATTATCTTCGGGATTGGTGAAAAGGTGTGTGTAGAACGATTTTGCTACAACGGTAGCAAAGGGTTGTACGAGCAGCTGTTCCTTCTCAATCCTTTGGGTAAATTCTCACTTAAAGAAATTAACGATTATGCGGACATTAAAAAGAAGTAATGCAATGTATAGCTTACGACAGCAAACTATAAACCCGAGTGGTCGTGGTCTACTCATGGATTATAACGAGAAGCCACTAGAGTATGTATACTTTGATGATCCCAACGAACTGTGCGAACGGCTCAAGCTTCTGGTCGCCTCGCAAGATGCAGGTAACACCGGTCACACAAACGAAATTACATCGATTATGGAAGAATTACGCGAATTGCGTATAATAGCGTAGATTGTGCGACTTGTTATTCATTATCACGATGGTTATCGACAAGTTTGGACATGCGTCTGACTGTGCTTCATATATTTCTTATGATGATTACTACGATTTTGACAACATGAGATTAGCGCGCGTCGCTACACCACAAGAAGATGATGATGCAGTCACGAAAGCGTACTTAGAATCGCGGTTAGCAACGCTACACCAGCAAGAGGGCGAACCAACGCTTGGAAGTGGTTCCACTATTCAGCAGTATATAGACACGCTTGTGAAGGAGACAACAAACAGTATGATAACACAATTCTCGAGCGAGTATGTTACAAGATCAGACTTTAACCATTTTGAAGAGATGATGCGTAACCTTGTTCCAGCCACTGTGAACGCTAATGTTGCACAAATCGTAACCAAACGGATAGATGATTCTATGAATAGCATATATAAGACATTAGACGCTGCTATTCAACAAGTGAAAGCACAATTTAGAATAGACATTGCACGAATTCAACAGTTGCAAGAGAAACTTAAAAACGCACGCATATAGCCGTCAACCATACACACACACATATTAGCAATATGTCTGTAAAGGAGCAAATCGTCCACGAGTTACATAAGCCTGCTCGCATTAACTTTCCTAGAAGACATGTAATCACAAAAGGATTAAACGAGCTGTTTCAAGCCGATTTGGTGGAAATGATCCCATACGCAAAGATAAATAAAGGATTTAGATACATTCTAGTTGTTATCGATGTATTTTCTAAATACTTATGGGCCGTACCGGTTAAGCGCAAGACGGGTAAGGCTGTTTCAAACGCTTTTCAATCAATTTTCAACAAAGACCATCGTATTCCACGGTACATTCAAACGGATTTGGGAAAAGAATTTTATAATTCAACATTTAAGGCTTTAATGGAAAAATATGAGATTACACATTATAGTGTGTACAGCAATAAAAAGCTTGCGTAGTAGAACGCGTTAATCGTACCTTAAAGTCAAAAATGTGGAAACAATTTAGTTTGAATGGTTCGTATCGATGGCTGAATATACTATCCTCACTCGTGACTGCATATAACAACACCAAACATCGAACAATCGGCATGCGACCTGTAGATGTGTCAAAACGCAATGAACGCAAACTCTTCAATACAGTGTACAGTACGATCAAAACAGTTAACTTAAAGAGTAAAAATTTTCTGTTGGAGATCATGTTCGCATTAGTAAACATAGAAGTCAATTTACCAAGGGATACACACCAAATTGGTCTAACGAAATTTTACGGTGTACAAAGTGCATTTGACTAATCCTTTAACGTACCTGTTGCGCGATAGTCGAGGACAACCAATATTAGGCGGCTTCTATGCAGAAGAACTTCAACGAACACACTATCCGGATGTATATTTAGTGGAAAAAGTATTGAAGAGAGTTAAAAATCAAGTATATGTGAAATGGTTAAATTTAGATTCTAGCCATAATAGTTGGATATCCAAAATCATATTTTGTAGATTTGCTGTTACGTGTTTGTTTACCATCATATGTCATTCATCAATAAAAATTTTTTTACTGTTATATGCTTTATTATAGCGACACACACACACACACACACACACACAAATTACATCTATGTACTACTAATTACTACACTAGTTCTACGTCAAGAAAGTTGTTTATAATTCCTCATGCCCGAAGCGCAAAACGTTGATGTAGGTTGATTTTCGCTGTTTTGGTTGAACTTGAGTATTTCGATGTCCGTGAATATGTGTAAATAACAAGCAGGTAAAAACACATTACCTTCTCAGCTAACAATTTCTCCCCGTACTTGACCAACACTCGAGGTATATATATTTATTGTAAAAGGTATGCGACACGTACAATAGCATCCTCCATTATATCTAATAAGTGCTATCTATAGCGCATCAGGTAGGATTACCAAGATGACATAATTTACATACAAAAAATAGTATTAAACTAAAACAATAACTTTAATAGCATATACACTTTTTTATAATCATCTATACTATTTGATGGCCATTTTCCCGAATCCGGACCACACGTCCATCCTGGTTGCTGTTTTGAGCCCTCCATTGCCAAATTCTTGAGGAGCCAGTTATATGTTGTTCTATGAGGGCCAACTACATTAGGTTGGTACTTATAATTTACCTTATACTTTAAAATTAACTTCAATACTTTTTTTAATACCATAGGTTGTGCGAAATATACAACATCTACAATCATATCGTCAATCGCTGTGACCAGTGATTTATAGTTGCATTTTATATTCATGATAGGAAATGCCTTCGTACTCAATACAGCTCGGTTGGTTAGTAATTCTTCAAGGAAATATACATCGCTCAAACTATAATTACTCTCTATTGCGTCTAGTACACCGCGCACCTGATGACATTTTAACTCTGTTTTGCCGTTGCAAGCATCAATGAAGTTTGATACAAATTGATCGCACCTACTCTGTTGTTTAAACAGCATGTCCATTACATCAATGGATGTATCATTGGTCAGCGTTAGCCATTTGAAGGCTTTAAAGGAACATGAACACCTACTCTGAACAGTATACGTTTGATTTTGTCTACATCATTCAATACTATGGCATGTTTCAGATGTTGGTGTAAAATGCGTTGTTCACTCTCGAACAAATCGTACAGTACATGGTCCATGTTAACTTGAAAACTTCGCACCACTATCGTTGTTGTTCCACTCACTGCGAGATCTATCCAAGTACCTAGCTTTTATGGCACATTCATCAAAATAGGTAATGCTAAAGTGTTGTGATACTGAGCATCACCTAGTTATTCGTCTGATAAACCCCCACTAGTTTTGTAACAGCATTAATAAATCAACAACCTTGAGATGATCTCTGGCAAGGCGACTCTGTTGAATTTGAGCAATATATTTAAGGAAAATCCAATTAGAGGTGTTTTGGTGGTGATAGATTGTTATTCAAATTATCTATGGGAATATCCTTTACTTTTAACGAAGGATGCATGCCCGGTAAATTGCAAATTAATCAAAAGACTATAACGTTAATCATTACTCTACATAGAGCACAAAAAGCTGTCATAGCCATGCGAGAAATATGTTGCCTGATAAATACTCCTGTATGATTGTTGTGGTTTTGACAATTTTGACAACGATCCTAGGTCATGGATCGAAACGTAAAGAAAGATGATTTTAAAAACTATGAGTGGTTTAATTCCCAACGAAGATTAAGAAAAACGTTGTCTGATGTCGCTAAATCTATATATATATATATATATATATATATATATATATATATATACCAATGATTAATACCTTGAAAGTAATAGGAAAATAAAATTTAAAGTTGTCAACCATGTTCGGGTGGTAATGTTGATTCGGTCATTGATACCTACTGCAAGTTAAAACAAGTCGTATACAATGATGAAAAGTTTTTTGAAACTAACTAAATGTGATCTTGAATACATGCTTTGTAAAAGCGATATAGTTCAGATTCTGCTACGATTCTTCCACAGACAACAACAGATAACAATAAAAACTCTGTTTAAATTAATTTTTAATAACGACTTAACATTGCGTAATTCTATTAAAATGATTTGAAATATAACGGTATTATTTTTATTGTTTAGCATCAATTTAATAACATTTGTTGATATAAGATGAAAATTGTGAATTTTGGTAATTGACAATTATGCTAAAATGTTTTGAAGTTACCTTGTTGCCATATGTTCCATTTAACAGAATTAAAACTCAGATATATTATAGACATTCTTGCAATTATTTACCATATGTGTATATATTTCTCTTGACAATAATTATTAATTTAAGAATAACTTATTGAATTAAAGTAAGTTATTTATAAGCACTAAATTCTACAATAATTAAAACGAGTTTGAAAATAAAAATGTATTGACAATGTAGCTATACTTGTAATTTATTCTGCCAGGATCAACAAAATATAATGCAAAATAGTTGTTTTAGGTATAAACCAGAACCATATAATTTACATATGGAGATATGTTGTTATATTTATACTATAAATAGCCCAATCGCCGAGGTCATTAACTACCATGCACTTTACTGAACGCGGTTGTTAAAGGGCGTTATATGAACGTTTTTGCAAAGAAATAAGTAATATTTATCTCAGTTTGCGAGATGTTGAAACGTTTAGATCCGTAAGTTATGCATATCTTTTAGAAAACATATTTGCTTTTATGGACAAATTTTTGCTTTACATTCCTTAACTTTAATAATTTCACTAATCATGTTTACAGAGTTTTTTAAATAATAATATCCTTTGAACATACTATCATCTGGAATACAAATTTTGTTATACCTATATCTAGTACTAATAATAATTAGTGTCTCTAGCACTGTAAAATTTAACTAGAATAAATAATTCACAATCTTTTATAGTGTTTAATTAAATCGGTCTTTTAACAACAAAAGAGGTATTTTGCACATTGCAAATTATTATTACCATGCTTGTAGCAATAAATATTACATAATAAATTGCTGGTTATTCACCTAACAATAAAATTTTACACTAAGAATATATAATTGGTGTATGCTGGGTTGCCTGCCATAGATATGCATATATTTTTAGAATTTATGGAGTACCATTCCGCATTTGAGAATGATTACATCACTATCCAAATTCTTCACCACGTTTTAAATAACGACATTATTTGCATACATTTAAAGGTTAAATTTTAGATCCGGGTACGAGTTCAGTGTGGTTGTATAAATTATTTTGGTGGTGCAATCATGAATAAAATAACGAGTGACCTGTCTTAACATGTTTTTTGCACACACACCAATATTTTAAATTAAAACCATTATAAAATACGAGTCGAATAATTTCTCCTATTCTTTTGATATTTAATACAAAATAATGGGGCAGAGCCCCGTTTAGGGCACGTTTAGAAGCTCCCTTCCCCACCATTCATCATTTTGAGAGTGATTATGTCATCCACCACATTTCCTATTTTTGCTTAACCTAAAATCTCTCTTTAATTAACTAAAGCAACGAGAATAAAACAATGACGAAGCTCTAAAGATCACCGCTAAATTCTTCACTACATGCACGTTTTTGCATAACCTATAAATTTTTATCACGTTTGTGCAATTAAACGAGTTATATATATACAATGTCTAATACGTCATCTACATACAATCACCAAACCGCTAAAAGTAAAAGAATTTTTCTTGCCACATAAATTAAATGTATAATTACATTTAAATATTTAAATATATTCAAATTGCTAAAATGTAAGCAAGAGATCCTTGATATAAGATTAAATTAATTTTTTATTTGAGAGTCAAATAAATCGTTATGAAAGGTGGTATATTTTGCATACCAAGAAGGAAATAGTCTTAACATGTTTTTGCAAACACACCTTATGTTAATTAAATCCATTATATTAAAAGTTGAATAATTTGCATATATATTACCAGAGAGCTATAATTCCAAACTCGAGGTTATATTCGACTGCGAATTCTTGTTATTTTATCGTGACATTGAAATCGCGAGAAGTGAACGACTTCTTTGTAAGCAAGACATCCTTGATATAAGATTAAATTAATTTTTATTTAAAAGTCAAATAAATCGTGATGCAAGGTGGTATAATTTGCATACCAATAAGGAAATATACGGCATACCTGTCTTGAAATGTTTTTGCAACACACCTTATGTTAATTAAATACATTATATTAAAAGTCGAATGTCGACGTGATTTACATATATATTACCAGATAAAAGCACGAGGTTATATTCGACTGCATGCAAATTCTTAGTATTTTATCGTGACATTGAAATTGCGAGATGTGAACGACTTCTTTTTTACAAGATTTTACCTGCAAACGTTTAAAATTTGACCTCCATCATATAACATTTCGTATATTTTCTTAATTTTATTTGCTACTTCGTACAAAACGCAGCTTATGAGGAGAGCTAAAACACTCTTTACCACTTGCACGCGTTTGCCTAATATTAAAAATTCTTCACAGCGGCGTTTTAATTTTTAGCTTATCCTACCCCAGAAAAATACGAACCAACACGTGAACTCCATTTTCTACACACACAACATTTTTTTAAAATTTAATATTTAATATTTAACGTCGGGAACGCTGCTAAAAATTTCTTAAGAAAATATCTCCACCCCAGCGCACGCGCACCACCCCACGACAAAAATCTAACGACCCCGCCGAACGCACACCCCAAAGACCTAACGACCCCCGACGCAACAAATTTACACACAAAGACAATTTTGTTCTCAAAGCGGCGTATACATATCTTGCTGCACGTTTTGTTTCCCAAAGCGGCTTAGCTGTTCATATTGTTCTCGAACCGGCGTATACATATCTTGCTGTGGATCTCTGTTGCCAAACCGGCTTAGCTACCCTACTGATTCGAAAATTTAGGCCTTAAAAAAGAGTATACTTTTCTCCAGCTGACCTCAAACCCATTAATAATATATCGTATATATATATATATATATATATATATATATATATAACAACGCGACGACAGCCACGGTAGAACAAAAAAGCAAAACGTTTTCATAACAAATACGCTAAGTAACAGTATGCAGCACACGATAAAATTACTTCAAAGTGATGAAATGAAAAAATTCAAAACGAAATGTGTTTGGTCTCTTTGTCGCACCTTTGCGTGTTTAATTTTAAGTCGTTGTAAATTCGTAGTTGTAAATCAAATAGCAATGCTGTCATCCCTTGTCCCGTTATATCCTGTCATAAAACCTCCTTTGTGCCTGTGAAAATTAAGTTGGACTAAAGGGATAGTGACAGACACTTGCTCATGAACATCAAAGACAAACGGTAGTGTTGGTTCTGTAAAGTGAGTTAAGTCAATAGTGTCGCCGAATGTGAATTTACCGAAAAATCCCTAAAAATCAGTAATAGTGCGTACGTAACACGTCCAATAAATCGCCTTACAGTCCACTTCGTTGAAAAGTAGGAACGACATTTAGAACAATGGAATAACGCGGAGGTAAGTTGATACATAAAATTATAAGACTTCTCGCGCGTTAAACAAATAAAATGAACGATAAAAGTAACTCACATAATCAGTATTATGTAAAAACAGACTGGATAAACTACAAAGATTAAAAATATAATCGTATTAAAGACAGATGATGAATGAAGATTGTTTAAAAAAATAACGTTGTTATATAATTTAAAACATACAACATTTATTTGATTTCTTTTAAATTTTCGAAATGTATTGGGATAAAATACAATTTCAATAAAACTTGGTAGCCAACGGGCTAGTTATCGCCATGATGGGTATGTTTTAAAGATCCAACAGATTTTCAATTAATTGTTTAAACCTTTCGTTTGATTTTCAAACGTATGTCATACTTTTGGGTAATGTTGAATCCAAAGTAGTGGATACAGTGCATGTAAATGGCCTTAATAAATATTCATAAAATATGAGGTTCTTGTGCGCTGTTTATTGTTGGGAAATATAATATATTGGCGTGTTTGTTGGTAGTTAATACAAGAAAATCAATAAGTATTGATTACTTGATTAAACCATATTTCAATTATTGAACAAGAAAGATTCTATAATAATCATGTTAACAACGAGAAGTAAACAAATTGGCTATCAAACGCGTGTTACTAAACGTAATAAAAAACCAACGGACTACTCTGGTAATTGAAAAAAGTTCACATCATAAAGAGCGACGAGAGAAAGGGATCTAAACAAGTTTCTGTATGAATCACGTGTCAGAGGTATATTATTCTAGTGGCTACAGCAGCGTGCGATAAAGAATCCTAAATGTGTTATAGTTTATTTTTAACTTTGGTACAGGGTTCAACAGTCAACAGAATCTAATTAATTTAATATTCACAAATTAAGACAATTGTCCTTACTTACAAAAGGAAACGGTAAGAAGTAAATGCTTTTCGTATTTTTTAAAAAATTCATATGATAAATTATTCTAGATGTAAGAAATCCTACCCAAATCTGTAAATAATAATATTATAATTAGAAATAGTAATAAATAGTAATTTAATAATCCTGCTGGGTGATGAAACAAGATGTACAAAAACTCGAATGTTGAGCATTATTTATTTGTTCATTGATCTAGCTGTAATAAAATTACTGAAATCGTAGTTTTACTATATATTAACGTTTTTTTAATTAACCACTATTCTTGGAGTGCGGGTTGGGTAAAAATTTTTGTTAACTATTACCATTTTATTGTTAGTATAATGCTATAACACTCATGGTAACTGATTTAATTTGTATCTGGTACCTGTCAAAGGTTTAATATAAATCAAACGGGATCTTTTCTAAATAAAATCGTTAAGAGATATAGAAGAAAGCTTTAACCAACTGAAGATAATTTCAGAGTGCTTCTAAATACCGAAAATCAAATTTATGAGAAATGTAAAATATCTTCGTTTTCTATAACTATATATTTTTAATGACCCCAAAAATAAGCGTTTGATTAACTATAGTTGTACAATTTGTCTTACATACTAAAAAAAATTAAAAGTAACTGTTCTTGAGAAACCTTACTCGTATATTTTCTTTAAATAAACTCACCTTGTTCTTTCCCATCCTATTTCAGCTAAAAGACGCATCAGCAGTTTTCTCCAGCGTCTTAAAAGGAACTACTAAAATAAACCAATTATGACTAACCCGAAAAAACAAAACATACTGCATGTAACTTTTAAGAACAATTATAGTGGTTCTGAGGGAACGAAATAGTAGGTAAAATGTTAAGAAAATTTACAAAATAATTTTGTTTACTATAAATAAGAAAGGAAGGGTTTAAATGTTAATATTTATTACTGCAATGAATTTTTCTTTAGTTTGTTGCATTTGCGAATAATTTTCGATTTCATGGTTTAGTATGTCTGTTTTCCTGCCTTGTTTGGTCTGTTTTTGTATTTTCGTATTTCTTACATTAAATTCAGAATATCCTTTGTTACCCATGGTTTCTTATTTTCTTTTTGTTTACACTCCATAATATCTCCGTCAGTCATGTCTAAGCTATATTTAAAGTTATTCCATTCTGCTCCTGCTTCTTTAGCATAAGAAAATTTCCCTATGTCTTTCAGCAAATTCGTTTGACTTTTTTCTCAATCTTTTGTGGCTATCTTTATCTTTTAGTTTTTCAAAGTCAAAGTGCCATTTTCCGTTCCTGTTTATAAAATTTTTAAATTTAAGCGGGGTTTTCATAATTACTATATCGCGGTCAGTGTCTACATCTGCTTCTGGGTAGCTTCTACAATCTTTTACTTGATTCCTAAACTGTTGTCTAACAAAAATGTAATCTATTTGGTATCTCCCTATGCTTTCTGACATCTTCTACGTGCATCCTCTTCTAACATGATGTTGAAATAATGTTTTTGTGAAGGTTAAATTGTTTTTGTCGCAAAATTCTACCCGCCTATTTTCCCTTGGCGTACCGAAACCAAATAAACCTAATATCGATCCTCCCTACCCTTGCCTACTACTGCATTAAAATTGACCTATTATTAAATTATCATATCCTTTTACGAATTTTAGTGTTTTCGATCTTTGTAGATCGCTTCTACCTTTCCTCACTGTAGTTGAGGTCAGCATGTATACTCGTATTCTGACTGTATTTACCGGTTTAGATTCTAATCTAACAATGGGTACTCTTTCGTTTTTTGTAAGTAGTTTTCAACACAGTGTCTTATCTTTATCCGCATAAATATCCCCACACCCGAATTTCCTTCCTCTAATCCTGTACGAATTATCGTAACGTCTCCACTATCAAAATTCCCCGTCTCTGGTCGCCGAACTTCGATAACACCGACTATATCTAATACTAAGCTAACCGTTGCAATTTTCAAATTCTCTAGCTTGCCTAGTTGCTTCATGCATCTAACATTGCACGTCCGACTCGCTAGATATTTCCGATAATTCTTTTCTTCTTATCGAGCTTGCTGACAGACATCCTTCAAAGTAGTCCCCTTCCGGAGATCCGAATGGGGGACTATTTTAACTCCGGAATCTTTACCCAAGAGGACGTCATCATATTTGAAACGTTTTTGATACGCTGCGTACTTTGGAGATAAAGTGGTGGTTTTCCGTTGACTTCCACGTCGCAGTTGTGTGTCTTAGAATGCGATATCCACCCCTACGGTCTATGTCACTCTAAATGCCAAAAAGCTGTCTTAGTATGGTTCTTCGCTAAAGACTTTACTAATTTGCTTAAATCGATAGTTCGGTTCTTTAGCTCACTGAAACACGCAAGCCATTCTACCCGTTCTATTATTTTACAACTACTTCGAAGAAACCAAACGATATTATAGAAGAAAGGCGAAGATACAAAAACAGAGCAGACGAAGCAGAAAAACATAAAAAATGTGGGGAAAGTGGCTAAATAGCAAGAATATATATCGGACATTGAAAAGGATGACTTGGGATACCCTATACTTAGAGATGAGTTTAAACTAGCGTTAAAGAGTCTGAAAAATAATATGGCACCGGGTATATATAAGGTGCGACCAGAAACTCTAAAAACCGATGAACAAACAGTAACAAAACGTTTCCTCCAACATGTAAGTTATATGTATGAAACAGACTAGATATCCAAACATTTCAAACGTAACACCGTAGTCACTATACCAAAAAAGAGAGGTGCGGATAGATATGAAGATTTTCGAATAAGTTGAACAGCACATATGTCAAAAATATTAACTAGAATTGTACAAAGGCTGATGGAAAAACGAGCTAAAGAAATACTAGCAGAAGATCAATGTGGGTTTAGGTGAAACAGGGGAACACGGGAGGTCATTTTAGCTTTGAGAGTGATAATGGGGAAAACAATAGAAAAAGGAGAAAGCGTGTATATAGGGTTTGTAGATTTAGAAAAAGCATTCGACAATGGAAAATGGGAACAAAATGTTCAAAATACTCGAAAAGATAGAAATGAACTATAGGAATAGACGGATAGTACATAGCTTATACAGAGGGCAAACAGCTGTAATAGAATTAGAGCAGGAGCGTAAAGAAGTAAATATAAGGAAAGGGGCAAAACAAGGATGTGCCGTATCCCCGTTAATTTTTAACTTGTATATCGTAGACACAATATACTGTCAAATGCAGAAAGACATTTGGAATTATTAAACGATTGATATGATTAGATTTGCAGATGATATAGCGGTATTAACATCTAGCAAGGAGGAGTTAGAAGCAGCTCTTAATGAAATGGAAACAGTGCTAACAGAGAGATACAGTATGAAAAAGAATGATAAATAAATCAAAAACAAGAATACAAATATAAACGAGAACTTACAAGAAATTAAGGATTTCTGCTACCTAGGAAGTCAAATAACGCAAGATGAGAAAAGTGCAAAAGATATAAAACAAAGAATGCAACTTCTATATTTAAAGACAACAAACATAGAAACAAGGAAAAGATTGCTGAAAGCATATGTGTGGAGCACAACACTGTACTGCTGTGAAACGTGGACAGTACGAGAAGTGGACGGGAAAAAGATAGAAGCATTTGAAATGTGGCGCTACAGACGCATGATAAAAATATCAAGGACAGCCAAAGTTAAGAACAAAGAGGTACTAGAAATGGTTGGGGAAGAAAGAAATATGTGGAAAACAGTAAAAAAAATAGGAGAGATAGGATGATACAACACATATTAAGGCATGAAGGAATAGCGCGGGACATATTAGAAACAGAGAATGAAAAAGTAGATCTGGAGGTAGACCTAGAATAGATTATTACACACACATAGCGAAAGATGTGGGCTGTCTAAATTTCAGAGAAATGTGTAGGTTAGCTTAGAATAGAAAACAATAGAGGTACGTGTCCAACGAGTTCTAGGACGGAAGAACTACTGAAGTTGATGATGATGAGCGAAAACGTAGGAAAGTAGTCTTAACATTAAGCAAAAGATAAAAATAGAAAAGACTTCGGTAAAAGACTTTAAAGATATTGTGAAGGCTTTTAACACTAGATAGGAATGTATTCTATACTATATTGCTGTTCCCCCTATATACTGTGTGTATTATTTTATAAGCGCCGGATTTGACGTAACATACCTATCCCCAGCTTTTGAGAATTGTAAACAGCTTCTGAAATCTAATCGAGTACTGAAACACTCACCCTGCCACCGTAATTACAGCAGTGATCCAAAGGCAAAAGGCAGCTTCCTAGAAACGCAATCTTTTCAATTGAATACGTTTTCGTCACGTGAAATAATTCAAATTACTTGAACAAAATAAATTTTCAGTTAGGTGTCGTCTCTATCTTCATTTACATCAATGACCAACGGTGCTACATCCTTTATATCAAACTGAATATCGCGATGACAATTTGCTCTGGACGATTGAACAGCATCCTTAGTGTCGTTATGATATGAGGAATGCATGGCAGCATGAAAGATAGGGCGAAGGCACTAATATGAAACATTCCGAATTAATAGGTGTCTCTGTGTGTCTGTCTCTGTCTGTCTGTCTGTCTGCTTCTCCCGGTTGCCACCTGGCATAACGTCATTTTGCTGGCTTTAAAATAAGGAAAGGGAGATTTAAGTTTTGGAGATGTATCATAAGTAACATAAGTATCATTAGCATCATAGGTATCATAGTTATCATAAGAATATCTCGTAAACGAAAAGTGCGACAGTCTTGCGCATTGCTGCAAATTAAAGGAAAATAATTTTCCATGTTTCTTAATGTACTTACTGTGAATAATAACTTTGAGTGTTTTAAGTCTGTGGTTTGATCTATTTGATTTGAAAAAATCAAACCATAACAAATTAAGTTAGTTGAGACAAACTTCAAGCTAGCACCAAATTTACTGAAGAGCACAACTTTATTTCACGCCCTTACCGATATTTGATTCTGTTGTCTCATTACAGGTTTCTATCAGTGTCGTTTGCTTCCTGTACATATTATTAATTACTTGCCATCTTTTTCAATACGTGCAGTCTTTAAAATCCCAAACAACATATTATTGTATTCTACAAAATCAAAAAAATATTCACCAAATCTACGAATCCTATTGCTATAGTCGTTCCTAAACTTCTATTAACACTTTTCATATAAGAATCACTAATCTACTTTTTAAAAAGTCTGGGGTAGTTCTTGTTCTTCATGTATCCTGTTTATTAACCTACATAATGCACCCCGTGTAATCTGATCACAAATCTGCTTATTTCTACGGCTTTCTTTTGTGTTATTGCCAATTTGAGATATTCTATTGTTTACAGTATTTTTATATTCCTTCTTATTGTGCTATTATTAAATTGTGATCAATGTCTATATCCGCACCTGGGCAACTTTGACCATCTTAGCTGAAATATTCGCGTACCATTCCGATATTAGAGCAGTACAGTCTACGTTTATGATCTATAAAATTGTATTAATTATATCATTAGTTCACTTTACACTCTGCTTTTCCCCCTTAGTTTGCAACTAAATTAAAATCTTCTATAACTAGCACTATCCCCTTTTTTTCTAGTTTCCTGAATAACCTCTTAAATTTGAAAGACGCTCTAGCATACAGTTCTCCATAATGAAGGTAAATTAATTTATTTTTCCAAAGCTAACAACTATGCTAGCTAACCGAAAGCATATTTGAAATGTAACTTAATGCTGAAATACGCACATTGTACGTACGCACTTAAATTTGCAAAATGTACTGTTTCAAAACACTTGCAATGAAAGTGGTGATAAAAAATTTAATCCGAATAATTTCCGACTGTGCATGTCCCTTAATAAAAAAAAAGGCAAACGTGACTTAACATAATGTAATAAGCTAACGACGATCGGGATTTATATGCTTAAACGCTCACAATACATTATATATTGCACAAAGGAATGTGGATGTACCAAAATCAAGCTACCCTAAGTTACTATGGATTTTAACAACGTATCAAATGACATCCAACCCTATGCATTTGTTCATTATTCCAAGTCTCGCATGGAATAATTTTAAACCTTGTTTAGAAAGTTCGTTTTAAAAAACAGGTATCTATCTGATTTATTTAGATATAAACTAAATCTACTATAATCGGCGGGTGGGTTTCAAATTACTTATGAAAAATATTTTAATTATTTTAAATCCAAAAGTGCTACTTTTCTGTGAGTTAAAGAATTATCACTAGAATTTAGAGCATGTGAAACCGGAAAATTGATTATTGATGAAAATATTTTCACGTTTATTCATGATATGAAATATATCAATGCCAGTTACACTTGTAGTTTCGTAATATTTTAAAGAGGTTGTTTTAAACTATTATTATACTTAGTGTTATTTGGAAAATTTACAATGCCTTTTAAAATTAGACTTAAATAGGAACTACAATTTAATAACCTTTGAGGGTACAGCTTAAAATATACACAAATCAATTTATGGAATACAGTATAATGCCCAACTCGATGAATGGAAATCGAGGACGAGAGTGCTCGAATTTAATCCTGAAAACAGCGACGTAATCTTAAATAGTGTGATTTATCCGGGTATTTGAGGACTCAACAATCTGCTAATCTTTAATAAAACCATTAGCCCCGAAGACGATGATTTCGATCTACAAGAAGATGTACCAAAATACTTGGATATGATCAAATCAGCGCCGGTTATCAGAAAAATTTTCGCTCCATTCAAATCTAGAGAGTTAATTGGATTCCTAACCAACAACAAAAAGTTGTAAAAATCTGCTAAAACATCTCCCAAATTCTCGGAGAAAGTCTAACAGACTTACAGCCCACGGACAAAGGTTTGGGTTTTCCCGAACGGTTTTACTAAAAATTTAATGTGAACCTACTGAGTACGTGCATTGGAACAACATTCACGAATTAATCGACCGGTTAAAATTATCAATAGCGTTCAATCATGTTGGAAATACTAGCGGAGAAAACATGTTACGTCTCATTGGCTTTACAAGCTTTATTTTAATATTATATAGGGGATTTATTAATCCCAAATTGAAAGCATTATTTCCCATCCTTAATTTAAGTTCACGCCCGAAGCGATGTGTAGTCATTACCTCAACCAATGAGAGCGTTCCAGGGGATATGATGAGTTTCCTGCGAAAGTACGCAATTTTCGAGAAGTTTACCTTCGAGAAGAGACGTATTGACCGTTAAGTCGGATTAAACGTAGTGAAGTTACCTGTGAATTCCTCTTCTATTCTCCTACCCCTAATCTGAATATCTTTGTTCGCAACTATTGTAGTTTTTTCTTGATCTTTTTTGGGAATTAAACCACTCATAGTAGTTAAAATCGTCTTTATTTACGTTTTTAAAAACTACCAGTGGTTTAATTCGCAACGAAGATCAAGAAAAAAAAGGAATCAAACCACAACAAACATACAACTATTGTAGGTTACAACGACTTCACTGCGAAATTTGCAGAAAAGCACCGTCAACCTTAACGAAGGCCCTATCGCACAGTTAGAAACAGGGCCGGTTTACAAGGAGCAAATGATGTTGTTCCTACTTTAAATCTCTCTAATTAATGGTAAGCCGCTTCCTTGGTTAATTATTTTTCTTTCATTATTAAAAATTTATGTAAGATTACGCCCTCTATAGTATAACCAAGTTCTAAACTAAAGTATGTTTATCTGTAACTAATTGACAGTTACAATTTTGGCGTTCAAGTTGGGCGCCAGTTATTACATGTCCCTTACTTAATTAAATATTAGGGTTCGAATAATACAAATTTCTACATACAGATTTTAAAGTTATAACACTTACAGCTCAGTCCTCGGTAACGAGCTCCTGTCGGGGTTTTCAGCGGTTCGGTCTTCTGCAGATTTTTGATGTGGTGCTAGCAGATAGCAGCTGTAACGCCCTAAAGGAAAGGTACGAAACAGGTATAGGACGAGAAACTTGAGACATGTAAACTGGTCATCTAGTAATTGAAAAGGCATGCTACGGGTTAATTTACTTAACACGCAACAAACATAAACGAAATGGTTTCAATTATTAAAGAATTACAAAAAGAGGGTATAATAAAATAAGCGCAATAAAACTTGTTCAATTTCAAAATGTTTCTAGATCGCTTTGGATGTTCTGAGTGTAAGCGCATGGAAGCTTGTTAACGAGGACCTCCTGGATGAAATTTTGTAATAACCTCAAATGGTTTAGGATACGACATGTAGCAGAAACGCATCGTTAACGTTAATGCTCCTGTTCAAACCACGAGAGTAAACAATTAGTTTTCATGGCAAGAGGCTGGTAGATATAATAGACCCTAAAGAAGTATAACCGGCGGCTCCGTGGCGTAGTTGGTATGTGTGTGACTACTACGCCCAAGGTCCCGGATTCGAATCCCGACACGGTCCGCTTGATAAATGGTAGGCGAGCATTTTTCACAAAAATACACCCTCGTTCGGATGAGAGGTAAAATGGAGGTCCCGTGTGTGTGTTGTCATGCACGTTAAAGATAAAGATCCCTACCTTGCTTGGAACAGCAAGGGTTCGGCAAAATTCCAAATTTTCCAGGTAAAAGAAACTCGCTTCCAGGCCAATGTAGTACCTTCGGGTGGAGCATTGAAAAATCACATGTAAAGTATGGAAGACGTACTACCATGTATTTCATGAGCCGTGGAAGCACCAGCTCCGCCACCGCCACAGACAGCCACTTCCTATGTTTTGTATCTTCTTTTTCTAGGATTAATGATAATACTTTATTAGTCCATAACTACATTTCATTAGGTTAAGTTTGATATGTATATTTATTGCGAAATAGACTCAAACGTCTATTTCCTGTTTGTTCTTGTTTGCGCTTATTAACACGAACTCGTGTTAATTCCGTTAATTGATATTGTGTTTTGCATTAGTTGACTTAATGTGTTTGTTATATGAATCGGTGTTCTCGTTTGTACTTATTAACACGCGCTCGCATTAATCCTGTAAAAAGATCATTTATATTGCATTAGTCATTAATTGACTTAATGCGTTTGTTATCTAGATGCTTGTGCTTGTTTGTGCTTAATAACAAACACTCGTGTTATTAAGTGCTGTGTTGAAAATATTTTATTCTTGTATATACTAATTTATGTGTTGCAGTAATGTGTCTGCAAGATAAGCTAGTGCCCTAATGGTAATATTAAATTGTGTTAATATTTTTTTATTAGTTATAATTTAGTTATTTGTAAAAAGTAAAAAAATACTCTCAAGATCATTAAATTGTATTCATCTTTGTACAACTTCGTTCTATAATAAAGATTATCTCAAAAAAACAACCAACTATTTTTATTACTCGGAGTCAACTTTACTTAGGCGGGACTGTGTAACAAAACTACAAAAATGATTTTAAATATTTAAAAACTAGTTTCGCACTTAAACAAATGTTAAAAAAGTACGAGTGTAAATAAAAATTAGCTAATAAAATCTACATCACCATTTAGAGAACTTTAAAAACCATTCGTTATATTTTAACGTAGATAATTGCTTACCAAGTTATAAGAATAAAAGTAATAAACTATCAAACGTCTAACATTATTCTTTTAAATTAAGAACCATCTCCAATGATCTTTCAAAAAATCAATGGCTAGGATGTTATACAATTCAGTCGGACACAGAAAAGGTGGTAAAATTATAACCTTAACTTTTACATATTTGTTCATTAACGATAGTATAGTTAATTGAAGGTGTTACTAAGCTTAAACCTAATTTCTGAAACAGCTCGTAAGTATTAGAATCAATTTTTTTCGTAGTCTTCTATAGACTAAAAGACTAAGAAACTTAAGGGAGGGTTGGTTCCTTATAAATTATATTTACTGATTTCTTGAATTTTACTCCGCTTGACACCGCAACAAGATACGTCTCTACAAGACCGTCATCAGATCAACCCTGATCTATTTATCGGCAGCATGGGGCTACACCGTCGAAACCCATATCAAAAAACTGCCAGTCATCCAATCGAGGAATCTACAAATGGCACTTAACGCAACATGGTACATGAGGAACGACCAGATCCACACCGACGCCAACATCTTCACAATCGAGAAATACATCAAGACAGCTGCAAGGAAGACATGGATTGGTCCACACGACAAACCCCTCATTAGAACAGCAGTCGATCTACAATGAAGATTCACCCATGAAGAACCGAAAACGATATTACTAGATTAAGTCATCTTAATCTTGTATGCAAATATTAAAGTAAGCTGTCAATAGGACAGCCTACAACTCGCTTCTCTTTTACACCTAGATTAGTAATAAAATATTTTAAGAATTTTCGTCATTAACATTTAGATTAAAAGTAGAAATTGTTAAATTAGAACTTAGTAAAGAATGTATCAGTCAAGTCGATTTTTCCACCTAAATATTGTATGGCTACGTATTCAAAGTGGTTGCGTGCTCACAGCGATATCGCTCGACAAGAAGAAATATATTTATTTATGTCTTTTACCAAATTAGCTAAACATTTGCAATCAGAAAATCACCTGTATTACTATAGTACTACAAATGTTTTTTGGAATAAAAGAGATCCACTATTGATTTAAGTACTTCTCTTATGTTGGTCTTAGGTTGTTCTTCAAATCTGTCTAAGAAAAAAAAAAGCACATTAATATTATAGAATACGAAAACATTCCGAAAATTTATAACGAAATTTCAAATAATTATGGGCTAAAGTTCATGAAAATTACAAATGCAAAATACCTAAAAACCGAACGTAACAACTTGTTTTGTAAAATTTCCATCCGGCACGTTTTTAGCAAAACTCTTCACTTTTCGGATACTTTTGCAAATCTAGTTCTTGCCTCAAAATTATACCTAACCAAATAATTTTTGGTGCTCTATTACCATCATACTGAAGCATATTTTTATATTCACAGTTAAATTCAAGAATATAACTGTATTCATTTTTCCTATTTGCATTCACACTCTAATCTGTAATATTTATTCGAAGAATTTATTATTTAGTATTATGGAATTCGTTATATGCTTAGATTCCCTTGGTGTCTTGATATCTAAGTTTTAACTACGATTCTTGGCTATGACGTTTATTCATTTTTGATAGCGACACCTAGTGCAAGATTTATTGGTGGTAATCATGGCTTTGGTCGTTAATTACATCTGGAGCCGACGAAAGAAGAACGTATTGATTAATAATAAGTCATTCTGTATTGTGCAATGTTCGGCAAATTTTAGTTTAGTTTGTTACGTGCAGTTCCTGCAAGCGAATATTTTCGTTCCTAGGTAATTAAATTTCATATTATCTACTATATTCACGGTTATTTGCAAATTTGTTAAGCGTTTCCAATTTCCCTCTAAACTGAAATGGTTTACTTATTTATTACCCTATAAAATTTTGTTAGTATATTTAGTATAATTTAAAGTACCTTGGATCTATCTCTATTCTTGATAAACCATTGAAAATGTATTCGGTTATCAGCTATGTTCGCTTTCTGAAACGATATGCTCGAATTACTCCAAATTTTATATAAAAACGGCTTTCTACATATGTGATTAGCAAGTTCGACTCCCTTTCAATTTAAGCTATTGTTTATCTAACATCCTGCAGAATTTTATAAAAATATTCAGTAATAAATTTAAATGCTTCAAATCTATTTTGACTGAGTCTTAAAATCTCGGATTTTATTATTAACAAAGTACCGCTAACTATTTTATTTTGATAGTGTTAAAACGTGATTTGATTATCAAAACATTTGTTTTCAGAGAAATTACAATGTTACAAAATGTTTTCCGTAAAGTTGGTTAAGGACACATGTAGTTTCATGAAATTCCCGCTTAGGTTATCTCTAAACTGTATTAATATAACGTTTTCAATAATTTTATACGAAATATAGGCAACTTTTGATACACATCGTTATAAGTCCTTGGGTCGATGTTTTAGAACGTTTAAACGTGGGATTTTCCATTTGTCGATCGTGGTTAGCTCTGTTGTTCTCTTATCGGAGGTGGTCGTTTTGAAAAATACGGTGTAAGTGGTTGATTATTTACACTTAGATGTTTACAAAGCGAAGCTATTATCCAAATAAATAGAATTATTGTGCCGATTTACGTCGAGTGATGTATGGGGTTGTTGCAATCTAACGGGGATCAAATGATGTAGTGTTTACCAATTAAAATATTAAAAATAATACCTTTGAACACGAGTTCAATCCATTATTATTATTGTACCGGTTTTTAGTTTGAGCAGTGAAGATCGTCCGAATTACGAAATATTGTTAACGAATTTCTGAGATACTTAAAATGGATTTCGTGAACAGACATACGCAGTACGAAAGCAAGTCGCTAATTAAATAGATTTCTTTTGCTAGAAGAGTGATCTCGAATGATCCTTTTTAGAAACATTAACTCGATTGTACAAGATTAAAAACATTCCATTTCCTTTCATAACTGAACACTTAGCATTTTGGACTGGAGTTAAATAAATTCGGGTAACGATATTTTCGATATTCAGAGAAGTAGTACCAAAAAGATTTCTATAAAAGCAAGTTTTAGTGAATTTGGTCCATTTCTAAACTATGGTGACAATGTACCGGGCATGATGCTCCTGTGTGGTAGAGTTAACATAGGCGCAGCACGTCATGCCCAACTGTAAGAATTTGCTGTTTCTTTCCCGCATCATTGACGACTTCCATCAACAATAAATTGGGTTTGGATTTTCCTTGTTACTTATCGGTGTCGAAGCGGATTTTACTTCACAGTAAGCATAATACTGGAGACAGCTGAATTGGGTCGAGTACTGAATCAGAAAATAAGTTTAACATTTACGGTGGAAACAATTTTGTTCTATATACTTTTCTTTTAGAGATACCTTACTGTTTAGGAGTGACATTAGTACCTACTTCTGGACCATCTGCGGGTGAAATGCATTTCAGCCGGTAGATGGGTTCTTTATTGCTGTACCTATGTAAGTAAATACCTTTTTTTTATTAACATTTAAAATTTGTGGTAACCACAAGACTGAAATACAGTCCTCTTATAAATTTTGTTTAATTTATGCTTTATATACATGTTAGAATGTACCCACCCCGCGTGGGTTCTGTAATTATATAAAATTTCCTAATGAATGTTTTACATATACATATTTAAAATTTGTGGTAACCAAAGGACTGAAAAAAATCCATTCTAGATTTTGTTTAATTTTTACTATATGTACAGGTTAGAATCTAGTTCCAGGTAATTAAAGAAGGGAATTTTGCAATAAATTATTTTGCGTAGATTTTTATACTGTGTAAATCCTTCGAGATATGTTTTGGGAGATAAATGTTCTTTTCTACGCGAGTTATATAAATCTATACCGTCTCTGAAATTATGCTACACTACTGATTATAAAAAGCGAATATCCGCATCCAATTTTAAGGTCAGTGATATCATTACTCCATCATTGAATTATAACTCGTTACTTTAATAACAATCACATGATAGGCGAGTCAGGAGTTCTAACCATGACTTATGCTGGACTACCTTAATTCATAAGACAAACGCGTAACCCGATTTCTATACAAAGAGAAAGAAATATGACAACTATAAAGAATTTACTGTTGCATTAAAAGATTTTTACTAGTTTTCTAGTGTGTTTAATTCCTGTGATTAATGTATACAAAAGTTAACTTACATTACAATATTCTTTTCAGGTTGCAAGTTTGTTTTTTAATTTTATCTGTTAAGTTCCAGTTAAAATGTTATTTCGCTCTTCCACTTCGCCGCAGAAATCATGTCAAAGTAGGAAAATTATAGGATTTTTGCATGGCAAGTATACCAATCAAAACTGTATATACTTCACAAAAATAATAATCAAATGGAACTAAATAATTCAGTTAAATAGAAATTTTGATTTATATTAAACTTTAACAGCCAACGTTACCGAGCACGTGAATTAATTAAGCGAATTGGGCATATAAAATACAAAGGCTGTACTACAATCAAATTAAATTATATACTAAATAACAAAATAAAGCCCTATGAACTAAAAATAAATGTGAAATCATTTGATTGTACGGAGCAGACCCCCAATATTCCAAATAAATGAAGCGTACCGTTTCACGTAACATAAATTTAATTAACTAAAAATGTATTTAAATGCTACACAATTTTGAACACACAACTTTTACAATAGTCATAAACTTGACAAATTCTTCAAATAAAAATTAAAACATATGGGGGAATTACTAGTAATTTCAAATAATAAATCTTCTTGTACGTGATCATTTTGCACGTTTAAACTCGGGGTTTTGACCTATTCGATTTGAAAAATTAACCCTAACAAATTGAAGTTGATGCAAACTTAAAATTTTCAGCACCTAACTGAAAAATTAAACTTTTCAAAAACATAAAAAATTTAAAGTTATAAAGAAATTAACTTGGTTGGTGCCAAGTTCAGGGGATTTTTCATTACAGCTCATAATCTTTGTTTTAGCTTATTTGGTACCATGTCTCACTTCTTATATTTTCCTACAAGTAACTACTACGTTATTCGCATACCTTCAGCAACTAGATAATTTTTTCTTGAATCCGACACCCATTTCGTCTATTTCTTTTATTTTGTTGCCTGCTCTACGTACTAACTGAAAAAAATGGATGCGGAGGTTCAATCCTGTTTACATCCTTAACAAATTTTGATTCTCTTAACCTCATTACTGGTTTCTATCGCTCCCATATATACTATACGGTTTTTGATCAATTGTAAGGGAGGGTTCTTTTAGTAAAAGTTTACGAGAATCTACTACCACTATTTGCAAATGTGTTAAAAATTAGTTCCCAGGTTCAAAGTGCAAAAAAGGAAGCTCGAGTAATAAATATAAGCGTACAAAACTCTCAAACCAAATTCTTCAAAGCAAGGTTCAATTTACGTATTGTACCTATTGTCTGTCATTTTAAAAAGAAGAAATAGTAAGTTGTTATGGCTTTATATCTTTTGACACAAACATATAACAAAAAGACGGTGGTATGAAATTTTGGCGAAATAATCGTTTTCTAGTTTTTAAAAATTTTTCGAAAATAGCACAAAATCAGAGAAAATTTAGAACAATTTTTTGTAGAAAATCAAATTTCCTATCAAACTAAGTCATAAAAAATGTTGGTATTTAAAACCAAAAATGACATAAAAGATATAAAGAAAATTGGAAAAATGTTTTTTATATTTTTAATCGGTATAAACAAAATTTTAGTTTTTAGAAAAAATAGAGTAAGAATTATAACAAAATAATGTTGAACCGAAAATCTTTTGACGACCTATAGCCGCTGTAATATCGTCTCTTGGAATTAACAATTCTGCGTGCTCTTTTATTGTTTTCTTTCATTTCCATGTAACATTATTTTAATTGACTTTCATTGAACATAAATGTGCCTTAAATACAAATAGAAAAGTGTTTTTACTGAAGAAACATCCGTAGAATATTTATAAAAGATTAAATATAAAATGTTTCAAACGATGAGTATTATTGTAGCTAGTTGATAGATTAGTCCAAAATAGTAAAAAAAGCACATCCATCACCGAATTTTGTTTATCGAACGACACACACCATTAACATTATATTGATCGACAATGTAGTCACCTACCGACGGCTATTACACAAAAATATATCCATGTCACACGAACGCAAAGTTTTAGGTTATTATTAACCATCTCGCTTAACCCTTTATTAGGTTTGTACATTTGCACATCTAATCCCATCACCTAATATTTCTATCTATGTATAAAAGTATTTTAAAGATAATGATCGAAGCATCCTATATTAAATCTCACATTTCAAAACGTTTGAGTCGAGCATCGCTTTATTTTATCTCGAGGTTTTCTGGTATTATGGATTTTAGAAATTTGTCGGCGTGAAAAAATCAGAGTGGTTTCTCTTATGTAAAATGGAAATCGAACAACGGACTGAAACGCAAATACACTACGTAATATTGTGAGAATGTACGTTGTTGGAGATTGCAGGAAATAAAAACACAATCATTTTTGAGCAGTTAGGAAATTTGCTAAAACTTTAATCAAATTAATGACAAGAATTTTATAACTACATACAATTAAATTTTGAAACCCTAATGCTTTTTTTCTCTTCTTATTGTATTAGGCACCTCCAATATCAATAAATTTCTGTTAAGGGAACTTCATACCACATAAATACATAAGTATGTAATTTAATTGTTGTATTTTCCCTTTTTTTGAAATTACTCAAACAAAACTTTGAGAGTTCCACTCTCGGCCCTTGCAATTTGTTCTTTCCCAATTATCAAATTGGGATCACACATTCCTGATCACAGCACTAATCGTAATAATACAAATAATAATAACAATTAACAGTAAACGCGCAACTATTTTCCCAAACGTGCAACATTCTCCACCGTGATAAGTCGAAATATCTCAATGTCCTAAGGATGTATCGGCTTATCACTATACGCCATCATATCAAGCGCGGCTACTTTAGCTGCGGGACGAGTGTATGTACCATTGCAGTTCAGACTACTACATGCCCTACTTGATCGGAGTATCTGCCTTTTATCTGTTCAAGTACGACTCCCTTCTCACACGAATTACGTCCCCTTTTGTCAAAAATCACTACTATATTACCAACTGCTAGAGGTTTTATTTTGCTACACCACTTAGTTATTCGCGTCAATGTTGGCAAGTATTCACGTAGCGATTCCAAAAATAGAGTGCCACTTGCTGCGAAAGTTTGTAGTTACGATGAATGGCTAGTATTTCATTATCTACTTCGGCGAAAAGTTCCGTTCCACTTGATGAGCCATTGAGAAAATGATTAGGGTAAATGCTTCTTGTTCGCCTATTTTTATGAATGGGTAAAGAGGTCAGTGGTCTTGAGTTAATTATGCTTTCCATTTCATTTAGATAATATCGAAGACTTTCATCACCAGGTCGTCGAGTAGGCATTAATCGCTGATGTCTTGATAGACCGCACTCGTCTCTCCCAACAGCCTCCCATATGAGAGGATGCTAGAGGATTAAACAACCAGACTACCTCGTCGAAATGTGGTTTGATTTCATCAAGTCGGAGATTATACAGCCCCTTGAGTTCGTTTCGCGCGCTAATAAACTTCGCTCCCTGATCGGTACGAAGTTTCTATGGCATACCTCGCCTTGCAATAAAATTCCTAATGCACATCACGTACGAACTTTTACTAAGAGAGTGCGCTATTTCAACGTGAATTGCTCGCACAGTCAAACATGTGAACAAGCAACTCAATCGTTTCTCTATGCGTCGTCCTGCGATCACTTCCAAAAGTCCGAAATAGACTACTCCTACATATGAAGAGAGCATGCTAAACGCTGCCAATTTTTCATGTGGAAGGTCGGCCGACTGACGGGGCTTAGGTTTCGCACGCACGTTTTTACAGAATTAAAAATGAGTACGAATTGAATTCAAAAATACTCAAACGGGGGATTACCTAAAGTTGTCGAAACTCGTTAATCAGTTACAACGTGTTTTCTGGGCAACAGAACTGGATTTATTGCGTCAAAGGATACACCGACAGCATTTGTTGTTCGTTCTTTCATGCGTAATCCGTTATTCTTATCGAGTAAGGGTGTTAGTTGAAACAGCGAACTGCTCTTATCTAAGGGCTGCCTGAGATTATTTTGCAGAAACGACATTTGATCAGAGTAGTGCGCCATTTGTGTTTGTTGATAAAGAATAAGTATACTTTGCACGTTGTATATTTGTTGGGCTAAGTGAATAAAATATTTTAGTTTTCTTCCTATTGATGTTGTTTAGAAACCTCAAATTCCACACAATAGTTCGAACATATTTTCTCCACTTTAAGCACTTTAGAATAAATTCCATAATTCGGTTAGAATAGACTTCGACGTGATGTATGCGGAGTTTCATTTCTGCCATGGCTAGTACGTTTTCTTGTGGCTGACTTATTTTTTTCTACTGGCCATTCGACTTCAGGCAAACGCAAAAATTCAGGGCCGATAAACCAACAGCTTGTGGAAGAAATTCTAGTTAGTTTTTCACTTCATTGTCTCATCAGCAATATTTTGTTTAGATGGTATCCACCGCCAGTCTGACAGCTTTGTGGACTCTAGAATTTCTCCTACTCGAAAGGCAACAAATTGATTAAATTTTTGACGTCCTATAGCAACCAAGCCAAGACATCTAGTGCATCGGACCAGAAAAATATACATTCTGGTTTAATCGTGGCTACATAAAATTGAATTTGCTAACCTCGCTTCAAGAACGGCTGCTTGTAATTAGAACCTTGGTGTTGACACTGTGTGAACAGGCGCTACTGTTGATTTTGCTGCTACCAATATACATGACACCAGTCTTACTGTTAAAACGAATGTATGCTACTGCAGTGTATGTCAAGTCACTAGCGTCGACAAACATGTGACTGAATTGAATCATAATCTTTGGTAAAACAACATCTGGGGATTTCAATGCCTTGTACTTTCGGGAGCGCATTGGTCCATTTAAGCCATTTGACATTATAAGGATCAGCAATTGTCTGTTCCTAATATATCCCTAAACGGCAAATATCCTGAAGCAGGATCTTCAGTTGCACTAGAAACGACGATATAAAGCCAAGAGGACCGATTATCGTCCTCTCCATGTTCTTAATACTTCACGTGTAGTCGGTTTACGAGCTCCACTTAATACATCTCGCTCAATGCGGTTAACGTTCAGTGCAAAATAAAACGAGTCATTGTGGGTGCCCCACCACATGCCTAACATTTAGGAACCGCCGACTCTGTTAGTCACTTTTAACTCCTTTGCCATATTTTATAAAATAAATTTAGAATTTGATGCCCATTTTCGAATTGAAAAGTTTGAATAATTGTGGATTTTAATCACTTCTTGTACAACTGCAACTGCTTCTTCTTCTTAGTCAAAACTGTCCAGTCAGTCATCAACATATTGATTTTGACGTATATCGGTAACAGCACGTGGATTCGAATTGATGATTTGACTGATGTTTTGTGTTTTTCACATATGGAGCCGCACAAGGAAAGCAGGCTGCCCCAAAGATTATTACATTCATGACATGAATGCTTGGTTTTCATTTGGAAAATTTCATCAACGAAAACGTTGGCTGTTTTTATCACACTAAATGATTGCCAGTTGTTGGCGGTACATTTCCTTTGTCACCGGTCAGCGTAAACGTTTTTCTCTAAAATGAAAAGCACACGGGCAAAAGGCACAGCTTGTCAGGGTCTTTCAATAACATAGAGTTTAATAATATTCCATTTACCGTTGCAGCTACATCCCGTATAATCTTACTTTGCCAGGCTTGTTGGGATTTCGCACGCAAAATATTGGTAACTACAACGTTCTTGAAGTCACTAGATTAGACTCTTCCCTACACAGTTTGCGAACATACCCTTTGACTACATATTCTTGAATTTAGAGTTTCTCTCAAGGTTTCTTTCCAAACACATCAGCCTTTTAAAAGTCATTTCGAAGCTTTATGGAAGTTGGATATTGTCGTAACGCCATAAAGTCTCATATCGTATCCTTTTTCGATTTTCCGTGTTGACTTTTGAGAATGTCGATAGCACATTGATTATCATTAGATTGGAGATGAGCTTCTGGTTTTAGTAAAAGATTTTCTATTGAAAAAACTTTTTTACTTTATTGTCCAAATCATCATCTCTCCGCGCACAAAATCAAATATGGTAATGGTTTTAAGTGCTTATTTGCTGATTTTGATGCCTTCCCATAACTGTCCACCATAACCTAGTCTTTGTTGCTAAGGCTCTACCCAGTCACATTCTCTAACACCTAACGGGAGAGTTAGGTTCCAATGCTCAATTCCAATCAATATGCGAGATCTAGCGTTTTGATAGCTGCTTATTGGAAGATTCTTTAGGTGCGGATATGGAGTGCAACTTGGTTTATACTCAACAGTTGTAAGATTAAGAATTTTAACAGTTTGAACATTGGAAACATTTTTTATTTGTAGCGTGTTCCCCGAAATTTCTAAGGACACGCGACTACTACTACTTTTTCCCTCGCGGTGTCTCCTGTCCACTTTAAATAAAGCGGTACCAGTGGGCCTTCTAAGCACAACGCATTTGCAACCGCTTCGTCTAGTAATGTACGGGTTGATCCTTCATCTAGAAACGCGAAACTGTTTATGCTTGTATATGGCTCAAATAACCTTACAGGAAAAACTCGAAATAAATATCGAACAGGCGATAAATAATACAACGGTACCGAATTTACATCAGCGTTAATCCTATGTTGCGAAGATGACTGTTGTACAGGAAGTACTGAATCGTTAAGCAATCGACGATGTTTGAACAGAGGGCCGTTCATCCCAAATTTTTCTTGAACTTTATAGTTTTTCCAAAAATGTTTACAGAGCATCTACGACAAATACTATATTGTTTGTTAGCCTCCCAAAGTTAGTTCACGCTCTTGTCCTTAATTTTAAAATAGTCAGTGGGTTTGTGGACATCATCGGAACAAATTATGCATTTGGCATTACATGGAGAATAATGATATTCGAAATGCATTTACATCCGCTCGTTCTTCTTTGAACAATGACGTTCGGTTCTTTCGCCTTTATTGTGAGCTAGTTTTGATATGTGTGGCATTATAGTACTAACTTTATCAACTTGCATTGTGAGCCAGTCGTTAAAGGTGGACAGGGTTTCGGGAATGTCGAACTTCAAGTCAGGAATTGACTTTGAGTTTTCGTTGCAGAACAATGCTTTACGGCTAGAAGTATAACGTTGACTACATTCTTGTTTATTTTTTACGCACAGTCACGGCCGTGCTTTTACTAATGGGTCATGCGGTGTTTTAGTTAATGGCAATGTTGCTCAATGAGTTTCATCTGATTTTACAATTTGCACACTTGACGCACGGTTTCTCTGTTCTAAAGATATCTTTCTCTGTTCTCACGGTCAATTATGATAAGTATGGCATAGCATATGATTCTGCCGTTATGATTTCAAACAAATTCAGCAAATTTAATTCAAATTCTTCTCATAACCCTTCATTGTTTAAGATCGTAGTACATCGTCCACGTGGTACATTTTACAAGACAAAACTTCCATTGTGAAAATTTGCGAACTAAAGTGCACAGTTCAACGTTGCAAGTGTTTTTCCAAATTCCCGCTTAATTTTATTAGTCACTGCTGTGACACCTTAAACCTTTTAAATTGAAAAAGAAAAATACCCGAATATGCATTGACAACATTTTTGGAACTTGTTATAGTTATTAAGAAGTGATTATTGTGTTAAATGACAAGAGAATAAATGTGTATTATCTGTCAAAGCTAAAACGAAATAACAGCGCAAATAAACCAAGACTAATTTGATGCTTTTAGAGTTTAATAAATCAAAAATTTTATTTTGTATAAAAAATTGTAAATTTAAATTGTGGTATGTTGAGAATCAAAAGGGGATCAATTTGCTTATTTTGCACTTATTAAAAATTATTACATTAGTTTTATATTTAATCGTTTTCTTAAAAAAAAAATATAGGATATTGTATTTAATTTTCCAACTATTGCATAGACTGTAAAACCTTTCTTCAAGAATTTTTATATTGAAGTAGACATAATTAGTTTTCTTGTTGACAAACCCCCTCGCAACCAAAGCATATTGCGAAAAATGTCTCATATGTGCGTAGTTTCTTCTGCATCGTAGTCAACGACGAGAAATCGAACGTATCCACGCGTTAGTAGTAGAAATTGTTCAGGTGCGGACACCAAAATACATAATTCCGATGTTCAATGACTCGTGTAGTAACATCGATAGTACATAACCGTAGTTGTATGATAGGTTCACAATCTTTTTACTATAAATTAAGTAAATTTTTAAAGATCCTAGTACAAAAATAACAAACCTCTCAAATTCAAACAGAATATAATAACTATATCTGCTGCAACCAGCACGGTTACTATACCTTTTGAAAACTTATTTATTTAAATACCGCATGTTTCAACTTCCTTTACGCGTAACTAAATCTGAAATAAAGTGTGGTGAAAACATTTTATCAAAACACATGTTAGCTTTACGCAACCCTACGAATTAAGAAAGATCAGGCGTAAAGATGCGAAATGTTGCATCTAAATAGCGTAGACCTTATATTTTCCTTCATTCAATTACTAGCTCAATTTGAAATGATCATTTGGGCTTTGCATAAAAGTCTAAGTTATTATTTTCATCTTAGTAACTATAATACGACAATATTTATCAACTTACCTTGTGTAAATAACTACCTAAAATATTTATATATTTAATACTTGGCTTATAGCCATAATTTTGAGCGTAGCTTCCTGTCTATAACTGACATAAGTCAAAAATTTGACAATGTCAGATATGATTGACAAAAATGCCAGACGTAATTGAAAGTTAGGTTTATGTATAGTTGTGTACACTATTTAAATTTGTAAATTTCCCAATTATCGCCATCGGTTTCAGTGGCGTAATTGGTAAACGCATGGTCCTAGAAAGACTAAGAATACAGGTTCAAGTCATGTCCAAGACCTTATATTTTCCATCTTTCAATCACTAGCTCGATTTGAAATGATCATTTGGACTTTTCATAAAAGTCTAAGTTATCATTTCATCTTATTAACTATAACACGGTAGTATTTACAACTTTTATCTTGTGTAAATAACTACCTAAAATATTTATATATTTAATACTTGGCTTATAGCTGTAATTTTGAGCGTTGCTTCCTTTCTATAAGTGACATAAGTCAAAAACTTGACAATGTCAGATATGATTGACAAAAATACCAACCGTAATTGAAAGTTAGGTTTATATATAGTTGTGTACACGATACAAATTTGTAAATTTTCCAATTATCGTCATCGGTTTCGGTGGCGTAATTGGTAAATGTATGGTCCTAGAGAGACTAAGATACACGTACAAGTTCTGTCCAAGACCTTATATTTTGTATCTTTCAATTACTAGCTCGATTTATCATTTGTGCTTTGCATAAAAGTCTAAGTTATTATTTCATATTGTAGGTGGTTTATATATATATATATATATATATATATATATATATATATATATATATATATATATATATATATTTAATAAAATTATAATATTTCTTAATAAAGTTTGTTTTACTTATTTGTAAAGTCAACACCAGGAAAAATTATTATTAACTTTTCAAATTTATTTTTAGGTGTAAGGATAAGTTTACAAATTGTATCAAGATGGTGTGAGAGAAATGAAATAGTTGGATCATAATGGTTGATATAGTGTAATGGGGAAGTTATGCTATATGCTGTTTCTTAATTATCCTAAAACTTTTTCATATGTGCATGCACTCTTAAGTTAATCTTTAAATTAAAATGGTATCTGTATATTTAACAATACTTGGAGATATATAAGTACATATATCGATCGATCCGGTGGTCTAGTGGATAAGAGGTGGTTCCGTGGCGTAGTGGTATGTGTGTGACTACTATGTCCAAGGTCCGCTTGAAAAATGTTAGGCGAGCATTTTTCACAAAAATACTCCCTCGTTTGGATGAGAGGTAAAAATGAAGGTCCATGTGCGAGTGTTGTCACGCACGTTAAAGATCCCTACCTTGCTTGGAACAGCAAGGGTTCGGCAAAATTCAAAATTGTACAGGTAAAAAAACTCGCTTCCTGGCCAATGTAGTACATTCGGGTTGAGCATTGGAAAAATCACATGGTCTAGTGGATAAAACCTTCACTTTTCATGCAGACGCCCGGGTTCGAATCCCTCTTAAAATAAAATTTTTTCTAAGAACTATGTGACGCATACGATCAAATTGAAACGTTTATGACGTAAAAAATAAAACAGGAACTTCTACTGAAAATTGATTTATGTAGAGTTTATAAGAAATAAAATATTCTTTTTCTAATTGTAAAATTATTGATTATAATAAACGTGTAATATTTTTTCGAAATTTATTGTGTCCAAAAGGTTGCTAATTAATTTTTCCTTTGAGAATTGTGTAACTTAATGGTGTTGTGATCAAGATGGTTAGTGTGACGTTAGAGGTTAGACTAAGTTGTGTTGAATTAAAAGTTTATATACAGAGTAGTCTATAAATTTTATTAAGATGGCGTTTATAAGAGTGTTTCAAAACACTGTACCAATAGCGTCGGAAAAGTAACAATTTGCGTATGGTTTGAGAGGTTGCAGGTGGATAGTTTGAGAGGTGGGCGTAGTGAAGTAGGAGATCAGAAGTGTTAAGTGGGAGGTTTGAGCTGGGAAGTGGTGAGGCGGGAGGTGGAAAGTGGTGAGGTGCGAGGTGGGATGTGGCGAGGTGTGAGGTGGAAAGTGGTGAGGTTGGAGGTGTGAGATTAAAAGGGATGAGGTGAGAGGTGTAGGAGGAAAGTGGAGAGGTGGGAGGTGGAGGGCTGCGGCGGCGTTATCCAGGCGACCCCTATTTCACCTACTCCTTATTTTCGGAATCTAACAAAATATAGGGATATTTAAAAAAAAATTTCATATTTTTAAATAGTTTTGACTGATTGAAGTCTAGTATTAAAGTTAACGGTAAAAAAATCTTGAACCCTTCAAACTAACACCACTAGCATGAAAATTCTTTCTTCCTTATAATAATTATTTATTTTTCAACGAATTAACCTTTACACCTTTGCGCTATAAAATACACATTTTTTGAAAAGCACACCAATTCGTTTATTAGTAGCCGCGTTTTTGTCATTTTTAGTATCTCCTGTCATTCCGATTTGTTGTTTTTTTGAATATTCAGTTTGTTATCATGGAGCGGTCCACAAACGAACAACGCATTCTTATTGTAAAAACTTTTTATCAAAATGGTGAAAGTGTGGCCGAGACGGTAATACGACTGCGTGCGGTTCTTAAGAGAAATGAAACACCAATCTCCTCAACAGTTCAGCATCTGATAAGAAAGTTCGAAGAAGTTGGTTTTGTGGAAAATATAAAATCATCTGGTCGAAATTGCACTCATCGCAATGAGTAACAAGTCGCTATCGTCTAACAAAGCGTTATGCTACATCCAGGAAAATCAATTCATCAACCATCCTAGTAGTTGCAAATTCCGCTAGTTCGTTATGAAGAATTCTGTCTAAACACCTCCACATGCGTGCATACAAAATCCAATTGGTGCAGCAACTAAAGTCTGCTAATCATCCAAACCGAAGGCGATTTTGTGAATAGGTCGAAAAGAGACGGTCGATGAAAATTTAGCGAAAAAAACATTTTCAGCGATATCCACTTTCATTCAGTGGGTTTTTGAACAAGCGGAACTTGATTTAGGTAGACTGAAAATCCACGAGCAGGTAATATGCATGAAATGCATCTGCTAAGAACATCGGTGTGTGATACGTCTGTTTTTCTCTGAGGTCAACGAAGAAGCTGCAGTTACCGTAAATGGAGAACGTTATCATCGCAGATAATTAGTTGGTTCTGGTTTTTCTACGAGAATATGGACATTGACCATGTTTGGTTTTAGCAGGATGGTGTGACATGCCACATCTCGTGTGACACAGTCGCCTTATTACAAGAAAAATTCCTGAGACTAATGATCTGTTTGCGTGGTGACCAAGAGTAACCTACCTGATGCTATGGCCTCGCAGCCTGTGATATTTTCTTGAGGGACTATGTTAAATCACAGGCGTGCTAAATTTCGGAGATTGAAAATGCACGAGTAGGCAATAAGCATGCAATGCATCTGCTAAGAACATCGGTGTGGTGTAGTTTTTGAGACGGTGGGTGATAAGTCGCTTTTTCTCTAAGGACGACGAAAAAGCTTCAGCTACCGTAAATAGAGAACATTATCATCCCAAGTAACCAGCTGGTTCTGGTTTTTCTATGAAGGTATGGACATTGAACATCTTTGGTTTGCGCGGGATGGTGCGACATGCCACACATCGCGTGACACAGTCGCCTTATTACAAGAAAAATTCCCGAAACGAATGATCTGTTTGCGGGGTGACCAGAAGTGGCCTACCAGATCCTGTGATCTCACCCTGTGATATTTTCGTGAAGGACTATGTTAAATCAAAGGTGTGCTTGATTTAAAAGACTGAAAATCCACGAGTAGGCAATAAGCACGCAATGCATCTGCTAAGGACATCGGTGTGGTGTGGTTTTTGAGACGGTGGGTGATACGTCCATTTTTCTCCGAGGACGACGAAAAAGCTGGAGTTGCCGTATATGGAGAATGTCATCATCCCAGGTAACCAACTAGTTCTGGTTTTTCTATAAAGGTATGGACATTAAACATCTTTGGTTTGAGCAGGATGGTGCGACATGCCACACCTCGTGTGACACAGTCGCATTATTACAAGAAAAATTCCCGAAACGAATCTGTTTGCGTGGTACCCTGAAGTGGCCTACCAGATGCTGTGATCTCACACCCGTGATATTTTCTTGGAGGACTATGTTAAGTCACGGGTGTGTTGGTTATAGGAGACTGAAAATCCCCGAATAACCAAGAAGCACGAAATGCATCTGCTAAAGACATCGATGTGGTGTTGTTTATAAGACGGTGGTTAATAAGTCAGTTTCTCTTAGAGAACGACTAAGAAACTGCAGTTACCGTAAATGGAAAACGTTATCATCCCAGACAACCAGTTTGTTCTAGTTTTTCTATGAAGATATGGACATTGAACATCTTTGGTTTGAGCAGGATGGTGTGACATGCCACATTTCGAGTGACACAGTCGCCTTATTACAAGAAAAATTCCCTAGACGAATGATGTTTCCGTGGGGACCAGGAGTGGCCTACCAGATGCTGTGACTTCACACCCTGTGATTTTTTCTCGAGGGACTATGTTAAGTCTCAGCAGTGCACGCCAACAAACCACATACAATTCAGGAGCGGAAGGCGGGCATCATACGCGTCATTGCCAACAACCAACTAGACATCTGCAATAAATTTACTGCCAGATGTTTGATTTTCATTATTAATTCGGAGATGTTGCTGATTGTAAATATATAAAAATATATGAATTTCCATTAAAATTTGACTAGTTCATTCGTTTTCAAAAAATGTGTACTTTTTAGGACACCTTGTACTAAAACGAAAATTTGTTGTCTTAAATTGTTTTAAATTCAAGGCGCTTCATATTTAGAAACACGCATTTTAAATTAGTATTTTAAAATGAAAATCTCATTTAATCTTCTCATTAGTGTCATTTAGTCCACAATAATTTTCTCTATCTATTGAACCCATTGTCCGTGTAAGTTAAATTGCGAGCAACAATTAATAGCAAAAACGTTTAATACCATGTTGAATTACTATGTTCGAGTTTGGCAATAGACAAAAGAACAAAAAGACGTTTAATTTAGCGTACAAGATTAGAAGAGCAGCATTGCAAATGTACATAACCAGTCGTAAGATGTGTTCGGTCTCTTTGTCGCACGATTGCGTGTTTAATTTTAAGTCGTAAATTTGTAGTTGTAAATCTAATAGTAAAACTGTCATCCCTTTGTTCCCTTATATCCTGCCGTAAAAATTCCTTGTGCATGTGTGAATAAGTTGGACTAAGAGTAGTGAACAAACACTCTCTTATGGATATCGAAGCAAAACAGTCGGTTTTTCGTTCGATAACGTAAGTTAGTAATAGTGCAGCGGAATGTGAATTTATTTGTTAAACCCCTAAAAAACACAGTGCAAGTGCAAAGTAACACGGACTAAATCTCGCATACAGTCCACTTAGTCAAAGAAATAGGAACTGCAGCTTAGAACAACAAAAAACCGCGGAGGTAAGTCGATGTACAAAGTTATAAGACCCCCGCGCTGAACAAATGGGCCTTCATCACCGGATAATTAATTAATTAATTAGTTCCTTTTCCTTTTCGCTCCTTACACTTTAATTTAAAAATTGTCGTAGTTTTGATTATGGTTTAAATGTGTTACGAAGAGAATAACATCCTGCTTACACATTTAATGATAGAAACATCTGGTTATAACGGTAGATTTTACAATATATCCCTTATCCTTTGTTGCAAAGATTAGTGGTAGAACAGTTTACTTTAGGTAAACTAAATTTTATGAGGGGTATTGTAAAGCTTTACCTTATTTGTCGTTTCAAGTTGGAGGAACCATTCAGGTTCATGCAACTTGTATAACAAAGGGGTTGAAATTTATTTGAAACGTTAAACGCTTTGTCGGGCAAGCACTATAATTAGTTGCATTTGTCGATTAATAATTTAATTTCGTAGATTAATTATTTGTAGCGTATTCGAGTTACGCATTGTTTTTATATTAATTTTTATTGTCGTTCATTAATCATTAATCAAATATGGTTATATCAATTGATAAAGCTATTCTTGAAGCTAAATTTGTAGTTAAAAGGTTGGATCATATATACAGTAAAATTAATCAACCGGAAAATGTATCGATTGCTTTAATTAGAGCATCGATTAAAAGTGTCGAGCAAATTGAAACCCATTTCAAATCTTTTTGCAAGGATATTTTCTTTGATGAAGAAAGTGAACAATTGGATGAATTTTCGGCTCTTTGGGTGAAAATCGATGACTATCTATAGATATTCGCATTATCGCTGAACAATGCGAATTAGATCGGGTAGAAAATAAGCCAAAGGTGGAAAATATGAATAATTCTTTTTCGACAAATTGTGAGATTCGCTTGAAACATCTTTCAGTTCCACGGTTCTCGGGACGCATTTCAGATTTTGAGAGTTATAATGCAATTTATAAGCGGTTGATTCACGATAATGTCGGTTTGTCCCCTGTGGAAAAATTTTGCCATCTCGTTGATACACTAGATGAGTCGTCGCGTATGTTAATAAAACACTTGCCATTAAATGATTATGCATACGAGGAAGCCTATAAAATCATTACTAATCGTTTTCAGTCCCAGAAGTTATTACTTTCAACATATTTTAATGCTCTCGAAAAATGCCCTAAGGTCAGTTCCTCAGACTCGGATGCGGAACTCCGGCAATTAATTAATTGTTTTGATGAAAATATATTCGCGTTAAGGCAGATGGTAATAGATTTATTAGATTTCATGTTGTTTAATCTGTTATCAAAAAAATTAGATACAAACATTTTAAAGCGTTTCGAATTAGGAAATAATGACGAGATTCCCTCGTTCAAAGATTTAAGGTCGTACATTGAAAAACAATGTAAAGTGTTGGAAATAAATGACATTGCTTCAGGAACATGCTTAAAATCTCGAGATTCCGTGAAAGAAACGGAAAAAGGAAGGTTTGTTAGCACTTCGGCTAAAACCTCTTTAGTTGGTACCACCAATGATTGTAAAAATTGTAGTTTATGTCAAGCTGTGCATCCTATTTATAGACGTAAGCAGTTTCTCGATAAAACCCCTCAAGAACAATTTGAGGTGGTAAAGCTTAAAAATCTTTGTATTAAATGTTTAAATCCTTCACATTCGATGAAAAATTGTACGTTAGATTGGTCGTGTAGAAAATGTCATCAGTCACACAATTCATTGCTTCACTTCGATAAACGAGAAAAAATGGTGTCTCCACGCAGACAAACCCATCGTCAAAGGTCAGCGTCTCCTCGGAGAGCGGAGCATGGACTTAATTCTACTAGTAGACCTAGTGAAGACAATCTGTCATCGTCGGTTGTGCATGAACAACCTGTCACTAGCTCGTTGATTTCGACGTCATTAGAACACACAACCACGCTGATAGCTACGGCAATGGTGTCGGTGCTTGATTATACAGTAAAATTGCAACCTGTTCGTGTAATATTAGATAACGGATCCATGGAAAGTTTTATGACTGAAAGGTGCCGTCAGAAATTAGGTTTAAGGAAACGAAGAGCCAATGTCACTGTTCAAGGACTTGGCTTGAATTCGTCGTTGGTGTCTGGTGCACTATCGTGTGTAGTCAGCCCCTCGGGAGCACGGTCTCCAGCATATAGAATTGAATATTATATTTTACCTAACATTTTTAATCAATTACCTTCGTCGTCGATAAGGGCCAAAGAATGGTCGCATATTCGAGGTTTGGCCTTAGCTGATCCTAATTTTAATATTCCTGGTGAAATTGACATGCTACTCGGAGCGGAAATCTTTGCTCAGGTTTTGTTGAACGAATCTCGTTGGGGTGTCGCTAACGAGCCAGTTGCTATTAAAACAACCTTTGGTTGGGTGTTAACGGGAAAGGTCGTTTCCCCGAATAATTCTATTACGTCGTTGTGCGCTTTCGTTGAGCCCTTAGACAGTGACATTTGTCGATTTTGGGAATTAGAAAATATTCCCCTCAAGAAACACATTTCTCCGGAAGAAGAAAGGTGTGAAAATCAATTTGTGGAAAATTATAGACGTAACAAGGACGGTCGTTTTGTAGTGTCCTTGCCCTTTAAAATTTCGGAACCCTCATTTGTGGGTACGAGATCAATTTGTATTAAAAGATTTTTGTCGTTAGAACGTCGTTTGCTAAAAAAATCCTGAATTGTATTCGGATTATAAAAAATTTATGGAGGATTATTTGACAAGCGGTCACATGGTTGAAGTGAAATCGCCTGAAAATTCGTCGGGTCATGAGAAAATGTATTACATTCCTCATCATGCTGTACATAAGCGTGATAGCACTACCACCAAATTGCGTGTGGTTTTCGATGCTTCGTGTCCGGATCAATCTGGAAATTCGTTAAATGATAGCTTGGCTATTGGCCCTGCTCTGCAAACGGACATTGCAGTTTTGTTATTGCACTTTCGTGTACATCCTATCGTAATTACAGCTGACATCAAACAAATGTATCAGCAGATTTTGGTTAAAGATACTCATCGTGATTATCAACGTATCGTCTGGAGATTTTCTCCGTCAGATCCTATTATGGACTTTAAATTAAATACTGTGACTTATGGAGTTTCGTCGTCGCCTTTTTTGGCCTTGCGTACTGTTCAAGAATTGGCAAGGTTAGAATCGATTAATTTTCCTTTCGCGTCATCGGTATTGGCGAGCGATACCTATGTGGATGACTTAGTCACTGGATGCAATTCGATTGACGCTGCAAATCAATTAATTGGTGAATTGAATAGTATTTGCACTAGTGGTGGTTTTCAATTAAGAAAATGGAGTAGTAATTGCCCGGAAGTGATGTCCAACTTGAGGGAGTCTCTGTCCAGTTCGGACGCAATTACATTTCAAGATAAAGATAGTGGTTCAATAAAAATTTTGGGCCTTTCGTGGCGTGCTCTTACTGATGCATTTTTATACAACTTAGACGTTGAAGAGCGCACTTGCACTAAGCGTAATATTTTGTCGGCTATCGCAAAAGTTTTTGATCCTCTCGGTTTGATAGCACCTGTAGTACTGTTCGCTAAACGTATAGTTCAAGATCTTTGGCTTTTAGGTCTCGGGTGGGACCAAGAGCTTCCATTAGAAGTCATACAAAAATGTAAACATTTTATGGGTGAATTGCCAGCGGTTTCGAATATTGAGATTTCGCGTCGCATCGTATGTCATAATTTTAAAAAGGTGGAGTTGCATGGGTTCTGTGATGCTTCTGAAGCTGGGTATGCAGCTGTCATCTATTTTCGTTCGTTCGATCTAGAAGGTAATATTACCATGTCATTAGTATGCGCAAAATCGAAGGTTGCTCCTACTAATCGCGTTTCATTGCCCCGTCTCGAATTGTGTGCTACCGTACTCTTGGCAGATTTAGTAGATTTCGTCAAAAATACTTATACAGATATTTTATCATTTAGTAATATTCTCGCGCGGTCAGATTCTACTGTTGTTTTGTCTTGGATTCGGTCTTCCTCGCATAAGTGGAAGACATTCGTTAGCAATCGTATTTCGCATATTCAAGAACGTATTCCTCCATCTTCATGGTTTCATGTTAAGTCCCAGGATAACCCTGCGGATTGTGCCTCACGTGGACTTTTGGCTTCAGAGTTGGTTCATCATCTATTATGGTGGACAGGACCTTCCTAGTTAGTGCGTCGTAATGAAGAATGGCCAGTAACATCGCTGCCAAAACTTATCGACTCATCTCGGATGGACATCGAATATCGTACTTTGTCGTTAACAGTCGTTATGTCTGAGAATTTCTTAGATTTGTTGTTGGATAAATTTTCAAAACTGCAGAAAATTTGTAGGATTATTACCTGTATTCGTCATTTCATTCGTACTGTTCAATGTCCAGATTTGCGTTCAAAATATTCTGATAGTTTGTCTCTAGCTCAACAGCAAGAGGCTATACATTTATTGATTAAAAGAGTTCAAACAAATGTTTTTGCCCAAGACATTGCTAATATTAAAACTAGAAAACTTGTTAGTAAACAACTTCGTAGCCTTAGTCCGTTTCTAGATAGTCGTGATTTGTTGAGGGTGGGCGGTCGCCTACGTAATGCTGACTTGTCGCATGATGCAAAATTTCCAATTTTGCTTCCTCGGTCGCATCGGTTAACTGAGATTATTATATTAGATTGCCATGAAATACATTTACATCCTGGTAGGGACGGTAACGTCCGGATACCTACAATCAAGACAGTCCAAGGGTTAGTTAAACGTCCTCTGGTGAAACTATGTTTACTGCCAATTACTTAATATTTAATGGTATGTACACATATATTCACTTATATAAGTTTGTCGGTTAGGTTTCTTAGTTAATAGCTCTAATTATTTTTAAATATAAAATAAGTTAGTTCATACTTATTTTGGTGGACGGGATGTTCGGTCTCTTTGTCGCACGTTTGCGTGTTTAATTTTAAGTCGTAAATTTGTAGTTGTAAATCTAATAGTAAAACTGTCATCCCTTTGTTCCCTTATATCCTGCCGTAAAAATTCCTTGTGCATGTGTGAATAAGTTGGACTAAGAGTAGTGAACAAACACTCTCTTATGGATATCGAAGCAAAACAGTCAGTTTTTCGTTCGGTAACGTAAGTTAGTCATAGTACAGCGGAATGTGAATTTATTTGTTAAACCCCTAAAAAACACAGTGCAAGTGCAAAGTAACACGGACTAAATCTCGCATACAGTCCACTTAGTTGAAGGAATAGGAACTGCAGCTTAGAACAACAAAAAACCGCGGAGGTAAGTCGATGTACAAAGTTATAAGACCTCCCGCGCTGAACAAAATGAACGCTTAATAGTTAAAATGTAGTGTCTTTATTTATTATTGCAGGGATGTGAGCACCAATTTTAATATTATCATACTCATGTCAGTTTCGTGGGCAGGTTAAATCAATACAATTATATTTGTAACAAGTAAGAGTATGTACTTGAAGTTTACGCCAATATTTAATTCATTTAAAAACAATATAATATTTATAATTAAATATTCATATTAATTCTTAGTCAAAAGCATAACGGTATAATTTTATTACTCAACTATAAAAATAAATAACAAACGATCGATTGCACTATGTTGATGTTTAAGTTATACGTAATAAAGCCAAGATAGTTTTGCTGAACACTGCACTGCATGTGTTAAACAAATATATGGGCGAAAGAACACTGAAGATAATGGTGCAATAAAAATAACGGCACAACAAAAATTAATTTCAGTAATTTTTAGGATACAGCGAGGAGTTGTAAATGCACACTATAAAAGGCGAACATGTAATTTATTAGACGAGATTCTTCTGAAAAAGTCCCAAGCGGTCCAAACCAATAAAGAATCTTTAAAATCAATATCGATTTGTAACATCAAATTTCCTGTTATCCACTTGATAATAAAGACTTCCGTGCATTTTGTAATATAAGAGAACATGAATTAAGAACCGTTATATTCGTGATGATTCGTGGAAAATGAGAAGGTTAACCTACGATCGCGAAAGACCAGTGCATTAAAATCGTGATGAAATTTGTCAAACGACGGAATAGATGAATACTGATAATATCGTAGACAATTCGTAATTTAAACAGAAATAAGTTGGTCTTTATCTAAGGATGCAAATTGTTTATAATTTATGTATGAATTTAATCGCACAAGCAGAGGACGCTTAAGGTTTTTATACGTTAGAGCCCAGTCCAGCGACAGATGGCCCACCTAATAAATCTTTAATGATTCCCATAAATTGCGGAAGTTTGTCATAATTGAGATATGGCGGTGTATTAAATATTTCAAACCAAACATTTTAAAAAATCGTAGACATATTGACTGTATATTAGCATGATCATTACAGTTATATAAAATTATGTACAAAACAGCAACAATTGTAAAAACCGTGAATTATCTAACTTTTGATAATCGGTTGTTGTGCGCGGCACAGTTTTTACCAATTCTTGGCGTTCTTGTAGACTGAAACCCTTGCTTCATTTAGAATGGACTTTGCAGGAAGTACACACAATAGTGTGCAAGTATTTCGATAGGAAATAAGTCAGGGCTACTAAAAACCCCTTTTAGCAGGAATATTATAATACTGTAGTAGTGACGCAGGAAGCGAAATCTAGCGCCACCACCACCCTTCACCTCCATACAACACCTGTCCCTCGAATTTCACCTTCACACACAACCCCCACTTCCACACACCACCAACACCTCCACCTTCACACCACACCTCCAACTACACACACCACCTCCACCACAACCAAATTTGCGGTAATAGAATATTTATAACACTCGTTTGCTAAATGACATTCAAACTAATTATTACACAATTTGGAGGTATTTTCCAAACAAAGCTCAATATTCCCGGATTGTAATTTAACAATTTTGTTTAAATTAGGTTAACGCAAAAACGATCAATTATACTTTATCAATGTGTGTTTATAAATACGAAAGAAACTTAAAACCAGCGAATTTATCTGCTGATCTACATGTAGTTTATAATCAAACACCTAGAATTCTATAATTAATAAGTAACTCCTAATTTTAATTTTTAGTTACATAATATATAATGCATAGTATAAAAGATATATTTTCTACACATAAAACACGGCCATTTTCCTATTATTTATTCTAGTTTGTCATTTTATAATTTAGATAGTTTCTTCTCTTAGTTTTTTTTGTAACCAATAACTGGATACATGCAGCGCATCTTGATTCTAGAACGGGAAATATAACCCACACCGTTTCTGTCCTTTACTTTTAGAATTCCAACAATAACTAGTTCTGTTCCTACATCTATTTGCTCCAGTCTTTTAGCACTTCGTAATACGTTCACGTTCCCTTACTTTCTACATTAAAATTTTGTCCATTTGTTCTACCTCTTTCTGTGTAATGAATGCATTCTCCATCTCCATCCGAAAAAACCTTAAGCCCTCCACTTTCAAAAGTGAGTTACCACTATATGTTGTAATACCATTAGTTCTAAATGTTGTAAAATGCTCTACGGTACGTAAACAAATCAAAATCATTCCATTAAGAGGAATTAACATGTATCCTTGTTTGTAAGCTTTTCTCTTACGTTATACATCTTAGTGAACTGGGTTTTGTAAAATCCCTTTGAGAAATAAACATCCTTATGCCCATTCTTCTCTGCAAGAACTCTAACATAGGAATGCGTTCCTCGGAATTGTACATGCAGAAACATTATATACGCCAGATGTGTCCAAAATTTTCAATCGAATTTTAAAATGATTTATTAAACTCTCCTTTACTTGAGCCATCTTGCATTCCTTTACTATTTGTTAATACTGCTGCTTTAATGCGATTGTCTTTGCCTCGTACTCTATCTTTCTCCTTTTTAAATTCATTTGTTCCAATTCTAGTTTTCCTTTCTTAACTGAGAGTATATAAATAGTCAAAACGGGCTCTGTTTCTTAATAGCGTACGGTAAAAGTTTGTTGCATGCATTTGTTCGCTTTTTTAAAAGCAGGGGCGATACATTACTTGTAGCGACCAATCCTAAATTGTCAATGTTGACACCTTCTGAAATGGTCAAAAAGGGCGTTCAGGCTTTGCAAAATAGTACCTCCGACAACACAATACTTCTGTGTAATAGTATATCATCTTTGTTCGATTCATGCTCCACAACTTCTAAACCGAATGCGTATATTGCGTAATTTATTATCAGGCATCTGTTCTTAATATTAACTGACAATTTAAACTGTAATTCATGTTAGTTTCTTTGTTTTACTGTTTTCCCAATAAACGTGCTGCAGAATTAAATACAAGACAGCAACTGTTTTGTGGAATTTCTTTTAGTTTTTCCACAATCGACAACGAATACATCAGAGCATTTCGCAAGTATAATCTGCTGTCCTCCAATAATCCTTTAATGGATTACATACATTATCTAGCATATAACTATTTTCAACCGTGTAGTTATATATTGTTGCTTCTAGTCTCGTAATACCATGTTCTTTGGCCACAGTAGATCTAAATGTCTGCTTTATTCGAGTATGCGAATAGTTGATAAAAATCCTCTATATGATTCTCTATCTGCTTCCTAATGCTTGGTCTGGTTAATTGGCATATAAACATGCCAATTCCAATATATATTAACGCGACTATTGAAATAGACTCACGTTAAGCAGACTTTGCCACTGTTTTATCATTATCCAAAATTACATTATCGTATTCGGTATGTTCTCCATGGCAGGCAAAGTTAAAATTATTCGTCAAGTATTCGACCATTTCCGCCTTGTTAAATATCTCGCTAAAATCTAGGATTATATGCAGATCTAGTAGATCGTAATCATCTGTTTCGAGCTGGTGTAATATATTTGGCAGTTCCTCAATCTATAACTTACGATCCGCTAGTTCCACTTTGTACGAAATGTACATTGGATTTGCATTGTTGTTTATAATTTCCAGACCGTCTCCCCAATACTATATATTACTTTCCTCGCACCATTTTGTTTTCGCTTTGTAGTAGGAATTGAAGTTTGGCTCCTACTCCAAGCCTAGTAGAAACAAATTTCGAGAGCTTCCCACGTAGGTAGCTATCAATATGCATATATCTTTTTAACAAAAAAAATTTATCATTATTTTTAATTCATCGGTGCAATCCACAATGTCGCCCATTTTAACTAGCATTATATTATCGCAGAAAGGTTCTGTAATTGGACCGGGTGAGTCGTTGCCCTCCAAAAGTTATTCTTCTTTGGTATAGTTAATTTTTCCAATATTGGTGATTAAGTATCAAACAGACCTGAACGAAATTATGGACTATGTAGAGAAATTAAAATGAAAGATAAATGCAAAGAGAGTAAGCAAGATACATCCTTGGGACCATTGTGTTACATTCCACAGAACACACTTATAATTAATAACCATGTGATTGGTTGAGTACCTCATGTGCCTGTATTGGAGTAAGCATACGTACAATTATATTTCTCATTGGAATCCTAATTCTAATGCCAGTCGAAAATAGCATTTGACGTTCCGATAGGACAAAGTTATGGGAATATATTCCACAATGGAAAAAATTCCCATCGACTCGAGAATTGAACCCCAGAAAACGTAACTAGTCTATTTTGGGAAAGTTTAGACATATATGACAAAACTTTGTCAAAAAGATTTTCTCTAATTTTGTATATCATCTTGATATGATGATGATGATATAGTATATATTACGCTCTTCCATCATTTCCTCCTACATATTTTTAGAAAAAAGTAATTTTTAACGTATCCCAGTTATAAGATTTTCTAATCGTGTGTGCCGAAATTACGAAATAGTTAAGTGGTTCCAAGCAATACAATATTTTAACATAAATAGTTTGAAAAAATGTTGCACATAGAAAACATTATTTCCAGTTCTTCCAAAAGTTTCATTCCACAGTGCAACATTAATAGTGGATAAATGCGCCTGAATGATCATAAGTATGGGATTGGGTTTTCGCATGCAAAGCTGTTTTGCAACCGGTACCTGCGCAAACCCTGTCGCGCAAACCCTTGCACCACAATTCATTTCACTAGTACATCTTGTTTATTCCGTATACAACTTATAACCTACAGCTAAAAAACTAGATTACGGAAAATTCTCTTAATAAAGACTTAAAATTATATTGTCAACAAACAATTAGATTTACAAAAATTGTTAAAAGTATTAGTGTTTTAATAAGGTGCTAAATAATTAATGGACCTGCACACTTTTTAACTATTTCCATTTCCACGTAAAATACAAGAGTCGAGGTCATATCAGAAAAAGCATTCATGATGATGTTATGTAATTAATTTAGCAAGTTAGGTTTTAATATCGGTGTGGTTTTTGGTGGAAGAAGCTATTCACTTTTAAATTGCATCCGATAACCACAATTATCAGATGTTACGGTAACTTTATGAAATAAAGAGATTCTGCATGAAATTACAACGACTCTAATTGAAAACGCTAATCTAAATCTTTTATGTTATTCTCAAATAATAAGTTCAATATTCAAATATTAAAAACCGTCCTGCATAAAAATGTTCTCAATACGTGAAATACATCCCAAAACCCTTTATGAATTCATTAAAAAAACAAACAAGCATTTGTTTCTTCTAGACACTTTAAATTCTTTGAAATGTTTGCTCCTCAAATGAATTTAAATAAACCCTCTTTCTGGAAAATACGTGCTAGTTAGTTTATTATTTCAAATAGTTATTCGTCGAAATATTTGCTATCGTAAAACCACTTCTAAATAGCAGCTCGCCTAAGCAATTATTAGTAAAATATTATAACCGCTGTTCGTTATATTTGCTTGTCGTTAAAACTACTTCTAAACAGGTTCTTTGGAAAGATTAAATGCTTAAATGTGTTTGTTATTTGCTCGTATTCCTTAAAATTCTGTTTTGTTATATCTGCACGTGTTCGTTGCTCAAGTTTTATTGGTAGTAACGTACCTCCTTACTAAATTATTCTGAAAATATTTCTAGCGCGGATCGATAATCATACAAACCCCTATTCTTTTCTAAAAAAAAACAGGCAACTCGACTTGCTTAGCTGTGTTGCTATTTGTCTATATCGCAGGGATCTTTTGAAACGGTAGTTTGCTTTCCCCTGTGAACAACGAAATTTAATGGAATTAATTATCATATTTTGTTTTCTTAATTCTAGGAAAGTTTTGCCATTGTATATATTTTCGTTTGCCTTCTCAGAATATTCTACTCCAATATCGGTGGGAACGGTTTTGTATTTTCCTTCCATGTTTTCAAAGCTGTATAAATACAACTCCAACTCCGAAAAAGCTCTCTTAATTATTCGACTCCTCTTATTAATTCGACTTTCTCTGATTTTATTCGACTGCTCTTTGAGCGTTGTAAAGTCGCGTTCTTAAAATGCGTTTGTGCTAGTACAGTTAAGTTGTACCAGTCCCAGCTGTTTTTCGTGAGATGGTACTAGAAAGAAGACAGCTTCAGGTACAATATGTTTTCTGTTTGCTTTATTTTGTGTTGCTGTTTTGGAAGATAGACGCTTGCTTTGATTAATTCTACAATACATTGCAGACCGACGCTAACGCAAGATTAATTATGTATAAATAAATTTTAATGCGTTTAGAGCGCTTTCCTACTGTTTGCTTTTTATTGTTTAAATTAATGTGAAAGTCAACAATAAACTGTTTGAAATTTTAATGATACGAGATGCATTTCCAACTTTTTACTTACTATATTATTATTTCTATATTTCTTGTACATCTAAGAGTTGGATCATATTGTAAGTATGCTTGTAATTCAGCGATTCTCAACCTGTGGGGCGCGCCCCCCTTGGGGGGCGCGGCGTTACTACAAGGGATGCGCGAGTTATTTAAAAACAAAATAAAAACTTTTTTGAAGGTAAAATAAAACAAATTGTAAAATTAAAAAATATATATATATATATATATATATTTAAATTAAGAATACAGTTTATAATTACATATTACCAATAAATAATTTATTATATTCATTATTTAAGTTTATTAGTATGAAACAAATACCAGTTAAATGTTCTGTTACTAATCAATGACTTCCTTGAGCCTGTTTCTCATTGCAAAGTTTTTGAAATGAAGGAGTAATACCAGATATGGATACCCTAAGTTCTTTTTCTATATTTAGCTGTGATCTGTATTTTGTTTTCAACGAAGATACCGCTGAAAATCCGGTTTCGGTTTCGGATAAGATGTTGAAAACGGTAAAAGTATTTGGAAAGCTCTTCGTTTTAATGTAGCATACTCGTCATCCAAACCAGCCCAAAATTCAAAAATCGATTTGTTATTAAATTGTCTTTTGATTTCACTGTTTGTTGTAAAATCAATAAAAGTTTCCTCATCAGAAGTCGAGATACCTTGTGGAACATTGTGATATGGGTCCCTAACCCACTCGTAACTTGCTAGAACTTTTTCGTCAGCAAAAAAGTATTTTTTTAAATTTTTTGCTAGCATGCTTAGATGTTCGTTTATAGTTAAGAAAATCACGTTTGTATGTTCTTCTTCAGGTTTGTATGTCTTTACAAATTCATTTATATTCGGAAACATTTCCAATTTCTTTTCTTTTAAATTTCTAAGCCACAAATCCAATTTTCTACAAAAACCATTGACTTTATCATTTGTTTCCAAAATATATGTATTTGTTCCTTGAAGTTGAAGATTCAAGACATTTAACTTCTCAAATATATCGACTAAATAACCCAATTTCATAATAAATATAGTATCTCGAAACATTACGGCTTCTTGTCGATTTTCTTCTTCTAGAAAAATACAGATTTCTTCTCTTAATTCAAAACACGTTTCAAAAACTTTCCACGTGATAACCATCTAGCTTCGCAATAAAAAGTAATGCTGTATGTACTGATCCCATATCTTTACAAAGTTCAGAAAACATTCTTGATTTTAAAGGTCTCGTTTTATATAATTTACAACAGTTACGACTGTAGATAACACGATATTTAAACCAGTACTCATTTCTTTCGACGCCAGTGCTTCTCTGTGGATCATGCAATGCGTCCAGATACACTGTGAAGATTTTTGTTTTACTAGTGTTCGCATGCTTTGAAATCTTCCAGACATTGAACGAGCACCATCGGTGCATATTCCAACACAATTTTCCCATTCAATATTCGCCTAGTTTATAAAATTATCCAAGATGGTAAATAAAGCAGTTGATGTTGCCCTTTGCTGTATCGGTTTGCAAAAAGTAATTCTTCTACAGCTGATACACCATCACAAAACGTACATAGGCTATCAAATGAGCATCTTTATTGTTATCAGTTGCTTCATCAAGTTGAATTGAAAACAATTTTCCACGCAATTTTGCAAAAAGCTGATGCTGTACATCTTTAGCCATGTCAGAAATACGACAAGCAACTGTATCATTGGAAAGTGGAATAGATTTTAATGTTTTGGCAAAATTTTCTCCGAACATGGTCTCTACAATTTCAATTGCAGCTGGCAAAATTAGCTCTTCACCAATATTGTGAGGTTTCTTGCATCTGGCTATTTGATACGAAACTTTGTAAGAAGCAAGTAAAGCTTGTTCATTCGCAGACAAAGTGCTTTTAAGAACTAATTTTTGCTTCTCGAGTGATTTTAATTTACTTTCAAAAAATTGTCGGGATTTTTTAACGTATTCACTATGAAGAGTTTCCAAATGTCGTTTAAGTTTATTTGGCTTCATACTGTCAGCTGCCAAAGTTTTTGAGCAAATAACACACAAGGGCCTTACTTCTTCATTTACTTCAGTGCTCGTAAATCCATAGCTTAGGTATTCTGCGCAATATTTTCTTGATTTAGTTTTTGAAACATGCCTAGCCTGTGCACTAGTTGATGCTTCACAATCCTCCAATTCTCGCTTACGCCCATATAAAAATTTATCCATAATCTTTTCTAAATATGCCTCTGTTGCTTCTAAAATATATATAAGAAAAAGTAAATAAAATTCTTAAATATTTCTATTATTCTTTATTATTTTCAGATACCAATTAAATTAAATGGCATGATTATGATAAAATGATAAATATATTTTTTGTACTTGCCTTTTAATATTTAGGTCCTCTAGAAAATTATCAATTTTAGATAAATAATACTTCTACAATGTTAAATTAAGATTGACTACAGTTAAGATTGTTTCGCAATCCTGGTTCTATACAAATGTATGCACTATATAACCTCTGAAGTGTACTCGCATAACAGGAGCACTAGCAAAGCCGATAGACTGAAACTTAACGTGTACAAAAAGCAGCGCCTACTAAAACACAGGCCTAACACAAGGAGTTGGGAAACCAATCATTTTTTCGGTAGTGGGGGAGAATATTTACATTGGTAAACTGGGTCGCAATAACAGAAAGGTTGAGAAGCGCTGTTGTAATTAGATAGTAAGATTTTATGCTTGGTATTTTTAAGCTTTAGGTTATACTATATTATGTAAATTTACGCTTTATCTACATCACGTTGTAACGAACGATTACCCAACTATGTATTTTCGACGTTTGTAAATATTCTTTTAGAACTGTATGTTTTCCTACATGTTCATAATATAATTTCTTTGTTACTGAGGTTCCCAATTCAATTTTCTTTCTGACGTTTTTGAGCTAGCTCGAATTCCGATTCTTTTGGAGTACGATTCGTCCTTGTGTTTGGTTGCGATATTCGGTGTATACGATTCTTTCTACTACGTTGCGTTCGTTTTACTATTCCTTGTCCGTTACGTGGTGATATTCTGTAAATTTTTCTTTATGACAAGTTACAAGAATTGTGTTTTCGCTAGAAATTCGAATTTTTTTCAAAACACTGGCGCCCTATTTCTATTCCTAAGTTCTATTTGTTGCTTCTATTTTTATTAGTGTTCTTAGATTCTACTTTGTAAGTCCTACCAAGTTTTTTTGGGTTCCTTTGAATTTTAATTTTTCCTTCAGGTATATTTTAACTTGTTGGCTTCGATATTCTTTTACTGATATAAAATGAATCTTAGGCGTATACGTGTGAAACATTTACGCAAAACCGAGCTCCAATACGAATTATTTTCTCGTGATTTTGATTCTAAGATCTATGAGGATGAATTCCACAGATTCGTGAAGGGTGCTTTTTGCATAGAGCGCGATGGGATATTCTTTCCACCCCATTGTTTTCGATTACATGCTGACCTTGCAGCAGTCCAAACTGCTATACAAGAGCTTCAACAATCCCTTGCTAAATTTGATAGTAACAAATTTTCACTTGCGTTTAAACGCATTAGTTCTCTGTGTATCCACGCAGGACGTCGCTGGATTAAGTTTCCTCCACTAGAAGCAAACCGCAAAATTCGTTGGAAATTACTTCAAACTTTGGACGATCTCCGCATTGCTTTCGAAACTAAAATAGAAAATTTGCGTCCCGCAACTACTCCGGCAGCTACTCCTAGTCCTACTCACACTTTTTCTGATGAACCCGATTTTGCTTACAGGTCCGCTACGATTGAGAAAAATACTTTTACTTCACATGACCAAACTGTTAAGATTTCTCCTACGCCTACGGATAGATCAAATACTTTTTCTGTACTTTCTACTATTCTTATTCTTAGTTCTACTTCTACTCGTCAGGTCCCATGCTTTAATTGCAACAAACCTGGTCATGTTTCGACACGTTGTACCCGTCCTCGAGTACTCCATTGCTATGGTTGCGGGCATAAGGGAGTTACTTGCCGCAACTGTCCCAAATGTTATCCTACTACTAATAGGTCTTCGAATAATACTCCAAATTCTGTTCTCAGCGCTAGATACCAAATTTCTTCTGTTTCTAATTCTACGTTCTCATCGGTACCTCATCCCCGATCATCCTGCTACTAATGCCAAAACATACGCTTCTTCGGCAAATATAGCAGCAAACCAAATTTCTTCCGTCTCTAGTTCAACATCCTTTTCTGTACATCCTTCTGCTCGTGGTACTACCATCACATCCTATCCTTTTCAGCCATATGCGTCTACGAACTATTATATTGATTTCAACGGGTATCACGCCCCTACTTTTCAAATACTTAATAAGAACCACATTTCTTGTGTCGTTAGCTGTTCCAATTATGATCAAAAAGATCCTACATTTTCACTTCCTCCTGCATCTATAATGCTTGTTACTGTTGTTGTCAAAATTTTACCTGTTCCTGTTTCTTTATCTGCTGTTGTCGAGGAAGCAGTTCCTACAATAGCTAAAGTTTTGCCTGCTCCTGGTCTTTTACCTAACGTTAATGAAACGTTACTTGCTTTTACTCCTTTTTCTAATGCTGACGAAGGTCTACCTGATTCTGCTTCTTTATCTAATGTTGATGAAGGTATTCTTGCTTCTGCTTCTTTATCTAATGTTGATGAAGTTATACTTGCTCCTATTCCTTTTTCTAATGTTGACAAGGTTCAACCAGACTCCTCTATCTGATGTAGATGAAATGCTACTTGATGTTTCTTTATGTAATGTTGACGAAGTTCTTCCTGATTCTGCTCCTTTTGATGAAGTTCTTCCTGATTCTGTTCCTTTTTCCATTGTTGACAAAGGTCAACCTGGTTCTGCTCTTTTCTTTAATGTTGATAAACTTTTACTTGATTCTGTTCCTTTTGATGAAGTTCTACTTGAGGCTGTTTGTTCTTGTAAGGTTGATGAAAATCTGCCTGGTTCTGTTCCTCCTTCTAACGTAGCTGAAGTGTTCTCTGATTCTGCTTCTTTTTGTAAGGGTGATGCTCTTACAGCCAATGCTGTTCCTTTTTCTAACGTTGATATTCTAACAACCCTGCTATTCCTTCTTCTACTGTTGACTTTCTTACAACCAATCCTAAAAACAAACGGCTTTCTTCCATAACGCGTACTGAGGTTCCTAAACCAGAACAACCACTACTACCTCCACACTCGCCACCATCTCCTCAACCGCGTGCTACAACGACTACACTCCTGCTGTCCCTGTTTTGCGGAAAACTGCCCAAAAGAGGCAGAAAAATTTCTATACTAATTCAGAACCTGAAAGTGTAGATCGGCAAAATTCTAATGTTCTTGATCTTGTGTCGTTTTCCTTCTGGCGTCGCAAACGTCTTAAATCCCATTACTAGTCATCTGCGTCCCCAATTATTATGCTAGTTCTCCCTTAAGATTTAATTTCTGGAATTTACTTTTGCCTGTGTTATAAATAATTTTCTTATTCTGATTGATCTTCTTATTGATCCTTGTTCTCTTCTTATCGTTCTGCCCGCACACTATTCACCACAACAAACCCCATGTGGGTCCCGGCTTAGATTAGTTCCACGGTAAGACCTGTCTGTCGTAAGAGGCGACTAAAAAGCGGTCCAACACACACACACACACACACACACACACACACACACACACACACACACACACACTTCTCGCACACACATTTCTGCTTGGTTCCCTGTTCTTTCGTTTTCTCCTTGTACACAAGCCCGTGTAGGTCTGGATAAGAATAGTCCCACACTATGAACTGTCTATCGTAAGAGGCGACTAAGACGATGCAACGCATACACACACCCCCACTCACACACATTTTCTTTTGTTCATGCTTTTCTTTGTTTTGTCCTCTTGCAGTTTTGGTTCTGATTTCATATAGGTTTTAGTTTTAGTTTTACTGTTCCATTCCTTTTGATCCACTTTCCTTTCCCTATCCTTTTGTTCGTTTTCTTACTGTTAATTCTGATACGGACTTTATAAAATTTTTCGATCGACTTCCTGTGGTAGGTGCTTTCTAGACTTTTTTTTTCTTCGGAAACCACGACTTAGTTGATTGTCGGCCTAGTTAGCAATTCTTTTCTTTGTTTTTTCATTTAATGCGATTCTTTGGTACCACAGCTTGAAGTACTTTAATTTTTTCTATCCAGCATCCTTGATGTACTTGAGGTTGAAAACAACTATTTCTTTACTAGTGATGTCCGTCTTCCGACAATCTTTTTCAGTGTTAGGTCATCCTGCTACTAATACCAAAACATACCCTTCTTCGGCAAATATAGCCGCAAACCAAATTTCTTCCGTTTCTAGTTCTACATCCTTTTCTGTACCTCCTGCTCGTCGTACTACCACCACATCATATCGTTTTCAGCCATATGCGTCTTCGAACTATAATATAGATTTCTACTGTTTGCTTTTTACTGTTTAAATTAATGTGAACGTCAACAATGAAAGTTTGGAATTTTAATGATACGAGATGCATTTCCTACTTTTTACTTACTATATTATTATTTCTATATTTTTTGTACATATTTAGAGCTGGATCATATTGTAAGTTTGCTTGTAATTAGATACTAAGATTTTATGCTTGATATTTATGAGCTTTAGGTTAAACTATATAATGTAAACGCTTTATGTACATCACGTTGTAACGAACGATTACGCAACTATGTATTTTTGACGTTTGCAAATATTCTTTTGAGACTGTATTCCTACATGTTTCTTTGTTACTGAGGTTTCCAATTCAATTTTCTTTCTAGATCACCCACCCCACTCTCAAACGTTTTTGAGCTAACCCAAACTCTGATTCTTTTGGAGTTCGATTCTGTTCCTGCTTGTGGTTGCGATATTCGGTGTAGGCGATTCTTTCTACTACTTACTATGCTGCGTTCTTTCTTGTCCGCACAGAATACCGTAACACGTAACACAGAGACTAAGCGGTTTAAATGATATTGCATCTACTTAAATACTCAAGAGACTACTATGAAACTTATTGTGATTGAGGAAGGAAATTTGGCAATAGCTATTCCGTAAGAAAGAATTTTGTAATTTACTGCATTATAAACTTTTTGCATGTCTTAAACTCTTGAATCACCCCTTTCGTATTCCACTTTGCTACACTTGCCACAATATCACAAACCTTTGAAAGACATTACTAGTTGATTTTTATTAGAAATATAAAATTGCTGTGCTTATTTTATTATATCGAAAAGTATATGATGAACCTTAATAAACTTAAACGAATTTATTAGTAACGTTGATGCTGCTTTTCTTTAGAACGTAAAAGTCATAAAACTTTACTACTAGATTATGCTAAAAAAACAACAGAACGTGCTGAACGTGATAAATTAATTTTTAATTACAAATTACTTTTTGGACGCTGCTAAAGAAGTTCATAATAGGACGTTTTGGTTTCAAACAAACAATTGAATCTTTTAGATTAAAAAATATTTTACGTTATAAATAGTAAAAATCAGAAGGCAGGCAAATTCTATGAACTTTTAAAAATTAAAGCAAATATTTGTTTAAGAAGTTTTCTTTCTGATATCTTATCTAAGTATATAAATTTATTATCAATAATAGACCCCACAAACTATCAATAAGCGTCATATTTGTGTTTCGAACTAGAAAACGAAATTGAAACTAGTAAATCTCAGAACTATCATCACATAAAAACATTAGTTTATTGCTATAAGTAACTCAATTAAACAGTTACTAATAATTATCTAAAAATAATGAAAATAACCTACACATGGACAGCATCTAATCGTCCAGATGCTATATTTGTAGTTCATTTCGGTTCAAAAAAGCAGTGGGCTTCGTATTTTTGCTGTAATTTAAACACTCAAATTACCTTAAAAGACACTATCCAGTTCATTTGTAAACGAATCATTCCTATGATAGTTTTCCAAAAATAAAACTAAATGGTCAATATTTTTTAAACCACCTAATTTGCAGTAATTCAAAAACCCCCCTACTACATGGTTAAAGAGCGTTCTTTGACATTTGATCGCATGGTGAATGCATAGTTTAAAGTTTTGTAAAGTTGCGTTTTAATAAATAGTTTTGGCACTTTATCGTGCTTCATTTGTTGCATCATACATGTTAGTAATTATAAACTTTAAAATATACGGATTTGACAAATAACATCAAAATCGTTAGTTAACTTAGTCTATAAGAAAGTGTGATTTAATATTTGCAGGTTTTAGCTTAAAGACTCAGAAACATTATTACACTATTGTATCATTCTAAAGGTTGTCATAAATTGACGGGTGGGAGCGTTTTGTCACCTTGATGTTTTCACGTTCAGCGAATGTTAGTTCTCGTATACAATCAGGCAATTTTCAGATCATCATTCAATGTAATTTTCCCAAAAATTTTACTTAAGAGGTTTAAGTTCTAAAAACAGCTCTGTGTATTAACATGTGACTACGGTTCCGTGTGTTAGCATGTATCTGCCGATTCCATTCATGACACGGACCATTTGAAAAATATTAGATGAGCATTTTTAACAAAAAAAATTATCCTCGTTCGGATATGTGATTAAATGCAAGTCTCATTTGTGAGAGTTGTCACGCACATTAAAAATTCTTTTGCTTAGTGTGGTAAAACGTTCTCTTAAATACTAAATTTCTATATAAAAAGCTTACCTCTTAGCCAATGTAATATCTACTAGTAGAGCACTCGAGAATTCGGTGCTAGTTCTAAGTAAAAGTTTGATTGAAGTTAAATAGCAAGTAAAATCTAAATAAAAAAACTTTGTGAAAAATTGACAGTTCTGATTAATTGAAGCAAAATATACGGATTCTTAAACAGTACCTTCATTATTAATACGGAATATAGTCGATTGTCTAATATACTGGTTACTCCAGTTTACAAAAAAGTGGCATTACTATTAAAATAAGAACTTTTACAGAATTCTTAACTTTTAAGTGCACGATAGCTATTTGCTTCTATTTCACCATACCCTACATAGCAATCTTCATTATACAATTACCCCTTTCTTTTCCTTAGGTAATTCGAAATAATTCACTCTTCGCCCGACGTTCTTTGCAGAATCATGGTTACAGCTCACGCCATTCATATACAGAGTGTTTTACTTAAGATTCTCAGAGAATATATTTTGAAAACGTAAAGAGATATTTGAATTCTGTAAAACAGTTTATTAAAGCATATCATTTGTTCTATATAGACAGTTAATTTGTTTTTTTAATTCAAAAATAAAAGTGGCGCTGTGATCAAAAAAATTAATTGATGACTGGAACTTTTTAATAAAGTGCATTTAAAAGAATATTAAAATTGTAGGAAATTGTGTTCTATACAACAATTTTCTAGTTGTAACCGTTTTGGAGATAACCTAATTAAACATATTTTAATTTCTGAATATGGCTATAAATAATGTGTTACAAACGTTATTGTTATATAATACGCTACATAATTAATTTCAAACGTACAATATTTTACAGCAAGTTATTATGGAAAGTATATTATTTTCAAATGCAACAGCTGCTGCAATTCAATAATTAATAAAACAATTGGAAGACTGGATTTTGATTTGAAGATTATACTGCTCAAGCGATTTCAAGAGAATGAAACATTGATATTGATTTATATGAATTGAGTAATCACTATGTTTGAAAAGTCGACTCTAATAATTTGAAAACAAACAACAAAAGGACACTTCGCTCTAAAGGTTAGATATATTAGCTACGAGAGTAGGCTGAAAAGATATGCACACATGCTTATAGAACACGAACAAAAACAAATAGCAAGATCGGGCAAAAATTAAATGAAGGTACAATTCTTAAGATTCAAAATCAAATATTTATTTTACAACATAATCACTTAACAATTCTTCCACTTCTCTCGAAAACAGTACGCGATAGCTGCTTTCATTTAATCGTCCGAGATGTAATGATTACCCTTGAGGTCTCTCTTGAGTAGTGGACAAAAATTAAATCGCAACGCGCGAGATCGGAGGGGGTCAGGAAAGCGTGGAATCGGTTCAAACGTTGCTATGTTGCAAGATTATTGGTGCCAGACTGCCTCTAATCCGACAAACTTGACGTAGAGATGTTTTAGAGTCTCAATGTGATTCGCCGATCATTTCGATGCAAATCGTCGACGATTTGGCGATGTTTATCGTCTGTGGCATAATCGAGCGTACGTTGCGTGTTTCATCAACAATTAAGGCTTTTCCAGGCTTGCAAACACGAAATTTTAATACGCATCGATTTGCAGCAGATCTATCAACAGTATCGTCACCATAAACAGCCTTTAAACGGCAATGAATGTCGGTAGGAGTCACATTTTCCACAGTAAAAATTCGATAATAGCGCGCTGTTTAACACGCATTGACATAGCACTATATAGTCTAGATCATGAAAGAATGAAGTCACGTCATAGGTTTCTGAATTAAAAAACGACATACTTTTAAAGGATCTATCGGAATATACATAATGCATAAGATTTAAAAGTATGTCGTTTTTTAATTCAACAACCTATGACGTGAATTCATTCTTTCATGATTTAGACTATAACACGTTTTCATACTTTCGCTACTCAAAAGGAACTGATTAACGCAACGCCTTCAAAATGGGCATACGTATAGAGAGAGATAGTGACATATGAATGCCACCACGAACGCTTCTGTAAGTAATCTTGTGCGTGTTCTATAAACATGTGTGCATCACTTTTCAGTCTACTCTCGTCTTTTGATTCAACCCCTACCTGTGATTTTCCAATGCTCCGCCCGAAGGTACTACATTGGACAGGAAGCGAGTTTTTTTTTACCTGAAAAATTTTTAATTTTGCCGAACCCTTGCTGTTCCAAACAAGGTAGGGATCTTAAACGTACGTGACAACCCTCACACACGGGACCTCCATTTTACCTCTCAGCGAAACGAGGGCGTATTTTTGTGAAAAATGCTCGCTTAACATTTTTCAAGCGAATCGTGTCGGGATTCAAACCCGGGACCTTGGGTGTCTTTTGTTTCAACCGAGTGATTTCACGAAAGATTATTTATTAGTCTAAGAATTTAATTTTCGTAGTAGGTTTATGTACAAGCAAATCATTTATTGTGGAGGCTGCAAATTTACATAAATAATTTGTGAATATACAGGGTGGGAAAAATTTCAATGTGCAGTATGGAGATCTTGGAAACTATAAGAGCTAGAAAGTTGGTTAAATGGAAAAAAACTTGTGCAATTATAAGCTCAATTTAAAACTAAAAAGAAAATAAGTGTATCTCTGTCCGTTCTAAAAATATGACGTAAAAACCAAAAGTTACCAAATTCGAAAATGCTTAATAACTCCTATACGATTATAGCCATAAATGTGAAACTTGGCTCATTTACATAAGTCATTAGCAGGAATTCAACGAAGTGATCAGAATTTTTCTAAGCCTTCTGTATTCAGAGATGCGACTGTCCACTTTTTTATTTTTTATGGACGCCATATTGGATTTTTGCAGTGTTAAATAAAGGAAAAACTACAAATTCATTGAGATACCACATTGTATACTTTCCTTTTAAAATGGCCGAAACATTGCAAATTGATGAAAATTATAGTCTTTGGAGTAGGAAAAAACAAACATTTTGATCAAAACAATTAATTAAATTGTTCGAATTGGTTTCCTCCAGTGCAAATGCACAATTCTGTTCTTCTACCCATATCTTGTACCGCACGTCGAACTGTGTTTGAATCTATCGATTGTATGTATTTATTTATTATGTCACCCATTTCATCTCTGTCTTCTGGCATTTCACTGTACACGTGGTCTTTAATGGCTCCCCATAAATAGTAATCGAGTGGATTGAAGCAAGGACACCGCGGTGGCCATCTTACTGGACCGCTCATACCTCTCCATTGATTCGTAAAGCGTTCGTTTAAATATTCGGTTACCACCCTGGCATTGTGGAAAGCACAGCTGTCTTGTTGATAATATTCAAAATTCTGCAAATATTGAAGTGGTAGATTATCGAACATTTTTCAAAATCATTTTGTAAAAAATTTAAATAAATGGCCGACGATAATCTATTTGGAATGTAATATGGTCCTAAAATCTTGTTGTCTAAAATTCCACACCAAACGTTTACTGAATATCTAATTTGCGGTTTTCTCTCTTTAATTAAGTAGGGATTTTCTTGAGCGTAGTAGTGCACATTTTTTCTATTAAAAGTGCCACAGTTAGTGAAACTTGTTTCGTCACACCACAATATCTTTCTGCCAAAACTTGGGTCAAAACTTAATTTCGTTTGCATCCATTGAGAAAAAGCAAGTTGTCATTCATCATCTCCAGGATGCAATTTTTGTATTAGAATGAATTTGTAATCGTGATACTTGTTACGTTTTATTATATCACGAACACTTCGATCAGTAATCCCACATTCACGAGAGATGTTCCGACTAGATGTTTGTGGGTTTAGATATAACTGTGCTAATACATTAGTATCATTGATATCTGCATGTTTACTATATCTTCCTCGCTGCTTATTAAAAGATCCATGAGTTTTTAAGTTGTCATCGCCTCTTACAAAAGCCATTCTGGAAGGCTGTGGTCGTTCTGGGTATAGTTCTGAATATCTACGCTCAGATGTAATAAAATTTCGATGGCATTCCAAGTAAACATTGTACATATCAAATTTCTGTTCCACAAAATATCTTACCATTATGGATAGCACTATGAATATTAAATAAATTTCAATTAACACTTTTCTACTTCCACCACAATATTAAAAATTGTAAATTACCAAAACAGCAAAACATTTAATGATGACAAATAACTTATTAGTTACTATTCACTAATGACACAACTTCATTCTTCAATTGTTTTCTAACTATAGTGACTAGATCTCAATAAAAAGTGTAAAATTTGCAATTTTATTTTATTGATAATGTTTAATATGCGCACAGTGTTTGTTTAAAAATAACAAATCACAAAACCTAAAACCAAATTTTCAGTTTTGTTTTTTATTAAAATGCTAAAAACTACAACTGAAAATTCTTACTTTTCACTGATGACAACAATTTATTCTTAAATTGTTTTCCTATTCTAAAGACTACAATTTTCATATAAACTAAACAATTTACAATATTTAGGCCATTTTAAAAGAAAAGTATACAATATGGTATATCAATGAATTTGTAATTTTCCCTTATTTAACACTGCAAAAATCCAATATGGCGTCCATAAAAAATAAAAAAGTGGACAGTCGCATCTCTGAATACAGAAGGCTTAGAAAAATTCTGATCACTTCGTTGAATTCCTGCTAATGACTTATGTAAATGAGCCAAGTTTCACATTTATGGCTATAATCGTATAGGAGTTATTAAGCATTTTCGAATTTGGTAACTTTTGGTTTTTACGTCATATTTTTAGAACGGACGGAGATACATTTATTTTCTTTTTAATTTTATATTGAGCTTATAATTGCACAAGTTTTTTCCCATTTAACCAACTTTCTAGCTCTTATAGTTTCCGAGATCCCAATACTGCACATTGAAATTTTTCCCACCCTGTATAATATAACAAACAGACTGAATATTCAGCACGTTTAACACGGTTTTAAGGGAATGGATATTAAATTAAACGACTTTCAAAATACAATTGCTGTAAATAGTAATTATAATGAAAAAATTAGGAAATAATTCTTATGTGTTTAAAGTTCGTTTATTGGAGTAGTAGTGTAGAGAATAACTGTGAATTGTGTATTTGAAATATTGCTTATGAGGAGGATCTTGTAAACTCTATATATTTGTATCTGTTTCATTACTGGAATTTTTAACTTTTAATTTACGAAAGAGGGCCATCGCAGCAATATAATATATACAAGGTGTCCTCGCGAAAACTTTGGATGAGTTTTTCTCGGATATTTTTAACCTTAGAATTTTGAGAGTTATAGTTATTAGGGAAACATATGGCAATGTACCTTACTTAGCATTATACCGCCACCATCCACCCTCAGATACCCTCACTTGAAAATTTTAAATTACACCTCGTAAATTTTTTTAATTAAAGGGCTAATTTTCAACGTAAAAAATAATAGCTTACATAAAATCTCTTTGAGATATTTCACTTTAAAGTTGGGGAAAATACATTTCGCCAGTTAAGTTCACGGATTCGATTCAACATATTCGTTTGTTTTAAAAAATAACTGAAAAGAGCGCTTGGTGATTTAATTATTAAACAACTTGGTTTTGTTGTTTCTTGTAACTGCTTAAATCGTTTTAATTAATTTTATTAACTAGAAATGGTATGCTCCTTGCAAGAAATAGTTGAAATAGTGATTGTGTATGTAACTGCAAATAGAAATTAGAGATCAAAAGCAAAATTCTTTATTCTAATAAAACAGTAACCGATGTTTATATGTAAGAAACATAATTTTAAAGTTTCAAGAGACTGGTTCTGTTAAAAATAAAAACAAAATGTGCTACCAGTTCAAAGCGCAAAAGTGTACTGTACCAGATTGAAAACAGTATTTTTTATTAGTATTAAAAAAATGTCCATTCTTGCGTAGGAAGGTGATCAAACAATGTACTGTGTTCTGGTAACTGGTAACCTAAATGCACCCCAATTACGCATTCTTTGTATCAATAAAATTTAGTTATTTAGCGAAAATACAAATTAAAAAATTTAGGATATGAAGTATGTAATATTAAAATACGAGGTTTAATCAACATCTATTTACAAAGAGAAGTTCACATACAACAAGAAATTATACGATCATCAATATTGATACCATCTTGAGAGAAAAAACACACGCCAAAATTTCTAATCCACAAAGCATTCTGCAATCGAATCTTTTTATTTGATTTTCAACTCAATCTTGCCATTTTATCGTAGCCTCCTCAGTAGTTCAAAACATTGTCCGCTTTAATGCTTTCAGTTTCAAAAACAAGGAAAAAATTGCAGCAAACCACATCTGATGAACAGGCGCTTGCTATGTAACGACGATGCTGTTTTCGGCAAAAAATTTTGAATTAAAGGGAAAAACTGCAGTTTTTGCGATGAAATTTAGAAATTGGTTTTCTAAAGTACAAGTCACTTTCTTTGGATTGTCTCACATAAATTTTGTAATATTGCTTAGTATTCTTTATTGAGCGCACGGTTTGGTTATAAAAATACCTAGTGTACAATACTGTGGTCATTGGAAACAAAAACCTTGATTTTTGATCGAACCGTTACGACTTCTTCCGGTTTTGCTTCGCATGAGGTCCACTCAATATTTTTCTTTGTCAAATTCATATACCCAGGTTTCGTCACCGCTTATGATCGACTTGAGTAATCTAGACTGCAGCAACATCATCCAAGGTTTGCTTAGTAATGTACTGAAAAAGTGCAGTTGTCAAGCGTTTCATCTCCAAAATGTTAACAAAAACTGCTTTGGATAATCCGTATAAAATACCAGCTATCTCATTGGTGTCCCATACAGTAATTAGATCATTACTTTTCACTGGCTTGTTTTTTTTATACATTTCCATCAATTATCAATTTTCGACATCTTCAAGACTCTGCCGGTAACGTGCATACTACTCAAATGGCACGTGCAACATAACTTCCTTTTTGAAAATCTTGTGTAACTTTTCACTGGTTAATTACATTTTTAACGCCCAACTTAAGTATATAAATTTAAGTGTATTTGGGTTTTCATCAGCTTGGACTTTTTCGTTAATTGATAAATAATTTACATTAAAAATTATGGCATGATTCAAGAGGTTATTTAAGTACCTTTTAAACGATTAGTATACGTCTCATGATTCTATTAGTTATCGTTTAAAATTGAGTCGTAAAAACCAGTTTTGATTGTTATGTCACCAGTTATTTATAAAAGTACTACCAATAAACTATTATTAAATGTCTCAAACAATACATAAGACCGTACAGAAAAAAAAGGATACACATCGCAAATCCTCATTATACAAGGTGCGCCCCACGGCAAATCGGACTTTTTCAAAATCGAACATTCTAGTGGTGTCATTTTTTGATGGCTGTCTGGAAAAGCCAATATCACGCTTTGTTTAAACCTGGTAAAATTTTTACCGAAACGCTGTAATTGATGAAACAAATTTATGAGGATGAGTGTTTATCCCGTGATAGAGCCTACAAGTGATATATGCGCTTTAAGAATGGTTGTGAAGACATAAGTAACGACCAACATGTTGAGCAATCGAAATGTATGATAAACCAAGATGCCATCAAAAATGTGAACGATTTGATAAAGGATTAGCCAAAATCTTCATTGAAATTAATAGAAATTGAATTGAAAACCTCTAAAACATCAAATTATCCCATTGATTAAAAAATTTAGCCTCTAAAGATGTTCACACTTTGTTCCGTACAAATTGACTGATGACCAAAAATTACGCAGATTTTTCCATTCGAAGAACATCATAAAGAATAAAAAAAGAACCTACACTTCTTGTATAACACTGTGATCGATAACGAAACGTAGGACTTTTAATACGATCCAGAATAAAAGCACTTAGACGAACCTAATCCGAAAAAAAAAGTTCTCAGAAGTCAAAAGTGAAGACAATGTTGATTTGTTTCTACGATTCGAATGAAATAATTCATAAGAAATTCATTGCACCTGGCCAGAGGGTTCATGATCTTGGTATTTTGAAGGGTTTGGTGCGGTGTGTTCGGTCAGAATATCGTAAAAAAGGAAGTTGTTACAGGTAATGCGTCATCCCACCGATCGACGCTTGTAACTGTTTTTTAGAACAAAAATCGCATTTCAACCATACCACTCGCTGTATTCGCCTGATTTAAAACCAAGTAATTTCTACCTATTCGAAAAAATGCATTTGCCGATGAAAAAAACACGTTATAGCGATATGGAGGCCATGCAAAGGGACTTGCACCGACCTGTTTACTTTGAAACGCGCCTTATATATGTACCTGTATTCAAAACAAAATATCTTCAATATTATAAATTAGTATATTCCATTTTTAATAAAACTATTATATTTGTTACTTTGAAAACATGTTTTAATTAAAAAACAAACAGTTTTTCAATAGCGGTGTTACGTGCTAAATAGATCTTAATTGCCGGGATTAATTTACTCTAAAAAGCACAGAGTTACGTAACGGTAAATATTGCGCCAGCTAGCTTTCAGTAGTGAGAGGTGGGTTGCGTAAAAGTAAAGGGAAATCTTTTTAGGGGTATACAAATTGTATCACTTTCACTAAATACCCTTGTACCTACCTTTGAGCTTTCTGTCTAATAAAACCTTTGGGCGCCAAACCACCAGGATAATCCAAAGTACCTGCTCAAAAAAAGGGGTGTTTCAAGAGACAATTTAATGGTTCCACTACAATCAGAGGTTGATAGAGTCTTGCTTACACATTATAGCTTATTTCTATTAGTCTACATTAAACACAAATAATAAACAACAACTCCACATCTGGTACACCTAATGTACATTCGCAAGTACGATTATCACAGTAAATAACAACGTAATACAAAAAAAAGATCTGGCCCTACTTTGGCCAAACATGCGTGTAACTAAAAAAGTAATTTAAACTTATCAACGATATAGACGGTCAACCAATTTAAAATTTTGATTACTATTTCGTTTCTACAATAATGAGCTTTTATGCATGAAGTACTTAGGTTTCTACCATCCGCTTTAAATAAGCGTGCATCAATGTAACCGTCCTTTCTAATAATAAATTTTTTAATATACCTGCAGCATAATACTAGTATAAAGAATTAATTAGCGTGCGTAAATCGATCTTTATCGCACTAGTGTTTTAAAGGTTGCTAAGCAACAACATTTTCAACTTGAAAGTTGTTCTTCATTATCATTCAACATTTTGAATTACGCTCAAAACATAAATTATATGAACTGTCAAACTAATTGAAAACCACAATTGTTTTCACGGCAACTACTATAAATCAAAACGACTGATAGTCTAAATCTGTGGTATTGCACTTCAATACGGATAAATTCAGTAATATGTAAATCTATATATCAAGTTAAAATGCAGGTATATTGAAAAATAGCGTATGATACTCATTTATAAGTGCCTTTAAAGCACTTGCAACGTTTAAGGGCACTCCGCTTCGCGTCGTGCCCTCAAACATTGAGGCTCGCTTATAAACTTGTATCATAATATACTATTGCATAGTCTTCTTACAATCAATCACAATTACTAAATATTAGCATATAATGTTTATAAAATGGAAAGCAAATGCAATTCCTACAGTTCTATTTATTTATCCTCTACAAATGCTCAGGTTCTGGTTGCCAAATCTGATCTTACGTATTGCAATGTGATCTTACCACTCCTACTATTATCTAAGTTTCTTTTTAAGTTAAAATGTTTCATGGGTATTTCCAGCTTTCTACATTCTCAGAGATTGTACGACTTAAACTGTCCGAAGGTTGAACGAAGTCAAAGTTATTTCGATGCGTACGAGCCGTTAAATATCGGCACCTGCGCAATTTGTTGATCAGTGCGCATCTTCTGTACGGATGTAAATTTATGATTTTATTATTATTATTGAGGTTGTTTCCAGGATTGAGGATTTCTGAACTCGTGTGAATGAATTCAATTAGTCGGGTTATTTATCAAGATTTATCTGTATCTTTCTCACTTTAATACGGTATGTGTGTAGTCCCGATCGTTATTGCTGTTTGTATAAAAATGAACTAGGTGCTTTTCGGTTTATTTATTTACCCTATTGTAACATTCTATTGAAATAGCCATGTTATTAAATGTAAACCATCCAAGCTTCTATAAAATTTTCAGGATATTTTTGTACTAAAAGCTGATTTAACTAACTAAAATTTTCTAAATTCTTTTCTACTATCTAATGTTTGCTCAAATAACGTGCAAGCGTTACAGCGGAAAAAAAGCAATTAGTCTAGATATTTGTAATAGCTTTCAGATATAAAATTATAATATCGAACACTTACGTGTAGTGTCGCCTTAAACTGCACTTACCTGCAACAAAAGAAAAAGACTGTTAGACAAAATAAAATAATAAATGGCTAAACATCTAAAATTATTAAAAATTTTGATAATAATTTATACATTGTAACGCGATGCGTTACGCAAGATTTAAATTAGATGGAAAACGTATTTAATTTTGAAGGAACTAATTTCTTATGGGAGTATCGTGTAGAATCTTTATTTCATATAAAATAGTGCTCAACAACCAAGACGTAATTAAATCCGTATTTTGATTTCAATTATTTTAAAATCACAAGAATGTAAATAAACCAATTATATTTTAATCATAAAATTTTGTAGTAGAAGCTTTTCTTGCTCTTTTAAAAAAAAAGGTTTCAGAGTTTTTAAGAAATTCATTAAAATGCACCGCAAGTTTAAGCTTTTAAAAGGTTAAGTGAACACATTCCATGTAATATGACATACTTTTAATAGACATTGCTCTGATTATCATAAAAGAGAAACCCACACATTATTAACTAAATATTGACAAAGCAGAATACACCGGCATACGATTACATAAATGAGATCATCGTCTCGTGATAAAAGATTGCAAGGCATGAGAATGATAATAAGTATAACGCGAACTCTATACATTGTAGTAATAGACGCTGACGGTAATAAAATATGATTGGATAGTGGGAATAAAGAGTTTGGTTAGAGAGAACGACATAACTATTAGACAGTGTGATATAAGTCGGTCATCTAAAAATATTTGAAATATAGTAATATAATAGAGCTGAAGGGGGGGGGGGGTATTAATTCCAGATCTCCTGCGAGATTAATTTAAGAGGAATGGGGTAATAGTAAGTTTTGATAGGAGGATGGTACTGAGCTCTAAGGAAAAATTGTGGGCTAATTCCCTCGAAGAATGTGCGGCGATCGACATGCAATATAAAATACCTTTCCAAGAGGCAGCGTATATTCAATCGCGTAAGTGCGGATTTAATGTCGGAGAACCATTTTAGAAAAGTATTGGAATCAGAGAGCTGCTGTGTTTGAACGCTTAACTGAATGATTTAAAACAATCCTGATGGTGGTTGAAAATTCTGGAGTTCAACTGTGAGTACTTTTATGAAATGTTTGAAAACTATATTATGAATTTTTAACTTTTAATTGTGTATTTTGGTAATAAGACAGTAATTAAGTGGAAACAATTAATTCACAGAACTAAGTAGTAAATTGAGATTAGAGTCATTAGTGAAGTTCAGGGTAGTAAAAGTATTAAATGTAAAATATTTCGGAATGGACACTGATATAGAGTAACGTTGGAATTGGACTGTTTTCTTGTTTAAGGAACAACAATACCATTTAGAATTCATAAATGTAATAATTAAATAGGGAAGCAGAAAAATGTGACACAATAGTACTGTTGCTGGATTAAGTTAATGTTTTCTTTAAGATTTTCTATAGGATTTAGTTCAACATCATCTGGCCTGATTATAGATAGTTTATTTTTAGGAGAGTATTTATAGGTGTGTATGTGTAATGAAATTATGTTTTTTTATGTCAATAGAGGGTGAGTTTTAGATGGATTTTTATTTTAATTATTTAGGGAAATAAGTGTGTATTTAATAATATGTAAAGGATCTTCAGCTATCCTAGTGACAGTTGACATGGAAGGAGTAGTTTATTTAAACAAAGAAACGTGACAATCGAATGTAGAATAAAAAACCGAAGAAGTTTATGCAGAAAATCAGTCTTCCACATAGACAAGGACATCACACAACTTGCGACGACCGACTGTTTGGCGCTCATCGATAATGACAGAGACGGGACTTATCAGAGTAAGTGACAATGTAATGTAGCATTTTTAGTTGAAAATCTTGTTATTTATCATTTTTGTATTTCTTTATTTATTCTATTTCTATACATATTTCTACATATTTCTATACATTTATCTGTAGGTACCCACTCACGCACCACTGTAGTTAGCCGAATCACCCTTTTATTGTTACAGGATAACCACCCCTTCAGAGTAAATCAAAATTAAACGTTTCACCCGTAACAGTAGAAAAATTACACACGTAACATTTTATCAAATTTTACTACGACAGCTCTGTCCTCACAATGTAATAACAAGAAATGTTGAAAATTGGTTTGCAAATGCATTTTTGGCTAAATTTAGATACCTCAGGGTCGTTATATTTTCTAATCGCAAAGCACAGAAGTCCAAGAGTAAATTTGCCAATAGAAATAGACTCTTTACTAACTCTCCTTACAACTCTAAAATATAGAATTCGCTTTTCGGATCGAGATGTCACAGGATTCTAGGAGACCGAACAAACACGTTGGCTTGCTCTAACCTAGGTCTATTATTATGCAAAACTTCATCTCAAGTCGACAACTGGTTTCTGCGACTATAAGGATTATTCCAATAAAAAATTCGAAAAGTCCAAAAATACCGGATGTCTGTGAGCCGGAAGAGCTTTTGACACTATTGATGTTAAAATAGTAAAAATATATTGCTAACTAATCTTGCCAAGTATGAAATTTTCCGCATTATTCGCTCCCAAGGCGTCTTAATTTATCTGAAATTTTCAATTTAGAAAAAATACGGGTATCGCTAAAGCAAGAGGTAAATTATCAAAAATATTTTGGAGTTTGATGCAGATAGATCATAGAGCAGAAAATCAATAACTTTTACTACAAACTCACCTACTGCCCGACTGACTGACTGTTTATCTCACTGAAGCGACAAATGGTAGCTTGCGTTTATGAAGGGCAACTAAAGTAAAAGCTGTTATGACTTAAAAAACGGTAAAACTGGAAACAGTTAAGTTAAACGCGATAATGTATAACGCGGAGAAAATGCTTGTTTTTAACAAAATACATTTTTAATAAAAGGATGACTTTCTGCACATTAATAAATATTACTAAAGTGTCTAGATAATGTTTTAGTATATGTATGAAATGAAGACACGGTGGATGGAAACAGACAAGAAGTTAAAGATTTCCTATTGGATATCGACAACATACAATGTCGCTAGACATCGCGATTTAGTCTTGCAATTTTGCTAGCTATAATAGACACGAGAAAATGTCTTTACTTTTGAACATAGTTTTGCAGTTACATATGTCACTAAAAGTTATTTATCCAAAAAATAAAATAGAAGAGGGAGTCGCGTCTCCAGTATTATTCATAATTAAAATGCTTATTATACATAAAAAATAAATAATGCGAAAAATAAATTAAAATAAAATCATCAAGATAATATGGACTAAACAACGTTTTAAAAATTTTAATGGACATATGAACTTAAATGAGTACCACGAAATAAATATAAAACATAACGTAACAGAAAAATAAAGTTCAAAATTAGTTTCTACTTTGAAATTATCAGTATTATTTTCAAAGTACATTGCGAAAAAATGGCTGCTGCTTGTCTTACAGAAATGCTGTTATTAAAATAAGCATGGTTGGTCTAAATGGAAACACAGAGTAACCAGAATATTTTTGTTAACTTCCATAGTTTAAATTCATGTTTCTCGTCGTCGTTCAACATTCCACTTTTAACTTGCAATAATGGCAACAAAATTAACCAAATAAGAATTGCGAATAAGTGTTGCATGTTGAATGAAGAACGCAAATTCAGAAAGTCATGTAAAAATTTTGATTTTAGAATTCCAGGAGAAGAAAATCAATTTTGTCGTTTTTAAACGTTCTATGAAAAGATTTATTCCATTGATAATGTATTTAAATACGTCATATCTTTTAAATAATTTCAATCTTGGTTCCTACAGCGAACTTTATTCTATAAAGGCAAAAAATAACGAATAAAAATGCGATTAAAGTGCATTTTTATTCCTCTATTTCGTTTCGTGAGATTGTAACGGTAGAATTACAAGATATACTTTATCGCCTTGACATGTAAAATAATAGTTTTGTTTCTATTTTCGAAATGTTCTTTTATTGATAACTTACTCTTATTCAATTAAACAGTTATTCTTTTAAGAGAAATTGTTGTGGTACAGAGTTCATATTGATGGCATTTTATTTCGAAAATCGGTCACAACTACATTGAATTAAACGCAATTGGTTCGATATTTTGTAAACCGAAATGCATTATAGCAAAAATATAAAACGCACTTTCTCGAAACGGTACAACCGAAAATTGTTTAACGTACAAATACCGAAAATTAAACTAAAAGAAACATTCCGCATATAACCATCAAAGATAATAAACGCATTCAAAATGCCCAGTTTCAGAGGAACACGTTACAAAACATCTTCAAGTTATTTATCTAGCTTCAGATCTATACTTAAATATTCAAGGTCAGTTACTACTATTACTACTACTACTATGCCTTAAGTGCTTGAATAATTTTTCTTCTTTTTGGTTAACGTTTAAACGCTCTCCTATCGAAGTTACATACTTTACATTTTTAGCACAAGAAATTTTTAGTAAAATAAATCGGACAAATATTGCACAACCTAATTTTTGGAATTGTACGTCGTTGAAATAATCTACTACGAAATCAAGTCGGGCAAAAATTGTTTAACTAGTCTATGAACGAATAACTTTGATTAATATTTTATAAAGGTCAATATTTTAAGACATTTAGTATTATAGAATCGCATATGTCTGTCAAATTTAATACAACAGCGACGAAACATAAAATTAAATAATCTTAAATATTTTCAAAAAATCTGTAAGACAAGTTATAAAATGGGATCAGTTATAATTTATCCTACAACTTGATCCATAGTTTGAATTAAAATTTTATAATTACGACGATTTTAAAAAAAATCAGACTGAAATATTATATACGCTTGAGAACTCTTCAATAACAGTACGAATATACACAGTAATATTAAATTTGCATAAATTTTGTTAAAATTTTTATGATGCTCAGACTTCTCCAGCGATTTGCTACAAGAACAAAGAACAAAAGAGGCTTCTCATTTTAACCTTAAAAATACCTAAGGGTTATTATTAATACCTAAGTATTTGCGTATCAACTAGAGTTGCAACAAAGGCTCCAAACCCAACCGTACTAGCAGAATTTCAGTTTAGAGGGATGGTTATTTTGCGGTATATAACAAAAAGTTCAAAAGAGACAACTACAAAGCATGCACACGAATAAAACATTTCGTTTTATCCATATGCTAACCAGTAACACTCCAACTGAAATTTTCCTTCCAGTGCTATATATTCACAGCCGATACAATATTAGCTTTCTAAAAGTATAGAAAAGGGAAAAATATGGAAAACCCTAGTCGCTATCTTTTGTCCAGTCGAGGAAGAATGACAAAGGAATCGATATCTCTTGAGTATTTCCATTTGGGCTGTGAATTGAACATCAGGACGCCAATCTCATGCAAAATTGCATGATGTAGCGTCTTTAACGAGACCGGAAAATCAATACAAGTCTCTACTGGACGTTGTCCATGAGCGATTTAACAAAACACTCGAATATGCGCTAGTCAAGCTGATGTAATTTACGATTTCTACGAAGACATTTAACAAAGTTAAATAAGAAAAGTTAAATTTCTTGTGCTGCAGAAGAAAATATATAGTTAACACGTCTTGAAAATCTGTTCAATTTGCAGTTTGTAGTTAAAAATGACTTTGGTCGTTTTCAGCACTCATATTTTAAAATGGAAATACTTTGTTAAAACACAAATATTACCTGAATTATAGTATACAGCGCAAAAGATAGCTCCGGTCGTAATCAGATCGTATTACTATTTATCTATAATGAGGACGATATGTACATTTATAAAAATCTCGATAAGGAATTACTGATAAACAAACCATTATCACACATTCATATGTGTAACTGATGGGTTAGCAATGAAGGGCTGGAAATTATTTCTACATTTCTACTATCCTTTGCTTCATTACTTGTCACTAAATATACAATTAACATAACCTTGTCTGCTCTTCAGCACTTACTGATTAAGATAACTACAACACATCTAATTAATTCGAAAACAAAAACAAGATAAAACAATTGTATAGTTGTGAATCAATTCGAAAAACTTTAAAAATTGCAAAAAAATACATTGACATTACTTATTAATATTATCATTAGAACATTTGTTACCACTTAAGCTAAAAAATTTTAAAGTCAAGTTGTTATTGAAAATTTAACTAAGCTGATACGCAGGGAGTTTAAAAATCGTTGGTTAGAAAACAAAACTGACTAATTGATGAGAAAATTTTATTACAAATAACTAAGTCGGTAAATATCATGATATTTATAATAAATATCATAATATCCTATATTATATATATATATATATATATATATATAAAGTATGAGGGTATTTTTAGGTCATTTCTTTCCATTAAGAGCATTTTTAATGAATAATGTAAAATTCAAATTTGAACAAGATTACTATTCTAGATTGTTCAAATGTTGAAAATTTATTCGGTAGCGAAAATGAACTCGTAAATCAATAAGCAAACGACAGCTAATTATCTTTTACAATAAAATAACAAAATGAAAACAATCCAATTAGTGAGTTAAAAGCTTTTACGACCATGATTTACATAAAATGTGGAAAAACCATAAATCAGATAACAAACAATTACCGTTAACCATTTTCATTCATTCTTCCAATTAAGAAACTACTTTACGACCTCATGAAGGTGCAAAATGAACGGAATTTCGAAGAAGGTAAGTCATATCAACTGGAAACGTATAGAAATTACGAATGGTTGGTTAAGCACTTACTAATGCTCTGTTTATAAAGACACTTACCGATAAGGTGTTTAACGATCTACTAAGAGTTGTAATTTAAATTACGTGCAAGGTCATGCTCGGCGTTTAAAATATTTGTTAAAACAATATCTTTTTTTAAACTTATGAAGTAAAATTCAACGTACAAAAGTAAATTCTATTGAAATATGAACGACTTATATGGGAAGAAAAATCATGGAGTTAATTAACGTATTAATGAAAACATAGACAGAAGAATTGAAAACTGATTTCCCCGTGCAGTTATAATGGTACAAAATGTAGATAGAAATTTGATCAATGACTTGGCTTGAAGAATTATGAATCCTGCATAATTTAATGGTCAAAACCGCAAGTATTTCATTGTTTAGATCTTTAGATAGACATTTCATAATTAATTTAAGTAGATTAAGCTTGCATAAAATTTTTGACGTATAAATGTTATTTGCGAATGGATATTGTAAGATTATTTTCAGTTCGAATTCCAATTAAATTCGACCATTACCAAAGGTTTTAAAGGGGTATCTGGTCAGCTACGCTTTCCTCTTTCGGAAGTAAGAGAGATTATTGCAATTGTCCATCCTATTTTTAATAATTTGTACATAGTGTAATTACATAACTATATGCTGTCCATGTCAATCATTAGTAGTTATAAAATATTTATTTTGACTTAAGTTGTACTCTTCATTTATAGTTATAATGCTAGTGTGTAAGTAATCTTTTTGGATAATGTGTATTGAAGAAAGATGTTTGAATGTAACGATTATTACAATTTGAAGGATTGTTTATAAATATTTAATGTTATTATAATTGTGATGTTGGAATTTCGTTGTTACGTTTCATCTGAGTTAGCGAGATAATACGGACATCTTCAGGCAATAATTCACAGCAGATCAATTTTGTTTTGATAATATCTTTAATAAAGCCCAGCGTAAGAGTCACATTTTCTATAGCTATACAATCATAGCAATATACACACACACACACACACACACACACACACACACACACACACACACACACACACACATATATATATATATATATTGATGTGATAAAGAGGTCACGAAAGGACATGTAAAACCCAAATTCTATAAATAAAACCCACCCAATATCATTTGTATTTTCTATTGGTTTTCGCATTTTTGAAACATTTCCTGTGTTGTCAGTCACAAAGCTTTTTTATTTTGACTGCATAGAATTCTTTTGTGTAATTTATGACATCCAAAGCGATATTTGTTAGATATTTGGCTGTATGAGCATTACTTTAAACCCTATTTTTAGTTTCAGTTTGTTAGATTTTTATTTAGTATTGATTAACCTGAAGTTAGATTAAATTTGGAGCACGTTTACTTTTCGCGTTTAAACCCAAATAGTACCTTCGGGCGGAGCATTGGGGACGTGGACGCAAGCATAGCGGCCATTAATTACATTATAACGTATGAGCATTACTGGATGTGTCTACAGTTTTAACTAGAAATGATTCAACATATTCATTAACAATAGAGCAGCAAAATAGTGGCTCGTTGTGTATATTTGACCACCCATCAAGGGACATTGACAAAACTTCCCCATTTAACTTTTCCTTACATTCTTGTATAATATTACTGTATACTTCATCTAATATGTTGTCACCTAACTGTCTTCTAGAAGGCGGTTTAAAAGCATGTCTTAATATGACACACATTTCTCTAAACTCGCCATCATCTGCGTAATTGAATAGAGTGTTACCAGAGAAGAAGTATCTCCCAATTTGCATATTTACTTCATGTGCGTATGACCTGAGTGTTTCGATTATTACTATCTTTTGCCACGTTGAATTTCAATGCAGTCATGGATTTTTTCTTAGGCTGGAAGTTGTGTTTGCCATGCGTTAGTTTTGTTTGTAAGAGACCTGAAGCAAACAAAAGTTTCTAATATTATTATACTACAATTATCTATTCCTTGAACATTTGGTTTTGAAATTACAAAACGAAATTCAGGAGATAATTAGAAGCAATATCACCATGGTAAACCCGTTGGAGCGATTTTTCCAAAGATAGAATTGAATAGCATGCTGCATTTATCATTGATGCTTAGTAAATTTCGAAACTAATATTACAGCAATAAGCAAACGTTGCAGTTATTGCTTATACAGTGGTGAAATAAAACTGACCTCTCAAGGAATGTATTTGTTCTTTAATTAAAAATACATAAAATAACTAAATACAAAATTTAAAACTACCTGCTGGGCTCTGATCTATCTTTCTGTCACTGTAGTTTGTTTCGATTATATTTTCTCCACATGTTTGTCGATTCTGCTGACCAACACTTTGAATATTTAAACTGGAACTACATTCATTTTCCATACTAATTTCTGCATTTTTTAAATTAGAGTTATCATTATTCGTAGCTGAAATATTTTCACATGTTGTTACATGCCAAAATTGGTATTTTACAGTTTTAAATATGTGACTGAATTCGCGCCAATATTTTTAAAAATTGACTTGTGCATTTCCGTCACTTCGGACAGTTGCGTCGGCGCAAGAGAATGCGCAGACGTGGAGTGAGGAAGTAAGTGTGCGGTTTCCGACACGACGATTATTATTAGCCAACGAGATGTCGAACAGTGAGGTTTATCTGTGCCGTCCCTTTGGTCTTTTCTCTTTTAGGATGTAGGTTTCCTTTATCTCTGGCTCTTTCAATTACTAGCTCGATTTTAAATGATCATTTGGGCTTTGCATAAAAGTCTAAGTTATTATTTCATCTTATTCACTATAATACGATAGTATTTATCAACTTACCTTGTGTAATTAACTACCTAATATATATATATATATATATATATATATGCTTCTGTGATATTGAAGTTCGCTTCCGTATACAACAGACGTCAGATATCCTACAACTAAATTTGTTGGTTTTTAATTAAAATTTTTAAAGTACAATATTTACAAATAATATAGAGAAAAATGAAAATTTGTGCAGTATAAATCACATCAATAAAATATATAAAAAAATTACCAACGCTTCAACTTACATCCTGAATAAACCTACGTTGAACTTCCAGTGTCAGGTACTATCACTACCGTACTTACTCTTTTAAAAATATACCTTTTATAAAAATACACGTTAACTGTATTTTGTTATATAAATAAATTCTTAAGTGAAATTTTGAAATGATGAAATAGTTCAACCTTAACGTTACTGCATCTCGCAATAATATTATTAAATTCTAAAAGCCGATCAAATAGTCTCATAAAGACTTTTACACAAACAAAAAGGCACAAATCTTAGAAACTAATCTGACATCTGATTCCCGATGCCTTAAAAAAATTCTAGCTCTCCAGTTCTAAATGCTTCACTTTACACAAACATTTTTCACAACGTAATAATTTCTTGAATAAAATTACACACGGCCTTCCCACTACAAAGTCAAAAAACGAATTCAATTGTAGAAGAATCAACTTAATAGTTTTTAAATAAATTTGCTTAAAATTTTAACCAAGATTTAAAGTAGAATTTAATGTAGTATTTAAACAGAATTTAAAGTAGTGTTTATAGAAATATTACAAATAGTATTTGGAGTAATATTTAAGACCCTAAAACAATTCCCATTACCTAAATTAATTTAAAATATGCAGGTCTACTTACGATCTCTCAGAATCAGTGAAAATAAAATTAACTGTAAAATACTTTGACTTTCAATATTTCCTGTGCACTACATTTTATTGAACGCTGTAATTTTCAAATTACTTCACTAGTTCGCAGAATCATCTTTTTAAAGTTACCCTATTCCTATATATACCGTCTAATTCTGATTATATATAAACATGCCTTCAGAAAATCCCCTATATTACTCAAATATAAAACTCTTCACTAGTCACGCAATTTAAACCAATACAAACGTTTAAGTTAATAACAAAACATTTCAATTGCTATAAGTAAATTTCAATCATTTTTATTATTAATCTCCCAATGTTATCTTCATACACAGAAAATTTATTTCGATAATCATAGCTTATTATGCAAATGTTGGCTTTTATTGAATGTATTAACAAATGACTACGTGACCACGTACCTGTAACGTCTTATAGTAAATTAAAATATACCTTTTCAGTAAAATAAGTAACTCTTCCTTATTGAACTTTTTGCCTTGATATAGAATGAATGATATAAGTAAAATATGCATCCATTTAACTAATGCAAAACGTACATTTATATACACAAGCGTTGTTAAAGAAAGTTTACGCTTGTATCATTAATTATTGCGAATTAAGATTTTGCCCTTATTGGCCAAGAAGACGTCTTTTTCTCATCAATATATATTTGCTGTGCATATTTGGATATAGCCGTCCTAACCAATAAAGATGCAATGACTACTAATTGAAGAGATAAAATGATATTTAGATTCTTAGCTAAATGTGCCCGTTTTCTCTTGCCAGCTCAGCGATAAATATGCTGCGTACTTGACGAAAATAAAATTAAAACAGAAATCTTAACATTACAGCTATAATTCATAAACAATCCTCCATACATTCAAAAATATCTTTCTTCTACACCCATTATCTAAAAAATTTATTTACGCGCACAGGTATAAAAAAGCTTATAAATGCAATTTACAATTTAAGTATAGAAAAAAACAACATTACACCACTACTTACATATTAATACAATCTTCACCTAATCCTTGATAATAATTAAAAAAACTCCAAAACATTTCATATGTAAGTCACACGATGGATAATTTACATATTCTCCTAATACGCCGCCTCTGTGTAGCTTATCAGCAGCCTTGAGCAGAATTTTTGTACGTAAGCCACCTCGAGATCTGACCTCAAAATTAATTTAAAAAAATTATCCACTTAAACGTAATTTTCTATACGCAAACAACTTATACTAGTTTAATTTACTTAATAATACACAAATTGTCTCTCCAAGTTTAAAATAAAGTTATACTTGCGTTTTGGATATACAAATTCTTGCTGGTATCCATATCTCTATGAAAACCTGTCTTAGATTATAAGTGCTACCTAAAGATCGTTTCCATTTAGAATTAACTGCATCGAAAAATTGCTAGTTCTATTTGTTTATGCCAAAGTTTATTTCATGAGTTTCAGAAAGTACTTTTATTTTAATAGATTAAAATAGCGGGTGACCTTGCAGTTCAATTACCGTTTATATTGAAGCAACAACTATATCGTCGTTGCGCGCCATAAAAAGCTATTCAATAGCTATCTATCAACGACATAATCAAATCTTGAATGCCAGCTCCTCATTAATTTCCGGCTTTATATAATAAAATTCTAAATACGTCATCGGTCGTGAACGTTCTGATTACATTTTAGGAAGTGTGCGTCATCCCATGATGCAACAAGCGCAATTTCGTGTGTTCTTATCTTTAATGACCTGTCAGTTTAAAATTCATAGCAATCACAAACGTTTCACTATCTCTTACTAATGATTGGAACTGTCAGTTGGCAATCGCTGTATTTATGAGCTTCTGTTGTAATTTATGACAATTAATGCATGTCATCTTATTTGGTTTATAGTTTGCCGGTGTTATCGCGTTCCACGAACTGACGTGTTCATTCACGCAATATAACTAGTTGTTTGCTTATTTACAAATGATTTGACTTTAAGAACAATCTAGAAAAAGTAGCTACTTTCAAAGAAAAAACCTTGCTTTGGATAATCACAATTGTTATAACGTTTTGTATTCAGTAACGCTTATTAACTGATATTTCTAAAAAAGATGTATTATTGAATTTACATTTTAGAAATCGGGTTTCTAATCAAGGGGTGCTTTTATATTTTCGCCTACTAGAACTTATTTTAAATGATATTTTAAAAAAGGATAACTTGACATTGAAGTTACTTTAGTATTCTTAAAGGGGATGAATCTTTATGCATTTATTAATTAGCATACTAGAACTCGCTTACTGTCTTTTCAGTCTGCATAAATGCAATAAAACTTGTTTTCAACAGATACGCATAAAATTTATGATTTATTATCAAAGAACTTACGTACTACAAAATACTATAACAAGCTTTTCCTACTAGAGTATTATACTGGGTAAAAATTAAATATTCGAAAAGTCAATTTTCTCAGCTTTGGGTCAGCTTTCTCACAGAATGTGGTTCTCAATGAAGTCATGACCTCGCTATCACAATATATATTGCTGTCGATTACCTCTAGACTCGATTCTCGCCCCACGCTTAGGCCAACATAAAAGTTGCTGTGGATTAAGCTAAAGATATCGGGATCGCCTTCGAGTACCAGCGTTGTTGTGCCGTCACAAAATTTTTCTGAAAAATTTAATAAAATAATAGAAAAAAATCTTCCAATACCTCTGGAATGCCTCCTTATTTTGCACACCCCGGCTAGCTCTAAAACCTGCTTCTTCCTAGATACCTACCATCCTAAGTTCATTCTTTCTCACATATACAGTCAAATAAAATTACCACTCAAATAATGCAACGAGACATACAACCTTTTTATTTATACATATTAAAAAGTTTCCATTACCAAGAAAATATTTACACATTTGTATATACAGTTTCATAAAATGTTACAATCTCAATCCTTAAACCTTGTAAAAATTGCATGATTTCTCTTTATTTCAACAGTTTTATTTTATACGAGTAGATGGGCCCGTCGTGAAACCCTAACTTAACTTTTATATTGGTCTATGGTGAGCTCAGTATAAACCCAGTTACTCTAAATGCCTAAATACATCGCATCTTTGTTTAAAACAAACTTAAAGACCCGTTTACTCCTTACAATCATCATTTATCAACACTTATAAATAATAAAAACCAATTGTCCTTTACATATCCCCTTCAAATGAGTTTAATGGTAATAAAATACACCCCCAATGAGTCAAATAACTCAAGCACAAAATAACAGCACAAATGTTCAAGCAAAAGCAAGAGAAATTAATTTCATTACCTGGAGTAGGCTTTTTCCATCATCACCTCTGAAGATGTGTTCGAAAACCCTCGTCGTTGCGTCCATACATTTCGCTGTTATACATAGATTCAACCCATTTTCACTCGCTATCCAAATCTCTGCAGCCGCCTTAAGTGTTTCCACCGATAGTTGTTTAGACGAAGCTAATCACCTTCCATAATTACTTAACCTCACGCATTCTTGTTTCATAGACTTCTCATCTCGCTTACCCTAGTAACATCCTTCCAGTAGTTTGTTAAATGTAGTAACAGCACCGTCTATTAGTCAGCACCCACTTGTGCAATTCACACGTTTAGTAAACTATCGAAGTACTGTACTAACACCGTTTTATACACTTTTATTAGGATGTTGTACTACAAGCAAAGTGAAGTCAAACGGATAAGCGACGTACGAGAAAAGTAAGAGTAAGAGATCTTTACTACATCTCCTAGTGTATTTATATTCCTTAATACACCCCTCTCGGACCCTATTTCAGTCGAAAAGCTCATTTCATCTAAACTGATTCTAAAAATTTTGCACGTAACGGACTAGTACAGCCAAAAATTCTCATTCCACCGTGCTTTTAGCCTGAAAACTGCTCAACAACATACAACCGTCGCGAGCTTCCTGAAAATTTCTAGCATTCGACCAATCATAGTCCTTTCCCCCATTTTTACGTCCAGCCTTTAACTAATCTTCCCTCGATTAACCAATATTTGCTGTCTCTTTTAGAATCCCAATCAAGCAACAGAAAATCGATATTGTGGTTGACCTCCAAACCTGCCGCGTACTTTAAACGAGTGTTTTAACCAACGTTTATTATACGTGCTCTCTCTCTCTCTCTCTGATTTACACTACAGATATTCCGTTTCACTTTGCCTTCAAACCATCTGTTGTTTTAATAGATTTTGCATCGACCGTTAAATACAATTCCACAGAATTCTGTTCCAACGTTCATTTAAGTTTCCTTGAACTTGTTATTTCAACTGTCAGGTTTTTCTATGAAGCAACCGTCCGTTTGAAATCGTGTTTCCAAGTTTTAGCATTTCTTTGGATTTGTATTTAACGAACGTTTAGTTTAGTTAAATTGAAAATATGCTTTTACATTATTGATTTTATATACTCAAAAGCTCTGTTTATTATCCGATGCGCTTGATTTAAAATATTAAAGCTAATTATGCGTATTCTTGAGTTTTCACGTATTCCAAAACTTCTACACGTTATGCAAATTTAATATTCCGATATAGAAATACAAAAATATGCTATTATCCGTCCCTTTTCAATAGCAAAACTAATTCATTTGGCGCGTAAATAAATTGTTCCTATTTCCTATATACCTAGTCGTTACAAATTTATTTTCTTGAACTATTTATCCCTCTTAACCTATAATTTCCACGACAATATATATATATATATATATATAAGTGATAAGGGGATTACGACAGGTCATTGACACCCAAAGTCTACAAATAAAACCCACCATATATAGAAGAAACCGGAAAGAAAAAAGTTTCCGAAGATTCATTGTTCCACACTGTACAATATAAGCGTATTGTAAATACATAGCCATTAAGGTGCAAAGCAAAACACACTAACCGTGTATTTAAAAGCGACAATTTTAAATCAATAATACAGCCGTGTGTACAAATTTACGCCGTATATGTAAAAATAATTACTCTTGATATATCTTAAAACGCACTACATATGTTTTTAAATATACGAACTTAATTGGAAGATGCAAAATAAAAAACCATTCACTTCATATGCATTAGGACACGTTTTATTGCCAATTATAAAGTTGCATATCGTTTGCATTTGAAAGCAATTAAAAGCGTTGGTTATTTGTGTAATAAATAATTACCCTGCGTGTAAAATATCAGCGTAAAAATAATGCGGCAAATGTCTAAGTGTTGGGGGATCTTGGTAGGCACAGGTTGCTTAATCCCTTTCACATACCCTACATTTGATTTTCCAATGCTCCACCCGAAGGTACTATATTAGCCTTACATGTGATTTTCCAATGCTCCACCCGAAGGTACTACATTGGCCAGGAAGCGAGTTTTTTTTTACCTGGAAAATTTGTAATTTTGCCGAACCCTTGCTGTTCCAATCAAGGTAGGGATCTTTAACGTGCGTAACAACACTCACACACGGGACCTCCATTTTAGCTCTCATTCTAACGAGTGTGTATTTTTCTGAAAAGTGCTCTCCTAACATTTTTCAAGCGGACCGTCTCAGAATTCGAACCCGGGTTACCCTGTGTGTAAAATATCAGTGTAAAAACAATGCGGCAAATGTCTAAGTGTTGGGGGATCTTGGTAGGCACAGGTTGCTTAATCCCTTTCACATACCCTACATTTGATTTTCCAATGCTCCACCCGAAGGTACTACATTGGCCAGGAAGCGAGTTTTTTTTACCTGGAAAATTTGGAATTTTTCCGAACCTTTGCTGTTCCAATCAAGGTAGGGATCTATAACGTGCGTGACAACACTCACACACGGAACCTCCATTTTAGCTCTCATCCGAACGAGTGTGTATTTTTCTGAAAAATGCTCTCCTAACATTTTTCAAGCGGACCATATGGGGATTTGAACCCTTTTACCTCTCATCCGAACGAGGGCGTATTTTTGTGAAAAATGCTCGCCCAACATTTTTCAAGCGGACCGTGTTGGAATTTGAACTCGGGACCGTGGGCACAGTAGTCACACGCATACCTCCATTCACACACACCTACATGTGATTTTCCAATGCTCTATCCGAAGGTACTACATTGAAAAATTTTAAATTTCGCCGAACCTCATTAACCAAAAAATTACTTACACACAGGCATTAAAAAATCTACAAATGCAATTTATATCCTAAATCCACAAACAACATTTCGAAACTACTGAAAATTAATATAGAGTTCATACAGTTTCTGTAATTAGTATTCCCAACACTTTTCTTATGTAAGTCACATTATAAGTAAACACAAAACAAAAATTTCTTTTGGAGATAGGTATGGATAATTTTAACACTCTTGTTTACAATCCCTTAACATGTGTAATTAATCAGATACGTTTAAAAATAGACTTTTGTAATGATCAAATTAAATTCGGAATTAGACTCTCAAAAAACATCTATATGCAAAACTCTTATGCAAATTAACCTACTTAAAATTAAAGGTAAGCAAAGGTCCTTGAAAATATTTTAAAAACAACGATACACTTGCTTTTCATCATTAAATTATTTCTGGGATAAATTCGTACATGATTAAATTGTCGCTTAAATTTCTATTTCCATATCGTTCCATTCTTAGAAAAAAAATTATCAATAAATGCTCTAGAAAAACCAAGTCCTATTCTGTTTATATTTAAATTTCACATAGAGATTTATTTCATTCACTCCATTAAACCAACTTTATTATTTTACTCTCAATCCGAGTTGTTCGTATTTTAATACAAATTACGTCACGTCGATAACTTTAAAACACATTGTTCTTGACAAATATTTTAAACCTCTAACGTAAACTTGAACGTAATTCAATTTAATTACAATTCGAGTTGACCAATAAACGGACAATCGTTCATTAATCCTCGTTCCTGATTATTTACCGCTTTTATGATATTGAGGTTTTTAAGTCATGAATTCTGAAAAACTTCTATAATTTTCTAGTTGTTCTGATTCATAGAAGATGTATTTTTTGTCGGAATCGCGCTAATTGTTATCTAAATCGCTGTTATTTTTTATTCATTGGATTGTTAATTGAAGTTGTTCATAGAACGAACAAAAATGATTATCTGTAATAGTTTGTTATCGCACTGTCTTAACTAATTTACTAGAATAAACCCTCTCGAAATTCGACGACTATTTTAGCATAAATGTAACAATCGCTATAGCAGTTTAAACCACACTAATACTTAATTGGAAATGACCGATCACTTCGTCATACTTCGTTTGAAATCGGTAGCATTCATAAATCCCGTCGAAATTCGATGGCAAGGAATTATAATGACCGCTACAAATATCATCTGTAAGGATTGCAAACAGGGTTGGCAGCTACATACTCAAAAATGTTATTATGGTCGTCATTATATATTTTAAATAAGTATTCCAGAAACAACTGACCTATGCAATTCTACATCAATATCCCATTCTCCATCAAAGACATTAAATTGTCATATTCCACTGCATTAGTAATCGGTAAATAGGCTATAAAACAAATCACCAACAATAAACGCAGTAAATAAATGCCACTCGTCTTTTATTTTTTCGACTACTTGCAAGCGACTGTCACGATGGTTTTCGTTGCTGTTAAATATAGAATAAGCAATTGCTCTAAACAGACAATTATAATCATCTAAAATTGGAACAACGTGACGTCCTATTATAGTCAAAGTTTATTAAAACTAACGTATTTACTAAACAGTACTGAATGTAATAACCTCAAAGGAAACATAAGACAGTTATAGAAGCACTATATAGGAATCTATAGAACAGCTATTAGAAACAATGCATTCTATAATCTCAATTGATCATACACACAACGTGTTTGTGTTCATGCACGCCCATCGCACATTCGCCTTCTCATTAAGCGTATACCTCGTCAAACTTCATTTCAAATCGTTAGCATTCGCTCTGTGTGCTTAATATAAACGATTACAATACAATAACTTCAAACGTCGTTTTCACCAATAATATTACGATTTTTCTAAACAAAAAAATACCAATTGCGGGCACATTTACCAACAATAAGTTTTAATTTGGTACTTGAATGATGAAAATCCGTTCAGTATATTCTCAAACTAAGCGTTACAAGAAACGGCTTAGTGTTCTAAATATATATAGGATGGTCTTTAAACATCTTACCGTGCCTTACAATCTCGTTAATTAGGGTGTTCATACATAATATCTATCACCTGCTTATATTTACAATTTGATTTATGCGCTACTCGTAAATTATCTAGAATTGCAGAAAACTAGAACAACTGGAGTAGTTTCTATTTAAAATACAATATTTCACGTATTGCATTGAAATGCGTTTAGTTGTGTTATATTATGTTATGTTATGTTAGTGCGGGATATATTAAAGCAGAGATAGAAAAAAAAAGGGTTGAGGTAGGCCTAGATCAGATTAATGCACGCAGATAGTGAAAGATGCAGACTGTGAAAATTTCGGGAAAATGAGTAGGTTAGCTCAGAATAGGAAACAATGATGGTACGCGTCCAACCGGTTCCAGGACTGAAGACCTAATGATGGGTCGTGTTATAAAATGAAGTTATAAAAATGAACTAGAACTGGATTCTTTTCAGACGTATTTTAAATGGTATTTCGTACTCTCAGTGGAGGATTTTGACGGGCTTTCTTAACCTACGTATTATACTAGTTAAGGATACTATTACGTATCATAAATAAAGCTTTTTAAAGTACTATATACAAAGTGTTTCTACACTGACAAAAAGTATTTAGTATTAGCAAATATTAAAAAAATTTTCTTAATTTTCTCGGGTTTTGAGATGTTGTATGGTGCTCAATGAGGTCATTGAGCACCATACAACATCCCAAAACCCGAGAAAATCAAAGAAATTTTAAATTATAACCTCCTATCACATCTATATATATATATATATATATATATATATATATATATATATAAGTAAATAAGATGTATCTGTAAGTCTTCCTTTATGAAAATCGTAAAAGTGAATTTACATATACAAATCGAACACACGCACACAAACATAATTTTATTCAAAAACACGTCAGAAGATAAAAAGAATTTTCGATTATAAAAACTACCTATTACATGGCAAAATAATGCTGCGGTGTGTCAAGAATTAATAAATTTATGTACCAAAGCAAGCGTTATAACAATTGCTGAGATCTGTATGTTTTGAAAATGACTTTAACAACAATCACTATCTAGTATTATGCATTACACGGTTAAGATCGACCATTATTATTTTTATTTTTCGGTAGAAGAGATACTTGGATCAGTTAATAATTTTATTATCATAAAAAACACTTTCTGAAACAAATAAGAAAAACACTGGACGGCTAGAATCAAAACTCATAAAAGCAAAACAGCAAGCTATTTCCTAAATGATGTCAAAAATGGTTATGTGCAACTATACAACTGGTTCTGTTGACGTGCAACGTGTCCGAAAAAGCCTGTTCATTTTTGTTATTATAATTTGTGTTTGTATCTTGTTTGGTTGTTAAAGTTTATATACCTGACGAATACCATCTAAGCTACTGGTGTTCTCGAAAGGTCGTTAGCATGTAATGTTGATAGGAAAACTACAATCCATTAAAAAATAGTAGGTAGTGACTGCTTTTACGGTTGCTAAGATAATGTTTAATTTAGATTACTAATGTCACATAATGTAAAAATTAATTTCTGTTACTATTTCAAGTTGTACAAGATAATAAATTGTGAAGCCAGCTTTATAACAATTCGTATCAAATGAGTTTTTAAGAGTAGATCTTCAAGAGATCGACATACTTATTGAATTGGTCTTCAAGAGATCACAGATTGTATTGATTTTTTAAATTTAAAACTTGCACGAATTGTATTTAAAATACTCGAAAAACAAAACGCATATCAATTAAAATGGCCTTTCGCAGTTTTATCTCATCTCTAGCAGCACTTAAGCTGCTTTAGACCAAACACCTAAAATAATAAACTGATAATGATACGTTTTACCGTTATTAACTTTAAATAATTATAGTCAATACTAAATTTACAGTTGTTTCGTTATCGGCAAGTAAATAAATATTTTGTTAGAAAAACTTATATATAATTAATGTAAATCAGAATTTCTTGCTGCTAACAATACTAAACAAACATTCATAACACGTCCTCTTTTGACAAAACTAACAGTATATAATTGTTGATGTGTCATAAAATGCAGAACTACAGCCATAATTATTAAATAATTCGCACAATAGCCATCTAAATTCGCGTGTATTAAGCACTTCTTAATCTCTTTAATGCAAATTTTATTTAGTGTTTTGTAACTATAAGAATATTTCTGAAAAAAATCCAACATTTACTGCATAAAAGAGACGATTAAGAGCCTCATCAGTTTGTTGGCATTAGGACTAACCTTGAACAGCATTCTGATTTAACCACAAAAATGTGGAGTTTCCCAAAAGGAAAATCACTGCTTTGTTAGCTACAGTTAAGAATTTGTCTGCTCTTTAAAGTAACACTTTTTTTTAAAAGTACTACGATTTCAATTAGTTAATACTTTATCTATTGCTGTTTAATAATTCAGTGTCTAGCCTCATTGAATGAAAATAAAAGAAAGGGTAAAACAATATAAAGGTTAAGTACGTAGCAGTTATTCGTTTACGATTCATTTGGTGAAAATATTATACAAACTAAACTTGGAGTTTATTGTTACTCAAGTAATTAACAGATGATGAGTATAATAAGTAATTATTTAATAATCAAAGACTGTCCAGGTAGATAAGAAAAAGATAGAAGAGTATAGGAAGAACTAGACCAAGCTATATTAGTCAAATTATTAGAAATTTAGGTTGTGAAGGCGGTGCATTTCACCGGCACCCCCACTTTCAGGGGGGTTTTGAAAATGGGTGCGTTCGTTTGTGCTACGTTTGAGCTAGTTTGTGCAGCAAACCCCATCGTTTGTGCTACTTCCGTTCTCAAGATATTCGAAAAACAAGTTGGAGTGCAGCTGAAACGTCCCACTTTCAGAGGGCAATATAAAGTGGTACATTCGTTTTTGCTACGTTTGTGCTGGTTTGTGAGGCAAACCCCATCGTTTGTGCACCTTCCGTTCTCAAGATATTCAAAAAACAAAATTGGGGTGCTGCTGAAACGTCCGCACCCCCACCCTTTCAGAGGGCAATATAAAGTGGCGCATTCGTTTGCGCTGCGTTTGTGCTGGTTTATACTGCAAACCCTATCGTTTGTGCTGCTTTTCTTTTCGCGATTATCAAAAAACAATTTGGGGGTGCTGTAGAAATGAAGTGAATGAGAGTGAGGTGTGTGGTTGAAAGTTTATCAAATTTGTTGAAAGCACTTGTAATGTGCTCCGTTTGTGCTACATGGTGCATTGATTTTTTTGCTTCACCAGTCACCCCTCTGGTTAGGCTTGTCTTATTAAGAAACAAAAATTTCGTACGGAATCCGAAAATCATATTTATTTTTAACTAGCCCTCGACTCTGTGGAAACCCCCCTCCCGCCCCTAATTCGTTAGATGTAAAATATCCCAAGTTATGCATTGAATTTTTGCTCCAAATCCAATAATGATTAATTTTTCCAACGAACGTCTATAGAATTGTATGGACGCCCATAAATACGTTCTTCAACTAAAGTGGTATGGACGTTCTTTGGCAAACGTCCATTGGACGTCCGTTTTAGTTCCATTCAATATACGAATATCCAATGGACGTTTGCCAAAAGACGTATACAGGGTGTCTCAAATTGAGTAGGATAGCATGGGTATCTTTCTTATTATTAATGATAGAGATCTGCTTAAATGGGCAAAGTTGTGTCATTTGGATAGCTTATTTAAATTCCGCATAGATACACTATAAATTCTAAACGGTTTAGAAATTATTTAAAAACAACTAAAAACTGCCAATTTTTTTCGAAGTCGAATATTTTTGTTATAATAAAAGATACGAAAAAATGTTTCTTATAAAAGTTACTTAGTTCAATTGTGTGCACTTAAAAGTGATATTAAAATTAAATTCAAGATGGCGGTTATCGAGATATTAGCATCAACTTTCATATTTTAAATGGACGCCATATTGGATTTTTAGATGGCTAGATAGAATATTTTTTTCTCTTTTCAACGATGTATCACAACATATGTTTAAATGAAAAAATTTACTGAAAATGATAAGTTTAATTTTTTATCAAGTAGGCATCAACACAAATCAGTTTTAAAACAAATTAAACGAAAAAAACTTTAGAATAACATTAAACACCAACTAATAAATCATAGCAGTTGTTCAAAATGTTGATCGTTATTATTTAAACACAATCAGCGACGTTTTAGAACACTTTTTGTTACGCGTCGTAATGTATTCCCATTAGGACCGTTTATTGCCTGCATAACCGCTTCCCGTAGTTGATCTACATTATTGTACTGGATATTACTTCCATATACATTATCTTTTAAAGTGCCCCATAAATAAAAATCCAGGGGTGTTAAGTCTGCTGATCTAGGCGGCCATTTTACAGGTGTGTGGGTCGTGATTACCCTGCAATCAAAACGGTTACTTAAGTAGGTGATAACATCTCTAGCGTTGTGTGGAGGTGCGCCATCTTGTTGATACCAAATTTGATTATTTTGTGCCAAAGGTAGGTCGTCTAATAAATCTTCTAAAGATGTTTGAAGCATTTCCAAATAACGTTGAGAGGTTAAGGTTCCATCGAATATTATAGGACCAAGTAAACGGTTTTCCAATATACCTCAAAAAACATTACATCCAAATCGAATTTAATTGCGGCGTGGAACTGTTATGCGTGGGTTTTCCTGTGCCCAATAGTGTTCATTATGACGATTAACTATTCCACAGTTAGAAAAATAAGACTCATCGGTCCACAAAACGCGATTGATAAAATCATCATTCTCCCTAACTTGATTGATAAACCATCTGCAAAATGTTTGCAAATGTTTGGTTGTAAGTTTTGAGCAATGTGAAATCTGTAAGGGTGACATTTACGCTTTTTAAAATTCTTGATGCTTGAGACTTGGATACGTTTATTTGGGTTTCTATTTCCCGTGTTGAAATGTTTGGATTAGCTTCCACACAGGCCAGTGTCAACACCTCATCTGCAATGTCTCCATTTATGTTTCGAGTAGGTTTTTTTAAACATCCATACTGCTGCGTATTTGTGTCTAATCTTTGAAAGATTTTAATGTTTGGCTGTCTTTTTCGGGAAAGTTTGTTAAGTATGTTTCGGCAGCAAGGCGACTGTTCTTATTACATTTTATGTATGTACAAAACATATGATATTGTTCGCTTGTTGAAAAATTTGCCATTTGAATATTTTATAGAATAAGTATATCACAACTTATAACTGGGAAAGAGAATACACAAATGCCAATTATTAGTACAACAGATACACTAATTCAACATGAAAGTTTGTTATAATTTCATTTGTTTAAGAGAAATCTGTTGATGCCTACTTGATAAAAAATTAAAATTATCATTTTCAGGAAATTTTTTCATTTAAACATATGTTGTGATACATCGTTGAAAAGAGAAAAAAATATGCTATCTAACCATTTAAAAATCCAATATGAAGTCCATTTAAAATATGAAAGTTGATGCTAATATCTCGATAACCGCCATCTTGAATTTAATTTTAATATCACTTTTAAGTGCACACAATTGAACTAAGTAACTTTTATAAGAAACATTTTTTCGTATCTTTTATTATAACAAAAATATTCGACTTCGAAGAAACTGGCAGTTTTCAGTTTTTTTTAAATAATTTTTAAACCGTTTGGAATTTAGAATGTATGTATGCGAAATTTAAATAAGCTATCCAAATGACACAACTTTGCCCATTTAAGCAGATCTCTATAATTAATAATAAGAAAGATACCCATGCTATCCTACTCAATTTGGGACACCCTGTATACCACTTTAACTGAAGGACGTCCTATGGACGTCCATCAAAAGTCCATGGGTGTTCGAACATTGAATGGAACTAAAACAGACGTCCACGGATGTCTATGAGACGTTATGTATTATATGGGAAAGAGGTACACCCGTTTGTGCTGGCTTGTGCTACAAATCCCATCGTTGTGCTACCCGCTTAACTAGATATTTAAAAAAAACATGGGGTGCAGTTAAAGTGCCAGCGCGGTACCATCCCCACGGAGGTGCATAAAAAGTCTGTGCTACGTTTACGCTGAAAACCCCATCGTTGGTGGTACCCCTTTCTTGGGATATTCAAAAAAACAATTTGGGGGTGCTGTAGAAATGAAATTTATAAACGTAATTAGTTGGTTGACAGTGTATCACATTTGTAAAAATGCTTGTTATCGATGAAATTCAATTTTCTACTAAATCCCAAATTATGCAATAAATAATTTGAAACACCTCGTATATTACATAAACACTGAAGTTTCTTTTTTCCAGCTATCAAAACTACGCATTAATTACATAAAACAAACGCTTTCAAACCTTTTTTTGCTGAGTGCGCAAAACGTCGTTGGGTTCTTAAAATGAAATGCCTCTATAGTGTACACCATTTGTTCATCAGCAGAACGCCTGTTACATTTAAATTAACAACTTTATTTTCAAAAATTGCTGTCCACTGTGTTTCGGTGAATGTTTAAAGTTATATCGTTTTCAATACAACTATACCTTACTTAAATTTGGTGTTTGATGAGTTTACTTCTTTTTGTGCTCATTTGAAGAAGTGTAACTGGTGAGTATTGTTACGAACTATTAGGCAACCCGTCAAACACGCAAGCTGCATAACCGAAGAATATTCTACAGAAGTCCCGAACGTTCCAGCAAACACTAGAATATAAGTCATCTATTTAATTATAGGGTATATATAAGATCGCTGATGCATGTACAGAGGTTAGTCTATATCAAAATGTCGTATATAAATCATATCGTGTATAGTTAGTTGGTCATTATAATAGTGTTGAGTGCTGTTAAGAAGACTTATGGTTAAGGATTTAGTTTAAGAAGATACTAGTGCTTATAAATAGCATTAGTGTGATAGTGTTTCATTGTTAATTGGACTGAAAACATCTATAAATAAGGCATATACTGTTAATAAACTTGTGAATAGTGAATAATAAAGACTTTTCTTATTACTTGTTCTAAATTACTGAAACGCGTTCGGCAGTCCATACTACAGAACGTATTTCTTCTGAACAAAACATCCTGACAGCTACCTCTGCTATGCCTACTAATGAGTCAATTGGTGAAGACAATTGTACTGCCATCCTCTCCTGTGCCGATCCTTCTAAAGCTAACCTCGAAGAACCCGTAGAAAATTGGAGAGGTAAAGGAGTAAAAAGTACTAAACGTAATAAAAATACTAAAACAAGTGTCTACCTCACAAGGACCCTACTATTTTGCACTATAATGACCTAAGCAAGTTAAAAGTGTCAATAATAGGCATTCTGAAAATTGGCAATACTGTTTCGCTTAAACCTATCAAGATAGGTGGAAATTTTTACACCTTTATCAATACTTGCACGTTTGATAGTGCAGTGCATCTGATTTGTACCGCTTTTGCAGACAGTCAACTTTACGCAGCATTTATTACAGAAAAGTTTTGAATTAAGCAGTAACATTTTGCGCGATGGTATTACTGCACAAAGTTATGTCAAGAGAGGACAAATTCTGATTGAACTTCACTTTCGCGATTCATCAAATTCTATAAAACCTACTGAACAATTGACACATATAAATTCTGCTTGTACAACATGCTATCTGTTGGAACAATTATTAATAAACTATCCTTCGGTTGCAGAAAGAGGTGATGAATCTCCTACATGTAATCGCACAAGAACCTTTTTGCGTGCGTATTTACTGCAAATATTGCAAGTAATGACATTACTCAGCTACAAAAGGTTATAGATGAAAGGTTCAGTAACCAAAGTACAAAATGTGGGACTTGCAACATTTCATCAAATACGAGTACCATTTCAAACACCCCCCCCCCCTCCTGTTTGTGAAACCATGTTCGTATATACGATAGGACAATAAAGGACTTCGTCCTTTGTTTAACGTGAGTTTAATTGTGATTTCCCGTCACATTGTAAATGGCAAAAATTACACCTTAAGAGCAGTTCTTGCATTCAGCCCTGATGGAGGAGGAGATCCTCTATTCATTGGGTATTACACCGCGTATTGCTGGCAGGAGAAGTGCCTGAAATGGGAATTGTATGATGATCTTCAGGACATGTTAGATCGCGAAAGACGGTAAACTGTCACATGACGTTATACACATTGTAATTTGTTCGATATAAAGAAGAAGTTTATTTTAATCAAAGTTGTCCGTCCTAATAAAATATGCACTTCTATTTAAGTTTTTCCCTATAGTAGGGGATAAAGAATACTACTATAGTAAGCCTGCTTATCGTAAAAGGCGATTAAAAAGCGCAGCAAGGGGCAGCAGCCTTGCTGGCTAAAAGATAATGGAGGAGGGTCGGTTGGTCTCGGACGATCCTCAATAATTTACAAGCTTGTTGGGGGTTGGCCGTGACGGATACGGCTTTTTGCTAAAATCTTTAAAAACTGCGTTGTGGAAAGATATGTGAGCCTACCACAATATTTCCCAGGTGTGCGTGGCCTAAAACACGAAATACATATGATGGAGAGCTCACAAGTAAAATCTTGTCCGGAGGTAAAATACTCCCTCATTCGGATCTCCGGGAGGGGGTACTTGGGGCTCGTCATCGTAAGAATATAAAACAACAGTTCGATTTAGTGATAGGGACTTGGAATGTAAGGTCATTACTTAGAGTAGATAAGTTAACGAATTTATTAGTCGAAATGAGAAAGGAAAAGCTGAACATTTTAGGTATTAGTGAGGTGAGATGGCCAGATAGTAATGACTTTTGGAAAGATAATTATAGAATAATTACAACTTCTTCAACTAATGGACAGGCAGGCGTAGGAATAGTGTTAGGTAAAAGATTAGGGCATAAAGTTAAAGAGTACTTACAATTTAGTGATAGAATAATTATGGTTAGATTGAGTACAAAACGCACAGACACTCTTTTAGTTCAGGTTTACATGCCAACAACTCAGTACGAGGATGAGGAAGTAGAAAAGGTATACGAGGATATAAATAGTATAGTGAGAAAAGTAAAAGGAGATGAGAATTTAATAGTTATGGGCGATTTTAATGCGTCAGTGGGAGAAGGTAGTGAGGGAAAAATGGTAGGAAAATTTGGGTATGGCAGACGAAATGATAGAGGAGAAAGATTAGTTGAGTTTTGCCAGGAACATAGATTAGTAACTGTAAACACCCTATTCGAACAACATGTTAGGAGAAGATATACCTGAAAGCGCCAGGTGATAGGGCTAGATACCAAATAGATTATAGTTTAGTTAAACAAAGATTTAGAAACCAAGTTAAAAACTGTCGTAGTTATCCAGGGGCTGACATAGATAGCGATCATAACTTAGTTAAAATGAAGTGTAAACTAAAATTCAAAAAATTGAGAAAGGTTAAAAGAGAGGGATGGGATCTAGGTAAGCTTAATGATAGTAGGTTAAAAGAGGAATATAAACAAGTATTAGATAATAAGAGCAAAGAGATAGCTGTAGGAGGGAACGTAGAAAATAGATGGAAAGAAATAGAACTGATTTTACTTGATACATCAACACAGACTATAGGTAAGAAAAAAATAGAAGCGAGAAAACCGTGGGTAACAAAGGAGATATTAGATTTAATAGAGAATAGAAGAAAGCTTAAACCTTTCAGAGAAGTGGATAGTGAAAGTAAGCAAAAATATAATACAGTTAGAAATAAGATAGTACATGAGTGTAGAAAAGCTAGAAGAAATAAATGGATGGAGGAGAATTGTAAAGGAATACAAGATGATTTGAGAGTAGGTAAGACAGACAGGGCTTACAGGGCAGTTAAAAAGTTTTTTGGGAAAGATAGGAAAAAATATAATGGTATTAGAGACGAGAATAATGAGCTTCTAATAAATAAAGTTGAGGTAGCAGATAGATGGAAAAGATATTTAGAAGATTTATATAAGGGAGACGATATGGATGAGTTAGAAAACGACCAAGAAGAGGATGTAGAAATAGGGTTCTCAATATTAAGAGAGGAATTTGATAGAGCTGTTCGGAATCTTAAAATAAATAAAGCGCCAGGGATAGACGATATTCCAGCAGAATTAATAAAATATGCAAGTCAGAAAACTTTAGATAGATTATATGAACTAGTAAAAGTAATATATGACACAGGTGAGGTTCCAATAGATTTCGAAAAAAATATTATTATCCCATCCCAAAAAAGTCAGGAGCTGATAGATGTGAGAATTTTAGAACGGTTAGTTTAACTTCTCATGCTTCCAAAATACTAACAATAATAATTAAAAATAGAGTAGAAGCTTTGACTGAGAATTATTTAGGCGAAGACCAATATGGTTTTCGTAAAGACAGAGGGACTAGAGAACCGATACTAATGATTAGGGTAATTATCGAAAAAGGTTACAAAAATAAAAGACTCATTTCGCGTTTGTAGATTTAGAAAAATCATTTGATAGGGTTAATTGGATTGTTATGTTCAGGGTTTTGCAAAAAATAGGAATCTCTCATAGGGATAGAAAAATTATTTACAGTCTATATAAAAACCAAAGCATAGTAATTAGATTTGATGAAATAGAAAAGGAAGCTAAGATTAGAAATGGTGTTAGACAGGGTTGTATACTGTCTCCTTGATTTTAATGTTTATATTGAGGAAGCTTTAAACTTAGCTAGAGAGAGAGAAAAGAGATAGGTATTAGTGTACAGGGACAGAAAGTAGACATGTTACGTTTTGCAGATGATATAGCCATTATAGCAGAGTCTAGAAAAGAGTTAGGAGAGTTTTTAAATATTTTAGATGAGATACTACGGAGTAACTATAGTATGAGAATTAACTCAGTAAAGACAAAGATAATGACAAGTGAGTTACAGCCTAGTTCTAAACCAAAATTAAAAATAGGTAATACCGAGTTAGAGGAGGTGGATGAATTTTGCTATTTAGGTAGTATAATTACAAAAGATGGACGTAGCAGAAGGGATATAGTAGCTAGGATAGCTCAAGCTAGAAAAATGTTTTTAAAAAAGAAAAACTTACTAATAGCTAATAGTATTAGTTTAGATAATAGAAAATGTTTCTTAAAGTCGTACGTATGGAGCGTTCTACTATACGGTAGTGAGACTTGGACAATTAAAGAACTAGATAAGAAAAAGATAGAAGCTTTTGAAACTTGGTGTTATAGGAGAATGTTAAAGATTAGTTGGACAGATAAAGTAACAAACAAGGAAGTTTATAGAAGGATAGGTGAGGATCCCTGTATATGGAAACAATTGAAGGTCAGTAGAGATAGAATGATAGGGCATCAGTTAAGACATGAGGGACTATTTAGTAAAGTCTTAGATTATAGACTACCAAATAAAAATAGAGTAGGAAGGCCTAGACAAAGCTATATTAGTCAAATTATTAGAGATGTAGGTTCTGAAGGGTATGTAGACCTTTTTAGACTAGCTCAGAATAGAAAAGAATTTAGAGCTGCGTCAAACCGACTTTAAGTAAGTTCGAAAACAAAACAAAAAGAAAAATAAAAATCAGTTAACTAAATGTCACCAGGACATGACTCACAATTGGTTAGCGGTCTGGCATGTTGGTAGCGTTTCGTTGCTTAAGCCTTACCATAACATAATTTAATAAACGTCACCATGACATAACTCACAATTAGGTAGCGGTCTGGCATGTTGGCAGTGATTCGTTGCTTAAGCCTTACCATAACATATAATTTAACACTTTTTTTTTGAAGCGGATAACCAGGTTATATTTCATTTCCTTATAAATGGTAATCATGTAAACATGTTAAAGTTCTTTAACAACCATTAGGTTGCTAATATCTATGTAGAGCCAGCTGGATAGGAAAAAGATAGAAGGATATAGGAAGACCTAGACCAAACTATATTAGTCAAATTATTAGAAATTTAGGTTGTGAAGGGTATGTAGAGCTTTTTAGATTAGCACAGAATAGAAAAGAAGTTAGAGCTGCGTCAAACCGACCTTAAGTAAGGTCGATAACAAAATGATGATGATGATTTAAGTTTTCACCAATGAAATGTTTTTTTTTATTTTGAGTTTTTACAAGTTTTTTTAATTTATTTTAAGTTGTTCTTAATAAAATACTCGTTCAATTTTTCCGAAAAATAAACTTTTATTTCAAACTAAGTTCACTTCAAAGCGCCCTTAAACTGACCCTGAGTCTAGACAATGTGAACTTATGGTCTACTGTCAACACTCGGAAGTAGACGTAAAACAATAGACATAGTATACCTATATAAATAATGTCTATAATTATTATAAACATTGCTAAAACCTAATTTGTTGACTTTTACAGTTGTCCTGTCTTATCTGTTCACAGGGGTGAACAGTAGGGCGCGAGTCAAATTCCAAAAAACTCCCAAAATAAAAAAGTTTGGTCGTATTTTTTTTTTGTTTTATTATGTTCTAATTGTTTTTATATCGTTTCCTGTATATGTGTTGATGAGAATGGACAGGCAGAATTTTTGAAAATGCTCCCCCAGCAGCCAAAATACTGATCCACGCAGAAGTAAGCATTCTTTAAAAGTAATAAAAGAATAATATTTTAGCCGTCAAGAACATCTTCAAAAATTGAACCAGTACATTTTCATTTAAACACGCACAGGAACACCATACAAGAGGAATTAGAACAATAAACAACACGGAAAAAAGTTACAGCGTCCGCTCAGCAAACATTTAATATTTTATTATAAGTTGATTTAATATTTTTCTGTAACCCTAACAGTTTCACGACCCAACCTTTTTGTGTCTCATAAGCCCAACTGTTCCGCGATATAACAGCCCGCGTCCTTACTACCCTCGCGCTCTGTTGTCCCGCGTCCTAACGACGCGCGCACTATAGTCGTCGTGCTCTACTATCCAAATGTCCCGCGCACTATCGGCGGCGTCTTAGCGGCTCGCACCCTACTATCCTCGTGTTCAAATCACACGCGCCCAACAGCGGGGCCCAGCCGGCCGCGCCTTACCATTTGTGCGCTGCTTACCAGCAGCGCACAAATGTTCTACATCGAATAAAGGGTGCTAAAATTCACAGGTTTAAAGTTTTGGATTTAGCGCAACAATTCAATATTGTTCAACTGCTTTCAGGACAAATTTTTTAATTTGAAGGAGGGGGGGGTGAAGATTCATGAAGTTGAGAGCTGGTTAAAAATAAATATGATTTTCGGATTCCGTACGAAATTTTTGTTTCTTAAAAAGTTTCACAGCTGGTTTTGGAAAAAAATTGTTCCCGTTGTATTTGCATATTTTTAGATAAAAAAGACAACCCTAGCCAGAGGGAGTGACTGGTGAAGCAAAAAAATCAGTGCAGCATGTAGCACAAACGGAGCACAAACGAGTACAAGTGCTTTCAACAAATTTGATGTACTTTCAACCATACACCTCACTCTGATTCACTTCATTTCTACAGCACCCCAAATTGTTTTTTGAATATCGCAAGAAGGGAAGTAGCACAAACGATGGGATTTGCAGCACAAACCTGCACAAACGTAACACAAACGAATGCACCACTTTATACCCCCCTCTGAAAGAGGGGTGCAGACGTTTCAGCAGCACTCCCAACCTGTTTTTTTAATATCTCGAGAACGAAAGTTGCACAAACGATGGGGGTTTGCTGCACAAACCAGCACAAACGTAGCACAAACGAATACACCACTTTATATCCCCCTCTGAAATAGTGGGAGTGTAGACATTTTAGTAGCACCCCCAACTTGTTTTTTGAATATCTCGAGAACGGAAGTTGCACAAACGATGGTATTTGCAGCACAAACCAGCACAAACGAACGCACCCATTTTCATTCCCCCACGTGAAAGTGTGGGTGCCGGTGACATGCCCCTTTGTGAAGGGTATGTAGAACTTTTTAGATTAGCACAGAATAGAAAAGAAGTTTGAGCTGCGTCAAACCGACCTTAAGTAAGGTCGAAAACAAAATGGCGATGATTAATAATTTTGAAATACATAACTAAATTTTCATAAATTCGTTAGCCTAGTGAGAATAGTTTCGTCACATTTTCATTTCTTTAGAATCTGGTAAGCAGTAAGTTTAGTAGTAGAATCTCAAGAAGTCACCCTGACTAAATCTGTGGAAATTTAGTAGTATATTATTTCAATTAATTTTTAAAGTTTCCACCATCCTATTCTGTACCGTTTGCTTATGCTTTTATAAAACTTCTGTTAAATATGATATACATATTTTAAAACTACGAGAATACTTCCAAGTCTTGGAGGGATCTAGTATTTAACCTCAGAATAAAGAGTTTGTTGGTCGCAGTTCTGACGGCTATAAGAGTGCAGTTTCTATTAAGAGGAAATAAATAACCATTAAACAAAAAGTAACTATAAATCTTTCATGAATTTATTATGAAAGTTTGGATTGAAAGCTTTGAAGTTCACAATTTACCTTTTCTAACCTAGCATTTGTACATTTCACTAAGTTCTTTTTACTATGTTTATAATAAGAAAATTGAAGCATTTCCCGGTTGTTCAACAAGCATTGAATAAAACCTAAAATCGATGAATCCTTTAAATATTGTAGGTTAATACCTAATAGATCAAAAATAGCGGGTTTGTTCGTTAAATTACAAAGAATTTTAGAGCAATTTAATATGTGGATTTTTATCCAATTTTCATTTTGTTTCATTTATGAAACGCTCATAAAAATACGCAAACTAATTTCTAGAAATTATGCATGTGTAGTAATTTCAGAAAGTATTATATAAAGACGTAGTTGTAAGTCCTAAACGTAGGTTTTTTCGTGCATCAACATTTACGTTCTCTTTAAAAATACTTGGAAAATATCTTCATTTACAAACATTTCGATAATTTTACTTACTTCAATTATTCTATAAAGTCTCGTATGCCGTCAGTGTGTAAATTAGATTCAATAACCACATCTTAAATTAGAAACCTAGTTTAACGCATTAGTTAGTTGTATATTTAGAACAACTCTGTATTTGAAAGCGAAAGTGCCTTCGATTTATGCTCTACTGAATCCAGATCTACTTACGTGCATTATGTTACATTTCTTAGTTTCAATTATAATATAAATTACGCTTTCGTGTTCTGGATTGTGTAATTCAATTTTTAATTGCCCTAATATAGAGAAATTTTGTTCTATTATGGAAATAGATATTCGCCCACCTCATATTAAACAATATTAAGTAATTCATTTAAAAATTAACTTCAATTGATTTTTATACATTCAAGGATTTTAGTAAGTGGAAAATCAGAAAATCAACGATGGTTATGTTATGTATGGATAAAGTAAACAAATATACTACACTTATATTAGCACAAGATATCACGTAATTATCCTACGTAAATATATATATATGAAACAAAACTACGCAATCTCTGTAAAAATGTTGAAGTGTAGTAATTTTTACACCAAAGAGTGTGTAATACAGAACTGAAACATCAGCATCTTATATAGATAGCCGGTTACTACAGGCAACGTTTTCTTAGTACTATGCACATATAAAATAGAAATATAAATATTGTTCTTTTCGCAACATAAATTATGCATCAAATATCTTTATAGTAGCAGTTTTAAAATTAGGTACTTCCAGATTAATTTTTTGCATCGAAACCGAGCTCTGAGATTGGTACTGAAACTAACAGCTCTCATTTAAAACTACAAAGCAGGCATTTTAAAATTTGACGATAAGGGAACAAATAATAAAGTATTTTTCTATACTAGTGAGCTTTCAGTACTTACATTTAACTAGTTCAGCACTTCTTGCTACCCGTCCAATTAAACATCAGCGTCTGGAATAGTCAGAAAAACTATATTAAATCGCCCGTTTCAAAAACTTTATGACAATTAAACTAACCACAAAAATATTTTTCACTTTTTAACACATTAGTTTGTTTATAATTCAGCCCTTAAAAAGGGTTTAAGCTGTAGTACCGTTTAATTACAAACCAATATCCGGTACTTAAATGTGCAACATAAACGCAATGCAATGACTTTTTGCAAATGGAAGTATTTTTCTCTTTAAAAATATTAAGAAAACCGTTCAACAAACTAAAACAATATTATCCAAGGGGAAAAGCTAAATCATTACAAAAATTTAAGCTTAAATCTTTCAATATAATCTGTATGACCTAATTAAAATATGTTTAGAAAAATATACTGCTCAAAAATAAAAGTAAAATTTTTGTTGATCACCGATATTTTATTATGTTTAAGAGAACTATAGATATTATACTTTTGAGGTTCATTATTTAATTATTTTAAACTCATTTACTATACAAAACAATAACCATAAAGTAAAATTTTTAAAGAAAGATAAATGATAAGAAATAGTCACTCATAGAAATGGCACTGGCTCAATCCAATAGAAATCAACCAGAATTTTGCTCAACATTTTTGATTTTCCTAATTTCTTTACCAGTTACGCCCCAATACTTATACTACGGGAGTGCAACACTAAGACTAACAAATTTTTTAGACTTATATATTTTTTTGGCGATCATTTGTTTCGAAACCGTCTTTCAGCTGAAAACGAATTATCAGAATGATGTGCTCTAGATTTTTGTCCTTACGCAATATTACTTAAGTAGTGAAGAAACCGAAGAAAAGAATTCACAACTATAAAGTGAAAAAGCATGAAGTGCAGGTTGCTTGGGCCACAATACCCCAACAGGTCATCGACCACCTACTGGATTTGATGCCACGAAGTGTAAGGCAGTGGTTAACAAATGGGGGAAGGAGAGGGGGTCTTAATCCTTTTGTTTTTCTTCGAAATTTTAATCAATTATTACCTTTGAGTAGTTATACATATCCGCCAAGTTTGGTCAAAAAATTCCCAACCCTTCTTGGTGTTGCAATTTCCATGTCACTGGGTATATATCATTTAAACTTGTCTAACATAATTACATGATGAAATATTTAAAATCTGCACATTTTCACTTACGTTTTGGGCATCAAATTTAAATATAAATAGCAGTTACATCTAATTTTTGAAAATCAAGACTGCACTTCATGCCAAACTATCAAATATGCCAAGTGGAAAGTTCGATAGCATACTGGCAAAATTAGGCTAGTGGTCGCTACGTGTAACACATATTTAATTACGTGAAAAGGCGGCTAGCCCATTGGGAAATTGTCCGGTACTTTATAGGCTTAGGCCCCGACTTGGCGAAGCCGTAAAACAAACACGAACCGCGATTGTTAGAGGGACCATTGATTGATGATTGCTTTTATACCTGAATCGGAGCAATGCGTGGGCGTGTGTTGGGATGTTATAAGTGTTTCCTCAATTTAGTAACACCAGTACTTAGATATCTTTTGTATTATTCGTATAGTAAAAACAAACGACGCAACCAGAAATTTAAACAAAAACAGCGAGGCGCTGAAAGATAGAGGGGAAAAAAAGAATGCTTGGCCGAAACAGCAAAGAATATAAAACATCTGCCTTATTCTAAATAAAAATAAACCAGTAGAAATAGAAAGTAGCACTATGGCGTAGCAAAACAGCATCATCGGTCAACAGTACCGTCTGGTAAATGAGGCGATGGTAGTTATACATGATTCAACTCCTAAAATTTTCCTCAGTGAGTAGTTCTTAATAATTGTTAAGGTATTGTAGTTTCAATGTAGAATACAATCAACAGGTTCCTGGTTATTATGCTGAAAAAAAACCCTTGCTTCGTTGCCACCTCGAAGTCCCGATCTGACGCTTATCAACTTTTCTTGCAGAGTTATGCCAAAATAATGCAGTCTATTCTACGATGAGAAAATCAAGGATCGGCGTCATTTGAGAGAGAATTAATACCTTACATGTGATTTTCCAATGCTCCACTCTGAATGTACTACATTGGCCAGGAAGCGAGTTTCTTTTTACCTGGAAAATTTGGAATTTTGCCGAACCCTTGCTGTTCCGAGCAAGCTAGGGATCTTTAACGTGCGTGACAACACTCACACACGGGACCTCCATTTTACTTCTCATCCGAACGAGGGTGTATTTTTGTGAAAAATGCTCGCCTAACATTTCAAGCGGAACGTGTCGGGATTCGAACCCGGGACCTTGGACGTAGTAGTCACACACATACCACTACGCCACGGAGCCGCCTAGAGAATTCAATATCCTTTACATGTGATTTTCCAATGCTCCACCCGAAGGTACTACCTTGGCCAGGAAGCAATTTTTTTTACCTGGAAAATTTGGAATTTTGCCGAACCCTTGCTGTTCCAAGCAAGGTAGGGATCTTTAACGTGCGTGACAACACACACACGGGACCTCCATTTTACCTCTCATCCGAACGAGGGTGTATTTCTGTGAAAAATGCTCGCCTAACATTTTTCAAGCGGACCGCGTCGGCATTCAAACACGGGACTTTGGGCGTAGTAGTCACGCACATACCACTACGCCACGGAGCCGAAGAGAATTAATATCTTACATGTGATTTTCCAATGCTCCACCCGAAGGTACTACATTGGCCAGGAAACGAGTTTTTTACCTGGAAAATTTGAAATTTTGCCAAACCCTTGCTGTTCCAAGCAACGTAGGGATCTATAACGTGCGTGACAACACTCACACACGAGACCTCCATTTTACCTCTCATCCGAACGAAGGCGTATTTTTGTGAAAAATGCTCGCCTAACATTTTTCAAGCGGACCGTGTCGGGATTCGAACCCGGGACTTTGGGCGTAGTAGTCACACACAAACCACTTCGTCACGGAGCCGCCTAGAAAATTAATACCTTACATGTGATTTTCCAATGCTCCACCCAAAGGTACTAAATTGGTCAGGAAGCGAGTTTTTTTAACTGGAAAATTTAGAATTTTGCCGAACCCTTGCTGTTCCAAGCACGGTAGGAATCTTTAACGTGCGTGACAACACTCACACACGGGACCTCCATTTTACCTCTCATCCGACCGGGGGTGTATTTTTGTGAAAAATGCTCACCTAACATTTTTCAAGCGGACCGTGTCGGGATTCGAACCCCGAACCTTGAGCGTAGAGAATTAATACCTAATAAACGACTGTGATTTTTAATATGAATGATAGGACCCTCTATGTAGATTAAATATCGCCTATTGTTAATCGTACTGCAGAGGGAGCTCATACAGAAACCTATTAACTGATTTAAAATGTACTTGAATATTTTTTTTAATCATTTGTTCTAAAAGTAATTAATTTATCTTAACTAGACGAGGATCATTGCTAAACTTCGTGGAATGTAGTACACCTTGTATTACCAACGTTCTGCAATTATATATATATATATATATATATATATATATATATATATATATATATATATATATGTATATATATATACATACTATTCAGTTTTTGTATGGGTTATAGGTCCTGTTTAAAAAAAATAATAAAAGGCGTACTCTTTTTATTCCATCTGAATTTTCGAGTAATTTTTACTCTTGGTCACGGATTACTAAAAATTACACGTTGTACAAACACAGTTTTTGCAAATGAATATATACTTACAATAGTTGAGATTGTGTAATTACTGGCATGTGTAACAGGAAACATTTTTAAAAAGCTATTTCGAATAATTACAAGATTGACAGTTTTTGACAAATGACATAAATTAAAACATTTGTATATAAACATGCAAACTAAACTAGAGTGGAACTAAATTTAAATTATGGATATGCTTTATGGTAAATGATTATGAGTGAGGTGTACTAGTAAATGATATCTGGTTTGCAGGTGAATGTGCTTATCTATGTGCAGTGTCTGTATATTGTATATTTGTGTATGTTATGTATGTGTGTTATGTGTGTCTGGTAAGCTTTGTTTTGTTGTGTAAAGTTGTTTATGTGCGGGGGGGGGGGTATGTGTACGTGTGTATATTGAGTGTAACTATATTATTTGTCAATAGAACCTAAGTTTCTTTTTTTTTATTAATATATATTTTATTATTTTATGTATTTTTGCTATTTGAGTGACTTGAAATTGAGCAAGTAAGTGTATATCGAACTTAGATTGGAGATATCTGTTTTTCTATTTATACTATTTGGACAGTTATATATGTGACACATTTCTTTGAAAATACGTTTAGATGTCACTTTTTCGGTTTCTAATATTTTAGCGTCATTGAAATTCATATTATGACCTTTTGTTAAGACATGTGTAGACAAAGCACATGCCTGAGGTTTTATTTTAATATCGCTTTTGTGTTGCGTTATTCGCTGTTTTAATATAATATATATATATATATATATATATATATATATATATATATAAATGACAGGTTATTTGCAGTCCGCAATAAGAAATTGTGTAGAACAATATATAAAATAAGATGTATCTGTAAACAAACTCTATGAAAATAATAGAGTCTATTGACGAATACAAATCGGGCTGGTAGTATATATATATATACAGCCTGTTTCAAATTAACTCGACACCATTGCTAACTTTGTTATTATTGGAGCTACGAGGTTGGTTAAATGAGCAAAGAAGCTTAGTTTTTACAGCTGATTACCGTGGACAGCGCAAAAAAGTAATTGAACATCGCTGTTTCGAGATATTGATCAAAACACTTACTTTTTAAATGGAACACCCTGTATATTTTTAATTTAAATGAAAGAGAAATAAATTCTTAACAAAAAGTCTTATACACTCTTATATCAAAATCTTTAGGATAAAGTAAATATTAACAAATTTGTAATTTAATCAAGGTAGGCGCGGATGTTTGAACAGAATTCATTTGTTTAACAAGTTTATCATTTCGTGTGTTTAATTGTAGCAGCTAACTTTAAGAAGTATTAATAATATTGTTAGAATGCCTTTTACTCATGAAGATAAGTGTGATATGTTGGAAACTTTTATAATAAATAGAAAAAATACTACCAGAGCATCAAATTGCTATTGCGAAAACTTTCCTAATCAATATTCTCCAGACCGAAGATATTTTCTAATTCTGTACAGAAAATTTAAAGACAATGAAAATTTGTTTTTGAAGAAAAGCACTAGAAAGAGATTTATAATTAGTAAAAACATTGAAACAAATGTATTAACTTAATTTGAAGCATTTCTAAATGATTCTATTAGAGATTTGGTAAAAAATAGTAACTTTTCTTTAACAGTCATTTATAGAATATTAAGAAAACATAAATTTATTCCTTATAAATATCGACAAAAAAATAAGTCGTTGGTTTGTTATTTCGCGTACAGAAAATCCTGGCCTCGTGAAAAATATAATTTAGAGCGACGAATCAAATTTTTCGAATTCTGGAATGTTTAACCGTAAAAACATGCATTACTGGTCACGCGAAAATCCACTGTTAACTTTCCCATCCCATCCACAAACAAAGTTTAGTTTAAACGTATGGTGTGGTTTGATTGGTAGTAAAATAGTGGGCTTTTTGTTTTATTACGGATCGCTTACTGGAGCTAGATATATGAACATTATGGAAGAAGTTTTTGAAGAGTACCTGGATGATATTAATCTAGAAGATTGCCAAACCATTTACTTCCAGCAAGATGGAGCTCCAGCACATAATTTTCGCGCAATGATGCAAAGACGTTTTGAAGACCGGTGGATGGGAACAAATGGTCCTATAAAGTGGCCACCTCGTTCACCAGACTTGTCGCCTTTAAATTTTTCTTTTAGGACAACGTAAAAATAACGTTTACGAAAGAAGATATACCAATGTAGCAGAATTAGAAAACAGTATTCGATTAAGTATTAATTCAATTGACGGTAGGAGTATTGCAAATGCTACAGGGGATGTTATTAGGCAAACTTTAATGTGCATTCAAGAAAATGGAGGATTTTTGAACATTTTATGTAATTTTAGTGTGTTAAATAAATAGTTTATTTAAAAGTCAAGACTATCTTAATTAAATTACAAACTTGTTAATATTTACTTTATCTTAAGGATTTTGATATAAGAGTGTATAAGACTTTTTGTTAAGAATTTATTTCTCTTTCATTTAAATTAAAAATATACAGGATGTTCCATTTAAAAAGTAAGTGTTTTGATCAATATCTCGAAACAGCGATGTTCAATTATTTTTTGCGCTGTCCACGGTAATCAGCTGTAAAACTAAGCTTCTTTGCTCATTTAACCAACCTCGTAGCTCAATAATAACAAAGTTAGCAACGGTGCCGAGTTAATTTGAAACAGGCTGTATATATATATATATATATATATATATATATATATATATATATATATATATATAGAATAGGGATGTTAATATTTTTGGGATTATTTCGCTCACAATAAAAAACCATACAACGTTAAATCATTTGTAATATTTCGTACGTTTCGGTGAATGATTCTCACCTTAATCATCGAACTACAAGAAAAAATTATTAACGGTCAGCAATAACATATAACAGGCAAATACTTACAATTACTAGACAAAAGTTATAATAAGGTTTTTAACATAAGGTGTAGTATAAAAATATAATTAGCTAAATAATATTTAAAATTAAAACTAAAAAAATGGCTGGATTACATACTTCAAGTAATGTCACATTTCAATTGATTGACAGATGGAACAAAATAATGGAGCGAGTGTATACAAAAATGCGAGACAATCAATGTTTTTATGGTATAAACCTTGTTCTTAAGGAAAGTAATTCAAATATATAAAAATTTTCTACTACAATTGAGATGGTCTAAGACAGAAAAATTAAATAACAGGTAGTGATAATGGGGAAAGTAATAACCAAAAAGTAAATCGTCTAATTACTAAAGTAGTGATAGCTAAATATTGAGCATTGATTGTAATGGTGGAATGTAGCAAATGTTTAAGAAGCTGAAGTTGAGGAAAAGTGTTTTTGCATTCTAACTTTAAAAAAAAACAGATCGCTATTTAGTATAATCAAAGCAAGTAAAAGACACTCTCAATGTAAGAACCAGTATGACAGTATAAAGTATAGATTTAAAGACAATAAAAATTTAAATTGTTAATCGTGAATAGAATTTGGATTTTAAGAAAATGTAGAACAATTATTTGGCTTTGTAGTTGGAAGTATACAAATATGAATAAACAGCATACAAATTATTGATGTTCTCTTTCTGATTTATTGGTTTATTCTGTTGATTAATGTGAAATGATTCCAAAAACAGTCTTTTTTTGTAGTTGCTTTCAGTGTCTATAATCTCTACATCATCATAGTTGATTTTATGACGTGTGTTATAAATGTGTAAAGAGAGAGCACAAGATGCCTTCCCTAATTTTGCATCGCTCTTATGTTGTGTAAGACGACTGCGAAGCCATTGTTTTGTTTGACCTACATACGAGGCTTTACAGCTACAATTAACTTTATATATTAAGTTGCTACGTAGAGCTTTGTTAGTTTTTTCTTTTAGTTGGGTAAACAAGTTTCCAACGGACTTTCCTTTAGTATTGATAATAACAATCTGAGGATGTTTTAAAGTTTTTATTAATAATGGTGAAAGGTTTGTTATATACTGTAGTTTTTTATAGATAAAATTTGTTGGTCTATTATGTATGGGTGGTATGAGTATATTGGAATATAACAATTTGGATATAAGTGGTCTTGGATAAGCATTGTTAATTAAAATATTAACATCCCTATTCTAAATAACTTACGCTCAATATTTTAAAAAGATTTCTTATATATATATATATATATATATTTATATATATATATATATATATATATATTCAACCTATAAATCAGTTGACTATTTCCATTTCACACCTAGCAGTTCCGTTACAACAAAATTTAACAAAGTTAGTGTGTAAAAATAGAAATTTCAACTCGTGATTTTGGAATAATGATTTTTTTATGATTTTCGATACGGTTTAAAACCACAGCAATGTGTTAAAAAACTTTGTTCGTTATTTAGGTATGAAGCACCACCGAAAACAACTATGGTTTACAAATAGTTCGCAGAATTCAAGCGTAAAAGACCAACGTTTGATGATGATGTTCGGAAAGATCGTCTATGTTCTTCTGTCGTCGCGTAGAATATCGGTGCAACGCGTGATTGATTTTAGCAAATCAGCATATAACATATGGGAAGGTTAGAGGCATATTTAGGCATTGCGACGAAACAAATACATACGATTTTGCACGATCAGTTATATGTTAGGACTATGCGATTGATGGATCTCCACAATTTGAAATGTCATGCAAAAGCAGGCACGCACAAGGAAATGATAAACGAATTCAACTACGTCCCTGAGCAGCAATCAACTGTACGGATTTCAAACAAGTGTTTAGAAGAAAATAGCTACTAGTTTTTTTTTTTCGAAAAAAGAGCCTTCTTAAAACTGTTGGTTTAAAAATCAAATGACAGTTATCGCTTTCGAATATTGTAATAGATGTCTTGCTCTTTGGTGCAATACAAGACTGAAATCAAGATTTTTCAAGAACGCTATCAATAATAATTATCGTTTTATAGTTATAGATTGTTTGAGTATTAAAAATCTGCAAAATGTAAGTAGTACACTTTTCTCATGTTTTTGTATTATAATTTATAATTTGTACGCATCTAAATAACTGCCATAAACCACGCTAACAAGATTCTACGGAATAATATTATATAATAAGCAGCACACACACACACACATCTATGTGCAACTCGTATCATTTGTAATATCGCAGTTCTTGGAGCTTTTCACGGAAGTACCGCGAAATGAATAATAGAGCCGGTACGAACACGCAATGCACGTTTCATAAATATTGTGTTGTAATTGTACAGAAACTTATTTTGTCATCTTATTACAGTCAAGGATTTACAGGAAAATCAAGTATTTTTCAGGTAGAAGGTATAGATTGGAAAAAAATTAAACGCTTATGTAGGCTAGTTTAATACACCACATATAAGAGCAGTGGGGCATAATATTTTCTAGAAATGTACAAAATTTTTATTATGACTTTAACACCATATGCATCATTTATACTTTTGGATTTAGGGTACTTAAAATTTGAACCATTCTTAACTAGCAAAAATATTGTAACACTCCAGCGCTCAATGTTGAACCATATATAATGCATTGGTTCTTCCATACTATGACTTGTGCTTAATATGCATAATGTTATCTCAAATGTACGTATGATCTATTTGTAACCAAAATACACTAATAAAGAGCAAACCACAGTCACAGCGTGAAAAAGGTTATGGTCTTTAGTTTTTACATATGACAAAAATCTAAATACTTATACGGATTGAACCTCAACAAACTAACAATACTTTGCAGAACGATTGATTGATAAATTATATGTACAAAATCGTTCACTAAACTTTTGCAAAATTCTCAACGGTTTTAGAGATACCGGGTGCGAAAGTTCCCAACTCTACACGCCGAACTTACTATTTGATAGTAAAAGTGATATAAAATTGACACCTAACCTAATTCGTTTATTAACCACCAAAACAAGCATATTATGAAAGTTTGAAGAGAATTTTACAACAATCAAGTACGATTGTAATACTAGCTGTTCTCCTTACCATTATGGTTTTTAATATTATCCCTCACATTTTGAAATGCCCTAGATTCCTATATCCAACTATTCTAAAACATGTTATTCATGAGTTTTTGACTTTATTAGTGGATTTTGCTCTGGATTTGTAATTATTTTAGAATATTCTCATAATTTGATGAAAGCATAAAAATTGGCATATTACGATTTTCGTAAATTTCACAAAGAGCGTCTTTCTACTTCGTGTTGTGTCTTTTATTTTGCAATGATGGTGCCAATCTAGTAATCAAATGACGAATATTTATATATGTATATGAGTTACACAATGGAAACTAACATATCCACAACAGAAGATAAATGAAGATTTTCACATCGGTGTTCTCCAAATTGTCACATAATATGAAACGCGTTTCGGTTGTCGAGAGAAACCGAAACCTTTCTAAAAGCAAGCATGCAACGAACAGTTCCATGCAAAGATCGGATCAACACTGACTTAGAGTAGGCGAATCAAGACAATCGCATAAATACCAGTTCAAACCAGAACTGTCTTTCCAGAATTCTACACCAAAATGGTTACCACCCTTATCACATTCAAAAAAAGTTTAAGATCTGTTGAGCGGATCAAGACAATCGCATAAATACCACTTCAAACCGGAACTGTATTTCCAGAACACTACACAAAAATGGTTACCACCCTTATCACATTAAAACAAAATTTAAGATCTGTTGGAAGCGATCTGCAAGCTCAACTTGTAGTTAGTGAATGGTTAACCAAAAACGCAAATGTAAATTCGCGACGTTCTCTTTTTTTGTGACGAAGCAGCATTTATGAGACGGAGTAGCCAATTAACAAAATGAACGTGTTTTAGAAATTCATGAGTCCCGTACGTGACTGCGATCTACTTATAGAACAAATTTACTGACGCAATTGGGTCATTCATTATAGAGGAAACCTAAGAGAAAAAAGACTAAAGAAATTATCTAGATAACAGTTTATCAGAATTGTTAGAATAAGTGTCCTTAAACATAGAACGACACGTGTGGTTTTTTTAGAAGGTACGAGCTCATCTCACGACGGCTTGGTTTGGTTGTAACTCAATACTTGAATAGACCATTTTCAAACCGGTGGACTGGAGTATACGGACCAGTGCGTTGGTCCCTTGACTTGATCACATTAGACTACTTCCTTTGAGAACCAATAAACCAAGTACCAGGGAAAAATTAATTCACCGTAATTCGAGCATTTTATAATATGAAGAGCAATATGCAAAGCCATAATTCACAGGGAAAATGGCTACGAAAAGCTGAATTATGCGCAACAGAACGTAGTCGTTATTTGAAGAAATTTTATTGTGGTGTTACGTATTAACAGGTACAGCTGTACTTATTTACAGCTTTCATAAGATCTTTGCTTTTGTGGTTAATAAACGAATTAGATGTCAACTTAGTTAAACTTAAAGATAAATTTACCTTGGGTTACTTTTACTATATCATGTACTGGTAAGTTCAAATCAACAGGTTAGTAATCTTCTTTTACACCCTAGACTGAGGTTTAATGACAATATGAAAACAGTTGTGACCGATCTACTTAATGATATGCCTGCGTAGCACAACTGTCATCTTTATCTGTTCTGCAAAAAAAAGTTTCACTATTTGCCATATAAGAGCTTGCGAAAACATGATTGACAAATCTTAATTTTTATTCAAATAAAATATTTACAGCTACATAACCGAACAATCTTATCCTACAAAAAATAGTGTTTTACAACCAACAGATGTATTTGTAGTTGATTAAAACAATTGAACAGAAGCGAAACATTCTAAATTCCAAACCGAAGCGCTGAATTTTGTCGACCCTTAGTGGGTCATTTTATAGCAATCTCTGCTGTATTTTTTTGTCCGCAATACCCGCTCCTTTTTCTTTGGGAATTTGTGAATGTTAATTGACTTTCTTGTGAACTTGTAAATTTGTCTTAAAATTACATCTACCTTAAGCTAACAAATAAGATCATTATAATTTCCGCTCTGGATTTTATTATTTGTGTTCGTTTTATCTGATATTTAATAACCGATTTGTTCTAGCGTCCTACGTGGTTTTCTTATGGCAAATGTTTGTTAATTTTTTAAATATATGTAATAATGATCTGCAACACCAGTCAGTAATCCTTAATTTAAACGATATTTCAATATATTTAATACCGCATTTGTAAAGATAAACGCATTTCATTCTTCTACCTCTTTTCCAGCATAAATTTCTGCATTCATGTGGCATCCGTTGTCAATTTGAATAATTCACATTATATGTAAGTTTTTACGAAACATTATTTCACATACGACTTCATAGGTATGCTATAATTTCCAGAAATTTTAGTAATTTATTTTTACTGATAGATTGCCTCCTATTAAGTCTGGATTTAGGAGCTGCATTTCGTGATCCAAAAAAACCTTACCTAAGTTATATACTATAATTTCGAAGACCACTTCTAATATTCTGTTATCAATATATAGACGAAGAGAGTATACGGAATTAGACTTAGCCAATCCGCTTCTTCTTTATAATCAAACAACAATTCTATTCCTATTAATTCATTCTGCAATTCATGCATTTAATACGCTTAGTTAAGTTAGCAATAACCTTCTAACAATGCCATGGACTAAAACATTGAGCATTTTGGAGATAAATTTACGGTTACCTAGTTCTTTGAGTGTGACATGAAATAAATATACGCGCACGGGTCCAATTCATGGGTTGCGGGCATAACTTACACGCACGAAAAGTCAGCTTTAAGTTTCTGGCCATACAAGATACCCACTATACAATTATATTACAGAGGTTTGTGCCATCATGAAACTTGCAATATCGGTTGCGGAAATCATAATCTACACACGCAAAAGTTATATATGTTATTCCGAACGTACAACGATACACGACACAACTAAAGAACAGAGTCTCGTGCCATCATGAAACTTGCGACGTCGGTTGCCGGAGTCATAACCTACATGCACGAAAAGTCAAATTTGTTTTCTCGGCTGTACAAGGCAAAAGCGACATATCTATACAACACAGGCTTATTTATGCCATCACGAAACTCGCAATACCGATTGCAAGGGTCATAACCTACACGTGCAAAGGGTCATAATTGTTTTACCAGATGTACAAGACACAAATGACACATCTACAGAACAGAGGCTTGTGCCATCACGAAATTTGCAACATCGGTTGCAGAGGTCATAACCTACAGGCGCAAAAAGTCATAATTGTTTTTCCAGTCCCTACAAGCGTTGTTGCAAGTTTTGTGACGGCACAAGTCTCTGTGCTGTGGTTGTGTTGTGTGCGCCTGGTACGGTGGGAAAAACAAAGCTGACTTTTCGCGCGTGTAGGTTTTCGCCCCTGAAACCAACATTTTTTAATTCCTTGATTTAGGTACTCAATACTATTGTAGCGACTTCCAGTTTAGCGTAATTACATTAGAACGCAGACAAAGAATCGAATACACAGAGGACGACTGACGGCTCCCCACTGTGTTACACCTTTTGGGATCTGTTGATTGACAAGTACAAACCTTTGCATTTAATATTACACTAGGGTATATTCGAGAAGTTATAAGAAATCTCCAGATAGTTATTTACATAATTTCTGGAAAGTTCGTGAAATGACTAGTACAATTTGAATAGGTATAAATTAATGTCAAGGGGTTCTGCGAGCGGAGTTCTAATTGAGAATCTTCGATCATAATGTTAGCTTCGATTGTACTGGAGTGCTAATATCAAGCTTTATGATGTACTTTAGAGCTTTAACATATGTAACACCAATGACTCTACTGTTGACATAAATTTGATATAAATTAATCATAGCGATTAGTGCTTCGATATTAAGTTAATTAAGAAGATAGAATCGTAGTGTTAAGAAGATTATACTTGTACAGTTAGTTAAAGCTCTGAAAATAAATACTTGGGCAAGCTTTTAGAAATTTTATATTACTATGAGTTGCTGAAAAGGCTTGTGTAACCAGTTTGAAAATAAAGAACTTATTATTGTAAATAGACTTTTTCTTTGTTACACAATATTTCGTTTGTTGTTGATAATTTTATAGCTAATTTTACGTTGCTGCTCCTTTAATTGGTGATTTTTCATAATCTTTTTTAATTTATATTTACAACTTACAAGTAAAGTAAGATTTGTTATTAACATTTATAAGTATTTCCATGTTGATCGCATTCTTGTAAAAAGCTAATAATATTGTAAATAATAATGATGATAATGATGATTTCAGATTCTATTTATACGTCTTCATGATCATTTGTCCTCATCTTCATTATTCGCTTTTGTATTTGCAACGATGGTAATTCTTAGAACAGCACACAATACTATCGCGTGTTGGATCCTTCTCCTGTACATTCGTGCGTTTTTCTTTTGCTAACATCTACAAAAATTCTGCATCTGAAGACTATTGAAGCAATTCGTTGCTTGATGGTGAGTTATACATGGGACAACATCAAAATCATACGAATTGAAATCCGTTCAACGACGTATAAAAAAGCTATAATATTAAGAATCTTGCCCAATTCCCTTTCCAGATCGAGTATCATTCTGGATGAGCGATAGGCTCATTTTATTTTGACAAAAGCACGAACATGAAATAGAACAAACATCTAATTTACACGGCTCGCGACAGTCAAATATCAAGATGACCGCTCGAGTGACCGTTTAAACACTGGTGACCACGTGACAGGGCACTATCGGATGACAAATATCCAATTTTCAAAAACATTTTCAATAATATTATTGCTCTTCCTCGTAATTTACCGGTGTTTCTTATGACTAAAGTGCAAAACCATAGATGATGATGCCAGAGATATTTTGTTAGTAAGTAGTCAACTTGTTACTAACAATGCATTGTTGGGTCATTTAAAGTTTACATAAACTGTTATATAGTAGAAACTTTCACACACATAACGTTCTAACGCTTCATTATAAAAAAATTGTCCGTATTTTTCCATAATGAGGTCCTTGATTAATTTCTAGTTTAGAAGGGGGCTGAAAGGCTATACTTCATTTGCAAATGCGATATTACAACATTTATTTACTAATAAGATAAACAACGAAAATAGTGTAGAATGAACTTGTGCAAACTTGTTTAAGACCTTTTAAAACTAAAACTTTTGTCAAAGATATGTATGGAATTGCGTGAAAAAACACTACACTGCCATGAAAAGCAACTTCTTTAAAACTGAAACGATCAATGCTATAATATTCTGTTCATCATAATTGTGGAAAGCAGCTTATAATCACATAAATGTTATCCGGTTAGACGAATTTGTATAATTAATACCTCATATACCAAGCATATTTAGTTGTAGATATGAAATGCGAAACATGATGAATATTTGAAATCGGAACGGTAATGGAATTTGAGAGGAATTCAGATCGATGATGTTCACTTCGCTGTACATTAGAACGCAAATAAAGGGTTGTTTTGCATAGAATTGTTTAAATGGAGTGGAATTATTATGGAAACGATTATTAAAACACTTCAAATACCGCATAGCATTGCTCTGTATTAACAACTCGAATGCATAATTCAACGTTTACGGAAGCGAGGGTAGTGAGTTTCTTGATTTCAAATAATGCAGTATAAAAATGAGATTATACTAAAGTGTTATTTCTTTCTGAAACATAATATTATTTTTCGAAAGAACATTCCAACACTGAATGACAACTTGAAAGGCACGATCACCGTTCAACATGAATTTCAGTTTAAATAAGTTAAAAAGATTGATTTTCAAAGTCTAAAACCATAGAATAATCATATTCTCCCTTCGCCCCAGCACACATTAACATAAGTTCGATAAAAAACGTTTCATGCACAAGTCATAAAGAAGCATTGTTTAATGCGTGGGGGTCTTATAATTTTATATATGGACTTACCTCCGCGTTGTTTTATTGTTCTAAGGTGTAGTTCCTACTCTTCAACTAAGTGGACTGTATGCGAATTATAGTACGTGTTACTTTTGCACTTTCACTGTGTTTTTTAGGGGTTTATCGATAAATTCGGCGACACTATTGACTAACTCACTTTACCGAACCGAACCAACAACCGTTTCGCTTCGATGTCGATGAGAGAGTGTTTCTGTCACTATTTTTCAACTTAATTTTCACATGCACAAAGAAGATATTACGGCAGGATATAACGGGACAAGGGATGGCAGCTTTACTATTTGATTTACAACTAAGAATTTAAAATAACTTAAAATTAACCACGCAAAACGTGCGACAAAGAGATCGAACAAGCATGTCGAATTGATTTTTTTTCGAGTTCGGCCGTAAGTAATTAAAAAATTAGCCGGTCTGTGACTACCTTTAAGAAGGAGTTCTCTTCGATTTATTTTTCGATAAATGTTCAGCTGGAGCTTCCTTCGGAGTAGTTTTTAAATGATTTTGATATGTGTGTGATTCATAGCAACTTCACAATAAAATTCAATTGAAATAGTATTGCCGAGTCAATATTTCAGCTTTTAATCTGAATTGAACCGAATATTTCCTTTATAAAACAATTTATAGAACAGTTTTGTGAATTTTCAGTAACTAAAACGGCAAAACTTTTATTTAAAAATTCGCGCTCTTGCCTTAAAATTTATATTTTTTAAATTGGTGTATGTTGATCTTGGGTCTTCGTGAGATCAATAAGTTGATCTATCCTGTTGAAGGCAGTCTGAAGCAGATTCTCTGATGCTCAAGAAACTCGTACTCATCTTCAGATGATCGGAGATAGTGGTGCTGGATTTATAGATATGTTTATCGTGTTGTCAGTGCAGAAACCTAACAAATCACAAGCAAGTCTGATAAAAGTATAGTTCAACTTACTCGAAAATATGGAGATATACAAAAAAAATCTCTTACCAGTATAATGAACGTCCAAGTTAGTAAAGATAGGACTACGTACCAAGGTATATACTGAACGATCTGACAATATAACAGTCACACCAATAAGTAAAATACCATTACACTCACACATCAGTTCATTGCTGACTACTTGAGGTTGAGGATGAGTGCCTGGAAACGTGCCGTGGCAGAATTATATATATATATATATATATATATATATATATATATATATATATATTAATATATATCTGTGTGTGTCGTATTTCTATATTTATTTGATAAATGTATAAAAGTAAATTTTGTTATGAACCAATAAGATGCTCCGGCTTATTGAAACTTATCTCAGGTTTTTAATGAATTTAAATAACTATAAACAAACAGTGTGGGTACAAAACTGTATGCCTATATATTAACCACTGCCAGATACAGCCCCTCTATTTAATTTTAATAAACTTGCTGTAAACTGGGTGTGATCTTTACTACCATTTTCAGAAAATAAACAAAGTTAGAATGCGTAACGTTTGATAAAAATTTTAGATTTCAAGGAATAATACAGCTTTTTAAGTGTTACAAATATAAGAACTAAGTTGTTTTATACCTGTAATTCCATTGAAGTACGTCTGCGTTTACAATAATGGACCTTGAACTGCAAATAGACCACCCAAACTTTGAAGAGCAGGATTACCTGTTGAATTTTAAGTTTTAATATTTTGTATTTAAAATTTCACGCTTTAATTTTAGGCTATAGAACTACTAAAAGGATATTATAATGAAAAATGATACTCAGAATCGGCTATCTAATTTTGGACTCGTTCAAACTATGATTGCGGGAACCCTGCTTCAGAATAATGGAATCTTCTGGACGATTTTTAACTCTCGGTACCTCAATTTAAATCCGCTTGGAAGCCAAACACATTTCATTTGAAGAACACATAATCTTCTGGATTACTAATGGTTGTATAAACCTTTTACATTTATTACACGTTGCACAAAAACCTCTTTTAACTATCTTCAGCTCTTATTACTTAAATAAAAAACACGAGAGCAGGTAAAACACATCTATTCTGTAAATTACAAATTTTATAAGCCCCATTTTATTTATTTCCTATCACCTAGGAGATCTCTTAAAACAATTTTCATTTGCCTACTATATAAAGTTATTACAATTACACACTCCTTGATCAATTATTTACAAAAATCTCTAATCACTCTTTCAAAACCTTTCAGTTGGATCACTTGGTCCTATTTTCCATTTGTTTATAATTATTTTCTAATACTACTAATGAATTGTGTTTCAATTATTATGGTACCTAATTATTTATATTAAACATACATATAGTGAACATACATTAAACAAACCTTAATTTTACATCCTATAACTACTTATTTTTACTAAAACATGCTAAATGACTTATTTTTTTAGATCTTGTGGTGTCTTACTTTTACAAACAGTAGTGTCCATTCAAATAGTGAACATAAACATTCTATACAATCCACAGAAGCTTCCTCAAATGGAATTACGTTTCATTTTTATAAATTAAATTAAATAAACATCTGTTTGAAATCTCAAAAAGCTCTATCACACTGAAATAGCATTCGATATTAGTTCAGTAATTAATTTTGTACGATCTTGTTTATCATTAGTTTTAAATAGGATATTTCATAAATATGAGTAGTAAATAAGTGCGTCTAGCCTTGGATATTATATAGAACATTACATAACATCACAATATATATATATATATATATATATATATATATATATATGTATATATATAGATGAGTCGTCAAAAGGTCATACAGCGTCATTTCATAAACATACGATGCCACAGACTTTGCACTATATTTTTTTGTATAAGTGAGTGATTATTCGGAAGTTATATTTTTTTTAGGTTTAAGATATTTTTTTAAAGCAAAGTCGTGGCAATTTTTGACTCTATTTTTAGATTTAATATTTTTGAGGAAGTGTTTTTCCTAGAGGTTTGTAGGATTTGTTTGTTAGAGAAAAGCTGTTGTGGATGTAGTAATTATTATTTGAAAGATTGTTTGTTAAAGAAAATTTCGAATCATTATACATTCTAATGATTTTATTTAAATTGAGCTAGCAAAAATAATTAGGGCAACTCTTTTATTAATCAGTTCAGACCACAGCATCTTTATTGGCTTCCAAAGTCGGATATCTTCAGTCCACGGCACTTTTATTGGCGCTCAACGTGTTCTCAATTAAACCGCTAGAAAATTAGAGTTTTGTGTAGTTGGATTTATAGGAATCTTTGTGAAATGTATTTGATTGATTTTCAGAATAACTGATAGTATGAAAGAAATTCGTGAAAGGTTTAGAGCTGAAGATGTGGAGATAAGTTCTCAAGAGAGTGCTTGTTTGAAAGATTCGAAAAGGGAAGAATCTGAGAAAAAGACAGCAGAGTGAAGGTGGAAAAGTAGGATATATATAGGAATCTAAAATAATGGCTCTTTTATTGAATTCAAATAAAACATGCAGGAAATTAGTGGAAAAAATGAAAGAAGTTTCAAAGAGAAATCTTATCAAGAAGCGTGTAAACAATTGAATGAAAAATTAAGAACTTAAATCAAAAAGTAAATGAAATTGAAGAAAGTTGTCAAGCAGGGGTTAAAAATGACTTGGGAAATTTTAAAACAGATTTCGGAACCAAGGTAGAAAATTTAGAATAGAAAAATATAAATTTTGGTGAACCCATGAAATGGAGCCAAAGCGGTGTACCGTTAGAATAATATTCCAAATTATATGGGGATAATAGATTAAATCCCAAGATATTGTTAAATAATGTCAGTACAGGGGAGTTTAGATGAACCAAGCAAATTCAATATGGTCAAATCGAAGTTGCAAGGAAGTGCCGAGATTTGGTTTGAATTAATAGAAAGTGAATTTAGAACATTTAAGGATTTTGAAGTTAAATTTTTGAAGCATTTCTGAAGGGATAATCAACAATTTCGAATGATGGATGATCTAATTACGGGAAAATATAATATCGACCTAGGCAAGGGAATTCAACGTCATCCCTATCAATGTCTGATTCCTGGTCTAGTGCTTCTAGTCCGCTCCTGTATATAAATTGCCTACATATTCTTGCCATTCATCCACTTTCTCTACATTTTCTATGTCTCCACCAGTGCCCCTTATTTTTTGCTATACGGTTTTATATCTCTAAAATTCATTCTAATTAGTTTGAGTGCTTCGGCTGTGTTTCCTATTTACATCTTGATTTGTACCTCTTTACACTTTTTTCATCAAACTTTTAGTTTCTCAAAGTCCAAGTTTTTTGTTCCTTAAAGGAGTTTGTAAACAATAAATTACAAGAAACATTTGTATTACCAGATTCTGAGGGCCAGTCACATGGAGTAGATGGCGAAGTATACTAGCGACGTCTTCAGTAGCGAATCAACTTCTTGGTTTAACAGAGACAAACGCTAAGCTCTATTATTTAAGGCAAAATCTATGGAATAAAGATCGATTGACGACAAAAGCTATGCTGTATGGTACCAACAACGAACGCAATGCCAGAGAAGAATATAAAATGTATTCGAATACTAGCTGTACACAAACGCGTGTCGTTACCACAAGTATATGGTTGTGCAAAAAATATTCAAACTTTGGATATACTTCAGATGGACTTATTTTTGATATGTCACAAGAGGAATTCTCGAAATCAAATGTCCCATTGTACTAGATCATGATCCTACGAATTTTAATTATGCATTATCTTCTTCACAAAAAATTACTTTTGTTTAAAAGTTAAGGATGGATATATACAACTTAAAAAATTTCATAGGTATTATATGCAAATTCAATTAACAATGACTATTACAGATACATCGATTTTTGCGGATGGTCACCAAAAGGTGTATTGATTCTAGAAATTGGATTCAATAAGGACCTTGTTCAATCTGTTAGATCTCATTTTGCTGAAATTCATCGGTATCTTATTGTAAACGAGTATTTCTTGATGACGACAGTACGGAATTTACAACCTCTGCATTTAAATTAATGTTATTCCATTCTGTTTCTAATTCCTTAGTGTTTGGTCTCTTTGTCGCACGTTTTCGGGTTAATTTTAAGTTTTTGTAAATTCGTAGTTGTAAATCAAATAGTAAAGCTGTCATCCCTTGTCCCGTTATATCCTGTCATAAAACCTCCTTTGTGCCTGTGAAATTAAGTTGGACATCGAAGCGAAACGATTATTCGTTTGGTAAAGTGAGATAGTCATTAGTGTCGTCGAATGTGATTTTGTTATTACCCCTAAAAAACACAGTGAAAGTACAAACGTAACACGTCCAATAAATCGCCTTACAGTCCACTTCGTTGAAGAGTAGGAACGACACATTGACACAATATAATAACGCGGAGGTAAGTCCATATATAAATTATAAGACGCCCCGCGCATAAACATGGCCTTCGTACGCCGGATTATTTGATTAATTAATTAGTTCCTATTCCTGTCGTTCCTTATTTATACTTTAATTTAATAATTGTCGTAGTTTTTTGATATTTTGAGCGTGTTATAAAGAGGCTAACATCTTGTTCGCACATTTAATAGTATAGAAACATTTGGGCATAACGGTAGATGTACAATACATCCCTTGTCCTTTGTCGCAAAGATTAGTGTCGGTCGGTTTACTTTATGTAAACTATATTTATGAGGGGTTGTATTTTAATTTCTTACCTTATTTTTCGTCGTCAAGTTTGATGCACCATTCGGGTTCATCCAACTTAGTCAAAGGGGTCATTGGTATTTATTTTGAAACAGTAAAAGTTTTGTCGGGCGAACATTGTAATTAGTTGCATTTGTCGATTAATAATTTAATTTCGTAGATTAATTAGTGGTCGTAGCGTATTAAGGTACACATTGTTTTTACGTTAATTTATTGTCGTTTATTAATCAAATATGGTTATATCAATTGATAAAGCTATTGTTGAAGCTAATTTTGTAGTAAAACGGTTGGATAATATATACAGTAAGATTAATAAACCGGAAAATGTATCGATTGCTATAATTAGAGCATCGATTAAAAGTGTCGAGCAAATTGAAGATCATTTCAAGGTTTTTAGCAAGGATATTTTCTTTGATGAAGAAAGTGAGCAATTGGAAGAATTCTCGGCTCTTAGGGAGAAAATCGATGATTATCTATTACATATTAGTATTATCGCTGAACAATGCGAATTAGATCTCGTAGAAAATAAGCCACAGGTGGAAAATAGGAATAACCCTTGTCGATAAATAGTGATTGTAAATGTCAAGTTTGATTGGTCGCTTTGAATCTTACGCTTGCGGCAAACAACGACTGGAATAACTGCGATTTATAGAGACAGGCAAACTCAAAGTTTTCTCTCTTACAGTTTATTCAAATCCTTAAATAAATAATTAATACTAAATCGTTATATAAAGAAAACTTACAATTTGTATACCATTTTGGCGTAATTTAAAACGAAACAACCTTTACATCAATAAATTTCATTGACACTAAATTATGGCTGCAGATCATATGATCTATTATTTTTATATTAAATTTTTCCCGCCAACTAAACTACTCTACACGCCACTTGACAAACGGCGAACTTTAAGATTTAACAGTGATATTCGATTGAAAACCTATCAGTCCCGCGGTTCTCAGGACGTATTTTGAACTTTAAGAACGATCATGCAATTTATAAGCGATTGATTCATGATAATGTCGGTTTGTCCCCGGTCGTAGATACACTAGATGAGTCGTCGCGTGCGTCAATAAAACATTTGCCATTAAACGATTGTACATACGATGAAGCCTATAAAATCATTACTAATCGTTTTCAGTCCAAGAGGTTATTACTTTCGGCATAATTCCAACCTGTTCGTGCAATGTTAGATAACGGATCACGGAAAGTTTTATGACTAAACGGTGCCGTCAGAAATTAGGTTTAAAGAAACGAAGAGCCAATGCCACTGTTCAAGGACTAGGCTTGCATTCGTCGTTGGTGTCTGGTACACTATCGGGTGTAGTTAGCCCCTCAGGAGCAAGGTCTCCAGCATATGAAATTGATTGTTATATTTTACCTAACATTTGTAATCAATTACGTTCGTCGTTTGTAGGGATCAAGGAACGGTCCCATACTTAAGGTTTGGCCTTAGCTGATCCTAATTTTAATATTCCTGGTAAGATTGACATGCTACTCGGAGCTAAAATCTCATTGGGGTGTCGCTAACCGGCCAGTTGCCATTAAAACAACCTTTGGTTAGGTTTTAACAGGAAAGGTCGTTTCCCCGAATAATTCTATTACGTCGTTGTGTGTTTTCGTTGAGCCCTTACACAGCAACATTTGTCGATTTTGGGAATTAGAAATATTCCCTTCAAGAAACACATTTCTCCTGAAGAAGAAAAGTGTGAAAAGGAATTTGTGGAAAATTATAGACGTAACAAGGACGGTCGTTTTGTAGCGCCCTTGCCCTTTACAATTTCTGAACCCTCATTCGCGGCTACGATATTAATTTCTATTAAAAGATTTTTGTCATTAGAACGTCGTTTTCTAAAAAATCCTGAATTATATTCGAATTATAAAATTTTTATGAAGGATTATTTGAAAAGCAGTCACATGGCTCAAATGGAATCGCCTGATAAATTCGTCGGTTCATGAGAGGATGTATTACATTCTCCATCATGCTGTACATAAGCGTGATAGCACTACCACCAAATTGCGTGTGGTTTTCGATGCTACGTGTCAGGATCAATCTGGAAATTCGTTAAATGATAGTTTAGCTATTGACCCTGCTCTGCAAAAACACATTGCAGTTTTGTTATTGCATTTCGTGTACATCCTATAGTAATTACAGCTGATATTTACCAAATGTATCGGCAGATTTTGGTTAAAAATACTCATCGTGATTATCGACGTATTGTCTGGATATTTTCTCGGTCGGATCCTATTATGAACTTTAAATTAAATACTGTGACTTAATGGAGTTTCGTCGTCGCCCTTTTTGGCCTTGCATACTGTTCGAGAATTGGCAAGGTTAGAGTCGATTAATTTTCCTTTCGCGTCATCCTATGTTGATGATTTAGTCACTGGATGCAATTCGATTGAAGCTGCTAATCAATTAATTGATGAGGTGACTAGTATTTGCGCTAGTGGTGGTTTTCAATTAAGAAAATGGAATAGTAATTGCCCGGAAGTGATGTCCAACTTAAAGGTGTCCCTGTCCAGTTCGGAAGCAATTACATTTCAAGTTAAAGATAGTAGTTCAATAAAAATTTTGGGCTTTTCGTGGCGCGCTTTTACAGATGTATTTGTATACAGCTTAAACGCTGAAGAGCGTACATGAACTAAGCGTAATATTTTGTCAGCTATGGCAAACATTTTTGATTCTCTGGGTTTGATACCGCCTTTAGTACTTTTCGCCAAATGTTTAGTTCAAGATCTTTGGCTTTTAAGCCTCGGTTGGGATTAAGAGCCGCCATTGGAAGTCGTAGAAAAATGGAAACTTTTTTTGGGTGAATTGCCAGCGGTTTCGAATATTGAGATTTCATGTCGCATCGTATGTAATAATTTTAAAAAGGTGGAGTTGCATGGGTTCTGTGATGCTTCTGAAGCCGAGTGTGTAGCTGTCGTTTATTTTCATTTGTTCGATTTAGAAGGTAATATAGCCATGTCATTAGTATGCGCAAAATCGAAGGTTGCTTCTACTAATCGCGTTTCATTGCCCTGTCTCGAATTGTGTGCTGCCGTACTCTTGTCAGATTTAGTAGATTTCGTCAAAATAATTATACAGATAGTTTATCATTTAGTAGTATTTTCGCGTGGTCAGATTCCACTGTTGTTTTATCTTGGATTCGCTCTTCCTCGCATTAGTGGAAGTCATTTGTTAGCAATCGCATTTCCCATATTCAAGAACGTATTCCTCCATCTTCGTGGTTTCATGTTAAGGTCCAGGACAACCATGCGGATTGTGCCTCACGTAAACTTTTAACTTCAGAGTTGGTTCATCATCCATTATGGTGGACAGGGCCTTCTTGGCTAGTGCGTCTTTAACAGTCGTTATACCTGAGAAAGTCTTAGATTTGTTATTGGATAAATTTTCAAATCTACTGAAAATTTGTAAGATTATTACATGTATTCGTCATTTCATTCGTAATGTTGAATGTCCAGCGGATTTGCGTTCAAAATATTCTCATGGTTTGCCCTAGCTCAGCAGCAAGAGGATATACATTTATTGATTAAAAGAGTTCATACAAATGTTTTTGCCCAAGACATTGCAAACATTAAAACTGAAAACTTGTTGGTAAAAACTAAGTTGCCTTAGTCCGTTTCTAGATAGTCGAGATTTGTTGAGGGTGGGCGGTCGCCTGCGCAATTCAGAGTTATTGCATGATGCAAAATTTCTAATTTTGCTTCCACGATCGCATTGGTTGACTGAAATTATTATATTAGATTGTCAAGAAAGAGTTACTTCCTGGAAATCGAACAACTCAATTTTCATTAACTCAAAATTATTGGATCTTGTCCGCAAAGAGGGCTATTCAGCAATGTTTGAAATCCTGTATTCGTTGTTTTCATGTAAACCCTGTGACTTTATGCCCCCCTATGCTTCTAGGTTAACTCCAAGGCGTTTTTACATACGGGAGTCGACTTTGGTGGACCTTTCTCTGTCACGATGAATCGGTGTCGTGACGTAAAATCATTAAAAGCGTAGATTTGCTTATTATTTGTTTCAGCACTAAAGCTATCCATTTGGAATTAGTGCCCATCTTGTCGAGAGCCGCTTTTTTGGGTGCTTTACGTCGATTTATTGCTCAACGATGCAAATGTATTCAAATCAATTGTGATAATGGTCCCAATTTCGTTGAGGCCTCTCGTGAAAACTCTTAATTGATGCACCATTCGGCAGGCGTGGAGGGAATCGAATTTGCGTTTAACCCTCCTGCTGCTCCTCATTTTGGTGGATTGTGGGAGGCCGGGATTAAATCGGTAAAATCCCATTTGAAAAGAATTATCGGTGAACAAATTTTGTCGTTTGAAGAATGCTCGTCGAAGCGATTTTCAACTTGCGTCCACTATGCGCACTGAGTTGCGAACCACATGATTTTTCGTATTTGACCGCGGGTCATTTTCTTAATATTGAACCAGTCTCGGTGTTACCAGATCCGGATTTGTTGTCCATAAACCCCTCTCGTTTAAATCGCTGGCAACTGTTGCAGCAAATGCAACAAGGGTTTTGGAAAAAATGGAGTGCTGAAAACATGCACACGCTGCATCATAAAGGTAAGTGATTAAGGAATTCCGCTACCCTGCCTATTGATTCACTTGCCCTCTTAAAGGAAGAAAATAGCCCCCTTCTACATTGGTGTTTAGGAAGAGTAGTGGATGTTCATCCTGGTAGGGAGAGTATCGTTCGTGTAGCTACAGTCAAGACAGCCCAAGGGTTAGTTAAACGTCCTCTAGTGAAACTATGCTTACTGCCAGTTAATTAATATTTAATGATATATATATATATATATATATATATAAAAGGTTCTTGATAATTCTTGAGCGTAGTTAAATTAGAAAAGATTTTGTTTTTTGGTTCTTGGGATAAAGTCGCTCATAAATTAAACACAAAACATTAAATGTGTATCATTTGTATTAAATCGTACGTTTCGGTGATAATTTACACCTTAATCATCGATCTACATGAAAAAGTATATAAATAGGTAATTCATATAACAGGTAATATATGTTTAACTTACTTATTACTTGATAAAATTATTTTATGTATTCACCCATAATAAAAGTAACAGAAGGAAGCTTGTCATATTACTGATTAAGAATTAAAATTAATTTTGAATGAAATGTCAGTTCACTTATTTGACAAAAATGTAGGATCAAGGATGACATCAAACAACAAATTATGACACTATTTGATTATATTTTTTATTTAAATAGTAGTATGTGGTTTATTTGAAACAGTAAAAGTTTTGTCGGGCGAACATTGTAATTAGTTGCATTTGTCGATTAATAATTTAATTTCGTAGATTAATTAGTGGTCGTAGCGTATTAAGGTACACATTGTTTTTACGTTAATTTATTGTCGTTTATTAATCAAATATGGTTATATCAATTGATAAAGCTATTGTTGAAGCTAATTTTGTAGTAAAACGGTTGGATAATATATACAGTAAGATTAATAAACCGGAAAATGTATCGATTGCTATAATTAGAGCATCGATTAAAAGTGTCGAGCAAATTGAAGATCATTTCAAGGTTTTTAGCAAGGATATTTTCTTTGATGAAGAAAGTGAGCAATTGGAAGAATTCTCGGCTCTTAGGGAGAAAATCGATGATTATCTATTACATATTAGTATTATCGCTGAACAATGCGAATTAGATCTCGTAGAAAATAAGCCACAGGTGGAAAATAGGAATAACCCTTGTCGATAAATAGTGATTGTAAATGTCAAGTTTGATTGGTCGCTTTGAATCTTACGCTTGCGGCAAACAACGACTGGAATAACTGCGATTTATAGAGACAGGCAAACTCAAAGTTTTCTCTCTTACAGTTTATTCAAATCCTTAAATAAATAATTAATACTAAATCGTTATATAAAGAAAACTTACAATTTGTATACCATTTTGGCGTAATTTAAAACGAAACAACCTTTTACATCAATAAATTTCATTGACACTAAATTATGGCTGCAGATCATATGATCTATTATTTTTATATTAAATTTTTCCCGCCAACTAAACTACTCTACACGCCACTTGACAAACGGCGAACTTTAAGATTTAACAGTGATATTCGATTGAAAAACCTATCAGTCCCGCGGTTCTCAGGACGTATTTTGAACTTTAAGAACGATCATGCAATTTATAAGCGATTGATTCATGATAATGTCGGTTTGTCCCCGGTCGTAGATACACTAGATGAGTCGTCGCGTGCGTCAATAAAACATTTGCCATTAAACGATTGTACATACGATGAAGCCTATAAAATCATTACTAATCGTTTTCAGTCCAAGAGGTTATTACTTTCGGCATAATTCCAACCTGTTCGTGCAATGTTAGATAACGGATCACGGAAAGTTTTATGACTAAACGGTGCCGTCAGAAATTAGGTTTAAAGAAACGAAGAGCCAATGCCACTGTTCAAGGACTAGGCTTGCATTCGTCGTTGGTGTCTGGTACACTATCGGGTGTAGTTAGCCCCTCAGGAGCAAGGTCTCCAGCATATGAAATTGATTGTTATATTTTACCTAACATTTGTAATCAATTACGTTCGTCGTTTGTAGGGATCAAGGAACGGTCCCATACTTAAGGTTTGGCCTTAGCTGATCCTAATTTTAATATTCCTGGTAAGATTGACATGCTACTCGGAGCTAAAATCTCATTGGGGTGTCGCTAACCGGCCAGTTGCCATTAAAACAACCTTTGGTTAGGTTTTAACAGGAAAGGTCGTTTCCCCGAATAATTCTATTACGTCGTTGTGTGTTTTCGTTGAGCCCTTACACAGCAACATTTGTCGATTTTGGGAATTAGAAATATTCCCTTCAAGAAACACATTTCTCCTGAAGAAGAAAAGTGTGAAAAGGAATTTGTGGAAAATTATAGACGTAACAAGGACGGTCGTTTTGTAGCGCCCTTGCCCTTTACAATTTCTGAACCCTCATTCGCGGCTACGATATTAATTTCTATTAAAAGATTTTTGTCATTAGAACGTCGTTTTCTAAAAAATCCTGAATTATATTCGAATTATAAAATTTTTATGAAGGATTATTTGAAAAGCAGTCACATGGCTCAAATGGAATCGCCTGATAAATTCGTCGGTTCATGAGAGGATGTATTACATTCTCCATCATGCTGTACATAAGCGTGATAGCACTACCACCAAATTGCGTGTGGTTTTCGATGCTACGTGTCAGGATCAATCTGGAAATTCGTTAAATGATAGTTTAGCTATTGACCCTGCTCTGCAAAACACATTGCAGTTTTGTTATTGCATTTCGTGTACATCCTATAGTAATTACAGCTGATATTTACCAAATGTATCGGCAGATTTTGGTTAAAAATACTCATCGTGATTATCGACGTATTGTCTGGATATTTTCTCGGTCGGATCCTATTATGAACTTTAAATTAAATACTGTGACTTAATGGAGTTTCGTCGTCGCCCTTTTTGGCCTTGCATACTGTTCGAGAATTGGCAAGGTTAGAGTCGATTAATTTTCCTTTCGCGTCATCCTATGTTGATGATTTAGTCACTGGATGCAATTCGATTGAAGCTGCTAATCAATTAATTGATGAGGTGACTAGTATTTGCGCTAGTGGTGGTTTTCAATTAAGAAAATGGAATAGTAATTGCCCGGAAGTGATGTCCAACTTAAAGGTGTCCCTGTCCAGTTCGGAAGCAATTACATTTCAAGTTAAAGATAGTAGTTCAATAAAAATTTTGGGCTTTTCGTGGCGCGCTTTTACAGATGTATTTGTATACAGCTTAAACGCTGAAGAGCGTACATGAACTAAGCGTAATATTTTGTCAGCTATGGCAAACATTTTTGATTCTCTGGGTTTGATACCGCCTTTAGTACTTTTCGCCAAATGTTTAGTTCAAGATCTTTGGCTTTTAAGCCTCGGTTGGGATTAAGAGCCGCCATTGGAAGTCGTAGAAAAATGGAAACTTTTTTTGGGTGAATTGCCAGCGGTTTCGAATATTGAGATTTCATGTCGCATCGTATGTAATAATTTTAAAAAAGGTGGAGTTGCATGGGTTCTGTGATGCTTCTGAAGCCGAGTGTGTAGCTGTCGTTTATTTTCATTTGTTCGATTTAGAAGGTAATATAGCCATGTCATTAGTATGCGCAAAATCGAAGGTTGCTTCTACTAATCGCGTTTCATTGCCCTGTCTCGAATTGTGTGCTGCCGTACTCTTGTCAGATTTAGTAGATTTCGTCAAAAATAATTATACAGATAGTTTATCATTTAGTAGTATTTTCGCGTGGTCAGATTCCACTGTTGTTTTATCTTGGATTCGCTCTTCCTCGCATTAGTGGAAGTCATTTGTTAGCAATCGCATTTCCCATATTCAAGAACGTATTCCTCCATCTTCGTGGTTTCATGTTAAGGTCCAGGACAACCATGCGGATTGTGCCTCACGTAAACTTTTAACTTCAGAGTTGGTTCATCATCCATTATGGTGGACAGGGCCTTCTTGGCTAGTGCGTCTTTAACAGTCGTTATACCTGAGAAAGTCTTAGATTTGTTATTGGATAAATTTTCAAATCTACTGAAAATTTGTAAGATTATTACATGTATTCGTCATTTCATTCGTAATGTTGAATGTCCAGCGGATTTGCGTTCAAAATATTCTCATGGTTTGCCCCTAGCTCAGCAGCAAGAGGATATACATTTATTGATTAAAAGAGTTCATACAAATGTTTTTGCCCAAGACATTGCAAACATTAAAACTGAAAAACTTGTTGGTAAAAACTAAGTTGCCTTAGTCCGTTTCTAGATAGTCGAGATTTGTTGAGGGTGGGCGGTCGCCTGCGCAATTCAGAGTTATTGCATGATGCAAAATTTCTAATTTTGCTTCCACGATCGCATTGGTTGACTGAAATTATTATATTAGATTGTCAAGAAAGAGTTACTTCCTGGAAATCGAACAACTCAATTTTCATTAACTCAAAATTATTGGATCTTGTCCGCAAAGAGGGCTATTCAGCAATGTTTGAAATCCTGTATTCGTTGTTTTCATGTAAACCCTGTGACTTTATGCCCCCCTATGCTTCTAGGTTAACTCCAAGGCGTTTTACATACGGAGTCGACTTTGGTGGACCTTTCTCTGTCACGATGAATCGGTGTCGTGACGTAAAATCATTAAAAGCGTAGATTTGCTTATTATTTGTTTCAGCACTAAAGCTATCCATTTGGAATTAGTGCCCATCTTGTCGAGAGCCGCTTTTTGGGTGCTTTACGTCGATTTATTGCTCAACGATGCAAATGTATTCAAATCAATTGTGATAATGGTCCCAATTTCGTTGAGGCCTCTCGTGAAAACTCTTAATTGATGCACCATTCGGCAGGCGTGGAGGAATCAATTTGCGTTTAACCCTCCTGCTGCTCCTCATTTTGGTGGATTGTGGGAGGCCGGGATTAAATCGGTAAAATCCCATTTGAAAAGAATTATCGGTGAACAAATTTTGTCGTTTGAAGAATGCTCGTCGAAGCGATTTTCAACTTGCGTCCACTATGCGCACTGAGTTGCGAACCACATGATTTTCGTATTTGACCGCGGGTCATTTTCTTAATATTGAACCAGTCTCGGTGTTACCAGATCCGGATTTGTTGTCTATAAATCCCTTTTGTTTAAAGCGCTGGCAACTGTTGCAGCTAATGCAACAAGGGTTTTGAAAAAAATGGAGTGCTGAAAACATGCACACGCTGCATCATAAAGGTAAGTGATTAAGGAATTCCGCTACCCTGCCTATTGATTCACTTGCCCTCTTAAAGGAAGAAAATAGCCCCCTTCTACATTGGTGTTTAGGAAGAGTAGTGGATGTTCATCCTGGTAGGGAGAGTATCGTTCGTGTAGCTACAGTCAAGACAGCCCAAGGGTTAGTTAAACGTCCTCTAGTGAAACTATGCTTACTGCCAGTTAATTAATATTTAATGATATATATATATATATATATATATATATATGTATATATATATATATATAAATATTTTAGGTAGTTAATTACACAAGGTAAGTTGATAAATACTATCGTATTATAGTGAATAAGATGAAATAATAACTTAGACTTTTATGCAAAGCCCAAATGATCATTTCAAATCGAGGTAGTAATTGAAAGATGGAAAATATAAGGTCTTGGACAAGACTTGAACCTGTATCCTGGTTTTGCCGGAACCATACGTTTACCAATTACGCCACCGAAACCGATGACGACAATTGGGAAATTTACTAATTTAAATCGTGTACACGACGATACATCAACCTAACTTTCAATTACGTTCGGCATTTTTGTCAATCATATCTGACATTGTCAAATTTTTGACTTATGTCAGTTATAGACAGAAAGCTACGCTCAAAATTATGGCTATAAGCCAAGTATTAAATATATAAATATTTTAGGAGTTAATTACACAAGGTAAGTTGATAAATACTATCGTATTATAGTGAATAAGATGAAATAATAACTTAGACTTTTATGCAAAGCCCAGGATACAGGTTCAAGTCCTGTCCAAGACCTTATATTTTCCATCTTTCAATTACTAGCTCGATTTGAAATGATCATTTGGGCTTTGCATAAAAGTCTAAGTTATTATTTCATCTTATTCACTATAATATGATAGTATTTATCAACTTATCTTGTGTAATTAACTGCCTAAAATATTTATATATTTAATACTTGGCTTATAGCCATAATTTTTAGAGTAGCTTTCTGTCTATAACTGACATAAGTCAAAAATTTGACAATGTCAGATATGATTGACAAAAATGCCGAACGTAATTCAAAGTTAGGTTGATGTATCGTCGTGTACACGATTTAAATTAGTAAATTTCCCAATTGTCGTCATCGGTCTCGGTGGCGTAATTGGTAAACGCATGGTTCCGGCAAAACCAGGATACAGGTTCAAGTCCTGTGCAAGACCTTATATTTTCCATCTCTCAATTACTAGCTTAATTTGAAATGATCATTTGGGCTTTGCATAAAACTCTAAGTTATTATTTCATCTTATTCACTATTATATATATATATATATATATATATATATATTCACTTATATAAGTTTGTCGGTTTAGGTTTCTTAGTTAATAGGTTTAATTATTTTTAAATATAAAATAAGTTAGTTCATACTTATTTTGGTGGGTGGGATGTTTGGTCTCTTTGTCGCACGTTTTTTCGTGTTTAATTTGAAGTCGTTGTAAATAAAACAGCAAAGCTGTCATCCCTTGTCCCGTTATATCTTATCATAAAACCTCCTTGTGCCTGTGAAAATTAAGTGGGACTAAAGGGGTAGTGATCGGCACTTGCTCATGGACATCGAATATAAACGTTTGTATTGGTTCAGTAAAGTGAGTGAAGTCAATAGTATCGCCGAATGTGAATTTATCAATAAATCCCTAAAAAACAGTGATAGTGCATCGTAACACGTCCAATAAATCGCTTTACGGTCCATTTCGTTGAAAAGCAGAAAACGCACTTAGAACAATAGAATAACGCGGAGGTAAGTCGATATATAAAATTATAAGTCCCCTCGCATTAACCAAACGGAAATGAATAGTACTTTATTTACATTAATAAAATGGTTGTAAAATGTTAAATTATCAGCTCTTAACATTATTGATTGGCAAGTAGCAACAGCTGCTCTCTGATCCCCAATTCATTTACTTACTGTATATGAAGAAAGCAACGAGTTTAGGTACAGCGCATCATAGATAACAATACTTCCTAAAAAAGTTCTTAAAACGCAGTTGTCTTGTTTTTACTATCAATTAATTCAGAGCGTTGAATAAAAATCAAATTTCGAAATGCACAAGTCTGCAAATAAACCTTTAATAACTTTAGCCTTACAAGAATGTAATATCAATTTATAAGAACCTTGATATAATGTTAATATTTATAGCGCACATTGTTAATGCAATGTTGTTAACATTCTTTTCATTGAAATTTTACTGCCTGCAAATACCCAATCAAATAATAAAATCTATTAGATATTTGATTACGGTCAGGCAACTCTTTAGTATGTACAATCGAGACAAAGTTCAACAGTGCCTACCTACTTCATACCATATGCGCTGGTCCACAATGAACAGGTATTATAAAACAATCATAATCTGTAACGCAGGATTGTTAAACAAAGAGAAAATTCGTGATTGGATGCGAGACAATGGATGAGTGATGAGAGAGTGATTCATTGATGAGTGGGTGCACTAAATGATTGGAGCATCTTTTAACCGCAGAGCCATGACTATTAAAAATTATTCAACAAGTTGTAGATCTGGTTTCCGCCCTAAGGTGAGGTAAACAAGTTCAGCGGCGACGATAAATACAGTATAGTGAATCTGGTTTTACTGCTTTGCTTTCAGAAGTATAAGCTATTATAGATGAAGCATGGAAAGAAAGTGTCTATGCCGTGGTCCTACATTAATAGTAGATTTTGAATTACAGAAAAAATGTTGAAGATAATAAACAATTAGCAAGTGTGTAAGTGATAACCTACTAATTTTCCATTGCTACGTTTCACTTTGTCAATTACGGGCCAACCCAATAACATTGAAATCTGGAAATTTCTATTTAAAATATAATTACTCACTTCCTTAATTATTATTAGTAATATATGATCTCAATAAGTAAAATTTAATGTATGTAATAAAATTTTACGTTCATATAAAAACCAGGATGCGGTTAGAAATCTTGAACTGCATTACTTCCATATAAAACAATAACAAATGTTCAGACATTCAACGATAGTAATCTCTAATGAAACAATACATGGAAAATGGACTCCGTTTGGCATACCTACCATGGACGAAATTAATTTTTAGTGTCTGTACCAATCAGCATGCTGCATTCCACCACCATACCCAGTTGGTAATTTTCTTATTGAAAGAATAGAGCAAGGCAAATCAACTTATTTTATATTGAATATAGACATAAAACAAAACCGTTGAAAAAAGTTCCAAAATCTTATAAATAATACAATTTCATTTTTTAATTTTTTAAATCTAAGGAAGTGGCCATTAATGTGTCATTTGTAGGTTATGGCGATGAAGAAAAGAAAAGCTTAACTTGGTCAGGTTTTGCAATATAATATTTAATGTACGAGATACAGGAATGAAAATAGTATAGTTGGGACCATGAAAGAAAGCAGTTACGTGACTAATCCTCAGATTCTAGAATCGACACAAGTTATTAAAGACATTCCGATTTTGTAGTAGTGAGTACATTAAAGACACGCGGAATGGATACGTGTTTTTATAATACACATACGTAATGGTCTTTATGGAATGAGCTAGAGAGTGAAAACTACTACACTGTTTGGCAAATTATATCAGAATATTATTCGACTAGCTTTGCACTTCGAACAAACTTCAGTTTTTGTTCACATCTGTCAACATTTAGTGTATTTTTCCTAATGTTTATTTCAATTTTTTATATTTATTGTTAATTCGCTGAAAATCAGTTCCTATTAGTGATAAATGTCACCTAAAGGTAGAACCTTAGGGACGCAAGTCTTACAGCTGGTATTGAATTCATTACATTACTTTGAAAATGAAAAGCTTACGGTTCTTTAATTTCAATAAAACCGGTACAAGAGATAGAGATTTCATGTCTTACCTATAAATTAAATTTATTAACTTTATGTTTTGGCGGTTACTGCTTCTTTAAAATTCAGTGTTCGCACGGATTAAAGTGGAAGCCATGCAAACTAAATTATACTAGACCCGATAAAGGGTACGGTAACCTTTTGGGAACCTATCAAAAATTAATGAAAAAATATGAAAACCACTAAGGCATGCTTTTCAAAATACTACACGAAAATTTGCGAAAAGCTCCCGATTTTAAAAAAAATAAAATCTTCTATTTCCATTTCTTTAGTTTCAAGTTCCAAGTTCTTGTACTGTCTAAAATAAACGAACCTTATAAAGTAGTGTGATGAATTTTAATAAGATCTTCGAAACACCATTTCTTACAAAGAGATCCTGTAGTGATTGTACAAGATATACGCGCCAGTCACCAAGTGCAAAACAATCCACGTTGCACAGTGAGAGCTTGCCGTCGCTTCATGGTACTTGTTGGGAATCAGTCAAAGCCACTGGGATTCTACTTCTGTTGTTCCCAGAGACACTCAACATATAGTTTATTAAAGAAGACGTTTTTCGAACAAAGTCATTTAACTGTCGGCGTAGTGCCAAATTACTATCGTGTGGGCTGTTTAAAGTTCCAGTATGTTCAGTTATGAGCCTAATAAATCATTAAAAAGAAACTACCATAATGCAGTACAGATATATTAGGGATATTTGTAGTTGGAAGCTTATAAAGCATTCTGGGGCATACTTCTAGGTAGACGAGAGAATGGTGACGCGTAGGAAACATAATAGAGGACGTGTAGTCGGCCAACGATAGGTTGTAGGTATATTCGATACAACAATTAAAAAGAGTTACGTAGTGTATGTTGAGGATAGATCTGCGGCTACATTAGTACCGATCGTATAGAAGCGCATGTGCTACCCGGTTCCATTATATAGACAGACGAATGACGTGCTTATTCAACTTTATGGAGACTTGAATTTTACAATTTTACAATCATTACCAATGAGTTACCCCAGTTACAGGTAATTCACGTAAATATTAGAATCAAGGAAAAATATACCAAATTACATTAATACACATATCAAAATCATACAATTATATTATGTGGCATAAAAAGCTATAAACAATAATTGATTAAAACGCAATACATGTGGAGGCAGCACTTTGGCCAAGATCCGGCAGCTACTACAATCAATATCTATCTCGATCATCTTCGGGAACGATAACGATAACTTGAAAGAAATCGACAGACAAGTAGAACCTCTACTTAAGAAAAATATCGAAGAGGAGCTACTAAAACAATATGGAATACGAGGAAATTGCTGTTACTACAGAGTCGAAGTTGAGGTTTCGATTAAGTGCACAGGACAAGGATCAATCACAATCAGTACTTCAATCTGATGGTATTATTACGCAACCGCCAAGTAACGACGTACGTACATTAGCATCATTAGCATCTGTGAAGCTTCAGCACTTGCAACTAGTTAAATTTGACGGTACCGCAAAAGGATGGCTTCCATTTGGGAGCAATTTCGAAGTATGGTACATGAAAATCCACAACTAACAAAGGGCGATCGATTTAATTATTTACGAATGTCTGTGACCGGTAAAGCAGCAGAAGCAATCAAAGGCTTTCCGCCATCAGGAGCATTCTACGAAGAAGCACTGAAGGTACTTAAAGATCAATTTGGGAATTCTGAACGGCTAATAGAGCAATATTTTGAAATCGTCATGAAAAATTGAAACGGTGAAATCGAAGACTGACGTGAACACTTTACGTAAGAATTACAATCGTATTACGTCGGCTATGCGTGCACTTACCATTCTGGAAGTAGCGAGCACGCAGTATAACATGATTGTGAAGTCTAGTTTAATGAACTCGTTGCCTCATGAAATGCGATTGGGGTATTTTCGCCAAAACAATAGGAAAGTAGCAGACTATGGCGGCGCCGAAATAGATACGTCACAAGAAACTTCAATAACTGCCATGTCTGGGTCTGTTAAAAGAGAAAAGGGCGTAGACAAACAAGTGAAAGATTTGTTGCAGTTTGTCAAAAACGAAATAGAGTCTTTAGAACAAGCTCTAAAGCCGGATGCAGACAGAAACGACGAGATAACAAATGCAGGGACAAGAAATCCAGGTAGAGGAACGGCGTCTAGTTTATTGGTTACCCCTAATATAACGACTGAAGTTTGTTTATTCTGCAAGCAAGACCATAAAACAGAATTCTGTATGACAGACATCGCTTTAGAAAAGAAACGTCAAGTTTTAAAATCCAAGGGTATTTGTTACCGTTGTACGAAAGGGAAGCCAAAGATTGTAAAAACAGGTTTTTAAAATGTAAAGGCTGCAATGGAAAGCATGCAACGATCATGTGCGACCCAAATTATAAAGCAGGTAGAAGTAACCCAACAACGAATAAAGGAAGGATTAACGCCGAGGTATCGAACAATAGTAGTGCAGTGAACCCATCAACTGTATCTAGTTTAATGACAAATATAAGTTAAAGTATATTATTACAAACGGTCTGTGTTTACGCATACGATGACAAAGAAAGAAAGCTCATTAGATTGGTTATTGATAGTGGAAGTCAACTTACCTTCATTAAGTAAACCGTTTCGCGAAATTTAAGTTTACCAGTCGTAGGTAAGCACCGCTTCAGCATTGCCGTGTTCGGAAATAATGCAACGGTTCCGCCAAAACTGTATAATCGAGTTAATTACTTTAAAGGGCCAGCATACTGATGAGTTACTAAAAATAGAAGCATTTGAAGTTCCAGAAATTTGCACCGATTATTTAAATGTTCCTACAGAGAGCGTTGAACAATATAAACATTTACAGTTGGCAGATAGTAAACCTTACGATTCTGCTCAGGAACTAATGATCGAAGGAATTAGCATGCTTATAGGAGCAGACAATTATTGGTCAGTGGTAACGGGAAATAATATACGTCTTACTCAACATTTAGTAGTTGTAGATACTAAATTCGGGTACACGCTGCATGGTCCATTTCCTGTGGATACTACTAAGGTAGCAGTAAATTTGCATACGGTGTTACACGCGAGTTTTGTGGACATTGACGCGGAAGCAGTGCAGAAAATGTGGAATTTGGACACAATTGGTATAGGTAAAGAAAACGACGAAAAGAACGACCTTTGCGAAAATTTCGTGCAAAATTGCATTGTGAAAAATGGTAATCAGTATCAAGTTGCGCTGCCGTGGAAAAGCGAGAAAACAATCGTAGAGGAGAATAATCTTATTAGTGCCCGAGTGCCTTAAAAAACTGAAATTTAAATTGAACAATACCGGTAAATTGGATGAATATAATGCTGCTATTAAAGATATGATAAGCAACAATTATGCGGAACTAATTCCTGATAACGCAATCGAAAAGCAAAAAAATGACCGCGTGTATTATATGCCGCACAGACCAAAGAAACAACTCGCTTACGAGTGGTTTTTGATGCGTCATCACATGCACCAGGACATAAATCTTTAAATGACCTGTTAGAAAAAGGCCCTAACTTAAACCCCGAATTAATTAAAGTTCTGCTTAACTTTCGAGTGGGTCAAATAGGTATAACAGCGGATATTGAAAGGGCGTTTTTACAGATAGCTATGAATCCCAACGATAAAGACGCGCATCGTTTTGTGTGGTATGACAATAGTAATAGACTGCAAACGTATCGTATGAACCGCCTAACATTCGGTGTGACTTGTAGCCCCTTTTTTATTTAGTGCGGTGATAAGAAAGCATTTGAATGATAATTTAAACCTCGATCCTAGACTAATAAACATTTTAAGGGAAGGGTTTTACGTAGACGATCTTGTTAGTGTTAATAATAGTAAAGATGCGGAACGTTTAAGGATTTTCGCAACGAAACTTTTTGAACAAGCGTCGATGAATCTACGTAAATGGAAAGATAGCGATATGGAGTCTGACAAGAGAAGTGAATCACAAAAAACTTCGACCCAGAAAGTGTTAGGAATTAATTAGTGTAACGCAAGAGATAGAATTAGTGTCGACTTAAATAATACGATAGATTATATAAATTAAGTGTATACGATAACAAAACGGCATGTGTTACAGACGATTGCTCGGATTTATAATCCTATAGGTATCATAGCACCCTGCTTAGTTAGGCTAAAGATCCTGTTCCAAGATATTTGGATAAAGAAAATTAATTGGGATGATTCTATACCCCAGGATATGGCAAAGGAATGGCTAGTGGGTAGTCAAGAATTAATCGCTTTAAAGAACTTTTCCGTTCCCCGCTGCGTGTGTAGAATAAGGGAGCCCCGCGAATTACAATCGCATGTTTTTTCGGACGCTTCTTTAAGAGCATATGGCGTAGTGGCGTATATTCGACAAATTAAGTTCAACGGTGAAATTAGTACTATATTACTATGCTCAAAGGGCCGCGTGGCGCCGTTAAAGAATTGCAGCGATAAGATGTTAACGCTACCGCGTTTAGAGCTGACTGCCGCATTGCTAACGACTAGGTTACTAACCTTTATAACGGTGAATCTTTCAATTAGAATAAATACAGTGGTGTGTTGGACTGATTCACAAATTACACTGTACTGGATTAAAGGTGATGTCTCTAAATGGAAACCATATGTAGCTAATCGAGTGAAGGAAATTCAAAGTTTGTCAAACAGCCTATGGCGCCATTGTCCCGGCCGCGACAATCCTGCCGATTTGTTGACGCGTGGAATTAAAGCAAGTGCCCTAATAAATTCTTATGAATGGCAACATGGCCCGATATGGTTACGCGAAAATAAACCCTCTTGGCCTTCTATTAATGAAAATAGTGATAACGTAGGGGACTCAATGGAAGATAAACTGTGTTTATTGACTTGTGATAATAAGGTGTTAATAGATAAATTGATAGATATGCCTAAGTTTAGTGACTGTGACCGCTTAATACGAATTACTCCCTACGTTTGACGGTTCCTTGCAAACCTGAAAGACAAGAACAATAAAAGGACAGGTAGTTTAAACGCGGGTGAGATCGAAAGTGCAGAGAAGTGTTTACTTAAGCAAGCACAGCGAGAGGTCTATTGTGACGAAGTAAACAGTTTATTAGAAAGTGGCATTTTCAAACGGTCCTCGACCATTGCGTCACTAAATCCTTTCTTAGACGAAGATCAGATAATACGTTTAAGAGGGCGTTTACAGAATTTGGACGATTGTTTTGATACAAAGCACCCTATTATTTTACCAACGAAATCACATTTGTGTAAATTATTAATTTACAAATTTCATAATGGTGTACATCATAGTGGGGTAAACGCAACACTCCACGCCTTACGTAAACGTTTCTGGATAATAAAAGGAAGACAGTTAATAAAGTCAATCTTAAATAAATGTGTTGTATGTAAGCGACTTGTGGAAAACCAGGAGCGGAGCCGTTGGCACCGTTACCTAGAGATCGTATACAGAAAGCGAACCCATTCGAAGTAACCGGAGTAGATTTTGCAGGGCCGCTATATTTTAAGGACAAAGAGCAGTTAAAACGTTGTTACATCGTTTTATTTACCTGTGTTGTCGTTCGAGCGATTCATCTAGAATTAGTTGTAAATATGAATGTTAGTTCTACAGTTAGTGCATTAAGACGTTTTTTTGCGCGCAGAGGAATTCCAAGAGTGATTTACTCAGACAACGCAAAAACCTTTAAAAGACTCTCCTTAGAATTAGCTGATTTAAATAAAGTGTTATCCAGTAAAGAGTTAGCTGAGTTTATAAGTGAACATCGAATAAGTTGGAAATTTATTGTGGAACGTGCTGCGTGGCATGGTGGATTTTAGATGGGCTTAAATCTACAATTGGACGCTCCTTGTTAAGTTTCGATCAGCTAAATACATTCCTTACAGAAGTAGAAGCTACAATTAATGCTCGGCCGTTGACCTACGTAGGTAGTGATCCCGAGGATTTAATTCCGTTAACTCCGGCACATTTTTTATTAGGACCTGTTGTAAATAGAATACCATTTATTAATCGTAGTCCAGGAGGTGAAGAAATTCGAAAGCCTTGGAAGCAAAGAACTAAAGTAATCGATAGTTTCTGGAAAAGATGGAATGTAGAATATCTGAAATTATTAAGAGGTGCCCATCACAACGATAATGTGCGTGAATGTGCGATTAAGCAAGGTGACGTTGTGCTAGTACATGGTAGTGATAAGCGCCGATTACTGTGGAAACTCGGACTAGTGAAGGAGATAATTATCGTACATGACGGAAAAGTGCGTGCCTGTTATATAAAATGTACGGACGATACTCTTCGACGCCCCATTCGGTTATTATACCCTTTAGAAGTAATAAGTGAAAGTAATTAATTGCGCCGCCGGAGGATGTAGAAAATTGTAAGGTCAGGTACTGGCGTCACTAGGATTAGGGTAGAAGGGAAAGAGGCGCAGGATGTTGAAATTGCGTTACCTAGTTTAAGTTTACAGTCAGTCTTGTATTGGTAGCCGATTAGTTCAGCTGGTATTTTAAATAAACCTTTAATGCATATTTCTTTTATTAAAGAGCAACCCTTTTTTACAGTAAAATCGATGCAGAACTCACTTGCAGATAATCACACTTCAGCTTTCTTTCCCATATAGCTGATGCATGAGGGCCATTTGAAAAGTTTCCGGCCTCATCGACACAAAACAACAGTAAAAAAATTTTTTTCGCCGTCCAATAAATGTTCCTTGACATATGAACAACGTAAAAAATTTTAAGCCATTCTGATCATTATTTTGTCTATGGTACTCTTCCAAATTTCTCAGTTGAAATTGTCTATTAAAAATGGAGAAAATTGAGTATCGCGCAGTGATAAAATTCCTTCATTTGAAAGGGAAAAAAGAAAATAAAAGATGAAATAGATTCTGTATACGGTTAAGCCTTCCCTTAATTTTCATGTGAAAAATGTTAGAATTTTGAACAATGTTTCTTTTTCTTAAGGTGAGTAATTGGCTATTTTTGCACATGTTAACGTATAAATAAATAATATCCACATTGGTGCATGTTTAACTACCACTACATTGATTAGATTATTTTGTCTTCGTAGCAACACATTTCGAATACTAACCTAAATTGAAATCTCAGCACTATTTTCTTACCTACACCGTTTTCGAACAGGTACCCGTTCGATTGTTTTGTCTTAGTAAAAAAACATTTCGGTTACTAATCTATGTTGAAACTTCAACACTATTTTCGCCCTAACACTATTTTCGCAAATGTACCCTTTCGATTATTTTGTCTTAGTAGTAAAACATTTCTACTACTAACCTAAGTTGAAACCTCAACACTATTTTCGCATCAACACTATTTGCGTACCTACACCATTTTCGCAGATGTACCCGTTCCATTGTTTTGTCTTAGTAATAAAACATTTCGATTACTAACCTAAGTTGAAACCACAATATTATTTTCGCCTCAACACCATTTTCGAAAATGTACCCGTTCGTTGTTTTCTTATTCCGAAGAATTAAATAAATTATTTTGTTCTATTTGTATGGTTTTTCGTAATGTCCAACATAGACAAACATTTAGTTCGGAAGAAATAAGCGGCACACACAAACACAAACACTACACATGCACGCACGCACGAACCCCTCCCCTCCCAACACACATACACACACAGACATACACATATACACACAGACACACAAACATATGCACACGCACACACACGCACGAATGCACGCACGCGCACGCAGACATACACACACAACACACTGTAAAAGCTTAAATTTTTCTGTTACCAATACTGTTGGTTAGGCAATGTATTCTACTTATTCCGATAGATAGACCACCATACATACATTCAGACCTTGTAAGAACGTGTTTGCTTGAAAACAACATTTTGGAAACCATCCTGGGAGGGATATTATCTACTTGGATAGATACGCGAATTTTATCTTCCTTTTTGATTTATGCACTGCACAAAGATGGGTCTTGCTAAATGTGAACTTGAGCTTAGCCTGAAAAGCTTCAAGTAATTAGATGCTCCCAAGTTAGTTGGTTCCCTTGTAATATTGTACAAAGCCGAAAGTGGGTAAGTGTACTTCGCTTTTATTAATTTGAAATTGTTAAATCTAATAAAGGTTTTTTCACTTCAGCACTTAATTACGGATCCACGAAAGTGGTACTTATTTACGGATCCACGAAAGTGGCACTTAATTGCGGATTCACTATAGTGAAATTTATTTACTGGTTCCCGTGACATTAAATTACTGCGAGAAGCACGCAATACTAAATTTTTCCCGGAAGCACGAGGAGATAAGTTCTAATCCTGTCTTATTTACGATGGTATCCAGAAATGCGTATTTTTTAATAGAATATGCACATGGTGAATTTTAACCACTACGTTGCCATTCTGAACACACGATGCAATGCCGCCATCATTTCTGAAGTTTATTGTTAGCAACTGTCAGTACAACAAATCTACCATTTAATAAGTTATTTCGCCTGGAATCCACAAAAATTACATTTTGGTGATGGAATCGTAAATTATTGAAAGACGTTAATCGAGCACGCTGTTCAATGGTGTTTTTGAAGCTTTTATCTGCACAGGTGTTGTCCTTGGTCGATCAATAATAGGGAGTTATGGTTGAGGCCCACTAGGTAACATAGCTATTCAACTTATTTATCAGGTGACAATAATTATCTACTTACCACACATGCAAACAGGTATTACCAATTTCATTCTTCTTATAATAGCAAAATTTTAATTTTATGCGTGGATAAAAGTGGTTGTAAAATTTTTAAAACGGCACATGAAATTTCATTAACCTAATTTTTTGCTGAATTATTACTAACTTAAGGAATTCAAGTTTGTACACATCAAACAATTAAAACGTGCCCGCCTTAAATGCATGACGACTTCATTCCAAACTAAAATAATTAACAATTTGTTTATGCTGTTTGCATTGCAGCAATTTTTTAATTTTTTGTTCAGTTGGCAAATTTCCCTCTGTAAATATTGTAAAAACAAAACACTTATGTTTTTGTATAAATTTGGATGTAAATAACATGGGTTACAGAATTATTAATAATATATTTTTTACTCACTAAAATAGTGGCAATGTGTTATTGTTTATTGGACTTGGATTAAATCAAGTGTATGGTTTTAATAGTAGGAATAACAATTCAAAAAACCCACTGCAGGCCTTGAGATAAGAGTGCAGTTCATGTCTAGTTTAGCAAGAAAATTTTAACCTCAATAATTTTTTTAGAAAGATAAATAATTAGAAAGGTTACAACACACACACACACGCACGTACAAACGCCCGCACGCACGTGCACTCCCTCTCCCCCTCCTCCCACAGAACGCATGTACACACATACGCACGCACAACACACATACACGCATACGCACGCACACGCACGCACAAACGCACGCACGAACGCACGCACGCGCACACATACACACACACACGGACGCACACACACAAACAAATGCACCCTCTCCCCCTTGAAGCACACACACGCACCACACAGACACACACACACAGACACACGCACACATACATACATACATACGCACACAGATACACAAGCACACACACGCACGCACGCACGCACGCACACATACACACACAACATGCACGCACACACAAACAAATGCACCCTCTCCCCCTCGAAGCACACACACGCACCACACAGACACACACACACACGCACACAAACATACATACGCACACAGATACACACGCACGCACGCACGCACGCACACAGACATAGACACAGACACACATATACATTGTTACTTACAGGATAACCTTTGGAAATGGCTGGCACAATACCACTTAAATTTTGTATTGTTGCTTCATCAAACTCAGTCAGGTACTTCCTTATGATGTTCTATATCTACTTCATCATTGAACATCAAAGATACATTATGCACAATATAGTGCAGCTATCACACACTGAACTATGAAAAAATCTTTGCATTTTCAAAACATTTAAGCCCGCAAAATCTTCCTTTGAATAAGCATTTTCAATTACCACTCTAGTAGCTGTATGTTTATAATTAAATAATTGCTGCTTCATACTTAAATTGTCATTGTCTTTGTATGGAGGTATAAGCCGTTATTGTACAGGGACATGCCGAATCTCCTAACAGTTTATAGTTTCCTAAAGAACCATTAACTCTTTTATGATATAGCGATGATCTTTTTAATAATCGTGTGTCATAGATTGAACCTTGCACCTCACAAAATATATCTATAAACCGTGGTCATGGTCACGCACAGTTTACAACAGTATACTATAATCGGATTTTCGATGACAGTAAACATAGCTATTTTTATTGGGTTTTAATATTGATGGAGCGACCATCTACGGCACCAACAACACCTAGGCTTTTCATTTTTTTAAACTATTCTCGAATGACAACTTTTCGTTCTTTGTTTGACCACTTAATGTTCGCTGCACATTGATACTATACTGGATTACCACTTTAATTATGCGATGTGCTGCACTTTTGGTAACATTAAACCTATCTTATATCTGCTGAAAGATTTTTTGATACTCAAATACAATACTGTCATAAGAACTGTTTTTGTAGTACCTATTTTTTCTCATTCATAGGTATGTGTCGGGCAAAATTTTAGAAACTTTCGCGTTTTCTGAAAATAAATAAGCAATAAACTTTCAGCTTATGCCAATAAAATCTTACCATTAAGAAAATCAGCTGATCTTTTTTTTTAAACAAAAATGTTCTATAATCTCTTTGTCACTATATTTTGAAACAGTCCTTCCGACGAACCTTCCTTGTATGTGAAAAGTTCCGTCTTTCATTACCGAACATGTCGACTGAAAAATCAGAGTGCAACTCTTCACTTGAAGGGTTTGTTATTGGATTAACTATCAGGTTGGCGTCAAAATTAAAATGATTAACCAATAGAAAATAAATATATAAATATACACTCTACTTTTACAATTAAGTCGTTTTCCATTATCTTAAGTGATGTTTTCCAGGTGTATAAAAGCTCACAAGTACAACCACATCACAACCAAAATAAATAGTTATATAGGTTAGCTCATGTGCGTTCTATTTATCAGTTAGAAATGAATTTTGGTAAGACTAAATTCTAATCTAACCTAAATTGTAAATAGGATGCGTTTAATATCAAGTATGGCGATTAAGAGTTCTTATTTTCCCTTCTATGTTGGAATTTTGTAATTCGATGTCGTTATTTTATAAAATGGTGTTAAAAATCAAATTTACGTTAACGTTATAGTTTATTTTTAGTATTATAAGCATAACTGGAGTTTTATACGGGAAAAAGTATGCAGCCGCAAACCATAAGAATGATGAATCGATTATGTTGAACACTGTATATTCGACTAATAATCGAAGACTGCTGTAAACTTTTTTTAAATTTTATATTTATAGTAATCCCGCGAATTACTCTGTAGAATTTGTACCCGATACTTCGGTTAATTAATCTCTGCAACGGAAGGTAACGGTGCTGAAACAAGCTCCATGTGAATGAAAAGTTTTCGACGCTTAAGAAGTGCAACGAATTTCTTGAGCAGCACAAAAATTTTCAAAACGGAATTTAAATTTTGTTACTAAGATTTACGAATGAAAATTGTTTTTGATCCCGTACCAATGTAGCATTAACAGATTTTTTAAAACGATGCATTAATGAGGCTGGATGACCACTTGGGTTTTATGAAGGGAAAAGTTGTTCATTTTATAGCTTCTAAATAGGGTCTATTATTTTGCTTTATAGCATTTACATTACTCATTACAATTCCATAGTAAATTATTATACACCGCATTAACTTGGCTGGGTTCACGATTATGATTCGTTTCACTATACAAATGTAAGACAAAAACGTTGGTGCTTAAAGTAATATAAAATATAAATATATTGTATATAAAAAGAAAAAACGAAAATGGATAAAATAAGAAAAATCTGTTCTTTGCAATCTCCAGCTGAAATGTTTGAAGTACTAGTAGTTTACAGCTAACGCCATAAGTATTTTAGTCCAAACTGCTTAAATTTACACTTCTTTTTTAGTTAATCCACTATGGCAATGTTTATATCTGCAAGTTCAATTCGGGTTGAAATCAAGCGGCTTCGGATGTCAAACGCAAATTCCGAGTGTTTAAATCGAAAAGGTTTGAAAGTGGAGCTAAATATTTCAATACCAATTCATAATGAAATAAAAATTATTTTTCTTCTAGGTTATGTTGACATTGAAATGAAGCAGGTTAGGTACGACTATGACATTTAAAATGTCATTTCAGATGGATGCAGGTGTTTCTCTGTTTATATCGTCAGTTTCAAGTCGCTTCAGTCAAGTCAAGATGTACATTTTTAGAATTGACTTGAACTGTTCTCAAGCCCCTTAAAATTATAATCCTGTGTTAGTCAAAGCTTCAAAGTGCTTACACAAACCGCTTGATTTCATTACGGATTGAAATCACCGATTTAAAGGTAGTCTATGTTGATCAAGCCATACTGCGCTAGGCCAATATCAGATTTCGTCGAAATACAAGAATTTGAATCGTTACGCAATGATTACTTAAAACATGTTTAAATGTGTAGGTTTATTGTGATACTTGAATGTAAAGTCAGGCAATTAATCTGCTATCTTTGTCTAATAAACGAGTAAACTATAGATGAAAGGAATGCCAGTCAGACAGGTGAAGAATTTAATGTATAGCTTCCTCGGAAGAAGTAGTCGTTTATTTAAATGGTGTCCTTTTGTTGATGCCGCATCGTGAGAATCTCTTAACAAAGGGTCAATAACGCCCCTTTAAAATTGTGTGTACTTTATTAAACTTTAAAAATGGTATACTTAAATAAATTTATAAAATTTAAAATACTATATAATTGATTGCAAGGATTATTTGATTTACGCTAGGTTGCGATCATTTATAGAAACACAATAAGTATTTCATATTTTAACAAGTAACGGGATAGAATAAAACACTCTTTCGGCTCTTAAATCTCATACTACTAAATTTTTGTATGCATTAAACATTACCACAGGTAAACTTTACGCTTCAACTTATAAAATTTATTTCAACAGTGCTGCTTTTACACCTTCAAATGAATCTAAAAGAATGAATAATTTATACAAGTTCTATTTAAACAATACTAGCAAAATTTCTAATCAATTCGATGTGGTGTTTTTCAACAATCGCTTTTCCGGCACGCGTCAAAAATTATAAACCAGAAGCAAAGTACAGGGTGCCCACGTGCAGGACCGAGCTATCCTAATGGCAAGTGTGTTCACTGTACACAGGTGGCACATCTGAAAGGAAGCATTATTTGGTAAATGGAGTGGCGGAAAGGAAAAGGTGGTTTTTAATAAAAATATGTCTGCTACAAGTGGAGCTGTTTCCACTGTTGCAAATACAACAAAAGTAAAAGAAAAAAAAATTAATTAGTGCACGTTGGTTGTGCAAAATGCGATTAAACTTCCTTGTTTAAACGGTATAAGGTACTGTAACGATGCCGCCGAATCGCGGCTTAGTTATTTTCAACACATTACATCAGCTTTCATTCGCCGCAAGTCTAGAAATTCTAACCGTTGTCAACCGACAGAGACGCAGCTATCACATACCATCGTCAACAAAAGCCGCCTGTATCTTATCAATTGTCGGTCGACTTCTAGTCTTCAGATCTTTCTAGAAGCTACCGTAAGTTATATAAAGATGCACGTTAGTGGCGGACAGGTAAGTCGGTTTTGAAAGTAAGTCGTGTGTACATCAGAAACCAACAGAACTATATATGTAGGGCTGGGTCGGCGTATCGATATATCGATACGTATCGATACGACCCCCGTATCGACCCCCTCGATACAGCAAAAAATAAATATCGATATATCGATACTCGATATGTATCGATACGTATCGATATGTATCGATACGTATCGATACGTATCGATACGTATCGATATTCGATATAGAATATGTATCGATATTCGATACGCAAAATCCCGTATCGCCCACCCCTATATACATACTTATGTCACAAATATTAAACTTGAAACTTTAATTATTTTGATAACAAACAATCCTAAGTGAAAATCGAATTGTCAGTAAATATATAATTTTAAAACGATCTTGTGATTTTATTCCCAAAGAAAGAGTAGAAAAATTTATAGATGCGTATTGATTCGTACCGATAGGTATCGCTACGTCTCGATATGTATACTTAATCTACACATCTAAACGTTCCAATACGAATCGCTATATATATCTATACGTACCGCTACGTAAATATACGTATCGATATGCATCGATACGAATCGATACGTATTGATACGCATCGATACGTATCGATACGCATGTCTGTGCAAAGAAATTGAAACTTTTAAATTTATATGTTCTATAGTAATATGTTAGAATACAAATAGGAAACGAGAACGTACAGGAGGTTAAGGAATTCTGCTACCTAGGAAGCCAAATAACGCAAAATAAAAAAAGCGCAAAAGATATACAACATAGATTAGCACAAGGTCGTGCTACATTTAACAAGAAAAACTAACTACTATGTTCAATGACAACAAACATAGAAACAAGGAAAAGATTGCTGAAAGCATATGCGTGGAGCACAGCACAGTACGCCTGTGAAACTTGGACAGTAGAAGAAGCGAACAGGAAAAAATGGTGCTACAGACGTATGATGAAGATATCATGGACAGACAAAGTTGAGAACAAAGAAGTTCTAGAAATGGTAGGGGAAGGAAGAAATATGTGGAAAACGGTAAAAAATGGAAGAGATGGGATGATAGGTCACATACTAAGGCATGAGGGAACAGTGCGGAATATACTAGAAGCAGAAATAGGAAAACAGAGAGGTAGAGGTAGACATGGGTTAGACTATTGAACACAGATAATCAATGGAGGTACGTGTCCAGCCTGTTCCAAGATAGAAAAAAACCTAATGACGAAAAAAATAATTGTACTTAAACCTGATGACTATTATAAACAACTACAGGTGTTGGTTTTGCAATATTCTCAACTAATGTTAATTGTGTGAACGGATTTTTTTGAAAACTATTAATTTGACAAATGTTCAAGTGTTGGGGAATCTTGATAGCCGCAGGTTGCTTAACCCCCTTAACATACCACTGAATATCGGTGAAATAGGGTATATATTTAGAAAACAATAGAAGGGGAACCAAGTTCTATCTAACAAGAAAAAGTAGCGTTAATGTTCGAAGACAACAAACATAGAAACAAGGGAAAAATTGCTGAAAGCATATGCGGGGAGCACAGCACCGTACGGCGTTGAAGTGGAACATTGGGAGAAGTAGACAGGAACAAGGTAGAGGTAGAAGCCTTTTGGAATGTTGTGCTTCAAATGTATAATCATGATAACATGAACAGACAAAGTTAATGTAGGTAGTTGGTGTTGTTGTTGAAAATGCGGGAAGAAGTGTCTGTTCTCGAACACCTACCGTTGTTGAACTCTCGTCACTACTCGATAGATGACTTTAAACTCGCACTGTGGCCAAAACGCACAAAATACTCATAAAAGTTACGAATAAAGTTTGGCACCTTGCATTCACTTGAAAATGTAAAATATAGTCTTGCACGACAGAACATACTTGCACGACCGGACAAGGTATATAATAGTATAGTTACAAATTATCATATTTCGATGAGAAAAACATTTACTTTGGAGCACGAATGATATCCGAGATTTTTCCACAGACATCAGCAAAAAATCCTTCACTCATTGGCAAAATGTCTTATGCATGAAAAAGTATAAACTCAAATTTGTGTATCGCTCTAGAAAAAGTCAAAACTTCAAGTAATAATTTAATCACGGGTGATTTTAACCGCAACAAAATATAATAAAATCTTCCGAGGAAATTTTGTGAAGAAGCCTTAAAATAATTTCAACGTAAGTAGACGAAGATTTTCATTTTAAATAATTACACAAAACCACACCTCGATATTTTAAGGTTTCAAGGAGCGCCTTTGTTAAGCATGAATACTCTAAATTATAATACAGAAAATGCAAAACATAATAAGGGATAAACACCTTGCTTAACGTGGTGTGATGGTACTTGGCGTAGTTGAAAATGCGAGAAGAAGTGTCTATTCTCGCGCACCTACCGCCGTTGAGCTCTCGTCACTCACTCGGTAGATGATGCACACTTTAAACTCGCACTGTGGCCAACGCGCACAAAATACGCTTAAAAGTTACGAATAAAGTTTGGCACCTTGCATTCATTTGAAAATGTAAAATATAGTCTTGCACGATAGAACATACTTGCACGACGGGACAAGGTATATAATAGTATAGTTAACAAATTATCACATTTCGATGAGAAAAACATTTACTTTGGAGGACGAATGATATCGCGTTTTATGATATTCGAGATTCTTCCACAGACATCAGCAGAAAATCCTTCGCTGTCTTATGCACGAAAAAGTATAAACTCAAATTTGTGTATCGCTCTAGAAAAAGTCAAAACTTCAAGTAATATTAATTACAGGTGATTTTAACCGCAACAAAATATAATAAAATCTTCCGCGGAAATTTTGTGAAAGAAGCCTTAAAATAATTTTAACGCAAGGAGACAAGATTTCCATTTCAAGTAATTACACAAAACCACACACAAATCAGAAATAAAAGTGCCGTTGAAAATTGGACTAGGAATACAACTGTAGTGTCGTAGATTACAGATTTTATTGATAAATTGAAATAGCACAACTTGTGATATGTAGACGATACAATTTAATAAATGTTATTGTAACCAATCTACATGCTTGGGATTTAGATAAAACGTGGGAAGCGAATCGTAGTAGCTTACAAGTTCGAGCTTTCCGTTATGTTAGGTCCCGAGGCAAGTTAGTCAATAGATTATTTCCACATTTTTGACTACAACTTACATCCATCATCAAAAGGAAATGACAAAATTTTTAAAGATGTATCGTTAGATATAATCCAAAAATATTCGACTCTGGTTTGAGAGCAAAGTACTTTTATTTACAGCACGCGCATTTCATTATCTCGTAAAATTTTACAGTTCAAAAGCATTCTTCAATCTTGCAAACCCCCTCATTATGGAAAATTTTAATTCCTTCAAATTAGCTCCGCGTATGGCAGCCAGACCTCGGCAATTGGGACGAACATAGAGACTGTACTATCATTCTTTTTTGGTGCAGCTTATTTTTAAAACTAGTTAAAATCTTTAAACAGTTTTACATCAACTGTAATGAGTAAATAAGGTATTTACAGAAACCCATCTAATTATCTGCGACGTAAGAAAACCATAAACTAGAATAACGTATTGGCAACTACAAAACCCAGAAAATAATGTTTTAACCATATAAAGTAACTTCTACAAAGTAACTTTTACAGAATTCCTAAAAAATATAGATATATAAATATAACAAATCTCAGATACACAAATAATGTACCAAAGCAAAATCGACCAGTAGAATACCAACACGTGCATAACGGAGCACTATGTAATAGCAATTTTAAAAAATTCCACAATTATTGGTTTTCGAAAGTGTAGACTGTGGCCATTCAACCAACACAACGTTGATTACACAAAATTTGTTAAGAATTTTCAGGAAACTCTTATCAATCAAAATAATGACGAGAAGTATTTCGCCTGACAAGTGAGCAGCAAAAAAAGTATTAAAAATAATTGCTGCTACATTAAGAGAGTAAGGCATAAACGCTGTTATTGAACAAAAGCAATGAATGTGCCAACACATCGTCATTAGCCACAAAGTAGAATTTACTTCAAGTAGGAGCGATCTTGCAAGATGTAACAGTTATCTCTATCGAAACTCTACGATTATAACTAAATACCTCCCAACTATGCTTTCCTGCATGGGAATGCAGGCTCTAAGAAAGTGCAGAGAACCCTACAACTGATCAATTATTCACACCTATGCCAAACATATTTGCACTTGCGTTAGATTATCGACTTCAAAAAACAGAGATAAAATTCTTCCAATTATCAACAGTCGCCTACAATAGAAACCAGTTTCCAAGATACAGATGGAAACTCTTCGAATGATCAATCATTCTCACCTGCATAAACCAGTTTCCAAGATACAGGTGGAAACTCTTCGAATGATCAACCATTCTCACCTGCATTGGACTCCAGTGTGTAAAAAAACAGATGGAAACCTTTCAAATAGTTTCGAAGTCGTCCTGTTACTAATTTGCTAAAAAGATTCTAGATAGTCACTTGTTTCTCCCACAATCACTCGAGTCTACTTCTAAAAACAAGAAAATAAAAGATAATTTTCCTAGTGCAATTTCATCAAAAACTTGGAGAATGAAACTAGCTATGAAAGAACAAGAAGCGATTCAAAAAGAAAATCAAACAAAAAGGAAACGGTAAGTGAAACGAGCTCGGGCAGAATCGAAAGGAGAATAATGCTAATAATAAAAAAGAAAAATCTATCAAGCATACTGGAATTACCAACGAGAATGACACTATGTTACGTTCTTGACGTCATAATAATTATTTCACTTATTATTCATAGGGGATTTTCAATCCTATACTGGACGTTTACTATTATTAGAAATAATTTATTATGTTTATTATATAGTTCGTGTGATCAGAATGTTAAATTAGATGTTTTCTTACGTTCGAAGTAATGGGCGTCATTGCTTCAACCAATGAGTACGTGCGATATAGAAGAGGGGTTCTGAGAAGTTGGTGTGAACCGAGCGCCTTGATCGGAGATTATCTTGAGTTATTTTACCGAACGGACGAAGTTTCAGCGCGCGAAATGCTGTGAATTACCCTTAAATTCCTTCGCCTTCCTTTTATGTTAATATTTTTTTGTTCCATAATGTTGTATGTATCAATAAAACCTTCTCTGCTATTTACTGAATAAAGACCAATAAACTTTTACAACCCACGCTGGCACAGTAAGCGTACCGGAACGAATGTGTCAGATCCCAATACGCGGTACTACAATGATGGAGCAATTGACTCCACCTTAACTATTTCGATCAATAAAAGTAAGCTATTTCATGCAGCTAATTATTATTCTTTTTGTACTGAAAATCTGTGCAATATTACGCCCTCTGGAAGTAGGTTTACCTGTCATTATGACAAGTAAAAACTAGTAGAAAAGTAAATGTACAGTGTTCTGCTTGTGACAACGATTTGATTAGTGACGTTGAGGATGAGGTTGAGATCAATGTCCCAGGTGGTTCCATACGAGATGTACCGAATTTTTTGAAACGTCTTATGATGTATTTACTAGTAAAGAATATATTTGTTTTGTGTGTTCTAAATTACTCCTGTGTCCACAGTATTTTTTATTTAATTTAACTTTTTTTTTTTAATGAGCAGGATTGCAACAGTTGTTGTTATCAGCAGACATTTGTAGTTTTAATTCGCAAAGTGAACGTTCGTGTTATAGAACAATTAATTATTTTGTGTTTGTGTTTACCAATTTCTATGGTGAACTAGGTGACCAACAAAGATTTGCTGGAACCGATCCCCATCAACACCACAAAATCAGGTAGGTAGCGAAAGGTGGCGATATTTTCTTTTGTAACGAATTTACATTTACTAAGTCCCACTTAATCTCTCCACGCAGAGCTATGTTTTATATGTACGCTCCAATTGCAGTTTACCTATTAACATTATTTTTCATTTTATCGAGTTATTTTCGTGCTTTTTTGATAGTTTATTGTTTTGTATTTCATGATCAAATAATTTAGAGTAGGTATTCGTCGTAAGTTTTTTTAGTCATGTCTATGATTATATTTCATGCTGTTTTGTTACTGTTTGTACTTAAATATATTATTTTTGTTTATATTTTAGAATTTAGACCTTAATAGGCGTAAATGAATTTAATTTTGTTTTTACTTATTTTTAATATAAAAAATATTTTTCTATTATATGCCGCTGTATTTACCGCCAATCTTTAGTTGAAAAATGTTCTCTTGTATGAGTAGAGTATAATTGGGGCATCCACCCCCTCATTTCCCCCAGAATCCCTCATTTCCCCACACATCTGGACCAAAAAGTTTTCTTCGACTAACCATTTTTCATCTTTCGAGATAAACCTATCTTAAATTTTTATGTTTCGAGATAAATGAGCATCCTCATTTCCTCCACATCTGAACCAAAAGTTTTCTTCGACTAGCCATTTTTATCTTTCATCTGAACCAAATAGTTTTCTTTGTCTAGCCATTGCATCTTTCGAGATAAACCTATCTTGTTTGGTATCAATCAATATTAGATTTTCTCAGCTACCCGAATCTCTAAGAATTTTCAGATATCATCACCCCAAGGAGCTACCCTCATTTTAAGATTTCTTACCTGCTACGATTTCTGACAATCCTTAAACATTTTTTAGTCAGCGATACATCTTGTTAGCTTAGAATTTTATACACATCCCGAATCTGCAAACAGATTTAAAATCGGACTACTCCTTACAAAGTTACACTTTAAGCTCTCAAACCTCTAAATTTTGCTCTTTGCTTTATAAGCAAAACTAACAAATAGTTTTCTTTGTCTTGCCATCGCATCTTTCGAGATAAACCTATCTTGTTTGGTATCAATCAACACTAGATTTTCTCAGCTACCCGAATCTCTAAGAATTTTTCAGATATCATCACCCCCAAGGAGCTACCCCATTTAAGATTTCTTACCTGTAGCGACTTTTGAGCGTTCTTATGAATTTTTTTAGTCATGCGATACATCTTGTTAGTCTAAAATTTTACACAGAATTTGAATCTGCAAACAGATTTGAAATCGGACCATCCCTTACAAAGTTATACTTTAAAGCCCCAAACCACTTTAAATTGTTTTGCTCGTCTATGACATATGCTTTAACCAACTATTTCCTAGAAATCTAAAACCGCAAGGATTTTAGAAACGAGTCCTTTATAAGCCATAAGTGCTTAGTATTTAAAATCATTTTTCAAACAGTAATGTGCTTCTCTCAGAATGTCATAAAACCCATGACTTAAAATTTTTCTGGTTTTAACATAATTACATGTACAATGCTAAATTGTTGGAAAATACATGAACAAGAACAAACTAATCGCTTTACAATTATGTGACGTATAGTGAAAGTAGTATAGAGGACAAACTAATTGCTTTACAATTATGTTACGTAAAGTGAAAGTAGCCTTTCTTTTTATTAATTAGCAGCTATGTGATTTGAAAAATACAATAGATATGCTCAATGCCACCCATTAGAAAATTCCCGGGTTTATTAATCATACAATGAGCGCTCTATTTTGGCCTCGATTGGGGAAAATACAAACGTCATTTAGTAGTATAATTAACGGTTTCAAAACGTATATAACGCGGTGTAATTAGAAAAAATTCTATTAGTTTCACACGCTTTGTGTAAAACCCGTCGAAATTTTAAACCGTCGTTTCGCGTAGTTCTTTTGTGGAAAGTTTTGAAGGTTTAAGGGTAAGTATTATTAAAATATTATTAAAGTAGAACTGAATTTATTTGCAAACACCAATTATTATGTATTCTGTTATTGGTTCTTATTTGTATTTTAAAACATTAATTTTTCCAAAGTAATGCGCTGTTTTACAGATATACTTTTCCAAATTTTAAAGGTATGCTTTTGCTAGAATAAAAAACAATTCTCACAAAATATTTTATTAAAAATTTAATACATTAAACAAAAAGACCTCAATAACAATACGTTTTCTTTAGAACAGCTTAAATTATTCAAACAATGGTTTAAACAGTGATTGTACCTATTACCGAATCTTCTTAATTCTTTGAGCTTTGGAAGTGAAAACACTTTCCATGTTTAAAATGTTGTTTGATAAATATTTTGAGAGTAACTGCCTTTTCTGTTCGCCTTTAACATAGATTGTAGCATTGGGTGGTATGACTTCTTTCAGCAAATCGCCTACATTTGTATATCCACTTGTGGACTGTCCATCCCAGCTAAGCCCATGGATTCTTTGCTTTAACCACTGAACTTGCTTTTTGAAATCATCACTTAGGGTGTTATACTCCACAGCCGTGTCCAGTATCTCATGCCATATTATATTATTCGCTACATCCAAAATGGCAATCTCCTTGCAATAGAAATCACTAGTTTTGTATTGATATCCTTGTAAATCGATTATGAAACACATGCTTCCTGCTTCAAATCACAGATGGGAATGGGGTTCTAAGCAAATCTCTCCCATATATCCAGTTAAGGGACTTTACTCCCTCCTTTTATGATTTTTTTTCATCTAGGTAATTATTTGGATGATACTAAAGCAAGTCTGTTTTCTTAATCCAACTTTTACCATCCCCCAACCACGACACTAATAATTCGCGCCCGTGCTTCCGTTTCCGTAAAACTTTTCCACTAAGTACGTGTCGGGTGCTGCTGTGAGCTGAATTTCATCGCCGTAAAAGCACCTAGAATTGGCCGACCTTCCAAATCTTGTAGCAGATAGGTTGTCGGTCTCGTTTTTTGTACTTTAACAATTTTGAATAGTTCTGTACTCCAGTTTGGGTGAAATCCTCGATCGAATACTGCTTTATATTTTGATATACGCACAATGTCTCCAACCTTATACAACTTCTTGCGACTTTTAGAAACGCTGTTAGCGGTGTAAAGTTTTATTCTTTCCGGATGTTCTTCTGCCTCCATAGGTGTCATGTTAATAGCCCGATGCGGTGTATTATTGTATTCTTCCATAACCTTAGGCAAAATATTCACCCATTTATGACTGCCTTGCAAGTAAAATCTTCTGTACAATTTGTTTTTGATTGTTCTAATCAACCGCTCGACCATGCCAGCTTTGATTGCAGAATATGTGGAGTAATGGTTTATCTTATATTTTTGCATAAGATTTTTAAAACAGCGGTTGTAGTACTCTTTCCCAAACTCCGTTTGTAGATTGATTTTTACGTTATTTTCTCCTTGCAGCATTTTGTCCAATATTTTTTTCATAGCATTTGTGACTTCTGATCCAGTTTTATTTTTTAAAGGTTCAGCTAAAGCATATTTTGTGAAACAGTCCACTGCTATTATAATATATCTGTACCCATTGTTCACACGCGAGTAAGGTTGCATTTCACACAAGTCCGATTGGATAAGATCACGTTTCACATGTTTCAGATTTGTATAACGACGCTGAAAATTTTTTCTTACAGGTTTAAATAATTCCTTAACGATGATTTCTTTACTCATTTTTGCTTAACACTGCTGCTAAACTAATAGGGTTATCTTTATCCAATTGCACCTTTGACATAAACTGAAGCTTTGGTTTGTAGTATTTGTTTTTTATAGCTGCTGGTGACGCTTCGTAAATCGATGCTATTGCAAGACCGAGCTCCTTCTCATTTGTCTCAAGTTGCAGTCAAATTAATAAAAAACTGTATAAACGTTTTAAAGTCAGATACAAGCTTATCCAATTTTCATTTACATACTGTTTATTAACTGCATCAGATGGCTCAACTGGTTGAGCAAGCATTGCGATACGCTGGTTTCTTGCATTGAAGGCTTTATCTTTACGCTGTATATCATCAGAACTTTTAGACAGTATGAAAAGGCTTGATTCACGAGCTTGATTACAGATTTCTTATTAACACAATCACTATCTTCTTTAGGATCCATTACATCCACTAGTCTTCTTTTACGAAAACTAATTGTTTCTTCTCCAGACTTGAATACTATAGTGCTTCTCTGATTAACACAATCACTATCTTCTTTCGGGTCTGATGAATTCGTTAACCTTCTTTGCTGCATATCGTACCCATCACCATCCAACGTTAGCACAAATCCTCGACCTGGAGGACCGCGCCGAATATCAGCATCTTTACGCTCTGAACGTCCGAAGCGGTCGATAGGCATTTTAAAACTGTGTAATTATTTACTGAGCTCACTGTATTATACCTTCTTCTCTCAACTCTTCTATTATGGACACCATCTCGTTAATGTTTTCCTCGCTTGTATTTCCAGCTCGGTTGGATGCGTTCAACAATCTCAGCCGATCTACAAGTTCATGTACATTATTCAGTAGACATATTGCACCGGCTTTGAATTTAAACTTTTGTAAAACCGATTAGAAAAGCCTAAACCCGCTCCCTTGGACTGTTTTCTTCTCTTTGGCTGTTTTCTTTCAGGATTCCTCCGAAATTCGGTGAGATATTTTTGCACATATTTGTTAAACTTTTGTTATTTGTTGGGAACCCGCTTAAATCGTGCACCGCAAATGGGTTAAACTTTCTTCTCAAAATCGAGGCAGATTTGATCATTTCAAGTAATTCGGCAAATCTTCATGCAAATTGAAATCACCATCTTCGGGGCTGATGTCTTTGTAAACCAGCAGATTGTATAAACCCCTCGTACCTGGATATATCACATTATTTAATGTTATATCGCTAGTTTCCGGGTTAATTATCAATACACTTTTCCACAAACTCCATGAGTCGGTTTCCGCATTATACTTTACTCCATAAATTGATTTGTCAATATTTTCGTCTTCGTCTCTAGCTAACACATCCGCATAGTAAAGATGGAACGGTTCTTCTGGAACGAGTTGCTTAATTTTCTTTATAGATACGTCCATGTTTTCGACTTTAACTTTTGTTGTAGGTATAGGAATTTTTTCGGTGATCGATTGCAACTGGGAAGCGGTTATTTGCAGTGGATCGATCAATTGTTTGTGCACTTCTTTGAATTTTTGCTGAGATGTAGCATCTCCCTTTTTGTACGCTACAAACTTTTTTCGTACAGCATCCTGCATAAGATGAAGACTGCGTTTATTTGCAATAAAATTGTTAACGTCCGTCATCATGAAACTTTGGATGAGAACTAACTGTTTTTGAATAATGTCAAATATTTATATACTCGTCGAAATTCTTCCTATATCGACCATTATCCAAATCAAAATCTTTCACAACAGTTATAAAATTATGTTTTGAGTCACCCCAACACTGTAAACACATTTCTTTAAATTTCGGATATGTCATGTCACCACTTATATGATTCGAAAAGATATGGCGAAGGTTTGTATCATCCTGTTTCCATAATGCGATTACATTGGCGTTATCTCTGAGTCTATGTTTTAAGGCACTAGCGTAAGTCTGACATAGATAGAACGAATCTATTGCTTTATGACGACCGAACGAGAAAAATTGAGTGATTTTACTTTGCTCGTTTACAGGTATATCATCGAAAACCATAATTGAATCTTCTTTGGTATCTCTGGGTTCGATCAAATCATCGTAATTTTCAAACTCATGGTACCCAATTTCTTCTTTTAATGGTGTAAAAACGTTTCTTAACAATTCGTATTTCGGTTGATGCAAACTCTTCGAAAATACATAGACATTTTGAAATCTAAGACCGTTCTCGTGCAGGATCAGAGATATTAAAGCGTTGGTCTTCCCACAACTCGATGGTCCCGCGAAGATAGCTCGTATGTTAGACGGGAACAATGAACCATGTTTACCATCCTCTCTTGCACTAGCAATAGCAAAGTTATCATAATTCTCTATAGGTATTTTAACTTCTTGTATAGCATCACCCATGTCTCTCACATTTTCCGACCTAGGAGCACCATTCTTCTTTTGAGGTTTACGGAGATTCAAATGCCTGCTTAACGTTCTTCTGGGTATACCATATAACCTACTTGTAGAGTTAACACTTATACCCTTTTGTATTTCACTAACTGCTTTCTCTAAAGATTCCTTGGTGTACATCTTTCAAATATAAGTTTAAACTGATTCAAATTGAAAATAATATTCCCTTATATACCAGCATGGGCAGGGGTGCGCATGGGCAGCGCGCATGGGCAGGGGTGTGCACGCACAGGGGCGCGCATGGGCAGGGGTGCGCACGCGCAGGGGCGCGCATGGGCAGGGGTGTGCACGCGCAGTGGGCGCGCATGGGCACAGGCGTGCTTAGGCGTACACCGGAGTACGTGAGAAACTGCGTTGGATCACCAAAAAATCTTATTAATATTAAAACAACATAGATTTTATACAATTTTATTAAAAATATATACAAAATATTTAATTGTGAATAAATCTATTAACAATTTCCGTAAACGGATTATATTCAAACATAGAGTCATGTATAATTAAAGCATAAGCCTTCATCGATGATTCAAAATTTCTTGAAGCTTCTAACTCCATTCTTACATCAACCGTTGCATCCTTGATGCTTTCAAATTGATGACGACAGTCGATTACAAAGACGGGTGATTCCTTAAACCTGTTGTAGTCCATTAAACATTTATTTGACGATTTGTTCGGGTAGTATTTTTCCATAAAAGATGCATAAGACAGGTACGCTGGCAAGTAGTCATTCTGCTCGAAATCCAAATTTAATCGACCTTGAGGGAACATCTGTGAGTTTAAAAACACTTTGACATTGGTTATATTGGCATTCGTAAAGCTTGTAGCATTTTCTTCTTTCTTATCATATTTTCCATTTTGCAGCGCCAGTAATATCCACCGAGCCTTCTCTGTTTCGTTCGATACTTTAATTCTCCATACTTGTGACTTTGATTGTGTTAGAGATGGTAATTCGTGTAGTTCCCATTTCCTGAATGCAACCATTATAGATGATTGATTTTGCATTTCCGAAAGCAGCGATGCCTTGGCAAAGTCGCTTAATGTTATATCGGGACCTCCATGAAATACGTTGTATTTTGAACGTTACTGTATTTCCAATCGACTTGTAGCAATTTACGTCCGATTGGATCTGATTAAAATCAGCTCTTGAGGCATGTTGACGATAGTTTTCTTGTAATCTTCAAAAAACCCAAAAATGGTTTTTAGTGGTATAGCACAACTAAACCGTCCATCTTGGAATATGGTATCGGGTTTCCACCCGGTATGTGTAATAGATTTTGTTTCTGATTCTTCCATGGATACTAAACCTTTAATAGTTCTTGTAATTCCAGGGATACGACAGACATCTATTATTTGATTATTACCCAATTTGTATTGAATTTCCTCAAACAGAAAATATGGTGCATTTCTAGTAAACTCGTAAGCTTTAGGGTCTGGTTCTGCTGCTCTAATCAGGTCTCCAGTTGTTGACGCTTCCCTTAATGTTTCCGTAGGCTTATAGGTACCCTTTATAAATATGAAACTTTCATGGGGTATGTGATGTTGTCACTGCTCTGGATTTCAATTGAAATTCGATCGTTGTTTTCTGCGTTCAATGTAAAGGGAAGATATGTATAATAATCTTCCTTTATTATGGTTTCGTCTAATTTATAACCTCCAAACACATCCAATTTGGGTACGTCCTCATACTTAAGCCTTCCAAGTTTAACGTTTTCATCACCGTGGAGATCTAAGCTGCGTTTACTTCTGCCTCCCATTATTTATAACTTCTAAACCCAAAGATTTTTAAAACGTATTTCTTCTGCTGTAAGTCTCTCAACAACTTGACGCTTTGACGTCGTATTCACTATTAATCGTCTGGGGTGTTGTAGCGTGCTTTATATACAAAATCGATAGGCATTTTCAACTACTTTTATTTCCAGTCTTACACAGGTGTATGTTTCCGGTGAAAAGTTTACCAATTCACCCAAATGATCGACTAGTCTGATTGTAATATTATCAATTTCTGTCACGCTCAGCGGATAGAGTTTTCTCATTAAAACCCATTAGCACTAATTGCTTTTAATGAGTTTTCCGATAAAAACAAGTGTGGACCTGGGTTAGATAAAGGAAAATTTAATGGGTTGGGCCAGCGCCGGCGCTGGCCTGAAACTGTAAATCCTGTTATGGAAAAACTCGTAAAAGCGGTTGCTGTGGTGAACTATCGCGTGCTGATCATCATGGTGTGTGATGCTTGCGCTGACTGGAAATAAAATGTTGTATATTGTATAACGACGTCGATGTTGATGGGATCATGCGTCAGTATGAACGTTTAAATCTTTGGGTTTAAGATATAGGGGCAATCACAGTCTCACGGTGATTAAACGGAGGCAGCAGCGTGACATGTGTTGGAGGTTTGAACGAATAAGTAGATTGTGTTACGCTGATGAACACGGCGATCGGTCGAAATCGAGCAATTGTAATGCTGGTTCATGTTATAGGGCTCTGCAAGGCGATGAGGCGTCGGCTGAGACTGATTGGCGTGCAGCCAGACCTGCTGGTTTCAAACTGCATGTGTTTGATTCAATACATGGTGTATCAATGGTGTCGTCGTATCCTGGAATTGAACTGGTGTATCCGTGGAAGATCGAAAATCTGTACATGCCGGTGACCCTGGTCAGATGGACGGTGTGTCTTGCCTAAAACCGTTTTGGGTTTCAATTCGAAACTATCGTCCTGCCTCAACTGATTTCAATCGGATCAATCGGATCGTATGCTGATCGTTAAATACGACGTTCAATAAACGTTCGTCGACGCGTTTGCATCGCTGCTCGATCAAATCGATCTCTGTGGTTGCGTTCGAAATGAACTACGTCATCTCTGCAATCAGATTGGTGGAGGAGAGACTCGGTGAACTGCGCTGCGAAAAATAGAAGAAACTGAAATGCTGTCATGACGTCAATGTTTTAATCATTCCTCAGGTCGTTATGGTTCGGCATGTGCTGCGCGCGTCGTCTTTTGCGAATGCTGCGTCGTCATGGAACTGCGGTTGAATCGCCGTCTTGTCGACTGTCGTCATCGGTGGCGTCGGGATGCGACGGTGATGATGGGTTAAACTAGACGGTCATCGATGACAGTCTGGTGCTTGCTCTGTTTGAATATCCGTTTAGCGGTGTGTTATTTAATTTGTTTATACAATTGTAAAATCTATGTTGTTAATATGTGATCAACGCGTGTCTGCTGCTGCCTGTCCATGCTGCGCTGCTGCGCTGCGCGCTGCTGCTGCCATGCGCTGCTGCTGCTGTAGCGTGAATTTCATTGATCGGTTAAACTGTTTGAAGATGTGCGCAGGAATCTTGAAGGTAAGTAATGAAAGGGTATGGTGCTCTGTGGGTTATGGATGCAGACGTTGCCGTGAATCCGAAGATGCTCTGGGTCGGAAAATGATGTGTGCTGAAGTTAAACTGATTATGCTGTGCTGAGAGGTAACTGGTTCGTGTTCCGTCTGGCTGACTTCGCGGGACCATCGGTGGAAGACTGCTGTCTGCAGGCTGCATTCAAAATGTGTTCGAGGTTCATCGGCTCGGTGTAACGTTTTACCCATTGAAAGGGTGGTGCCGCGGTTATGCGATGATTGATCGAATTCTGTGGTTTTCGATGATGAACGAGCAGTAAAATCACTCAATTTTCTCGTTCGATCGTCATGTGTTCGTTCATCTGTCGAATGTGTGCTGAGACTCGAGTAACGCCATAATGTGCGTATGGAGATGACGCTTCGCCATCTTTCGGATCGTGTGTGTGCAGGTGTTCGAAAAATGTGAAGTGTTTCACGGTGGTAAGCTGAGATTAGTCTGTTGGAAATGGTCGATATGGAATTCGAGGATAGTTGACGTGAAAGGTACGTTTCATGATGACGGACGTTTATCGGTGCAAATACGGCTGTCTGTCAGATGCTGGCAATGGTCTGGTAACATCTGCTCGTGATAAGTTCGAATGATACGTAAAGTCGACTCGATGGCATGCATCTGTCTTGGTTACAATCGACGTAGAAGTGCTGAAACGTTGAGTGCAGGCTGTGTAAAAGTTGAAAACTGCGAAATTGCATACTGGGTTGATCTGGCGTGAGATGACATCGTGGTGCATTGTAATGGGTGAAATGATCGTGGTTCTCGCGTCGTGGTTTGGTTGCAAATGAGTTGCGCTGATAACGTAAATGTGCAAGTCGCGGCGGGTTCTGTCGGTTTGAATAACATGAAGCCGATGTGCTCATGTGTGCGTGCCAGATGATCGTCTGCCTGTGAAGAAGTTTAAGTTGCTGCGCGCGGTTCAACAACAAGTTTAAATGTGCGTCAGTGGCGAAAACGGCGAAACGTCGAGGCCGGTTGTTTCTGTCGGTTTCGGATAAGATTTACGTGCAATGTCGGAATGGCGTGAACAGATCGGCTGGAGACGGTGACGTGAAGCGGCGACGTGATGATCATGAAGAGTGTGAAAGTGAGTCGCTCGTGATGTGAACATGTCAAACGCTCGATAGTAATGGCGTTTCGGCGTCAAGTCGTCGATCGTGCAGATGGCGTTGGATGCGTGATCGAATGTGCAGGTTGCATGTCGGAAATGTGGTGTTCGATGAATGAGCACTGATTCGAATCGCTAGACGTGTGAACGTTGGTGTGATCGTGAAAATGACATGCGTAATCGAACATGCTAGCTGTGAACTCGAGCATCTGAAATGGTCGACGCGTACTGACGGTATCGTGAATGTTCGTGCATAAATCGGTAAAGCTGGCGTTGCAGTTGTACTGCTTGATATCGCGTTGACATGCGTGTATGAAATGGTGTGAAGGTTAATGTGCAACGTGTTATCGATTGCATGGTGAATGTCGATCGCGTGGCTGACAAAGACTGGATCTGTGATGTACATTTGGCGTAATCATTGGCAGTTAACATGGTTGCTTATCGGTAAGGAGAATCTGGAAATCGCAAGTGGATAATGATCAGTCATCGCTGATTGGAAGTGAAATAGACTGTGAATTGTTGAGCGCGTCAGTGATCGAATGCGTTGAACTCGTGGATGTGTCAATGTGCTGATGCATCGCTGTGACATGCATGTGAGCAAAGTGTTAAAATGTCGTAAATCTGTAATTCGGAAACAGCTGTAATCTGGCTGGTGTTCAGAATACGGTATGCTGATTGCTAATAATGGTGAAGAATCGTGATCGATCTGCTGGCATGTGACATGGAAATTCCGAACAGTTTAAATGGTTGTTGTGCAATGGTAAACGTTGCTGCGACGCTGGCATGCGTGAACGATGCTGTTGGTAAATGCACTGCGTGTGTCAAGTCGTTGATGTCGGATTGGTGAACAGCAATTGCTGCAGTGTCGCAAATGACGTAGAATTCAAGTGTGAACAGCAATGTGGAACATGTGACTGCTGTGGTGGAAAATGCGTTGCTGTTGATGTCGAAATGATATGGCACCGCTGGTCTGTGAATGTGCGTCGGAAAAGCGATGTGCAGTGCGGTGTTACTGTGATCGTGTGTCAAGTGAATGGATTGAACAGACTGCTGAGGTGTCATCAAATGGATTCATAAACGGTGAACTGTTGATGGCAGCGATGTGAGTCTCGTGTCTGAACGATGCTGATGTTAAGTGACTGTATCGTCAGTGAATTGCTTGATGTAACAAGTGTGGCTTGGGCATAGATGGTGATGCTGCGTGTTGCAAAGCCGTTGGATGCTTGAAACTGTGATCATCGTGTCTGAATCGAAGGTGTGAAAGCATCAAAGCTTGGAAGTGTGAGGCAGAATACATGCTGTGTTCTGATCAATTGTCGTACTTAACAGGATGTTCATAAGCTAGATTGGTGATTGAACGTTTAGAAATTATCTGTCATAAGCATGTTATGGTCTGGACATAATGTTGAAGGTCGTGAATAGGATCAGTGCTTGAATTGGTTCTGGGGACTGGTGAAGGTGTTACATGCTGATGGTTAGAAATGTCCAAAGGTGAAAACTAACTGTCATTGTAACAGTGCGTTAATCGATGAGTCTATGATCTCACTTGGTCAAAATTGGCTACATTAAGTGGTCGACAATATGTTCCTCTGTCGAGAAATAGCAAATGACAAGTTTTTTAATTTGGAATTTATATCATTTTTTCTAGAAGCATTAACAGCAAACTTCTAATTTATAACAAATTCTCCATACTTTAACGAATACAAACTAATAATTAAAAGTTTATATAGGATTTTACATATTTTTTTGTAAATGAGTGAATTCAAAATTTCTCTTAACTGGTCAAAAACTGGCACATTCGCGCTGCGGAATTTTTCAGCAATACATTCCGCGACAAAATCTATTCTGCGTCGAATCGAATTTCAAGAGCTAAATCTATTCTAAATCTTGAAATTTGGTGGTTTTTAATGTTTAACAGCCACTGATTTACATGCAAGTATATAAATGCCCTAAAATTGGTGTTTCTACCTTGCAATTGCAAGTAAACTATGGTCAGTCTTAGATAAAGCAGCAGTTTTTCTTTGTCTTTAGACGACTTTATTGAAGGATTCAATATCACTATGGAGTTAATCACGCTGTTCTCTACACAATAACAACAAGTATTTTTCCATAGCACGACCAAGAATTTCTAGACCATGTACTAAAAGCTAACTTTTCAAATGTTCATATCGACAACTTTAAAATTACATCCCTAACATGAACACCTACGCAACCGTGTCTTAGAAGTAGAAAATACACTGAAAAAAGATTGCCTCTTTGATTGAATAATCTATGGTTCTGAGTTCCCAAGAAAATTGTCGAGCGCAACTTGTTTGAAAAATATTACAACGCGAACGACGCTTTCTATATAACCCATAAATCCGTAAAACGTTCCTCTAAAGCAAAACAGAGAAGTTAATTACACCCTTCAGTATCAGACAGAAATTACTTTTATAATGAACATTGTGCATGATGTAAATAACATTTTCAATAAAGCAACGACTGGCATAGAATTGCTTTTTAAGAGAAGTTTGACCTTAGCTCAATTTAGTTATATTTTATTCTCCATCAAACATAAGCTTTCGGTTGAAAATCTCCAGAAGTTCTATAAGTACAATAACCGTTTGCGTCTATTTTGCATGTTAATAGCTAGGGGAACTATCCACACATTAATGGAAACATACAGTGTGTCTAAAAAGAAATGTAATGGGTTTCACGTCTTGTATTCTAATTAATAAGTCGGCAAGAAAAGGTTTTTAATAAAAAATGTTAGACAGTAACTGCATCTACAAATGCCAAAGTAAGGAGACGGCAATGTATTGTCGTTAATATTTATTTTAGGAAATTATGTTCAATACAAAAGTTTCTTATGGATTTCTATCCACATTTTATAATGCTTCAAATTTTTTTTCTTCAATTGTTTTGAGTTACGCCTGTCCGCGTAATTTTTTTAAATGGGAATTTTTTAAGTTTACCCTACCATTTGATAGAGCATTTGTTTTCTTTACAATTAATATTTCTGTTTTTATAAATGAATTTAATACAAATTTTTACGAGAAAACTTCAATTCAAGTATTTAAGAAATGTAATTGTCATTTTTACTATAAAACTTCAATTCAAGTATTTAATAAATGTTAGGAACATCTAAGATAGATAAAATTATTTGCAGTAAGGTTATCGATCACAATCTTATCATTAAAAAGAAATTAATAATCAAGTAAATTAAATTAAGCGTTCAAATTGTCCCTTTGTAATTTGGCAATGACCCAATCGACTTACAAAACCCCGAAGAGAATTTTCTAGAAATTTACCGATAATTTCTTGTATCATCCTGGTAATTCGGATTTTTAAATGCTTGATGTCATGAGACTTTTATGTTTGTAAACTTTATTTTCTACGTATCCCCAAAAAAAATCTAATGGGCTTAAATCAGGCGAACGGGCTGGCCACTCAATATTTCCTAGTTTCCAATCCATCTGTTTGGAAAAACGTTATCCACATATTGACAAACATTTAAACCATAATGTGGTAGGACGAGATACTGTTATTGGAAAGGCGCTCGTTGTTTTCATGTAGATAAAGCGTAGCACAAGCAGGTATAATTTGATTTTGTAATAACTGCAAATACAGAGTCGAAGTTAAATTGCCATTGATGATCAAGGGACCGATAATATGACCCCTAGAATGCAAACTCAAACATAATTTCCTAAAATAAATATTAACGACAATAAATTGCCGTCTCCATATACTTTTAACTATCCTGTATACAGGGTTTCGTATGTAAAGAATAATTAATGTTCCTTTTTCAATGAAACTATATATTTCTTGTTTTCGATGGTTTACAAATTTCTAGTTTATTTGGTCGAAAGTCGGATAGTTTAAAAAATAGTTGTTTATTGTAATTCTTACCGTTAATAGGTTCGTACTCTTGCTTCGAACGCATTTTTGTAAAATGGGAAGGTTCCGATACACTGATATTTAAATACAATAAACAATTATTTTTTTAAAAATTCCCCCTTTCTGTGCCTTAACTTTGGAAAATGTGATTTTCACAATTGAGTTTGTATTGGAATTGGGCTTCAAAAATTAAAAAAATATACATACGTTTCATTTTAAAAACATAAAGCTGATGTAGTCTTTATAAATAAGTTACCCTACATAACGGAAATGAACTGAATAGCAGTTAAGGTTACTAGTCTAAAACTTTTATTGAAAACTTTTCTTGTAAACTTATCATAACGCAAATATTATCTTCTAATGTGTTACCTTTTGTACAAGCAAAACCAGTTCTTCTTAGAATCGTTTTAAAAATATGTGTTCATCTAAATGGTATTTTCGCTTCAAACGAACATCCTATAATCGAATACAAAAAAAAACAAAATATATACTTATTTTTTCAAATAATAGTTTTCAAGATAAAGTTTCGTCTAAAGTAGGCTTATAATGTGGAACTTCCTCCACTGATAGCCATTAAAATATATTTTAATCTCGGTCAATGTTACGGATAAATTTTTGGAACAACAACCGTTTTTTTATTCTTTTGTTTACTTACTTTCACATTGGCTAATTTCTATTGCTATTGATTATTATCGGCAACAATAGAAGGAATGAGTAATGACACTTGGAATCTAATTTTTTCGAACGATTGCCATTCTGAAACCGGTAGAGATCTTTAACAAGCTTAGCAAACCTTACGCATAGCGCTTTAGGTTTAACTTTTCATCCGAACAAGAGCATTACTTGAAAAAAATGATCTTGTAACACGTTCGCGTTACTATAAATATACCGCAGATAGAAAAGAAAATTTTAATTTTGGATGGACAGAATACATATGGGTGCACCTTGTATAGTATGATTTTAGGAACAATGAATGTTAATTAAGCATGATATTTCAAAATTTTGTTTCTATAAAAGCAATTGAGATAATAAGTTCTGAAATTATTCCTTTCAAATACATTGTAAACGTCAATCCAAGACGATGACATTTTAAAACCGCAAATGGCAACAAATCTAAATATGACAAAATGCTGCGTATGAATTTCCCATAGAAAGATAAATTATAAATAGACAGTTGTTGCACAACAACCTTGTATCCAGCATAGATAAAATATGTTACATTGTGAGAGAGAAATTGGTGGAAAGGAAATGATATAGACTAAGCATCACAAGTTAAAAGTGAAGTTTGCAAGTTATTTAAAAAGACCAAAATGTAATAATATAAACATGTGGCCGGCAGAAGAGGGGGGAAGGGTTGCTTTTGTTGGAACCTTTGCTGCGGACAAGTTCAGAAAGAATTTTCTCGCGATTCGTGAATTTTGACAAACGCGTGAGTCGGAATGAAAACAAGTTAAATCTTAGTGAACGTATCACAGCTTCAAGAGGTAGAAATTCAACGGTATGCGAGTTTTTGTGTAACTTCGCTTGTAAGTTTTGACAAGGAACGTTAGCCCGTATGCGGGGATTTTTAAACTCGTGTCTGCGAAGATAAAAGGGTTACCTGCAGATACAACTCAAATAAGTAGGTGTTGATTGTGTTAAGGGCGTTACTACTGCTTTGAAAACTGGTGTTCCTGGACGTGCTTAAATTTCAAAGATTAACAGGAAGTTAGACCACGAGTAAAGTTTGAGCTTTTTTTTATAGGTTATTAATATGTATTTTTGGAATTTTAAATGTAATGCATATACCCTATTCGCAATAAATATGGGACGATGTCGTAAACAGTAATCACGTGCTAGTAATTGTATAATGTGGACGTAATTTTGAAGCTTAATTCTGCATCTAAAACTGCATCGCTACCACAATTCACTACCATACAGAAAGAAGGTATTTTGAAAACAACCTTACAATTTAAAATGTCATCTTTTAATAATTATTTAATAATAAACAAAGATCGTAGAAGTATGGTTATTAAATACGTATAGAATAAGTTAACCATGATAGCACAGCATTTATTTGAATTGTGACGTCATCCCATATTTATTGCGAATAAGGTATAAATGGTTAGTATCTATGCAGTGGAAAATTAACAGAAGTGAAAATGATTATTTTGTTGGACCATGGAATAGCGACGGAACTAGTTTTGTTTTAAATTTAAGAATATTATCGGGAAATAAAGGTTGAACATTTTGAAAGATCGGGCAATAGGTGCGTATTAATTTTAAAGTATTGTTTTTGACAATTGAATGATGAAAGGAAGAGTTGGTATTGCACTGTTTTCTACATATTACTATTAAGAGCATTTCCAGAAACGAGATTTAGAATGTAGTGTATATCAATATTGGAAATAGGAACAATGGTGTGGTAGTATTATTAATGAATTTAACGTTTTTGTTTGTGATTTCTGGCCAGTTTGATGTGAAATTAGGTTTTTTAGTAAACTAGTAAATTCTTATTGCAATTATGTAATGCTAATGGAAGTTATATTTAGGTTGAATATTATTTGGACTTATTTATGAACTAGATAAAAATACACAAATTTGTGAAAGGATATCCAGCCACCCCTGTGATGGAGTCGTATTCAGGAGAGGCACGATATTTTTAAAAATTTTTGATATGACAAAATTTAATGAGTGTTTTTAAATTATTGCAAAAAAAAGAAATATATAATGTAACGAGATTTAGGAAACCAAAAGCAAAGGAAACCTAACCGGAATAACCGTCTTTCGTGTAGGGAAAGTATTGAAGAGATTACTGAGACAAGACAGTTTGGCGCCCTTTAATTATGACAAAACAAAAAGCCTTTCAAGGCAAGTGGCCATTGTAACGTAGTCTTGTATTACAATCATTTCAAATGTTTATATTTTATTATTTTTTGCACAGGAACAGACACCTGCGTCACTGTAGTTATCCGATGCACCCTTAAATTGCTACGGGGCCCCCGTCCCTTCGAGACAAATCTAAATCTGTCAGTAACGCTCATTTTACCTGTAGTAATCTCTATACATTTTTCAGGAGTTTTACATATCCCGTCAAATCGGAAACAATCGTAAATTTGAGATAATTAGAATACACCATGTAGACCTTAACCTGATTGCCCACAAAATATACACAGACATTATAAAGATGCCAATTACTCTTAGGAACTCTAAAAACTTAATAATTTATCAAAACCTTATCAATTTCAAATATCGTCTAAACTCTACGGGCAAATCGCATTTTCAACGTTACAGGCTTCAATTAAAGAAAATCATATTTCATTAATAATAAATGATACGAAAAGAAACTGGTGTAACTATCTACAAAGGAAAGCTATGATGAATGATAATTTGTTTTTAAATATCTTCTCACTACTTTTGTAAGTATAAGGCGAGTGTAGTAGGGCAAATAAGTGCTTTAAAACTAACATGTATTATCATTAACTTATGCAGTAATTTTCAATATAAATCATTTGAAGGATTTTCTTTAATATTTTTGTCAATAAAATAAAAAGGCAATTTTATTTAATAGCTGGTTCTATGTAAATCCTTTCCTTTCGAAACAAGTGACATATGTTTGTAATATGTATGTTTTCAAACATAAATAGTGACTTGAACCTGTATGCAGGCAATACTATTTACTCGTGTTTGGTTCAAATGTTTTAATTCATCTTCAAAATACGTCTTTATTGCCACTTAAAGCCGTATTCGCGGAAGCATATAGCACCAACTGATTTTTGACGTTAAACGCAAACGTGGTATAGAATTTCAATTTTAACTTTAACCATTGACGAAACCTTGGTTCATTCATGGTCTCTAAGACTAGCACTGTGAATTAAGTAGGCAGGCAATCGAATGAACCTGACTAATTGGTCAGTTGAACGCGATAGCTGTTAGAGTTATTAAAGTTTTTAATTCTTGACGAGGAAACAAAAATTATTTAGATGTAAACTACCCTTGATTTAGTTCCACATAAAATGTTGGCTATTGTCAATTATAGTACTAGATAGTAATTATTCCCACCGTCGTTTGGTTGAAGTAGACAATAATGGTCGTCACAGCTGTTAGCGATTGGAGATGGTTTAGATAAAGATTGGTTCCTGCAAGATTTGTTTATGCTGGAGCATTTGTTTTGTGATGAGTTAATAGAAGTATAATTGTTTAATAATTATGGTTTATGTCGTTTTGTTAAACTGAATCATTTATAATGTGTATAAAATTCCAAAATCTATTTTGTAATTGTAGATGCAAGAAGTAGGTTAAAATTCATATTTCAATCCGTTAGGAAAACTTTTCTGTTGGTTAAATAAATTATATTTTCCGTAAAAATACATATTTTAACGACACTTATTGTTCTAATTAATTGAAGTACAAATTGTGTTGTACATCTGTTGCTAAATATAATCAAGTGTTAAAACAACCCTGTTAAAAGCTTTTTTGTAGCGATATAAATAGAGAAACAAATTATATTTAAGTCAAGGTAATTCTTGCACTTGTTCTTAAACTGTAAAATTGAAGTTCTAATAAATTTAAGGTTTAAACTAATTGATACTGATTTGTAAACATAGCGTAGATCTACTGAATGTGGTTTGTTCTCTTTGAGATAATTTGTAAATCCTAATTTTTATTGCAATAGTGATGTGCACAAGTAACAATTATTAAAGAATTTATATAATCTTTGGCTATTAAAATGATCTAATGTGTAACAGAATTATTAATTTGATAGAACTTAAACTAAAGTGTTATTTTAAACAAACCTAATTGGAACATTATTTAATGAAATGGCATGTTAATGTTTTTGGTTTATCACTCGCCTTTAGCTTTTCATGATTATATGTTTTGATTTCCACGTCTGTACACATAAATTAAATTTAAAATTTTTAAAAATAATATAAAGAATTTGTTATTTTGACTTGGACGTGTTTAATTTAAGGTGATTCAACCCATAATATTATCAATTTTAGAAGTGCTAGGGTTAATTTAAATGAGGTCTTAGCGTTCAATTAAGAGTAAACAAAAGTGTTTTATGGTGGTTATTATCAGGATTCAGATACTCTGTGAAAAACATTAAACTTGTATGCTTAGGTACAAAAAGTGTCCTTAATTTATGCTGTGTTGTTTGTGGTGAATTTATGTTTTTAGGGGGTCCCATAAAGCAGTTATAGAACAGAAGATCCATACGTCCAAGTAAGTAAAGTACGGTAAATTAACTTTGAGTATTGTTTATCTCATTGAAATTATTGTATTCCGGGGGTTTTCCCGTCTTCCCTTGGGATAATTCCTACGTTGTTATTTAATTCGATGTGGTGCGGCTATCTCTTTTACTTTTTTTGAATCCGGACTGTCTCATGTTCCCACGGAATTTAATCACTCAGCTGGCTGTTGTATCCCGAAGGTTTCCTTCCTTCTAGAGTCTTTTACCCTAGGTTCATTTATATCCACAGAAAATTCTCACATAATTTGAAGAGTTAGTTTTCTTATTATCCTATCAATCCTTCGATAAACTTTGCTTACTGTTTCGCGCAGGCCAACAGTTTTGTGCTCGTTAAAATATTTCCATTATAACGTAAGCAAAAATTGATGCGGGTTTGAAAATATCCACCAAATGTAGAAATGAGGATTAGGTGTTTTGGCAAAATCATTCTACAAACCTTATTAGTAACAGTGTTATACAGGAATTTAGTATGTAAGCTACTATAATGTGTCTCAGTGCCGATATAGTTAGTTGGGCGTTTAATGTCAAAGTATATGTATTTATAAAAATGGTAGATGACAAAAAGGGGCTAAAAAACGTGGGTTCGTAATTTTGGCACACATTAAGAGTAGAAGGGGTTCGTTAAAACTTGTTTATTTTAACCAACTTTTTGGAAGGTGGTGAACTTGCTTGCAATTATACAACAGTTCATAAAAGAATCAATAGAACATGCCAACAATATATAGCAAGAAATATTGGGGAAATACGATGGAAAAATTGTTTTAAGTTGAGACAAAAACGAATAGAACTGGTTAATCTGTGGATCAAAGAATTATACACAAAAACCCACAGCATTTTAGTACTCATAAAACTCGACGGTTTCTGTGTTTTTAGCGTCTGGTTAAAAACGAAGTTACACGAAAAAATGTAGATTTAAATTATATAATATAATCTCAAACGTAACAATACATATTATGGTAGCATCATACTACCAACTATGCGTATTTGTTATAACCTGTTGCCAGATGTCAAAGCAATGAAGCAAGGTATTTAGCTAATCCGAGCACTGATAATCAATTTGTAATAACTCTGATTGTATCTTTATATGGGTAAATTATGCTTTTCTATTTATTCTAATGAGTGGGTAAAGGAGTTAACCATTAAATAACTGCAGTTAAGTTTTGGCAACATCATTCTATGTAGGTTTCTACTCATGGCAAGCTACCGAAATTAGAATTTAGTTTGCAATATGCAATATTGTTGAATAAACACAGATACAAATATATTGCCACTAAGCAAACACAGGGCTTGGGAGGTATGTCCTTGGTGTCACTACCTGCTAAGAAGTACACTCAAAGTAGAAAGCTTTTATTTGTCAAATTGAAATATTTGTAAGGTTAGGTTATTAATATTCAACATTAATGGCATTATTGTATTTTTTAATGTTTAATAATTTTAGAAGATTTAATTAACACTGACATGACATAACACACACCATGGAATTTTTAATTTGCTTAAAAATGCTTTGTTCCCGCAGTGTACTTTGAAAAAAATCGCTTTCTGATTGGTTCCATATGATGTTGGAAATTAGTTCACATATTTGCCGGATCCTATATTTGCTTGGTGGACCTGTACCTACCATATTTACTGATTTTGTTATTCTATCATATAATTCTTTATTTATTCGACGACTGTAGTTTGGTTTAAAGTTTTTCTACTTTTCAATTTAATATTTAGAACCTATTGTTTTTTGTTATTCTATGCCACTGCGATTTATTGGTTAAAGTGCTTGTTGGTTTTGCATTTAGAAAATCGATATTCGGATTGATTTCAGTACAGTCGACTTTTATTTCCTCTTAGAATATGTACAAATGGTGTACTTTAGCGTGATTGACAATCTAAAAGGATTAAAGGATTTAAGCAAAAAGGTTAAAAGAATAAGTTAAAGTTAAGCAAAATGTTAAACGGGTTAAAAGAAAAGGTTAACAAAAACACAAGAGGTGTGATAGCGGTAACCCGAGATAGATAATCACATACATATATTTTGCAGGAGGTAACAGTGACGATAAATATAATGTTAATGATCTCTGACGCCACGAATAATAAAAGCGGTGGGGAGGCACTTAGCTATCTGACTAGAAACCTGAGCGTAAACGAAACCACAGCAGTTTGAAACTTGAAAATACAGTAAAATGAGTAACCGAAACCGATTAAGATTCGGTTAAGCTCATCTCACCCCGAGTATCGTTAAAAAAATATCAATTTTGTAACTTATGCAGCAAAACCTAATACTGTAGCATGAGTACGAAATTGATGTTTTAGTACTTTTGCAGTGAAACTGGGAAAAATCAATTTTAAGAGATATATTCTTCCAGAATAATTAATTTTTTTCGCAACTTCTGTGCGCTAGTAGTAAAATCGATTCAAGTAAACAGCATAAAAATAAACGATAATCAAAGGAATCAAATCATTAATAAAGGTAATGTATACAGTTCAACATTAAAAACTAATAATTTAATATTCAAGGTTTCGTATAGTTTCTAAAAATTATACATTATATATCAGTAACAAAAGCATTACAACCATTAATTAGCACATACCTGAGGAAAAACGGGCCATATACAAATGCAGCTTCACTCACCTGTAAAAATAAAATATGTATTATTACAAATTGTTAACTATCGCAATCATGTAATTTTCATGCAGTACGAAGCAGAGCACCACAATTTGTAAATTAAATTTCTATATACTCTAATGTTTGTTACATGTCTTTTGTATGAGATTCGGTAAATGTAGGTAAATAAGTAAATGGAATAAAAATGGTATTGATTCGAAAACCATAAAAACTGTTGTACAGAATTTGTGATAAAAAGCACATGTATGTTTAAGGACAATAGTTTTATTATTTTTCAAAAATATTCCTTAGCACTAACAGCAAAAGAAAATTATATCGTCAATAACTTGCAGAAATTTGGCAACCGCCGCATAGGTATCAAAAAAAATCTCAACATGCTAATCCTTTTTAATCAGCGTAAAGAAAAAAACGTCGATGGAAAGATGTGGACCGTATCGTATCGTAAGTGGAACTGCGTTATCAGTGTAAACAAAACCTCCATGCGTATCACATGTTGGTCAATAACTTCACTATTTTTCAGATTAAAGAAAAAGCAAGTTTCTGTATACTAATTGACAGTCATAGCAAGGCGACTTTCAAAAGAAGCAAGTCAACCACTAAAAAAGATGTTAATAATTCCTTTTTGCAATAGTATTACGAGAACCTTTCGTTATTTTTTGCGAATTTTCAAACACTGAACAGTTGTTTTAAAATCATAAATTTTATACATTCAGAAATCGTCACCTATTGCGATATTAAATACCTGTTTTAAAGATCCACAAAGCAACTTCTTCAACTTAAAAGTATTCGTATTTATTATTGATCTTAGGTTAAAAAATAGAGAATCCATCGAATTGGCTTCTTTAAATCCAGAAATTAGTGTACAATGATATCTGCTACAGATTGTTTCTAAGCTCCCCCCCCCCATAATCAAAAGTTAATTTGACATAACTCCCCGCTGTTTCAAGCTTGAGTCAACTCCTCCAGTGTCCTGTAATTGTCGGTACCTACAATATCTTAATCCGGCTTGAATGCTCGATCCATTACCTTCCTCTATAACTCTTACCTTGTGCTCTGACCGCTACCAGTATTCTAATTATTCGTTCATGTCGCAAAATACAGCATATCATCCTATCACTTCTTCTTTTAATTACCCTAATTTTCCTGAACCACGTCTAAGACGCTATTGTTAATAACTTTATCCGTCTAGCCGATTTTATAGCACCATATCTCAAAAACTTCTAACCTACTAACTTTCCCTTTGTCTAATGTTTCCGTTTGACAGACGTATAGTGAGTGACACATTCCAAACATAGGTTCTCGATTGGTTGAAAATCTTTTTGATTTCTGTAAAAAATTCATTTGCAATGGCAAAGCAATTTAGTAGCTAATGTATACTTGTTGGAGAACAAAGGCAGCAGCTGCTAAAAAGTATGAAGTATGCCAGCCTGTAGAGAGTATTTATATAATAAATATTGTTTTATTCTGAAACACATACTTTTTTTACGTAGACTTTTTGTATTTATCCTAAAGTGTGAAGTATCCTTACCCAAACTCAACAGTTATAAAACAAGACTATTCTATTTGTTCTACATGTAGATTCGTTCGAAACGATTAATAACCTATAAAACTTCGTTCGTTAACTTTTCAACAATAATCTCATGACCACAGTGTATGAGTAAATTTAGTTTTATACTATGTGTATCTATCATCCTTTAAAACAGGGAACAAATGAGTTTTGCTAATTCCTATTGCGAGCTCTTGTCTATTCAGTTTGAAGTTCCTCTACCGCGCGCAGTATTGAATAACATTGTTGTATCATTTTCGCAGCTGTCTTTTTTGATATACTGTTTACACGTCGAGTTTCATCTAATTTGCGAGTAACTTTTTTTATTGTTGGAAGCAAAATGTACTTTTTAGAATTTCAATGCAATTTGTTATTCACCATATTTACACGAAATTATTACACTATTACTCTTGTAATCAAGAGTTAGTACTTTTTCCTTGAGCCATTTGCTGGTTAATAGTAATCAGGATAGAAAGAAAATGGTACTAATAAGTGAATAGGAGCATCCTGGCGCAGCGCTGCCGCCGCCCCCACTGCAGATTTCGCCTCCTCTTAACGTCACCGCCACTAATCTCTAACGTAACTCCCCCCCACCTAGCGTCTGACGTCACAACTGTAACTTTGGCACATTCGTCATTTTGACACAACTGTCACTTTGACACGCCCTTCATCGTGACAAATTGTTACTCTGACATGTCCACCATCCTGCTTACGTTACAGTTTGTGGTCGACATACTCTGTATAGAATGTCACACAATTTTTAGAAAAAAAAGTTGGCTGTTGCGGGATTCGAAACCACGCTGCTTGTATGCAACGCACGCACTCATTATTAGACCAAGACAGTCATGTGCAAATTATTGCTAGATCCTATTCTTATTAAAACAGCATAAATTTCTATATAACTTTATTAAAAACAATATTAAAAAACCTATAGAAAACGGACAAAAGGGATTATTCGAGAATGATCTCGTAATGTACAGAACCGTATGAAAACAATGTAGTTCGATATATAAACCATACGACAGTTAATTAGTTCAGAATATCCATCACGTTGCTGAAGTAGGCAAGTTTCTTGAGCAGCATGAAGATTGTTTCGCACGGCTTGTGAGTGACCAATTAAAGGTCCTTGACGGGCTTAAAGTAAACATTTTTGGGATACAAGGCATGCTGATCGTGGAACCTCTACATTTCACCGAGAACAAAAGACCTCGTCACATCAACGTATTATACATTCGATATGGAAAGGATGGCCATACTGGTATATTAAAAATTTCGGAAAATTGGTTGGTAGACAACGAACAGAAACTTCGACAGCATTTGAAACATGAGCGCAACTATGTGGTAACGAAAATGCCGAATGCATTTAACAATATCGTTGAATTCCAGAACATCCACAAACAGATGTAAACACCTTCTGCGATCTACGCAGATTTTGAGTCGGTGCTTACACCTATAACTTCTACTGCTCCCGATACCTCCGCTTCATTTACGAACAAAGTGTGACTATTATGACAGTTTATCCAAGTTTGATATTAACTGAGGTCCGGATGTGGCAAAGGTGTGCATGGATAGAATGAAAGTGAATGCTCGACGATTAGGAACAATTTTAAAAATTAACGTTCCTATATCACCGCTCAAAACGTTAGAGGAGCTATTCTTTATGCAGCAATGGACTGCCGCATATGTAAAAAGCTCTTGGGAGAAGATAGAGTATGAGATCATAACCACCTAAACAGGAAATTCCGCTTCGCGGCTCATAGTCATTGCAACTTGAAATATAAAGTACCAGTGATTTACACAATTTAAGAAAGATTCTCATTTCATAATCAAGACACTGAGGTGCGACCAGAAAAGTGTTAGTGTTATACCAAATCATAAGGAAAGTTACATTTCGTCCACGAAAAATGTCAAGCTGGATGATAATGACGTGTAAGATGATAAAGAAATTGATGCAGGGTGCATCCAACTCCGTTTTATTTACTCTCTCCGATTCATGGCGTCGTCTTTGGACAAGTTAACGAAAATTTTGGATAATTAACAATTTGTGGATCTGTGTATTTCACCGAGGAGGCGTGTTGCCGTACGACCATATTACGAAGTCATCCGCGTTGGATGAGAGGTCGCTGCCGCCAAGGAAAGCATGTTATAACAAGCCATTATCTACCGACATAAACTTTGCAGAGTACGGGCGTGCGCAGAAGGTGTGGAAGGCTTTCGGCACGAATACTCTCGGGGAATACGGCGATATTTATTTGAAGACCAACGTACTGTTGTTGGACGACTTGTTCGAAAACTTTAGGAACGTTTGCATCAACATTTATAACCCGGCCCGTGCCAGTACATAACCACGCCCAGCCTGAGTTGGGACGCAATTTTCAATACGCCAGCGTCAAATATGAAATTGATTACCGATATTATTGTGCACAACTTCGTAAGGGCTAGCATAAGGGAAGGTCTCACACAGTGCGGCGGAAGATGCGACAAATCCAACAACAAACTGAACCGTCACGTTACTTAATCTACCTCGACGCAAACAATTTATATGGGTGGGTTATAAGCCAAAACCTTCCTATAGGAGGGTTTAGGTCGTTAAAAAATCCCGAAATTGATCGTATCGAAAAACGAGATTTTCAATATATCCGAAACTTGCGACATGAGGTATATATTGGAAGTAGACCTCGAGTACCCTGCACGATCCCCATAACGATTTGCCGTTCTGTCCTAAAACTAAGACTTTGCCGTACGGCCAGTCCAAAGCCTCGAAACTGCTCGCCAACCTGGAAGACAAGAAGAACTGTGTTATCCACAACAGAAACCTACAGCAGTGTCTGAAGATTGGTCTCCGCTTCACCACAGTCCATCCAGTCATGGAATTTGAACAGTCTCTATGGTTGAGACCGTACATAAACTTGAACACTAACTGCAAACACGGGCTAAATGTGCGTTTGAAAAAGATTTCTTTAAGTTGATGAACAACGTGATCTTCAGTAAAACCATGGAAAATATTGACAAACGCGCCAATGTCAAAATTGTGCACGAGTATCTTGATTGCCCACCAAAACTTCAATAGCTGTGCAGTTCTTAGTCGTAGTGTGGTGGAATGAATTAGTGTAAATATTTTTAAGGGCATTGCAAAAATAATATAGGTATCCTCAGGCATGTAATGACAACGATTAGAAGCGCTAAACATAAATGTTATATTAAACTTATAAATAAGATTAGCTTATCTGGGGATGACAAAAAGCACTTCGTTAATCCTAGAAATGTCAATACGTATGCTTGGAGCACAGAAAAATAGACTATTTATGTTTCACCTAGGTTAAGATTATGTGTATATAGTAGTTTTAAGATTTTTTTATATAGATAGGTTTTTGTATATATTAACTGCAATTTTGGAACCAAATTATGCGATACCCATGAGAAATATATGGTATGTTAGTACAACTGTAAATATAGGATTTGAATGTAAATAAATTTAAATCTTTACGTGTTTATTAAAAACAAATTGTGTACAAGTGTTATATATATTTTACAATTCTTTCTAAAAAATACATCTTCAAATGACTGTTGTTATTCATTTATAAAAATTTAAATATTCCAAAAATTTTAGAGCAGATGGCCGAATGATGTAAGCAAAAATGGCAGGTGTGTCAAAGTGATAGTTGTGACGTCAGAGGTTCGGTGGCAGTGTGACTCGGAGGTTAATGAGGGCGACGGTGGGGTTAAAAAGCGCTGAGGCGTTATGAAACCGAGATTGCAACGGCGTTGGTGGCGTCGCTGCGCCAAGATGCCTCTAATCACCTATTGGTACCGAATGATATGGAACAATTTTATCACAGTTACTGAAAGTTTCCTATAACTACGTAATTATCACTTGGTATACGCACTATTTTAAACTAACAGTTCCTCATCAGAGACAAAGGACAAATAGTGCGAAAATGAAATAAGTATATTTAATAATAAATTAAAATATGTGGAGCAAAGCAATATTATTAAATCCTTATAACCCATTCGATTTCTTAAAAATGCTATTATACTTGAAACGATGTTTGCAGTGAACACAATCTACTGCAATGTTAAACAATAACCTTATACAAAATTTTTGTGGCGATACATATGTTGACTGTTCCGATTTGACCTGCACTTTGCCGAAGTTCTAGATCACTAGAACAGGTGGAATGAGCCAAACTACAGGTTCAACCAAAGAAGTAGGGTCGTTAGTGAGGAACCAGACTAAGACAGGTCCCCGAAAGAGGGCAGTGGCTCTTTCGGTACTTAGATTGGCAGAGACCATAGGGATCGGTATGGCTGTCGAAGACACACTACCGCGATGTGGAAGGTAACGGGAAACCACCACACTACCTCCCAAGCACATAGCGTACCTAAATTGTAATAAACATGATGACATTCTCTGGGGTACAAAATTCCGGAGTTAATATAGTCCACCCATTCGGATCTTGGGAGGGGACTACTACAGAAGATGCGATCGAAAAGTTCAGAATAAGAGTCGTGAACATTTTGAGAGTCGGAGAGTGGCATGTTAGAAGTATGAATCAAGTGGGCAAGCTAGAGAGCCTGAAAATTGAAATAAATAGGTTAGAACTAGACATAGTAGGGATCAGCGAAGTTTGGTGGCCAGAGGCGGAGAATTTTGAAGTGGAAACTTCAGGGTAATTCATACAGGTGCATAGGAAGGAAATTTGGTTGCGGGGATAGTTATGCGAAAAAAGATAGGATACTGTATAGAAAATTACTTACAAAAGAATGAAAGAGTACTCATGATTAGATTAAAATATAAACCGGTAAACACAGTAATACATGCCCATCTCTAGCTACAGTGACGAAGAGGTAGAAGTGATCTGCAAAGATATCGAAAACATACTAAGATACGTAAAAGAACATGAAAATTAAATAATTACGTGGAAATTTAACGCAGTGGTAGGTGAGGGTAGGGAAGGAGTGGTGGTAGGTTTATTTGGTTTAGGCACGAGAAACGACAGGGAAAATAGGCTGGTAGAATTTTGCGACAAGAACAATTTAATCATCACAAACACATTATTTCAACATCATGCTAGAAGACGATATACGTGGAAAATGCCAGGAGATACAGGAAGATATCAAATAGATTACATTCTTGTTAGACAACGGTTTAGACATCAAGTAAACGACTGTAGAAGCTACCCAGAAGCAGATATATACACTGACCACGACATCGTATCTATGAACACCGCACTTAAATTTAAAAATTTGAAAAAAGAAACGGAAAAAAGCACTTGGACTTAAAGAAACTAAAAGATAAAGATATTCAAGAAAGGTTCGAAAAAAGGTCAAATGAACTGCTCAAAGATATCGGGAAAATATCTCATACTAAGGAAGTAGAAACAGAATGGAATAACATTAAATCCAGCCTAGACATGATGACCAGAGATATTCTGGGGTATACACAAAAAGAAAATAAGAAACCATGGATAACAAAGCATATCCTGAATTTAATAGAAGAAAGACGAAAATACAAAATAAATCAGACGAAATAGAAAAACAGAGATACAAAACCATAAATTGGGAAATTATTCGCAAATGCAGGAAAGTTAAAGAACAATGGATTGATGAAAAGTGTAAAGAGATACCAACCAAGATAGAAATAGGAAAGACAGAGGAAGAACACAAACTAATTAGAATGAATTTTAGGGATATAAAACCATATAGCAAAAATAAAAGGGACGCGGGAGGAAACGTCATTATAGAAAATGTAGAGAAAGTGCGTAGATGGCAAGAATATATAAGGAATTAATATGCAGGAGAGGAACTAACAGCACTAGAACAGGAATCAGACATAAATTATGACTTGGGATATCCTATACTTAGAGATGAGTTTGAATTAGCATTAAAGGGTTTAACAGATGGTAAAAAACCAAATACAGATAAGATGCAAGCAGAAACTCTAAAAGCCGCTGGACAAGCATTAATAAAGGCGCGGATAGATGTGAAAATTTTCAAACAATAAGTTTGACAGCACACGTGTCAAAAATATTAACTAGAATTGTACAAAGACGAATGGAAAAATGAGCTGAAGAGATACTAGGAAAAGATTAATTTGGGTTTAGACGAAACAGGGGAACATTTTAGCTCAGAGTGATAATGGACAAAACGATAGAAAAAAAGGAAAGCGTGTATATAGGGTTTGTAGATCTGGAAAAAGCATTCGACAATGTAAAATGGAAAAAATTGTTCGAAATACTCAAAACCATTGGAATAGTACATAGCTTATACAAAGAGCAAACAGCAGTAATAGAATTAGAGCAGGAACGGAGAGACGTAAATATTAGGAAAGGGGTGAGACAGGGATGTGCCCTATCCCCATTAATTTTTAACTTGTACATTGAGGAGGCAACGAATACTGTTAAATGCAGGAAGACATTTGGAATTACTATGCTGGGATAAAAGATTGATATGCTTAGATTTGCAGATGATATAGCGGTATTAGCATCTAGCAAGGAAGAGTTAGAAGCTGCTCTTAATGAAATGGAAACAGTTCTTACAGAGAGATACGGTATGAAAATTAACAAAAATAAAACTAAAGTACTAGTATGCAAAAGAGAGGAAAATCAATCAAAAACAAGAATACAAATAGGTAACGAGAACCTACTACAGGTTAAAGATTGCTTAAAATATATGCGTAGAGCACAGCACTGTACGGCTGTGACAATAGGAGAAGCGGACAAGAAAAAGGTAGAAGCCTTTGAAATGTGGTGCTACAGACGTATGATGAAGATATCAGGTACAGACAAAGTTAAGACCAAAGAGGTACTAGAAATGGTAGGGGAAGAAGGAAATATGTAGAAAACTATAAAAAATAGGAGAGGATGATAGGCCACATACTACGGCATGAGGGAATAGTGCGAAATATATTAGAAACAGAGATAGGAAAAAGAGAAGTAGAGGTAGACCTAGGTTAGACTATTGCACACAGATAGTGGAAGATGTAGGCTGTAAGAATTTCACGGAACTGTGTGGGTTAGCTCAGAATAGAAATCAATAGAGGTACGCGTCCAACCAGTCCCAAGATAGAAAAACTAAAGACGAAAAAAATAACTGTATATAAACATGATGATTATTATAAGCAACTACAGGTATTAATTGTGCAATATTCTCGAATAATGTTAATTGTGTGAAAGAATTTACTGGGAAACTATTAATTCGGCAAATGTCTAAGTGTTGGGGATCTTGGCAGCCACAGACTGCTTAATCCCCTTCACATACCGTTCATTTATATTTCCAATGCTCCACCCGAGGGTACATTGGCCAGGAGGCGAGTTTTTTATTGTCTGGAAATTTAGAATTTTGCCGAACCCTTGCCGTTCCAGGCAAGGTAGGGATCTTTAACGTGCGTGACAACACTCACACACGGGACCTCCATTTAACTCTCATCCGAACGAGGGCGTAATTTTTGTGAAAAATGCTCACCTGCCATTTTTCAAGCAGTTGGCCGTGTCGGGATTCGAACTCAGGACCTTGGGATCCGTAGTCTTACGCTTACTACATTGATCCACGGCGACGCCCCCATCACATACCACTGAATCTCGGTGAAATAGGGCATATAATTAGAAAACAATAGAAGGGGAACCGAGCTGTATATGGGCTGGGTGGGAATTTCAGGGAACTGCGTAGGCTAGCTTAGAATATAAATAAATGGAGGTACGCGTCCAACCAGTTTCGAGACGGAAAACCTATTGACGCAAAAATAAGCGCACAGAAATCTGATGATTAATATAAACAACTACAGGCGTTGGTCGTGAAATATCTGCAACTAATGTTGATTGTGCAAAAGGATATATTGGAAAAAATATTAAACCGAAAAATGTGCAAGTGCTGGTGGCAGGCACAGGCTGCTTACCCACCTACACAACCCTACATGTGATTTTCTAATGCTCGACCCCAAGGTGCGAGTTTTTTTTTACCTGGAAAATTTGGAATTTTGCCGAACCCTTGCTGTTCCAAGTAAGGTAGGTATCTTTAACGTGCGTGACAACACTCACACACGGAACTTCCATTTTAACTCTCATCCGAACGAGGATGTATTTTTGTGAAAAATGCTCGCCTAACATTTTTCAAGCGGACCGTGTCTGGATTCGAACCCGGGACCTTGGGCGTAGTAGTCACACGCATACCAACTACGCCACGGAGCCACCCGCACCCCTTCACAACCACTGAATGTCGGAGAAATATGGTATATAATTGTAAAACAATAGAAAGGGACTGAACTGCATCTAACAAAAAACTCAACGCCTATGATTAAAGACAACAAACATAGAAACAAGAAGAAAGTTGTCAAAAGCATATGTGTGGAGCACAACACAGTATGACTATGAAATACAGGCAGTAGGAAAAGTAGATAGAGAAACGGTAGCAGCGTTTTGGAATGTTATGCTTCAGATGTATGAGGATGATAGCATGAACAGACAAAGTTAATAACAAGTAGGTTATAGAAATATTGGGGGGATAAAGATATCTGCGGACAAAAATAGGAGAAATAGAAGGACAGAATACGTTCTAAGGCGTTTTTGAAGAATAGTACGGGATATATTACAAGCAGAAATAGGAAAAAGGAGGTAGATGTAGACCTAGATCAGATAGTGATAGATGCACACTGTGCAAATTTCAAGTAAATGTGTAGGTTAGTTTAGAATAGGAAACAATGAGGGTACGCGTCTAACCAGTTCCAGGACTGAAGACCTAATGATGATGACATATGTTGAACTTAATCGGGAAATACATTGTATAATATCGTAAGAATGGCGTCGAACAATCTACCGATGAAAGGGACAAGCCATTAAACCCACAATGGATTGATTGATAGCTATAAGAATATATTTAAAAAACCGATATAAAGCAAACAAAATAGGTGACTCGAGCATGATCTCGTAAAATCTAAAACATTCTGGAAAAAGTATAGTTAGATATATAAACCGTAGGGGATCGAAGGATTACTCTACCAATCAAAATATATAAGCTATATAAATTAAAATAGAATAATTAGTGTAAATAAACTACGCAGTCAAATTTAGTAATAAATATGGCGAAATCGCCGCGTTAAGAACTATATTAGTTTTAGTAAACATTGTGGTAATTGTCATCATTGATCTCTGGAGCGGCATATCAGTATATTAAGGATTCTTTGTATATAATTGCGAATAATAAAACTTATATTAACCCGAAAAATAAAAGTAATGGAAGTTCGTTATCACTAAAAGAGGATCTCAAGTTTGATAAATTTCTGATTTATCTATGCTATGTTACTTAATCGAAGTGCCCTCAATAATACTACAAAATATTAAAAATGTTTTAAACTTTTGGCATGATCCGTGGTTCTAATAGTTTTGACCTACTTGCACCATTTATAATCCGCCTCCGATCTTGTTAAACGAATTCGTTGATTGTTGAATTCGTGTCAAAACTTTGTAGCATTTATCACGCGTTTAAAATTGTAGTACAATAAAAAAAGTTGTGATGAAAAACAAATAGGCAGATTGACATACAGAAAGCACTGGTCTAATAACGCAACTTGCGATAAATAATTGAAAATATGCCAGATGTAGTCTACAAAGATATCTATGTTTAATTAGATAAAGATCTTTAACATATTATAACTACATAATATTATAAAGTTTAGATTTTTCACTTGGGCTTTACTTCAACAACACGGAAAAAAATAATCAATTATTTAGAAAAAGATGTTTTTTTATCATTAACATCAGATAAACGGATTTACTACCATCATAAATTTTCTGTAGTGCATTTACAAGAAAGAGTGGAATTTTAAAATTCTGTAACATAAATATGGTTTCCAGCTTAATTGGATCTATGTGATTGCAAATGTAAATAAAGTTCAGATTTTCAAGAACCTCAAACTTCTCTTAGGCATTGGATACTAAATTCACAACACCTAAAAATTTATTTAAAAAGTTGCGAAAGCGTTCAAGGAGAACTACAAACGTAAGAATTTCCGCTAACGGTTTAAGATATTAGCGGTTGAGTGTTTCAAAAACTCTTTGGCTTCAAAAATGTAATAATTTTTATTCCTTACGATTAAAATTAACAGTAATTATCTGAGCGAGAGGTGGAGCACAACTACAAACCAGTCCGCTCTAACTGCTTCTTTCATAATATAATAAGTAAGATAATTATTTACAACTAACAAACTTGAAATGGCAAAACAGGACGGCTGATACGGTAGGGCATTACCGTGAATTAGAAAAGATACAGTAAGAATAAATAACTAGATGAGAGCAATTAACCATGTTGATGTGACAGGTATAGATATACTTGTAGACAGAGTTCCGTTACACCGCACCCGGTTTTGACGCCAAGCTTTGTCGGATCACTGCCAACACTATTTTGAGAAACATGACGCATTTTTTAACCTCAAACACAAAATCCACTTGCAGTTAGTTGTATACATAACGTTTGTTAATGACGTTAAAATCTAAACCGACGGAAATCTCGTATTTATTGAGTATTCTTAATATAGCATGTCTAGCCTTTTGCAAAAAGAAAATGAAGATCTTCATTCTTCTAACACATCGTAATTTTAAAAAACGTTAGCACATCCTAAATTTGATAGCTATCGGTCGACTTAAAACAGACTGGTTATGTAGTCTTAAGTACCCACTAGACAACTGCATATATAATCTAAACACGATATTTAAAGCGAGTTTATTTATAATATACTCAAGGCAATTTACGTTTAAACACTGTAATTTTATGCAAAAGTTGTAGCCCACATAGTTACTTATACACTTAGAAATTGAAATACAAAATCAGTGCGGAAACTAATAAAAACTAAATAGTTCTCAAGTTCATCTAAATCCGATTGACAGCAGTGATTGAAATTGCTGAACAAAAAGCTTACAAATGAACAAAATGCACGGAAAAAAACTGGATATGCAAATACAACTTCTGAAAATAACTCGATAATATCATAGTATTCATATTTACATTATAAATTAGATCAGCATATAAGAAAATTTACAGAAATAAAAATACCACTGTCGAATGATCAGTTGAAATCTATAGCAAGTTCGCATCTAACATCGTTTTAAGCGATATTCACACAGAAATAGTTGCTGTTCTTTCAGCAGAAAAGAATTGCTAGATAAGTTCCTTCATTGTACAGAAATTGCCTTCAAAAATCAAAATATGGTGAAATAATGTGTGTAGAACAAACGGCATTATTCACATAGTTAAAAATATACTGCTACTAGGTTTTAACAAGTGATGTGCAAAGAAAATTATCTATAGAATTCAATAAACAATAATTTACCTTGAAGTATCATAAAAATACAATCCCATAGCATTCAGTTCATTCATATCTTGCTTTGGTAAAAACTTTAACGAATAAACTGTTAAAACATTTTAACAAAATCAATTTCGCATGATAAGCGCAGTATGGAATTCACAGAGAACATAAAACTGCGTAATGAACGTATGACTCAGATTCAAAAGAATTACGATTTCCATTAACGAGTAATGTCACATGGTTGCATAACTTATTTCCTACTAAAAAATTGTATTTCTTAATATAAAAAAAGAGGTTTTACACTGTCCTTGAAAAAACCTTTTAAATTTGCCTACCCTTTCATTACTTACGCACAGGAGGTTTAGTAAACTAAATATAAATGCAGAAACATGAAGCACTACCCATACATTTGGTTTTACGTGTAAACAAACATACCTAAGAAAGAAGCATACATAAGAAAAAATCAGGAGAGAGTATCGGATGCATTTTTTCATTCTTATATTAATACAACTACCCTTTGCCATACTCGTACAGGAAATGAAAACCTAATTCATGCTATCTATTCTCTAAACGTTTTTAGATACCTACATTTTTCTGAATACATCTAAGTAACTTTAATCGCATAGAAAATGGAAGCCGCATTTGAAGTAACGTTCACTATATGATCATGACTTTGGCCACGATTCAACTTAGCACGCGCCATTTTCGCGCCACTTTAATAACGGTCAGAAATCATTTGGTCAATATGAGCTGCTGCTTGTATGATTTATATTCAATTTCAAGGTACAAATATATTATTATTATTATTACATACAAAAGTCTGATATATATATATATATATATATATATATATATTGCTATGATAAGGGGGTTATTTAGGGGTGTATTGAGTTGTAAGGGTCGCGTAGTAAATGTACATAGCAATAGGAATAAGAAAACTGCATTTATTTAGCATGAAAATAAATAATTCGCATATTATGCAAAGAGCAAACATTTAACACCCTGAATAAGGACCGCAATTAACTTTAATCAATGCCAGTAAGCATATCTTTCAATAATAGAACACATATTCAGCAGAGAGATAATTATACATGTAATTAAACTACTTCAAGAAGCGTTCAATAAGTTTATAAACAAATAGATACGCATGGAGTAATATAAAAACTAGTAAGTATCACGCAATTAGGCATGCGATAAAGAAAGAATAATAAAGCGCTTTGATAAGAAACGCCCCTTTCAAAATAAGTTTTAAATACAAGCTATAAACAGAAACATGTGGATTTACATCACTCATGTTACATCAGTTTATTTATTCAATTCCCCAAATGCTTTATCTACATAAACAAAAACCATAAGCTAAATTAAAGACCAAAGTAAATAAAAATTTTCAATAATAATAACAAAACAAGCGGGCAAAGATCGTGAAACAATAAAAATATGAGCAGAATACGTAACCACGGAATAATTTCATCAGAATAAAACTTGTAAACACCTTGTAAACAACCACGGTTGGCTACAAAACTTTGTACAACAGTTCAGATAAACCAATTAAATTTAGATAGCGCAAACTATATAACGCCCAGAGTTTGATACGGGGCTCAGTCTCAATTTGAACCACGTCGAATCTGAATCACTGTTACTCGAAAATTTACGCGTCGAAATAAATTTCAAATTAAATTATTAAAATTTATGAAAAGTGGTGTTATATAATTATAGTGAAGATATATGAAAAAGCTTTCGCCGTTTGCTGAAAACGTGAGTAGAAATTTGTTAATTAATTTAGGTTAAAACATTTATAATAATGTAGTGGTATCCGGAAAACTCTAAGTGGAATCCAGAAAACTCTAAGTTGGGAAAACTAAGTTGTATCGACGTTGCACCCGAGGAATCTAAGTTGAAACCAGAAACATATAAAGTAAAGCACGAAGTAAATTTTGGAAACAAAGAATAACAATACTGAATAAAATTATTGGTTCAAACTTACGTGAAGGAGTACAAAGTAGAGCGTTGTTTTAACAAAGCAACTCGATTGAAGATAATAAACGGGCGTTGATCCACAACACGCAACAGCAGACCAAAAGGGAAAAGCACACACCAGGAAAATCACAGGTCATGGCTAACTAGTATAAGGAATCATTTCAAATTTTAATTTAAACACTGACTAGATTTCTCTATTTTGTAAGGAGTCAACAAAAATATTTTAATACGTAGAAATGTACGTGAAGAAGGGAAACAGGCTTGAACGTTCCAGATTTTTCAGTAAAAGGTGTCGTTTTTGGTGACTTTAAATTAAAGAAAGGGAGATACAATTTTTGGGATAAATAATCTAAATAATATTAATTGATTGAAGGGTTTATTTGTCTGATTACAAAAATTGTGAAGTGTAGATATTAATTCTTTTCATTATACAAATATTGATCGACTTCGTTTTATCATTCTAAGCAGGTAAGATTTGAAGGGGTAAATTTATTTGATCATCGTAACGTTGTGCACTCTGTGAGAATTAAACTGGACTAGCCGTGGCATAATTAAAATTAGAATATTAGAAAAACACAGAGCGGTGGCGGACAGCATGAAACTGGACGTTTATTACATCGGTGTGCGGCGTTATAATATCAATATATATATATATATATATATATATATATATATATATATATATATACAGGGTGCCCACAATCTATCTCCGTATATGGGTAACTTTTTTATTATAGAAGATACAATATTGGTTAAATTAGCAAAGTTGAAGAGAAATTTACGAGTAGTATGATGCTTTTTTGAAAACTCACCTAGATGCTCAACTTTTTTAGATATTTAAAAAAAACTGAAATTTGCCATTTTCTTCAAACGCTAATAACTTTTTAACGGTTTAACCTATAGAGAAAATAAAACTGCTTGTAAGGTAACTTTTTACGTAGAATTCAATAGCGTATATGACAATTTTAATTGGAAATGGGTTTTCAAGTTACAAACATAACCTCACTTTTTTAAATGGAAACCATAGTTCAATATAACGCAAATGGAAAGGTTTTTCTTTTCTGATTACCCTGATGTAAGGATTGATGTACTTATTTTCAGTAGTTTCTTCATAATAAAGAAAAAACGATTTATTTATTTGCGGACATCAAGGAGTCCATGGACACATATTACAAACAAACAAAATGTGTAAAAATCAATAATGGAAACACAAGTTTATTGTAACTAAATTTATTATAAACTAAGAAAAATAAAATACTTAAAAAATAAACTATCCATACAATACAAATAACTGAATCCAAGGAAACAACAAATTAATGAATGCGAATATGCCCACTCCTACATTAACATATGCTCAAAATGACCTCCATTAGCTTGCAAACACATTTCGCACCTTTTAATTAGGTTTTGGTGGACCTTATTTAACGTTTGTGGTTTTATACTTGTAATAGCTGCTGTAATACTATCTTTGAGTTGCTCAATGTTATTGGATTTTTTAGCATACACTACATCCTTTACAGTACCCCAAAGAAAAAATCCAGTGGCGATAGTTCTGGTGACCTTGCCGGCCATGGAACAGGATCTACATTGCCAATCCAATTTGGAAAACTATTATCAAGATATTCAGAAACGGCTTGAGCATTGTGAGCAGGTGCACCGTCATGCTGAAAATAATATAAGTTTTGCAGTAAATGAAGTGGCAAATTATCGAGCATTTCTTGCAATTCGTTTTGTAGAAAATTCAAATAGTGTACACCATTTAAATTATAATTATAGAAGAAAGGCCCCAAGTATTTTATTACCAAAAATGGCACACCACACATTTATCGAAAATTGATGTTGATCCCGCCTTTCTTCTGTTAAATGGGGATTTTCCTGACTCCAGTAGACTGTATTTTTCTGTTAAACATGCCTTTGTTAGTAAATTTTGCTTCGTCGGTAAATATAATAGTGTGACTAAAACCAGGATTATTATTTGTTTCATTAAGAAACCACCTACAAAACTGTTGTCTTCTCTCACAATCCCCATGATACAGTGTATTGCTAACATGGGTTTTGTATGGTTTGTAGCGGTTTTGTTTTAAAATTAGGCGAGCTTTTTCTGTAGAAGTAGCGCACTCAATTGCAGTTTCTCGGGTGGACGCTGTTGGCTTAAAATTTATGTAGGCTAACACACGTTCTTCATCATCAGTTTTGAATTTTCTTTTATCAGTACTGGGTTTTGTAAAAGCACCAAACCTTTTTAAATTGTTTTCTAATTTAGATTGTTGATCTGGCAGAATTCTGTTGATAGCCTATTATTGTAGGTTGTTATATCTTTAGTGAAAATTGTTATTGGATAACTGTAGTTGATTGTTAATCAAAATGTATTAATTGTTTTATAATATTCTCCAATAGTTAGTTATTTTTAGTTATGTAAATTAAAAACATTCATAAAATTTGAAGAAAATCCAAAATATCTCAGAAAGTAATGGATTTAGGTATAGGGAATGGTTAACAAAAATGAAAGGACACTTAATGAACTATCCATTGTAGCAATAAAATTGGTAGGGTGCCATTTAAAAAAAATTTTAAAAATTGCATTTTGCGAAACCTGACACACCCTGTATACTGTGAAGAAATTTCAAAAAAGTGATATTTACAAATATACTATGGTATATGGTAAAATTTTCTGCATTTTGAAAATTAACATAAGATGTGTATTAGTGCAGTGGCAATGTATCTAATCGAGGTCATTTTTTCTAAAAACAGTTGAATATCTCAAAAACTAAAAGGAATAGACAGATACAATTTGATATCAAATTAAAGCTCTTTTTATGGGCTTTTCAAAAATGTAATAATATATAGGGTGTTCCATTTAAAAAAATATAGGTTTAATATGCCCTGGAATTATGAAACACCCTGTATGCTTCCAAATATTTTTAAAATGTGCACTTTAGGCATGCCTAATATGCCTCCAAATTTGGTTTAGATAGCCATTATAATAACGGAGTTATCGACCGTTGCCACACTAAAAACTCACCCTGTATATATATATATATATATATATATTTTAGGTAGTTTTTTTACACAAGGTAAGTTGATAAATACTAACGTATTACAATTATTAAGATGAAATAATAAATAAGATTTTTATGCAAAGCCCAAATGATCATTTCAAATCGAGCTAGCAATTGAAAGAAGGAAAATATAAGGTCTTAGACAGGATTTGAACCTGCATCTCAGTTTTGCCGGAACTGTGCGTTAACCAATTACGCCATATATATATATATATATATATATATATATATATATATATATATATATATATATATTATGCTGTGATAAGAGGTTGTTTAAGGGTGCACTTTATAGTAAAGGTCATTTAGAAATGAGAAGTTACAATAGGAAGCGGAAAACTGCTTGTATTTAGTAAAGAATTGAGAAATGGAGATAGTTTGTAAATAATAAGCAGTCAACACCCTGTATATAAAGTATAAGTAGTTTTAAGCGACGCAAATAAACATAGGAAGACGCATAGTTAGCGTAGAAACCAGAAACACATGCATTAGGTAAATAGTAAATATTTAATACCCTGTAGATAGAGTTTTAGTTAATTTAGGTAAAGCAAATAATGATATTTTTCAGTGGATGCACGCGTATTTTTTATGTAAACATAATGAAGTGTAATTAGACATGCATTCAAAAGAGTTCCAAACAATTAGATTAATACGGAGATAAAAAATAGAGCTTCAGGAAGCACGATGTGAATGCGTACAAGTAGTTAATAACTTTGATAAAGAGAGGTGATTAAAAATTGCGTACATAACATGCAGATATGAAAATTAAAAGTCGAATTGCATCAGTTGTTTATGGAAAAGCGATTAGATTCGTCAAAACACCGCATGTTTGATAACGAAGACAGCTGCGACCAGGTCACAATTATTGGAGAGCATAGAAAATTACATCAGAAACTACTTTAAAAGCAAAGATTTGATTCGTTAAAAATGAGCGACGAGTTTGTAGATCATACCCACTGACGGAGTAGGGGAGAAAAGATATATTAACAGGTACAGTGATAACGAAGTCAGTTTACAACTCAACAAAGCCCGAAGTGCGCCACTATGAAATAAAGTGATACGTAATAATAATTCAAAGTGAAAAATTATATAAGTGCTAAAATGAAAATTACGATTGCCGATTAAACGTAAGTAGATTTTGGGGATTTTTTTTTAAACTAAAACATAATAATAATAGGGCTTCCGAGTCCGTGGAGAATAAATGTAATTTCGAGTCAGGGGACAATGATAATAAGAATTCTATTCTGAGTCCGTGGAGAATAAATGTAATTCCAAGTTCCGGGGGAAGAATAATACAATTTCTAAGTCAAGGGAAAATAAATGATGATAATCCAATTCTAAGTTTGGGGAAATTGATAAGAAGTAATTCTAAGTCTGAATGAGATGACAATAAATTGGGGTGCATAAGTATAAGTTAATAATGGTAGTCCAGAGGGTGATGGCAATAATTTAAATGCAATGGTTCAAGCGTGTGTATAGACAATATTTCAAATGGGCATGTAATAATCCTGAATTGGGGGAAGATAATTTTTATTCAAATGGATGGCTTAATGCATGGGAAATATTAGTGGATGCGTCAATTGCAAGAAGAAAATAGACCAGGTTAGATTTTTAGTTGTAAGACATTATTTTTCTATATTTTTATTTGAATATTGAATTTGCTTAATATAAATTAATGTGACGAAGTTCACCAAAACAAAGGATTTGAATCGTATAAAGTGCGTGATATGATAAGAGGTTTAGAACGTTCCACACTTTTTTTATAAAGATAATAGATTTTTTGGTGACTTTGGGTTTTGAGTAAAAAGTATATGATTTTTACTAAATGAGATTCACAACATTAATTAATTGAAAAGTGTATTTTAAATAATTTACAAAAACTGTACATAATATTTGTTTTATTATATAGAATCGAATTAACTGAATTTATAATTCCAAATAAATGTTAGTCGAGGTCATAAGATAAAGTTAATGGGAGTGATTTGATAATTTAAGCAGTTCAAGGAGGAGCTATAAATTGAATACAAAATTGATAACAAGTAAGGCGGTAACGTATCAAATTTTGTTATTGGTAGACAAGGTTAGTTCAAGATAAAATCCAGTTAAGCTTCTGGAGGGAATTTATAGCAATATTAATAAGACAGCTCAACGTCGGAGGAGATAATTACAATTATTCTTGTTTATGCATAGCAATAATAATATAACAGCTCAACGTAGGGGCTCGATAATTCCAGTGTACATAGCTATATATATATATATATATATATATATATATATATATATATATATATATATATACACTATCAAAGGAACCAAATTAAATGATTGTTGTATGAAGTGGCTGCAAATTTACAAGTTATCCCTGCGCACAATTGATTGTGGTTAAAAATTATCCCAAGATACAGGCGTTGAGTTTAGAAAAGACTTTGTGTGTCAACCTAATGCTAAAAATAAGAAAAGGTGCACTGATCGCGGTAGGAATAGAAACAAAGATTGCAATGCAAATTGAAAAAAAAATACTAAATTCAGCTGCTATATGGACCCTTGTTTATAAGATAATCTAAATGTTGTTATATTGGTAAGATAGAGAATTAGTTATCATACGTATACACGGTGGCATTAGTTTGATGCCATTAATTTAGAGGGGGCGTAAAGACCAATAAGGCAAACAAAAATTGTTAATGAAATTGTGGTCTAAAAGAAACGATTAAGCTAGAAACGGACACAAAAAAATACACTATGTTTAGCTACGTCACTAATCACATACACAATAATATCATTCTTTAGAGTCGGCCAATAAAGTTGTGACACCATGCAAACATAAATTATCAAAATACGGGTCTGTGAGCTGTAAAACGAAATAACCCAATCCACTTTAGCTGCTTCTAAAGTCAATTTAAAACATACGCAAGTTCTAATGATAATCACATCATCATTAGGTTTTCAATCCTGCAACTGGTTAGACAAGTACCCTCATTGTTTCCTATTCTGCACATTTACCTGATATTTTCACAGTCTGCAAGTCTGATCCAGGTCTACCTTTTCTCCCTTCTCTGCTTGTAATATATTCCGCACTATTCCCCAAAAATGTCTTAGAACGTATCCTGCCCTGCTATTTCTCCTATTTTTTTTTTGTTTTCCGCAGATATCTTTATTCCCCTACTATTTCTATAACCTCTTTGTTATTAACTTTGCTTATAAATGCTATCACTCTCATACATCTGAAGCACAACATTCCAAAATGTTACTACCGTTTTTCTGTCTGCTTCCCCTACTGCCCCTACTTCATAGACGTACTGTGCTGTACTCCACACATACGCTTTCAACAATTTTCTCCTTGTTTGTATGTTTGTTGTTTTCGAACATAGCTGCTGCTCTTTTTTGTTAGATGCGGTTCGGTTCCCCTTCTATTGTTTACAAATACATACCCTTCCCCGATATTCAGTACTATGTGAAGAGGGTTGAGCAGTCTGCGACTACCAAGACCCCTCCACACTTGAACATTTGCCGAATTAATAGTGTTCCAATATATCCTTTCGCACAATCAACATTATTTGAAAATATTTTAAAACCAATGCCTGTAGTTGTTTACAATAATCGTCAGATTTAAGTGCAATTATTTTTTCGTCATTAGGTTTTCCGTCTTGAAATTGGTTGGACGCGTACCTTCACTTATTTCTATTCTGAGCTAGCCTACACCGTTCTCTGAAATTCACACAGCCTAGATACAGCTCGATTCCCCTTCTGTTGATTCATAATTATATGCCCTATTTCGCCAAGATTTAATGGTATGTGAAGGGGGTTAAGCAGCATGTGGCTGGCAAGATCCCCCAACCTTACACATTTGCCGAATTAATAGTATTCCAGTAAACCCTTTCGCACAATTAACATTAGTTGAGAATATTGCCAAACCAATACATGTAGTTGCTTATAAAAATCATCAAGCTTAATTACAGTTATTTTTTTAGTCATTAGGTTTACCATCTTGGAATTGCTTGAGCGCGTATTGATTTCTATTCTGAGCTAGCCCGCACATTTCACTGAAATTCCCACAGCCTACACGTTTCACTATCTGTGTGCAATAGTCTAACCTAGGTCTACCTCTACCTCTCTTTTTTCCTATCTCTGCTTGTAATATATTCCGCACTATATCCTCATGCCTTAGTATGTGGTGTATTATCCTATCTGTCCTATTTTTTACTGTTTTTCACATTCTTCTTTCTTCCCCTACCATTTCTAGTACCTCTTTGTTCTTAACTTGGTCTGTCCATAATATCTTTATCATACGTCCTCCTTTTAAGGCGTGTTTGGGTAGAGATATAATCACCATTTCAGATATCACTTGAAAGTGAACATGTGTGGCGTTTTAGTGTTTCTCTAACCCTGGGACAAACATTGGTTCGTTCCTGGTCTCTGAGGACGGCATTGTGATGTATATAGTCTGGTAGCCTAGTGCACCTGACCAAATGAATTAATTTTCACTCACACAGCGATTAGTCAGTTGAACGCGATGGTTGTATAAGATATATTAAAGTGTATAGTTCATTAACGATCTGTACTTATTACAACATATTCACGGGCCAATTTCTTCTGGTGTAGAGCAAGTAAATTATTTAGAGGTAAACTACCCCTGATTTGGTTCCTGATATTATGTTATTTGATGCAAGTTATGTTTTTAGATTTATAGATTTTCGCTGTCGTTTGATTGGAGCAGACAACAATCGCCGTCACAGTTGTTAGCGATTGGGGATGGTTTAGATAAAGATTGATCCCGGCACCCGCATGGATTTGTTTATGGAGGTATAATTGCCTAATAATTATGGTTTATGTCGTTTTGTTAACGGAATAATTTATAATGATTTAAAAATGCCAAAATTTATTTTGTTATTGTTCGCGCAATAAGTGTTTGGAAAATTTTTCTGTTGTTCAAATTAATATAGGTACAAATTAAGTTGTACACCTGTTGCTAAATAAGTTCACGTGTTAAATTTATAATCCCTGTTGTACAAAGCAACCCTGTTAAAACCTTTTTGTAATGTTATAAATAGTGAAAACAACTTCTGCTTAAATCAACGTAATAATTCTTGCACTTGTTCTTAAAATTACAAAAGTGAATTTCTGATAAAATTTAGAGTTTAAACTAATTGATACTGATTTGTAAACATGACGTAGATCTAAGTGTGGTTTATTCCCTTAAAGTTAGTTTGCTAATTCTAAAATTCCTTTATTACGCTAGTGATGTGCATAAGTAATAAATTTATATAATCTTTGGCTTTCAACATAACCTAATGTGAAACAAAAATATTATTTTGTGAGAAACTGAAATAAAATGTTATTTTAGAGAAACAGAATTGAAATGTTATTTATTTAAACGAAGGGCAAGTTAATGTTTTGTTTCTCCACTCATTTAGTTTTTAGTGATTATACATTTTGATTTCCACGTATGTACACATAATTTAATTTCGAAATCTTTAAAATAATAGAGAATTGCTGTTTTGACTGTTTGTTTAATTTAAGGTGACTCAAACCATATTATTCTTCATTTTGGAAGTACTAAAGTAAATTTAATTGACGTCAGAGCATCCAATTAAGAGTAAACAATGGTTATTTATGTTGGTTATTATCAGAATGCTGATCCTGTGTGAAAAACTTATACCTTTTATGCCCAGGCGCAATGAGTGTCTTTAATTTATGCGGAGTTATGTTGTGAATATATGTGTTCAGGCACAATCCCATAAAACAGTTTCAGCAAGAGGTTCCATGGCTCCAAAGTAAGTAAAATATGGTAAATTAACTTTGCGTATTGTCTATCTCGTCGACTTTGTTGTGTTCCAGGAGCTTCCGCGTTTTGTCTTGGAATAATTTCCTATGCTCATTTAGTTAACTAGATGCGGTGGCGCTATCCCTCTTGTTTTTTTTAGACTCACAAGTGTCTCATGCTCCCGAGGAATTTAAACAATCGGCTGACAGTACCATTTCAGAGGTTACCTTACTCCTAGAGTCTATTGTCATCGTTCTTTTATCCTAAGATCATTTATATCCGCCGAAAATCCTCACAAACTTTAAAGATTAATTTTCTAGTCGCTCCCCTTTGCATTATTTTTTTTTATTAGGACAAGTTTTATATTTAGTCACTAATACTTTGTCGGGACGGCGATTTTATTATTATCCTGTTAAACCTTCTTTCAAGTGCTTACTTTCTACGCCAGTCAAGAGTTTTTGTGATCAGTAAAACATTTTCATTACAGTGCAAAGATTTAGAAATAGAATAAAAGAGTATCCAGAAGCAGACGTGGATGGTGATCACAACTTACTTATGATGAAACGCCAACTACGTTTTAAGGATTTGACAAAAAGATCTGGATCGAAAAAATGAAATTTAGAGAAACTACAGGAAGAGGAAGTGGGGAAAAATTTCAAAAACCATATTTCAAACGGCTCACTAGCAAAGCAAAAATTTAGAAGAAGAGTGGATAATTATTACACAAGAAATTTATGCATCGGCAGAAATAAACATTAACAGCATTAAACGAGTTACTGAATAGGCACAAGAAGTATAAGAATAAGCTGGGGAGTATAATGTTTCAATAACTTCGAAATAGAATAATTAGAAAATATAGAGCAGTCATAAAAAGACGAATTAGCGACAGGTGTTGGCAAGCTTTGTATAGCAATAAAGGAAAGGTAAATGCGTGAACAGAAGATATTAACGAGCAATATAGAGGAAATAAGGAGAAGACTTTCAATGGATGAAAAAAGAGACTCGACTATAAAATCGGAATCCGAAAGAATAATAAAAGATTTAAATATCCGTAAAGTAGTAAAATGACATTGTACAGTACAAAAGCAATTTGATAAAAAATAACTTTCGACTTACGATGCATTCGAAAACTGGTCGGCAACTCCCACCCAAATTTCTTCTAATGGACTGTTTAGTTGATTGAATGTCACTTTCAATTAAATATTGGTTGTTCGACAAAACGTCGAAAGCTCATTGCTGCACACAAAACAATGACACGACACATTTGTACACCAATCGATAATGTTTTTAACGCTAAACTTCTATGCAATTATCTGACGACGAAAATAAGTAGTACCTGAATGTAATGGAAACAACAAAATAGATGAAATTCGGGTTTAGATTGGTTGTAGTGCAGAGTTGGTTAGGAGAGGCAAATCAGTATGTACATACATGTATGTCAGGATAGGATATGAAAAGCTGTATAAAAGTAATGCTTTATGTATGTTGGAAAATTAATCATTAAAAAAGACATTATCACATACTTGCAAAATTACTAACGCTTTCAAAAAAAAAATAGCACCATATACTCTAGAAAATTTGAGAAATATGTGAAACTTAAGAAATTCTGCAAGGCAGATGTGAAGAATACAGAACTATAGTTTAACCTCACATTCTTTAAAGAAGAATGGAAAAAGGGCAGGGGTTAAGAAGAACCCCAATTTAGTTTCTGAAAATGAGGATATAAGACAATCAGTGCCTAAAATTACTAATAGAATGTAAAATAAAGAAAAATAATCCGATAAATTTAGTCTTGTAGATTTAGAAATAGTACTTTGATCACGATGATTGGAAATACAGTATTGCCCGAAATAAACAGTACTGAAACTAAGTTGGCGGTGTTTTTATGCGTGCGCTGTCACACTCAAGTTAGCTAGTATAGACCTGTCAAGTAAACCTCAAACAAGTAATTAGTAGGGCCTAATTGTTAAAAATGGTGTTAAGTACAGAGGAGAAAGTGTTTCTGGTAGAGCATTATTTTCGTTCATACGGAATCGGCCGACGTAATGGTGCAAGTTTGCTATACGTGTCTGATCAATTCACACAAAGGTTTAATAAACGTTCTCCAAGTAATGCTGTAATTTTGAAGGTTATTGAAAAGTTTAGAAATACAGGTAGTGTATTGTGCCAACGAAAAGGAAACTCGGGGCGTCCCAGGACAGTTAACAACAACAATAACCATGAACGTGTTTTTGAGCAAATCTTAGAAAATCCGAAAGTCAGCCAGGCAAGGACAGCGTTACAACTTGATTTAAAAAGAACTTCCTTTCAACTTAGAACATCGTTATGAAGTCTGTCTCGAACGAGGAGGTGCACATTTAGAACATATAATAAAGTGTCAATAATATGTATTTTTTAAATATACAAAACAATTACAATTTCAGTACTGTTTATTTCGGGCAATACTGTAAGATGTTTAAGATATTGCAAAAGCAAAATTTGAAATAGCACATGATGGAGTAATTTTGCAAATGATCAAAATATTAATTTTGTTTGTTTTTCATAATGAAATGGCTTGCATTTCAATATACAATCATAAAAGCAGACTCTATCATACAATACTGGATAGCTATTTTAACAACAAACTGGTAACTGAAAAAATTAATTGATTGACAACAATAATATGCAATTTAAAATTATACGGAATGAAAATTACAAAACCCTTAAAGTATAATAAATGGAAACAAAACTAAAATACGAACGACCACAAACTAGATAAAAACACATGTAGTAATGAAGTGTTGGCAACTGTATGCAAAAGAATACCTAGAATTACACTAGGAGTACTGCCATTTAACACAATATAGATTGACACTTCTGTACGGAATTGCCACCAATTCCTCTTGCCAATGGGAATATTCCTATATCTTTCATTAAATGTATTAAAATTTAAACTAACATTGGCAATGTAACATTTTATCCAATTATGACGTCATCCTAAAGTTAAAGCGAATGGACTATAGTGATGCTTCTATGAGCGTTTGTTACAGCTTCACGTAGTTGTGCTTCTGTATGATATATTTTAATATACACTTTGCTTTTAACATATCCAAGTATAAAAAGTCTAATATTAAAAGTTCCGGGCTTCGGGGTGACCACTGCACTGGACCATTTTTATCAATCAAAGAATGTGGGTATAACCGATTTGTGTGGTTGTGGTGGTGCGCCATCATGCTGGAAGCATTTGAGCCTCTCGCGCATTCGTAAAGGCAGTTCATCTAAACGATTTTCCACATAGGTTTCCAACATATTTAAATATTGCCTCTTGTTAAACTTTCATTAAATATTATAAGTCCTATAATATTGCTGCCTAGAACACCTCACCATACCTAAAAACCAAATTTTATGTGAAGTCTTCGTTGTTGAACTTCATACGGATTTTCTTGCATCCATAGATGCTCAAACCTATTTAAAATACCACAATTTGTGTACCTGATTTCATCTGACCACAAAATCGTAAATGGAAATTTTCGATCCTCCTGACATTTATCCATAAATCACCTGCAAAATCTTATGCGCTAGTCTTCGGCTCCTGGTTGCAAGCAATGTCTGAGCAATTGATATTTTATATGGACGGAACTTATGCTTTTTCGGCACTCGAACAACAGACCGTTGCGATATTCAACTGAACGAACTCATTTCTCTTATAGAAGTAGAAGGATTGACCAGAACATTAGTAAATACATTTATTTGCATGTTTTTATCAATATTCTCTACATTGTGTTTTTCCTTCTACAAATACTCTCTTAAATTCATACACAAGTTACGAAATGTTGGAATAGATGGTTGACGACTGTTAAAGTAGTGTTCAAAATAAAACATGCTGCTCTAGTAGAATTTTTATGGAACTCAATATAACACGTTAATATATCGAACTTTTCCTCGTTACTATAATTCATTTTAGGATAAAAGAACTTAATTATTAGTAATAATGCGAACAATAAGGCCAATGAAAGTTACTTAAAAATACAAATTGAAATCGTATAGATTTGTTTTATTTTTATCATGGGTGGTCTGATGACAATAAAAACAAAAACCTTAATATTCGGTCATTTGCAAGAATAACTCCAACATATGCTATATCAGTAAAATCAGCAAAACATAAGCTATGAAACAGGCCAATAGCCAATTGTGTTTTCCATATAAAAAAATTCAGGTTGTGTATCTATGAAACTAAAAATAATAAAAAATTTTAAACCACTCGCTCTTATTCAGTAAAAAAATATCTACAAGTTTTCTATTTATATTATTTCTCTAATGTCAACAATAAACCTTACACATGGATTTGAAAAATTGTAATATTTAGTTTTTTCAAAATATCTAGATATCCATGGATTTTTTTAATTACAAAAGCCATGCGAGATCAACAGACAAAATCGCAATACTTTTCCCATTTGAGCGTCTCTCTATCTCTAACAGTTTTCAAGATACCCATAGTAAAATTAAAAAAAAATCACCCTGTATAGTTGGGAAATATAGAATACGGAGGAAACAGAAGCGAAAAAACGAATCTTTGAAGTGTGGTATTATAGTAATCTATTCGGGGAAATATAGTAAATAGAAGAGATTGACCATAAGCAATCATATACGACATCCGAAACGTATCACCGGCAACGGAAGAAAGGTAGATTGGAAAAATTGAGTGAATAGATCACGATTTTAATATTTTATATAAATTATAAACAGCGTAGTTGTTCCTGGGATTATAACAAGAAGCAATTGGGGCAGAATAAGGGGACTTGGAAAGTTGTATCAACCTAGACAGTTAGCTGATGACAAAAAATATTTAATTTTCTTTTTGTAAGTTAGTTTGTTTTTGGTATAGATTGAATTTCTTAGAAGTCATATTCTTTAAGAAATATAGTTAATATAGTCAAATATAAAAATGTACACGTACGTGTACATGTACACGTACGACAAAAATTATGAAAAATCGTTTTAACTTTTAATATAAAATTAGTCTTAAAATAAAACTGGATGCAATTAATGAGCACCTTGAAATTTCTTCAACTAAATGGTTTTTCTTGTTTATTTTATCATAAGTTACATAATAGTTATATGAACTACTGAGCGGTTCAAAAACGACAAATACGTGGCAACTATTTTCAGATTCTTAGTTATAATAATAGTCGTAACAGTAGTATGAAACATAAACTGTCTTTTTCAAAAACAAAAAATATTCAATATCATTTAGTATTTACTTCAGGTGTATATTTAAACCCAAAAATCCACACCATTAAAAAAATTCTTAAGAATTCTAATTCATTTTTAGATTCTTTAAATGCACTTAAAGTCTTGTTAGAAAAGTTACTCAACACGCTACTTAGTTTCAAACTTGGCAAATTATGTTTCAAAAATGTTAATAAAATTTGTAACTTCCACATCTTAAGGTATTTTGTATACAGAATTAGATAAGATTTTTTAAAACCAAAGCCAAATAAAATAACCATGCTAAATTACTGTGAATAGTTGACCAATCTCGCATTTAAGGTCTACCGTTTCTAATGATAATAACATTATCCACAATAACGTCAAGGTTATTGATAAGAGTAGTTGTAATGATAGTTATGTATCATTATTGATAACGCCGTTGATAATACTATTAAAAGATTTTATAATAACATTAGTTACAATTATAGAAATTTGTCAGGACTATAAATCGTAAAAATATACTTAGTATAGTGATCTAAAAGAACCTTACAAACCCCCTTTGAGGGTATGCTAAAAACTAATAGAGGTAGTTTTATTACCGATCTTTAATTCCTCTTACTATTATGATGATTTGAAGTAGCTATACAGTTCAGTTCGGAACACTTTAGTGTAGAAATATCTGAATTTCAAGATGAATTCCTGTTAAAGTCTGCAGCGTTTGTTTATTGTAGGAACAAAGAAAATAAACTGCTTATAATAAGCTATCAATTACTGGATCAATCGTTTAGAAGAATTTCATTTTTCTATGAGTAATATGTTCAGATTGATAATATCATTACGAATTGCATAGATGAAGATATAATTGTTCAACACTAACCAGCTAGAGTAAATTATCCAAAATTGCAAAAACAGATCAAACAAAATAGCTGAAAATCAATTTGCTCGTTGAGAAGATAAGGAACAATTAGAGCAAGACAAAGCTGAATTAAGTCAAAAGCCACAATAAAAATTAAAGAAGGTAAAATAATTAAAAGAACCAAATGTGCTTGATTTTTAGCTGCAACAATTATTTGACCAGTAAAATTAAAAATGAGTGATGTACGTCGAAAATAAACTAATGAATGAGAAGAAATTTTAGAATTATGTTTTGAGATTTCGAAAGCTTGTTTAACTTCACAAGAAAGCGCAACACGGTTTCATGCTGCATTTCATGACCAAACGTCCACTCTAAGGACTGTTAACATCCGGCACGCACAATGAACCTAAATTTGAACAATTTCGCTGTGGGATGATTTCGACAAAAACGACACTTCTTTTGTTGCCAAAACCCTTATAAATTAAATAAATTATGAATGATTCAAGAGGTGTTCGCGTAGTATATAAAATTATTAAAAACATTTTTGATAATTGCACCACTGCCAGAAGATAGACTACCTTCATACGAGGCCGAAATCGATCAGTTTTACATATATTTTTCCATAAGAAAATCTAAAATTCATTTTGCAAATTTTTGTACTCTCCGAGGTCATTCATTCATGGATCGCGCGACAGCATCTGGGCGAGTCGATCACTTTCACTTTCGGTTTTTTATGTAATCGCCTCGAAGACGTTGCGTAATCCATGAATAAATGACCAAATTGATAAAATAAACATTAGACTTTCTTATGGAAAAATACATATAAAAATGGTCAATTTTGACCCCGTACTACTGTCACAATTCAATTTGTACATGTGCGATTAGATTTTAAGAATATATAATATCGGAAACCTCACAATTTCTGAAAGGCACAAACCAATGCCTGGAACGGTGTATAAAAATTTCGAAAAACATTAAGGTTAAGTGTGTAAGATGCACTTTAACCTAAATTAAAACGGTAGTCGGATAATGTACGTTTTCAGGTTCCTTAATGATAGTTCAAAGCCGTCTCTAAGTATAGGATATCCCCAGTCATCCTTTTCAATGTCTGTTTCCTGTTCTAGTGCTCCTAGTACTGGTCTTACAATCTATCCACTTTCTCTACATTTTCTATAAGGATCTCCTCCTGCGCGCCTTATATTTTTGCTATACGGCATTATATTCCTAAAATTCATTCTAATTAGCTTGTGTGCTTCGCCTGTCTTTCCAATTTCCGTCTTAGTTTGTACCTCTTTGCACTTTTCTTCGATTCATTGTTCTTTAGCATTCCTGCATTTACGAATAATTTCCCACTTTATGGCTTTGTATCTCTGTTCTCCTCTTTGTCTGGTCTGTTTTTGTATTCTCGTTCCTGCTTCGCCTGGTCTGTTAAATTCAGAATATTCTTTGTCACCCATGGTATCTTATTTTCTTTTTGTTTATGCCCTAAAATATTTCTGGCTGCAATGTCTAAACTGAATTTAATGTTATTCCTTTCGGTTTCTATTTCTTTAGTATCGGGAATTTTTATGATGTCTTTCAACAATTCATTTGACTTTTTATCAAATCTATTGTGGATATCTTTACCTTTTAGTTTCTCAAACGCGGCTTGCATAATTACCATGTTGTGGTCAGTATATATATATGCAAAAATACACAGAGACACCAAACTCAAACATTTAGCATGCCCATTTTCATCTATACACCCCCAGTAACATAATACAATAACTATCAGACCAAATAACAGTATACAAAAAAGTTACAGCGCCCGCAAAGAAGAAACGAGTCTTATTAAGAATGTTTTCTCCTTTGCGGGCGTTGTACCCTTTGTGTTTTGTTTTGGCTAATTCTTATTGTATCGTATTTATCTGTGTATGTGAATGAAAATGGACAGGCTGAATTTTTTAAATGCCCCCTTGGCAGCCACAATACTGTTCTTAGAAGAAAGCATTCCAAAAAAATAATGAAAGGATATTTTAGCGGCCAAAGGCATTTTCAAAAATGCAGCTTGTCTATTCTCATTTATACACGCACAGGAACACTATGCAAAAATAATTAGAACAATAAACAATACTCAAAAAATTTACAGTACCCACACGGAAAAAAATATTTTTCAAAAGCTTGTCCAACATACAAAAATTCACACACACACACACACACACGCGCGCCAAATTAAACATTTTTCAAACATTTAGCCTGTCCAATTTCATCTACTCCCAAGAACACAATACAAAAAGTTTCAGAACAAAGAACAGTGTATAAATAACGTTACAGTGGCCGCAGGGAAGAAACCAATCTTATAAATAATGTTTTTTCCTTTGCAGGCACTGTAAACTTTCTTTGTATTTTGTTTTAATTTTGTTGTATCGTATTCCTGGGTGTATATAATTCGATAACAACTGCGACGGCGATTGTTGTCTGCTCCAATCAAACGACAGCGAAAATCTATAAATCTATAAACATAACTTGCATAAAATAATATAATATCAGAAACCAAATCAGGGGTAGTTTACATCTAAATAATTTACTTGCTCTACACCAGAAGAAATTGGCCCGTGAATATGTTGTAATAAGTACAGATCGTTAATGAACCATACACTTTAATATACCTTAAACAACCATCGCGTTCAACTGACTAATCGCTCAGTGAGTGAAAATAATTCATTTAGTCAGGTGCACTAGGCTACCTGACTATACAGTGCTTTGACAATTTCTGAGTAAAAAGCTCTGACACGTCGATTTTTATTTTTAAATTGTCATTTAATTATGTCATTTTTAACCCACCACACTTCAACCCCTAAGCGCTAGCATCCCCTATTTAAAAATTTTAAATAGCAATGTACCCCTTATGATACCTCAATTAATAGCATTTTTTATGCAGAAATGGAATTTTGTAAAAAAATTTAAATCCGTTGATAAACAACTGTTTATTCAATAAAAACTTATTCACTTAAAGTGCCAATTATCGGGTATGCTTTGACAAACAAAATGTTTGTAAAGTGTTAAATAAGTTTAGTGAAAGTACGTTAGTTAAGTGCGTGTTGCTTGTTTAATAATAAGTCAGCAAAAATGAGACTTAAGGAAGCCGAAAGGATTGAAATTTTAATGATGATTGGCTTTGGAGTAAGAATTCAAACGCACAAAGAAGATCGAATTTTATTCAATGAAATTCATCCCGACCTCCCCCCAATCTCGCAATCAAGGATAAGCCGAATTGAAAATAAATTTCGGAATATTGGACACGTACGAGATAAATCTAGAGATGGACGTCCATCAGCTTTAGATGAAGATTCAGAATTGGATGTCTTGCTATTTGTGCAGGAAAATCCACATTCAAGCGCTGCGGGAGTCGCTTCGCAGTTAAATGCATTAAAAAGTGCAGTTCATAGATTTTTCCTAAGCAAATATTTTACCCTTACAAAGTGCAATTAGTGCAAGAGTTATTATATGATGATTTTGATAGGTGAGCGCTATTTTGTGAGACAATGATGTAACTTTGCAATGAAAATCCTGGATTGGAAGGAAATATTACGTTTTCTGATGAGGCAACATTTTATTTAAATGGTACCGTTAATAAGCAGAATTGCCGTTATTGGGCTGATGAAAATCCGCATTGGATGATGGAAGCAAATACACAATTTCCACAAAAGATTAATGTTTGGGCAGGGATAGTGGGTAATAAAGTTATTGGACCGTACTTTTTTGAGAGGAACAATATCTAAATTTTTCCAATTTGAATGAATTCCGGCTTTAGCGGTACTACATCCGAATGCAGAAGATCCTGATTCACCTTTTCCTAGTATTTGGCTACAGCAAGATGGTGCGCCTCCCCACTACGCACTTCCAGTACAGGAATATCTCGACCAAGAATTTCCTATGAGGTGGATTGGTAGACGAGGACAAATTGAATGGCACGCAAGGTCTCCCGACTTAACCCTTTTGGATTATTTCCTCTGGGGTTATTTAAAATCTAAAGTGTAGTAAACAAAGTTCAACAAGAGTTTGTATCTAGATTAGGACACTGCATAGCCGCTAACGGACAGCAGTTTGAACATTTAATTGAAATTAGGTTTGTTTTTTGCTTTTTATTTAAGCATTGTTTATTGAATAAAACAGTTATTTATCAGCCGATTTAGAATTTTTTGTAAAATTTCATTTCTGCATTAAAAATGCTATTAATTGAGGTATCACAAGGGGTACATTGCTATTTAAAATTGTTAAATAGGGGATGCTAGCGCTTAGGGGTTGAAGGGTGGGGTGTTAAAAATTACATAATTAAATGACAATTTAAAAATAAAAATCGACGTGTTAGAGCTTTTTACTCAGAAATTGTCAATAATCATTTAATCGAATATATCCGTTACTTTTGGGAAGCACTGTATAAATCACAATGCCGCCCTCAGAGACCAGGAACGAACCAATATTTGTCCCAGGGTTAGAGAAACACTAAAACGCCACACATGTTCACTTTCAAGTGATATCTGAAATGGTGATTATATCCCTAAGCAAACACGCCTTAAAAGGAGGACAATTTGCTGGTAAATTAGACATCTAAACCAGACACGTCTAAATTGTATTGCCCATATACAGGTCCAATTCACTAATATTGTTTGAAAACATACACATTACAAACATATGTCAATTATTTGAAATGGAAAAGTGTTTATATAAAACCAGCTATTAAATATGATTCCCTTATGTTATTTTATCAACAAAAATATTATGCAAAATACTTCAAATGATTTATATTGAAAATTATTGCATAAATTAATGCAGAAATTGGCGGCCGTATTCAAATTTGTTACAGCACCACTCTGACATAGTCAATTCGGTACGCATTTTTCGGTTTCCTATACTGCCACTACTATTTCTCTCTCAAATCGTATAAGAATGGAAATTCTGTATGGGCATTCCGTTTGCTAGAGCAGTATGGATCCTGGTTTGTTGAGCGTATACGTATTACGTTGTGGCTTAAAATAGATAGAGAATAGAATGTCATCAAAAAAGCTCCGTCACCTAAGCGAATATTATCATGCTCGAAATAAAATTACATCCAATATAAGATAATAACGAAAAAACAGCAGCTTTGGCGTCACTTTTTTATATGGAACATCCTGTATTTTATTAAAAAAATTAAAAGCTTATTCAACATGAATACATTTTTTTTTTATTTTTCATTTGCCAAACAAATAACGTCCAAATTAACTAATAATGTATATTTAGCGAAGAGGACCTTAAAAATATCCTTGTTTATAAAAAAATTTAATTAATAAATTGTTCACATAGAATTTCGCCAAAAAGTAGACGTGGCAAATAGTAACTAACCTCTTTTGAATTTACGACAAAATTGTTTCCTTTTTTTTCAGTTTTATTTATAAAAATGCCTTAGTCAAAGTCGTTTTCTTAGTTTATTTTGACGGAATTTTTTTATCCAATGAAAAATATCAAAATAGCGTCACATTAAAAATTACATAATCTTTTTTCATTTATGTAATAAAATACTGGGTCCTCTATTAAAGAAAAGGAATGTTGCACCCGCTGATTTTTCGTTTTTAAAGTGAAAATTTTCTGATAAGCACGACTGGAAAGACCGGAAAAAGTTGTTCAAGACCAGTTTTAAATTCTTTGAATTTTTTGAATCCTGACGTTGAAAAATCAATCACCCTGTATATGCATTAATGAAACATTACAAAAGTTTTTAAGGAAAAATAAAAACAATAGCGACCATCAAATCTAAAGTAGAAAAGTTTTTATTATGTAACTTAAAAATATGAACATGTAATTTAACTATCATTAATAGATACCTTCTAAATATGTTATTTGTATGTTTGTGTCTCAATACTTCCATAACTTGGCCCATTTCTTGTGTTTAAAAAGATATTTATTGCATGAGATCTCTTCTTTCTAGGTCTTTCCTTCTCTGCCCCTTCCGAACTAGAAGGGTGACCTGCTTGTAGAGTGCATGAAAACCTGTTTGATCGTCGAGCTATTGAATTTGGTTGAACTTTAATATTTCTACGTTTCTTGATGTTTCCAACAGCAGAACAAATATTATAAAAAGATTCTTCATTATCGACACTTTCTATTTTATGGTTAAATTCCACAAATTTTTTTAGAATTCGCTTTGATGGATGTGAATATAAAGTTTGTCTAAATTTTTCTTAAAAGTTTTCATCTCTGTTTGGTAATTTTTTGTGTACTTAATATAATTCTCATTAACGATGACAACTTCAAGATTTTCCGGAACATTGTTCTGATCGCTCAGTGGATATTGGCGTTTTTTTCAAATATTGGTTTTTTGAAATCTTCTTCAATGGTATTGGTCATGATTATATTTATATTATCCATATTCATAAAAAATTCTTGATCTATGGTTCCGGAAAGCTTCTACAGTCTGTTACTTGCTTCCTATACCGTTCCCCAACAAGAATGTAATCTATTTCAAATCCCCCAATGACTCCTGGCATCTTCCACGTGTATCGCCTTCTAGCTTGATGTTGAAATATTGTGTTTGTGATGGTAATATTGTTTCTCCGCAAAATTCTACGAGCCTAATTCTCCTAACTTTTCTCGCACTTAAGCCAACGAATATTTAACAAATTAATCACGGCGAATTGTGACCGATATCTACACGTAAAGTTGAAAAAAGAACGTAGATTTCTTTTAGTTTTGTAGTTTGGTAAGCGTTGGTAGATTTGATGAAAGGGCAAATTCAAGTTTAAAACATAGGAGGTTGTTACACAATATTACATTAAATTTGTATTATGTACTTCTTATACGTAGTCGCTTTCGTTTTCGTAAAAGTATACTCCAACAATATATGATTGAAATTGGCATTACGAATAATAATAGGAAAATTGTTACTCGAATAAATGCAACAGTGGCGCCAAAAAGTCTAGAATTGAAAGGATCAAAGTCAGTAAACCAGCAATGGTATAATTGACGGTTACAAGGGTTCATTTAAAGTACCATTATAAAGCATACAAAAGAGAAGAATTTAGAAGTATCCCGTAATTTCTAGTAATATGTGGACGCTTTACAATTAAATATATAAACTGTATGACCTAGTAGGGAGTTTCAGTTTGTGTATGAATCCAAAATACTATGAACTAAGTTAATGACTTGAGTGTTAAAATACATATAGTGTAATTGTGAATAATCAGGATTATATTGGATCGAATAAAGAATAGTAAATTGAAGTTCGTTGCAATAGTATTTTTGATGTAAATGTTTAATATCAGCAAATGCATGATAGAACTCATATTATTACCAGCAGATTGCAAAAGTTTTTGAGAATGATTTTTTTTATCTATCTCTGTAGGAGTTGGTCAGCGTAGAAGCTGTAACCAAGATGGGCATTGCTTAAAAATTCTGTGTATTATTTACAAAAATTATATTTGTTTGTCTATCGATGTTACAAGTGAGACATCAAATTTTGAAAATAATTTTACAATCTTTTTATAATCTGTAAAACCAGTTGTAGGATATGCGACATTTTGTGGGGGTAAGAGCAGAATTTGCATAAAAACCACATTTCTGGCCGATCATTTATAGAGGTTAATAATATTCATTCAATGCAATTGGTATTTCGTATAGATGGATGAATGATACTAATTAAGATACCGAGATCACTTTCGTTGATCTCAAGAAACGAGTCATCTCATAGCCAAGGACTGAAATTTTACCTCGTAACATTCTATCATAAAACCAAATCCATTAAAAATCATTTTAAGGCGCCCAACATTAAAATAGTCACTATCAAACAATTACCTCTTCAAAATTCAAAGATAGTTCTCTATAAATAGAGAAAATAAGGTAAGCATTTTAAACTGAGAAACAAAATACTTCAAACTAGCCATATGGTTTAAGATAAATTACAAAAGCTAAATTTAATCTTTGTAGAAATTTTAGTTCATAATATGGGCACACATCTCTTGAATTCTACAAGGTTTTTATTAATAATTAAAGAGAACCTGAACATTTTCGGAAGAGCGGTTAAAAATCTTTAGCTGCGGTGTCATTTATTATAATGTAGGTTTTATTTATAAGTTGTGCGCCTGGAGAAATCTTAGTCCGAATATTTAAGAGTGAGAATGCCGTAGTCACATTTTCCGCGAGCTTTACTGTCTGAAATGCTTACGGTAAAAACCATTGTTCTTCATTTTTCAGATTCTAGTTTTTGTTTTGTTCTTACATCGAGGACTTACATACGAGTTATATTTGAAGCAGTTTACCGACCATTTATCATTAACAATAGCTGGAGATTAAAATATCATACTACAGTGGCGCAACACACATTTATGGATATTTAAAATAAATATCCTCTAGCTCGAAATAAAGTTATTCTACATCATTATCTGATTCTTGCACATTATCATATGTTAAAACCTTTGGATTCTGAAAATTTAACTAACCCTTTCGGTGAGAAACACGCATATACAGCAGACGTCGGCAATCCTTTCTGTCTGCGGGTCAATATCAACTGAAAATGTGAGTATTAAGACAATGCTTCGGGCCAGTGGTATTTTCATTTTAAAAGAGTCTTTTGCGAAAAATAAGATAAATTTTATTAAGAAAATAATAACAATTCGCTCTTACATTTAAACATATATATTTAGAATTATAATTCTAATTATTATAAAAACAAACATGATTGAATGAGTTTTTATAAATGTTTGGCTCCCCTGATGCTCACCTTGGAACCTCAATTCAGTCTAGTCTGACTTAAAGTTAGTAAGTTCAAGACGAATTAGTTTTATTTTTATTCTTATGCATTTTTCTATATTACACTTTACTTTCGGAACTCATGCATGAGAAAAACCTGAAAGGTTAAATTCGAACTCATAGTAGTTAATTATAAAGTAAACTTTTATTAAAAACACTTGGTATAAGAAAGTACACTTTATATTAGTCAAATAAAGAAACATTTTATGCATATTTTTCATTCATATATCATCGAAAATTATTAATCAGATAGACGCATTTATTCAAAGCGAAAATTGCATCAATGTTTAAAAGTCATGCAATTATTAACTGTATTACGAGGAGTTATAAATTCTTAATATAAAAGTACTACAAGGAAATAGTTACGTGAGCGATAATTATTCTTCGTATAAAACCAACAATTGCAATGATAACGTGGATATAAAAAATTATGTTATTCGGTGCGACTATAAATTAATAAAGAATTAAAATTATTGGAATTTATAAATAATGACGTCGATCTAGCAGTAACCAAAGCGCTCAACCAATTGGAGCTTTTGTTATGAAAGGAAAAGTTGCTGATTGTCATGGTGTACGTGTCTTTTCGCAAAATTTAATACTTGGCTTAGAATGAAATTTCCTGGAACAAATGGTTTTATAATCTGAATTTGAAATTAAAAGGGATTACTGCATTTTCTGTGAAACAACGAACATTTTAAAATAACTGAGTGCTACAAAATAAGTACGAACATTAATAATATAATTAAAAAATATTAATAGTTTAAAATCGGTTTCAATTGAAGGCTTCAAATATTACTACAATTATTTCATCGATCATTACTTCAAGCATTAATTAATTTATACATTTAATCCTAGTTTCATTGATTATTTCAAACGCTGCCAATATTAGCTTCAATCTATTTAGTTCGGTTTTGCTGCAATTGAATTCATTATAAATTGAATTTTAATTTAGACCTGGTGTAACTTTTGATATATTTTGTTTAAGTATCGATCCTTGAGACAGAAATGTGTTAAAAGTTTGAAAGTGTTGGGAAATTGTTTACCTGGAATCGATTCAAGGTTCCTGAGTTCAAAGGTTAGACTAGTTATAAGGATTTGTGTTAGTCTCCAAAAGACTTTCTGAAAAGAGCATTGCGTTTTCAATAATTTTATTGTGAGATCTTGTAGCTGTAAGATATAATTAATTCTAAAATTCATCTTGGAAAATACTTATAACGAAGGGCAATTAACATGCACCTTTGTTATAAGGTATATTTTTATAGAACGAATCTCGGTGACGAGCGTACTCTAACCCTGGAAGATAAATGTAAGTATATGCTAAGGTTAGTTTTTTTTATTTTCTTATGTGAATTACACTCTACTAATTTTAATATTTTTATATGATTATTATCTGTGAATGTTTGTACTCTAAAATTTTTTAGCAAGGTTTAAAATACCAATTTATTCGAGCTAGAGAGTGTTTTTGTTCTACCCACTGCACTAGTTGATGAAGTGGTTTCATTTATCTAAATAGGAAACTCTGCGACTGTTGCATAGCGAAATTACTTTAAAATCATTGCAGAAAATTGGCGATCAATTCGTGGGGATTTTTCACTTCCGATATCACTGCACTATATATATATATATATATATATATATATATATATATATATATACTCGATATATGTTTATATTACAGCGATTAAAGGTCTTCGGAAGGTTATATTATAGTGTATGATAAAGACTTATTTTATAAATTCAAGAAAATGCGAGGAAGAAGCAATTTATTTAGACATTTATTTGTATAGGAAACGCTGCTGAATAAAAAAAACCCACTACGAGACGATGCTTAACTGTAAAAATAAAATATTTTGTTTCAATTTAGTGATTTATAAAACACCAATTTCAGATCAAGTATTTAAATTTCATAGTAAGATCTGTGTGCAAGTCAAATAATTTAATTTTTATGAGTTTTGGCCAATCCACGCACGGGATTTGTCGTTACACAGGTATTATAAACATACCGAATTCAGTTACGTTTAACACGGTAATGTTTGGGAATGGGTATTAAATTAGTTGATAAAAATTTTAGCAAGGATTTAGTAGTGAGTGATTATCAAATGTTTAACAAATTTGTTTATTAGGGTAGTATTGTAAGAGAATACTTGAGAGGAGAATGAATGCATTACATTTGTATTTAGAATACTATTTGGGAGAAGGAGATGTTGTGAACTCATTATATTTGTATAAAAAAATTGTTTGTGAGAAGAATAATTGGAAAATGTGTTTTTAAAATATTGTAATGAAATCAAATATTCGTTAAAAAACAATCTTTCAGCTAGTATTTGCTACATCCACGTACATCTTAAAAAACCATACCTTAAAAAAATACATACAAACACTACAATCTACAGATAGAATCCAACATTGTCAGAATATCTTAAGATCAAAAATGAACTACTAGATAATCACTTGCTTAAACTAAAATAGAGATAATAAACATCTCTCCTTCTAATTAGTATTTTCCTTCATAAATGGTTCCTTATCATAACTATGTACAAACTTGTATAAATTACAATGGATAGTTCTTAATACCCCTCTTAAAACGAATTCAAACGTAGCTGATCAGTTCAATAAATCTTTTTATAATGGCCAAATTTACCGAAATTCGACCACCCTTGAATAAAATTGTTCACTTACACAAAATAGATTTACGCACTAATTCTTATGTAAGAGGAAGGCCCCTTTTAAAGATATTAAAAACAGTGATTTACCGTTAAATCATGCTGATTAACCTTTTCTTTTTAGATCGTAAGCTTGTATGCATGTCCAAGATCATTAAATGCATTTAAACTTCATGCATGCCTTCCAAATCCGATATCAGTATCGTTCAATTCTTTTAAGATTAATTTACCATTAAATACTTTAAAAATTGATATACCATATTCTTCCATTCAAATTAAAATCTTCCATGAATTTATCGTTGTTCATTCAAAAACCAGTTCCATTGTTTACTTCAAAGATCTTATAACCTCATAATCCTTAAAATCAACGACGTTTGTTATACAGTATAGTTTTAAAATTAATTATTATCTATTGACTGATATCTTTATGAGTAGTAAAACACGCTGACCTCTGATTGCATTCATTAACGGGCTATATAGTATAAAATCTTACTACAGCATAAGATCTAGAAACATCTGGATGCTTATTTACGTTTTCATTCATGCGGATAATATAATTTTCCCCGAAAGTGACAATTCACGACTCTCGGCTATCACTAATTGGTACATTGTACATAGGTTATCTGTTATGCTTAAGATTAATAGCGTCACTCGATCATTTTACGATCGTTATCTCCTTGATTTATTACCTTGTTGAATGAACGTTTCAATTGCTTATGTTATCTTAAAGATTAATGGTTGTCACTCGCTCATTTTACAATTGTTATCTATTTGATTTATTGTTTTGCTAATTGGTAAATAAACTCTCCAATTTGTTATCTGGTATTATAAACAATCTAGAATTTTCTCGAAGAAATGAAATACACTACATGTTTTGTGTTGCTTTTCAATTTAATCTTATTATTAAAATGAAATAAACGCCTTCAAATAATATCGAGTACTTTCTAATGAAGAGCACTTTCAGAAATGCGGATTTTTACTTACGTACTATACTCTATTCCTATTTAAAGCTACTATTAAGTCGTGTAACGTGAATAAAATGTAAACTCATGGGGTTTTTGCATTTAGCGTATAATGTACAGAGCGTTGTCCAAATACTGAGTGTTGCCAGAATTACCCTAATATTTAGAAAAATTTCTTTATTTTTTAGGTTCGACATGTTGTATGTTCACGGAATGGTGCTAAATGACCTTTGCATGACCCCTTATCACATCAAAATATATTATATATTTATATATATTGCTATGATAATAGGGTTATTTAGGGATATATAGAGTCATAAGGGTCGCACACTACTTGTAAATAGTACTAAAAGCTAGAAAACTAAACAATTTTATCATGAAAAGTACGTCATTCGCAAATTATGCAAAAAGCAAACATTTAACACCGTGTATAAGGATAACAATTTACTTTAATTAATGCCGGGAAACACATCCTTCAATAATACAAACATATCCAGTAAAATAAATAACTCGGTACGCAATTAAATTCATTTACATCAGAAAAGCATTCATAAATTCTAAACAAACACGCATTAAGAGCATTGAAAGCTAGCACTCATGATTAGAATTTTGGCTAAATAGGACATGCAATGGTACAAAGAAATCACAAAGCATTCTTGCAATAAACGCACATTGAAAAACCAATACGATTCGGAAACGCAGGATGTAAAAAAACTCATTTCAATTTACGTCATTATAAAAATTTCGCGCACGTGATTTTAACATGAAGATAAATTCAAAACCCAAAACATTATCTGGACAAAATAAAGCCATAAGTTTGGCTACGTGAGAAGTCGTGTTAAGATTTCCTACAACAACACCAAACAGGCAGGTAAAAGTTCAAGAATTATAGAAATCCGCCATATAGAACTGGTATACTACGTGACCACAGCATTGTTCCGACGGGTTATTATCAAATTCATACCTGAGAAATCCCAGAGTGTTGACAATATCCTATAACATGCCTTAAACCTTGACCGTAGTACGCCGATAACTAATTCCGTCAGATGGAGGCGTTGCTTTATATATCACTCAAACTTGATAAACAGACAGTCTTCTTTAAACCGGAGCACGTTCCACATCAGTTTAAATGAAAAAGTTACGTAAAAGTGAACATACAAAATTAAGGAATTATATTTAGTGAAAGTCATGGCAGAAAAAGTTGAAACTAAAATAGTAGTGAAAATATACGAGAAAAGTTTTGCCGTTAACCGGAAAACGTAAGTAAAAGCTTATTAATTAAACATAATTTTAATATTCATAGTTTAGGGCTCTGGGAACCTGGGAAATTTGGGGAATCTGGGAAATAAGTAAAACGCTGGGAAAATCTAAGTAACTTGTAAAAATCTAAGTAATAAATCTAAGTAATAAGTGAAACTCTGGGGAAACTAAGAAATAAATCCGAATTTTACTCAATCCAAAATGCATAAAAAAATTGGTTTGTATCTACGTATCTGAGCACAAAACGGAGGATTGTTTTAGGCAATGAATGAGGTTTGGCCAAGCGGTTTCATAAAATCAACACGTGAACTCAACTGAAAGCAATCCAGGGGTACTGGTCCACAGTACGCAGTAGCAGAACAAAAAGACACGCAAGGAAAACTACAGGTTAGAACTTTATCTAAATAGCATAAGGCATTATTTTCTTTTTTATTGAACATTTTCTGTATTTTTTATTATACCAGAATACTTATGTAAAGGGTCATCAAAAATCTTTTTATACGTGAAAATTTACGTAAAAGGGAAAGGTCATTGAACGTTGAAGGGTGTTTCCAATAGAGTATAGTGTCATTTTTGCTGGCTTTAAACTAACTAAAGGGGGAGCTATAATTTTGGGGATAAACAAATTGATATTATTATTTGATATTCAAGGGTTTATTTTGTCGAATAGTACATCATATTAAGCTGTAAAGTATATATATTTTTCCATTTCATTATACAAATCTTGGTCAATTTCGTTTGTCTCATTCAAGTAGGAAAGTATTAGATAAAAGGGGGGGGTTAATTTCTTTGTTATTGTAACGTTGTACACTCTGTGTGAATTATACTGAGCTAGTCGAGACATATTTAAATTTTAGGTTGTATAGAGACAGAGCGGTGGCGGGCAGCAGGATACTGAACGTTAATTACATCGGCGTGCAGCGTTATCATAGCAATATATATTGTTGTGGATTTAGAGGTTAAATAGGTGTAGACAATACAATTTTAGCAACCGTGTATATAGAAATAAGAGCAAATTATTTACGCGCCAAATTAATTAATTCATATAGTGAAAATGGACGGGTATTAAGGTATTTGTCTATATTTAATAAATGTATAAACAAAAGTAGGCAGTTTTGGGTATAGCGTGATAGAATTAGGAATTTCTTTGCTATTTTTCGGTAGTGAGTAAATCAAATGTTATTAGTAAACGTGATTGGATCTACAAACAAGATTTATATATACATAGATGCGTTCCTGAGAAGCCCGGAAACTTTTTCAACGAATGGTGTTGTAAATGAATTTTAAAAGGCAACCAGGAATCTGAGGACGGAAACATAACCCAGTTGGAATGGTAAAATTAGCAAGGACGATGTACATTGAAGCCACTAGTGCAGTAACCTTCAGGTAAATTATACAATTTTGTTCGAATTTTGATGTTTTGGTGTGTGTTAAATAACTTTAGAATTTGTTTGCTAAAAAATGGACAGTAGTGAATTTGTACAAACAACAAATTTTTAATTTTAAGGTGAAATTTTCTTGTTTAAGTAGAAAGGAGTATTTAGCAGTTTATGTTCTTGATTATGATGAAAATTTGGGTCTGTCTTTGAGCTCAATTAGACTAACCTGTTTGATTAACGTAAAGGGGTGGGAGATGCTCCCTTTGTACTCAGACTTAGGTCTGCACATATTGTTAAATTAATTAGTAGGCATCCTACAAGGACTTTAATTCTGGATGCAAATTAAAATGATGACAAATTTAATCTTGAAATTTTATGATACTGAAATTTATGCTACAATTTAATTTTGAAATATTAATGTATTATGAATATTGATGTAAATAGAGTTAACGTTGATGTTTGTGGTAGGAATGTGTTTGTTTTTTTTATGAATGAGGATGAAAGTTTTAAAAATTTGAGCAGCCGAGGCGGAAAGAGTAAAGAGGCGATTAACAGAAGAAAGTCAACGGACCCGAGACTTGGAGGTACCACAGCAAATATATATATATATATATATATATATATATATATCTTCAATTGTAACTTTCTGGGTAGTGGCCATCCATTAAATAAAATAATACATTATAATATTCTTGTTTACGCGTTTCGGTCTACAAGACCATTATCAAAACTTTATTATAGCAAATATTCTTCAATAGCACCTACAAATTTTTACTTATAAACATGTGATTATAATTTTTTCAGATAATTAATCCTTACCTCTATTTCAATTATTTTATAAATTTGTACAGATAAAATTCATTTTAACAATAATATGTAATTCAAACATTTTGGGTCATTAAATAAAATTGTAAACATACACGTTAAAAGCTAAATTAAAACTGTTGATAATAACCTTAATACATTATTGATAAATAAATAAATAAATAAATAAATAAATAAATAAATAAATAAATAAATAAAATAAAATAAATAAAATAATTGAAATAGAGGTAAGGATTAATTATCTGAAAAAATTATAATCACATGTTTATAAGTAAAAATTTGTAGGTGCTATTGAAGAATATTTGCTATAATAAAGTTTTGATAATGGTCTTGTAGACCGAAACGCGTAAACAAGAATATTATAATGTATTATTTTATTTAATGGATGGCCACTACCCAGAAAGTTACAATTGAAGATAAAGTTATATGGTCAGAAAATTTACATATTATCTATATATATATATATATATATATATATATATATATCCCGTGCAGTTGCAATAAACAATATATAGGTCAGTCCAAGCAGTGGTTGAGAAATAGAATTACACAACACAAAAGTGACCAAAATTAAATAAACGATCTTGTGCTTTATCTATACACTTAAACGATTATCATCATCACGCAGACTTTGACAATACAAAAATATTAGATGTAGAAAAAACATGTAAAAATAGACTATTTCTAGAAAGCTACCATATACAAAAACAACCCAACACTATTAATTTTAAAAACGATATAGATAACTTAAACAAAAGTTACGCATTTCTATTCTCTTTTAATAATTTATAATTAACCTACTACTTAACCTAATTAAAATAATCATAAAACTGTTACATATACTAATAAGACACAATTATTATCCACCACACTCAGACAGTACCACCCACACATATACAATCAAAGTTAAATTAAAATTAGATATAAATAAAAATATTATTAATGTTTATAGTAGATTATTATTAACAAAACAACAATTTTTTCTTTTACAATGTTTTCAATTTTTAATTTTTAAACTTCCAATTATAATTAACTATTAGAAATTTAGTATTAGAACATAGTTATTATAGCATTTTCTAGGAAAACAAAATAATGTATAAATTTCATAAGACCTTATTATAACATTAACAACAACCATATGTCAAATAAATGTAAGTTTAGATATTAAGAAATTCTCCAAATATTGTAACTTTTAATTTAATTTCAGAACTAAGTTTAAGGAAATATATTTTCCGAAACGTCAGTTTGACATTTATATAAATATTGTATTTGGACGAAATAAACCCCACAAGATTTAAAATATTTTTATTTATATATATATATATATATATATATATATATATATATATATATATATATATATATATATATATATATATATATATATATATGTATATATATATATATATATATATACTTAAAATCTATGTCCATGATGTAATTGAGCGATAGTGTCATGTAAACTCATGTAGTTAATCCTTCAATAATAAATAATTACTATGTGACATATAATTAGGCGCAGCTTGTCTTGATATTACGAGCATGATAAAAAATAAAATAAATAAAAATTTAGGATTAACTTCAGGTGTTTATTTAATAAGATTAGTAAAATTGCTTTTATCAGGTTGTGTATAGAGCTTTTGACAGTTTCGTTGCCAATGACGATAATTTAAAGCGTAGAGTTTATTGTCAGGATGATTACTTAATTATTAATATCAAGGTAAAGTAACGGTAATTTCACAAAGTTCAATAATAGAAATAGTATAAGCAATGCAGACAAAATAATTGCACACTGGAATATATTATAATATTTTATGTGTGTTAAGAATTGCAATATTGCAAATTTATGCTGTGATAGATTATTAAGAAAATTATGTTATGTGGCAATGTTAAGCTTGTTAAGGTTTTTGTAATCATGATAATTGTTTACATAAGTTTATAAGTTAGCGTTCTAATTAAATACCGATTCATATCCATAACTATTGCATAAAAATTATTTCAACAATTATTGACTTCAAAAATTATATTACATTACATTAAAATTTTTAAAAACTCTTCAGTACTATAGACAAATATGGCGATACGCACTTCACTTATGAATTATTTTAAATGACATAAAATGGTTGATTATTAATTTAAAAATCGTTAAAAACTCGGTTACAAGTTAACATTTTTTAACCTTAGAGAATTAACTCGTTAAAGTATTTTGGGTAATATAGTTTCTGAAAGTTATACTTTTCAATATAATGTAGGCAAGGGACGGGTAACAGAATTTTTTTTTTATTCACGAGAAATGACCGAGACCTATTGGATATCAATAACCCCTAGTATATATTCCTGCAAAAAAATCGTAAGTGTAATTTTTTTATTACGGGAACACCAATACTAAGGCTCAATTTAACATACAATGACATGAACCACACCCACCCAGAGTTAGACAAGAACTTTTAACGAAAACATTCTGCCCCAGCTGGAGTCGAATCAGCACCTATTTTTGTAGCTGCCTAGAAGCCAGGTCCTTAGACCACTACACCATGGAGAGTAGTCAAACGATACTACCGTAGCGTTATTGCTTGACGTGGCAATATTGCATTTGGTAGTCTGTTTTACATTTGTCACTTTGTATTTGGCGTTCTAGTATTGTTCTATTATGCATATTTGAAAATACAAATTTTGTAGAAGCTACCAAATGGAGGGTTAAATAGAACAAAATCAGTATCTCTGACATCTTATTCTGTTTGGCTCTAATACAAGTGCGAAGGTATCGGAGGTGGTTCGAAACGTTAATGCCATGTATGGAGAAAATGTCATAAAAAGCACTACAAAAAATGGTTTTCTATTTCAAAGAGACTAATTTTGGCATGAGAAATGTTCTACGTACAGGAAGGTATTTGGGCTTTGGTGAACTAATCAATTTGGTCGTTCTTCGTTCATAACAGAAATATATATTATATAAGATGCCCTTATAAAAAGAAATTTATAGTATTCAATTCCCGGTAGGTTATAGACTTGCAAATACCGCCTTAAACATTTTTGATTGTATGTAAAAGAATTATACCACTTGTTTTTATTTTTTTATTTTCTAATCTATAAATTTAATATACAAAAAGACCTAAAATACAGATCGACTTTGTAACGTGATGAAAAAATTTATTCAAACGAAAATTTAAAAATATATACACAACCTTGAAAAATAGTGATATTGCTAATCCATCAAATTGGTTAAATGTAATGTTAAATAGGACAAATATTTAAAACTACAATTTTCGTAAGTATTATTGGTTTACACGAAGACGAAATATTACCAGCTTGGTATTTTAAACACTAAGGAAGATGAGAAAGCTAAACTTCTTTAGAAAAAAGAGTAAGTATTTGGTTGCTGCATGACAAACTAAACAACTGATTGAAAATAGAGTAAAATTCAAGTTGTGAATAAGATTTGAACCCATAACCTTTCTATTGCTAGTAAAATGCGATACCAGATGTGCCATTACAGCGATAATATAACTAAAAATTAGCTATAGTACGAGTTCTTTTTCAATGGGTGTACTTTTTATATATTTTTACCTCTCTTAAGCTAGCAGTGGCAACTGCGCAGAATAGATTCAAACCTATTGCATTATTTAGTACTTGTTTTGTACTAATTTGTACTATCAATAAAATGTTGTACTATGTGCAGTTTAAAAAAAACGCGGTGCTGTTAGCATATTATAAAGCTAACCTGACCACATTTAAAAAATTAAAAAAATAATACAAAGGTAGAAATGAAAAGAACCGAATTTGTACTAATTTGTCTCTTAATATATTCAATCAAACTGTTTAAAAAAACCTCTAATAAGCAGCAACAATTTATACTGGTAAAATTCTTCGAAAACTATACCCAACTCCTTATTAGACTTAAGAGTAAAGTATTCTTTGTATGAACAGAATCAATCGTTGTTCCTATATTAAAAGCGACAAAATTTGTATTCCAAAAATATAAAGTTCGAGAATGTGTATCCTGTCGTTCCGTCGAAAACTATCCCGAACGCCTGTTAGCCCCGAGAGTAAGGGAGGTATTCTTTTGCACGAGCAGAATCAATCACACCTATATTAGAAGCAACATCATTCGTACAGTAGAAATATAAAGTTTGAGATTTTGTACCCTCCTTGGTCCTTCGGAAACTATCCCAAACTTCTATTACTCTCGAGAGTAAAGTACTCTTTTACATGAGCAACATCAATCGTTACTCCTATATCAGAAGCAACATAATTTGTACCGTAAAAATATATAGTTTGAGATTTTGTACCCCCGTTGTTTCTTTGGAACCTATCCCAAAATCCTATTAGCCTTAAGAGTAAAGTATTTCTTGCACGAACAGAATCAATTGTTTCTCTTATATCGGAAGCATCATCATTTTATACCGTAAAAATATAAAGCTTGGGATTTTGAACACGCTGTTCCTTCAGAAATCATCCAGAACTACTATTAGCCTCAAGAGTAAAGAACTCTTTTGCCGAACAAAATCAATCAATACTCATATATTAGAAACAACATAATCTGTACCGTCAAAATATAAAGTTTGGCATTTTGTACCCTTGTCCCTTCGAAAACTATTCCGAATTCCTATTAGCCTTAAGAGTAAAATACTATTTTATATAAACAGAATCAATCGGTACTCCTATATTAAAAGCAACAATATAAAGTTTGAGATTTTGTACCGTACCGTTCCTTTGGAAACTATCCCAAAATCCTATTAGCCCCGAGAGTAAAGTAGGTACTTTTTTGCACGAGCATAGAATCAATCACACCTATATTAGAAGCAACATCATTCGTGCCGTAAAAATATAAAATTTGAGATTTTGTACCCTCGCCGTATCTTCGGAAACTATCCTAAACTTTTATTAGCCTCAAGAGTAACGTACTCTTTTACATGAGCAGAATCAGTCGATACTCCTATGTTCAAATAAACATACATTGTACCATTGGAGTATAAAGTTTGAGCTTTTGTTCCCTCTCAGTTCCTTCAGAAACTATCCCAAACTCCTATCAGCCTCAAAAGTAAAGTACTCTTTTGCATGAGCAGAATCAATCGTCACTTCTATGTCGGTATTAACATGATTTGCACCGTTTGAATATAAAATTTGAGATTTTGTACTATCCTCGTTCCTTCGAAAACTATCCCGAACACATAGACTCAAAAGTAAAGCACTCTTTTGCAGGAGCAGAATCAATCCTTACTCCTGTAGTAGAAGCAACATAATAGTACCATAAAAAATATAGTTTGAGATTTTGTACCCTCGCCGTTCCTTCGGAAACTATCCCAAACTCCTATTAGCCTCAACAGTAAAGTACACTATACGAGGTCTGTTCAAAAAGTATCGCAAATTTTGTGTTATTTTAAAAAGTATTTATTCATTAATATCTATTTTGTCCCCTTCAAAGTAATGTGCCTCGGATATAATACATTTATGTCAACATTTTTCCCAGTCCTCGAAGAACTTAAAAAAATAATTTATTATTATCTTGTTCAGCTTCTCCTTCGATGCCGACTTTATCGCTTCCATTGCGAGGATTGACCTTTGGTTTCCACGTCATGACCATAAACCCATGATTCGTCACCAGTTATGACCCTCTGGAGCAAATTTGGGTCGTCGCGGACCGAGTCCAACTGCTCCTTAGCAATGTTAACGCGATACTGTTTTTGTTCGAAAGTGAACAATTTTGGCACAAATTTCGCGGAGACCCGTTGCATGCCCAAATCATTGGTTTAGGTCCTCAGCAACTTCTCTAACGGTGATTCGACGATTGACCAATATTATGTGCTTCACTTCATTAATGTTTTCGTCTGTTGTTGATGTGTTCGGGTGTCCGACACGCTTTTCGTTGTTCACATCTTCTCGAGCTTCTGAGAACATTTTGTACCACCGAAAAACGTTGCTTTGGTCCAAGGTATCTTCATCATAGGCCACAGTCAACATTCAGTATGCGTCCACGCACTTAATTTTGTTTTTCACACAAAATTTGATACAAATTTTTTAAGCCATTTTTTGAAATAGGCAAAATTCGAAGACAAGCCAAAACACGTTCAAACAAAATAGCTGTCTACAATTAACTAAACATTCAAAATGGCCGACTTTGTCTGCATAAGTGAGAGACATTTGTACCAACCAACGCCACAAAAAAATAAAAAATCGAATATACGTAGTCCGCGAAAATTCAAAATTCGCGATATTTTTTGAACAGACCTCATAGATAAAATTAAATTAAAAAAATAAAATTTTAGTTATTTGTACATTCTAAGTACACAATTCCAAAACCACATTACTACAGAATGTAAAGTAGATGTTACCTAAGGATGATTAAATTTCTGGTAATATTAACATACCTGGCTTCAGTTTACATGATAAATGAAGTATATTTTATTATTCTGAGACACAACGACATAAATACGTGTTTTTATTAGCTCAGATCCCATAGCAAAGCCAAATAGTATCTTTGGTATTATTTTTGTTATTACTTGTAATTTTAATTTGATAAATTAACGCGTATTCAAATATTTTTGAAAGAGTAAAGAATATAAATCAGTCATTAATTCCGAATTAGTTTCAGCAAAAAGTGTTATAGGTGTTTTAAAATCTCAGAGACCTGCGCATATACCCCAGTATTACTGGAAATACTAAAGACCAAACTGAAAATATAATTGTGAAATGATAATAATGCTTACAACAGCGGTGATGTTACTTCAGTATAATTTAAAAATTGATGATTCCATATGAATAGTTTTTTTTACATTTTTACATTTTACATTATTGAAAAAGACTGTCGGGAGTTTTATAACTTTTTTCAAACTTCTTTATTTCATAACTACTACTAAGTATAAAGCAAAGATATGACCAAATAATTAATTTAAATAATCGTTGTAGCTGCGGTGAAGTGCTTCTCTACATATTCGTAACTTACCGTCGCGCCGATACTGTACACACTTTGATTTTGACATTTACGAATCCTGCTCTTTCTATACATGCATTGTGTATTTTGTTTAAATTGTCTTTGCTAATAATAATTATAAACCACTATTTTTCAAGACTACGCTTCATTATTTATTTTAAAGCTGTAATTAAACCTTTTTAAATTTCATCTTTTTTGAATACTTATTGTTTTATTTTAGGTGAATCACGAGCAATTCTAAGAAATTTTTCATAATCAAGGTCGAGAGATTATATATAATCTTTACAAATATATGAAAGAGCAGAAGAATGCTGGGCAAGATGTCATTTGTCTGAACAATATCAGCAAAATTGTATCGAAAGCAACTGGTGTTGAGTTAACAACTGTTGAGAGAATTATTAAGGAAGCCAAAACGTAACCAGTAGGTACTAAGTTACAATTTACTTCAACAAGGAAAACCATAAAAAAAGCAGCACAAAGTCTACATTAGGTGAATTTGAAAAAGAAATTGTGCGCAGAATTATTTATCGATTTGTAAACATCCACCATAAACAATCTACAATGCTTGCGCTGTATTTGAGGCTGTCAAATCGCAAGGAGTTAATTTCTGTGCAAAATACATTCGTTTAGATGATTGGTGCATAATATGGGGTTTTGTTGGAAGAAATGTCAAGACAATCGTAAAGTCTTAATTGAGAAGCCAGAAATCCGAGCAAAACGAGTCAGACTTTGGTTTGCCTGATTGAGATAGTGATGACGATCTTGGTTGTAAACCGTTACAGTAACATGCAATAATTTAAATAAGCGACATTTTTATATTACTTGATTATATTAATAACTATTACTTTGTTTAAACGTCTGATTTAAACATATGCTAAGTTTTATTCACTGGAAGTTATTAAAGCAGTATTTATTGTTGGACCAATTGTATGAAAATTCCTAATCATGCTGTTAAAACCAATGGAATGCTTAACAAATAAAAAAGAAATACATAAAGTGGTGTATTCAGCTATTAATTTAACGAAACTGTTGCAATTTCCAGTGTTTTTAACCGAAACATTAATAAACAAATAACTTGTTTTGTATTGTAGTGAATTTTACTGTTAAATTCTTCAAATTCTCTCAATCTATAAATTTCTTCATTCTTAAAACCCTACTTGATGTTTTCATATTGAACTTAAAACCCCGTTACATACTTTTCTATAGATTTCTTACTTCATCCATTGCGCAGCCCAAGGTCGTTGAGACTTTCAAAGACCTCTATGTGCACCACATCCTATGGCATTATACATATTGATTGTAAAATATAGTACCTCGTCTTCAGAAACCTTTTTAAATGTCAAGCTTATTAGAGCATTCATTCATTTTCATCATGGAAATTTATCAACAGAAAATTTAGAATGCCTTTATTAGATTTAAGAAAGTAATCGTTAGCGTAGTGCACGTTTGTTACATTTTACGGCTTTCATTATTCTGACAGTTAGAATTTTGCTTTTTTTTAAACATTACCCTATATGTTTTTTAGAGTGGTCATTTTGCAGATGTCGATTATAAATTATAAAAGAATACATCAACTATAATATAATTTAGAATGTTTTCTAAACCAACGACTTAACTTTTTTGTGTATTGTTGACGTATGCTGTATTGTGTTCCTGTGCGTGTAGATGAGACTGAAGAGGTTGATTTTTTTGAATGCCTTTGGCAGTCTTTTATTATTTTCTTAGAATACTTCTTTTGTGAAGAGCAGTATTGTGGCTCCCAAGATGGCATTTTCAAAAGTTCAGCCTGTTCATTGTCATCCACATACGCCCAGAAATACGCGATAAAAAGAATTAGAACAAAAATTAAAACACAAAAAGTTAAGCGCCCACAAAAGAGAAAACGTTCTTCATAAGACTTATTTCTTACGTGCGGGCGTTGCAACTTTTTTGTATACTGTTCTTTGTTCTGATACTTTTTATATTGTGTACCTGGGTGTGTGTAGATGAAAATTGAGAGGTTAAATTTTTGAAAAATGTTTTATTTTGGTTTCTGTGTGTATTTTTGCATATTGGACAAGTTCTTGAGCAATATTTTCTTCCGTGCGGGCGCTGTAACTTTTTCTTGTGTATTCTTAATTGCTCTAATTATTTGTGTACGGTGTTCCTGTACGTGTGTAGATAAGAATGGACGGGTTAAATTTTTGAAAATCTTGGCAGCGTTTTATTATTGTTTAAGAATGCTTTCTTCTGTGCGTATCAGTATTTTGGTTGCCAAGGGGCATTTTAAAAAATTCAGCCTATATATTTTCATCCGTACACATCCAGCAATACGATACAAAAAGTATTAGAACAAAAAACAAAAACAAAAAAGTTGGCGAAGTTGACTTCTGCAGCTAGTTTTAGATATTACTATTTATTTCAAACTATATCAGATCAGGTCATTTGCATGTCGCCGTAATAAAAGTTGAAAGGTATTTGTTTTTGACGTGCTGAATTTATTTTTCATAATGACATGACCTGTTTGAAGTTACATCAGACTGCTTACTTCTATATACCCACGGCAAGAAAAGTTCTGGCACTTTCAATGAAATATCGTTCTTGCCAAATTATTGAACAGTAAGTTGGTTGCGTTATAAAACGAGTCCACTTATTGCGTCACAAAATATAAGCAAATAGAATACTCGAATTTTGATCAGTTTAATAAATCTCAAAAACGTTAAAGAAAGACATGCTATAAAGTTGTCAGTGAGTTTACGTTTGTCAGGTTATTAACATTCTTCTATAAATAAAATGTCGCCTGAAAAATAAAATGTTATTGAATAATTCGATCAAGCATGCTTAATTCGAACATTTTTTTAAACAATGATAATTAATTTTCATAAAAACTGTTGCAAATTCTACTAAACAAAACCAATTGATATTCGACGTCTTCAGAGCCCGTCAAATATGTATAATAATTGACTAAAATAATTACAGTCAAAAATGTTCTAGCGAGAAAGTTTTTACGGTTAGTTACGGATTCTTTAAATATAAAACCTATTTATGAAAATACCTATTTCTAAAAATTTCGAGACATAAATCGTTCGTTCAAAAAATAGAAGGCGATATTACACATACAGACCGTTGACATACTGTTACAAACTGTTGCATTCAAACATTTTGCTATTACGAAGCGCATTAAAATATATGCACAGATGTTCTAAATTTAAAGCACCATCCAAAGTAATCATATCAAACTTTGATCACATAAATAAATGTTGTAATACAGATCAATGTATAATCTGAAATTTCTCACACTGCTATGACGAAGTTAAATGTAGTGGGATTAGATTCACAATTCGATCTTTATATACGAGATTAATAATGTATTTATTGCACGACTTACAATGCGGTTCAAAAATTTTGAGTTCTATTCGTTCTTTATCAATAACTTTATCTTTGCAGTAATCTAATTAGTAGATATGCTACCTTCGTTGAGCACAAAATCGTTCATCTGTACGTGTATTTCGTATACGTATTTTGTTGGCTTGGTCGATTTCCTCTTCCTGGTATTAGAGGAAATCCCGATTCTTCCACACGCTGCAGTATAGTTGTATATCCACCACTTTTGAAAATATATTACGCTTATAGGTTGTAAGACAATAGGTTATAAATGATCCGAAAAGTTCCTTATTAGACAAATGGACAATATTTAGGGGAGCCCCTTTAAACGTCGTGTACACCAAGGATACGAATCCCACCTTCCTTTGTTCGCCTGACATAGGCCATTTTGATAAATATGTTCTTAAAAAAACCTTTTAAATAGTATAACGATTTAGTACCATCCCTTTCCGCCAGGATGACCACATAACTAATAAGAGTCTTTCTTACTAACCGCGAATGCATATAGTTCGTAAAACCTAGATGTTTCTAATTCGGCCCACCGGCACATAAAGTAATCTTTTAGTTTTCTCAAATAAGATGTTCTTTGTCTAACACATCTTTGTATTGTTCTCGCATCATCGTAATTTTTTCCAGTCCAACTTTCGTCTTTTTGCATCCAATTCCTCTAATTCCAGCTGTCTTTTTCTCCCACTTACAGCGTATGGCGTGCATAATGGAGTAATTTCCTTTAGCGTAAATGGATACAGTTTGCTACCATTATTCATGCGTTGTCTTATAGCCCCTGGGCAAATGTTAAGTGTATTAACCAAACGCGATTCTGAAATAATTATGTTTTTTTTTGGATTGCAGAATATGCTACTGTAGATTGTGTAAAATATATATTACCCGCTTTAATGTAGCACCTGTGTAAAATTTATCTTGCCTGTCTTCTTCCTCTACTATCTCCAAGTAATTTACAGGTAAATAGTTAAAACTAAAAGCCGAAAGCGCATACTTTATCAAGTTTTCCCCTTCTTCGAGTTTCTTGGACACGTTAATTTGCAAGCTAGTCAACTTTTTTGTATTGCTGTCCCCCCAATATACATACTGTACGAGGTTATACTAAACAGCAGTTATTTTATAGCTTGGCCGACAACTAACTCCACATTTTGGCAAGTGGCACCGAGTACATTGGCGCCTTTAGGAAGTATATCCTTACATCTCAATAAGTCTAAACAGTCTTTTAAGAGATTATAAACCTGATCCGCACTGACATAATTTCCAGTTGTGCAGTTGTATATTGTAGCTTCCAGTCGCGTAATACCATGTTCTTTAGCCAAAGAAGACGCAAATGTTTCCCTTAAACGTACATCTGGCCAACATAGAAAATCTAGTATATGATTTCCAAGTTCTTGATTAAAACCGGCACTTGTTATTTGATACACAAATATGTTGTATATTTTAATTCTTGCATTATCTGTTAGCCATGTTAAAAAATCGATTTCCGCAGTATATGCGTTATCAACTATAATATTGCAGTTCTTTTCGGATTCGCCCTTGAGCAAAAGTTATGGTTTGTAGTTAAATAATTACACATCTCAGTCTTGCTAAATATGCCAGCATAATCTTGGGTTATATCCATATCAAAAGGATAGTAATCATCCTTTTTCGAATCCGTCTAATATATCTAGAAGTTCTTCCAATAGAGTTTCCAATTTAACATCTGCTAGTTCCACTTTGTACGGAACACATATAGGATTGTTACATTTTTCATTAATTTCATACAGACCTTCTTTTCCGATAATTTCTTTTACTCCGTGCCCCATCTTGATAGTGCTTTCCAGAGAAAATGAAAGTTTAGCTTTAACACCATGTCAAGTGGAAACAAACCTGTCAAACTTTCCCCATAGTCAGCTATTAAATCCGCCACAAATTTCTCTTTATCGGATTAAAAATTCTTTTGTTTACAGATGTTTGCTCGGCGTCAGAAAGGTCGCAAGTTTTAAGTAGCACTATATTATATGGTTCTGTGCGTTCTGTGAGGTGTAGTCCACCAGTCGGCATCTGTTCGCCTTTGATATAACAAATATTACCAATATCGGTAACCAAATTATTGTTGCACAAATTCAAGGCGCTCGTTTGTTGGATTCACTTTATTCTCAAGAAGTTAATGAACGTTAAACCCTTTGGAGGAGCTCATGTTTACCGTCCTATCTTCTGCCAAACACTAAATTACTTAAGAAAGATCCTTCCTTATACATACACACTATAGAACGAGAGCTGACGGTTGCCGAAAACACCCAAGCGAAGTTAGGGAGTAGGGGGAAAAACTAATAAGAGCGCATATGGAAACGCTACGGCACGAAAGTTGTCGAGAACATCCCAAACAAAGTCCACGACCGCCAGGAGTGCTGCCCACCCCAAACCCGACGCCTACCCTGGCATGAACCGGCACGTACCCCCGACAAATGCGCAATTTTGGCATGCCAACGCATTTTGGAAATATAATTTCCCATCTTTCAACAGAAGTTATTTTAATGAGCAAAACACATTTTCTGCCATACAACAACTTTCGACCGCATAGTTATATATTATTACTTCTTGAATCCTTATACCATGTTTCTTTACCATACAAAATCTAACTGTAGTGTATTGACAGTTATATGTGGGTCATTTTCGCCTAGTTTAATAATCCAACAAAAAATTAAAATTTCTACTTAATCTTCGTTTACTTTACACTTTACACTTTATACGAATCTTCTTTATTCGAGCTAGTACATCTTCGGTAGTTCCTCTAACAAATTCTCCGATTAACGTTTGTTAGTTGCATCCTACACGAAACATATATGGAATCTACATACTTTTCGTTCATATTTCCAACACTTCTGTCCAATAACCTGTTTACACCCATATGTTTTAGATTTTACGCAAAGTGCAGCAGATACAAATATTCGAGAACTTCCCGCGCAGATTACTATTAAAGATCCTACACATGTCTATTTCTTAACAAGAAATTTGTATTAGTTTATCCTAACACTATCCACAATTTTGATGATTTTAACAATTCTTGTTTTACCTAGTTGTTTACCATATTTTGAAGTAAATGTATTTAACCTAATTATATTTATTTTTAAACAGTGTTTATTTTCTGCATAACAATTTATTTATTACAGAGGTATTCGAATTATATAATAAAACAATCGGGTTATAATACTTTAACGTCTTAACTCGTACCGCTACTAAAAACCAACTTATCGCATTTTAAAAAATCCATACCTAATACAATAAAAAATATGTAAAAACTGCACCTTTTGTTTTATAATTCAGTCACAGTGCACCGCATGTAGCAAGAGCTACTTACTTTGCAATTTAGCCCGTATTTCGACCCAAAGGAATTTTGTCTCCTCTAACTTTTTGGGTAGAACGTTTGATTCGGCGTTTGTGATCTTTGAAATTAGACTGGGATGATACCCCTCCCCTCGACTTACTCCGTTTATGGAAGAGATATCTGCATGAATTACCCCTTCTTTTCGACTTTGTTTTACCACTCTTGCTACTTCCGCCACAATTTTCTACGGTGAAGTTCATTATTTTGCGGACGCTTCCGAACGCGGCTATTGTGCTCAAGTTTATTTTCGTTTTCTTACCTGTTCAGTCCTTGAGGTTCACTTAGTTTGTGCTAAGTCCAAACTTGCTCCGCTTCGTACCTTCTCTTTTCCTAGACTCGAACTGTTACCCGCCGTTTTGGCCTCGAAACTATTAACCTTTATCCTCGTAACTTTTGATCACCATATTACCTTTAAAAAATTTTTTGTTCTTTTTTTGATTTATTCTCCACCGGAGCGATAGAAGATATTCGTCGCCAATCGAGTTTCCTATATTCGGGAAAACACTTCTCGCGCTTCTTGGCATCATATTCCTTCCATTAAGAATCCTGCCGAAGTCGGATCACATGGTTTTCTACCTTCCAACTTATGTTATCGTTCTTTATGGTGTGCGGCATCGCCCGCCTTGCATCGCTCCTTTCGACACTTACAGTCCACTCATTTCGCCTTTTAATTTTTTGGAAATTCTCATCGAAGAATGTTCTATTGTTTTGACCGCTGTCGCATCTCCTTCTTGGATTGAAACGATTGGAAGAACATTCATCATTACAATTAATTCATCGTTCACATTGTCGTTTAGAAGACTCTCCGTTTTGTTCGTAACATACAAAATTTGTTGATAAAATACACTGGACCTTTGTCCTGTTTGGAGCTCCATAGCGCTTTGAACTCCCCGATTAAGTATACTCCACAGACTCACTTTTCTATTGAGTTGGACGCCATCCAGTTCGAATCGGTACTAAAAAAGTCGCTTCGCAAATTGTGCCCCTTTAGTAGAGAGGGAATCTTATGGGTTGGTGGTCGTCTATCTCACGCACCCTTATCCACCAACAGGAAATGTTCCGCTCTTTTAACTAGTAAAAGTCGCTTTACGGATATGTATATCAACTTTGTTCATCTGAGATACTTTCACGCTGGTGTTTAAATGGTTGATTTTATCGTTCGTCGACGTTTTTGGATTGTTTCAAGCAAACACTCCATTCGTCGAGTTCTGAATCTTCTGTGTGACTTGTTGGAAGACTAATTCTACCGCATGGCTGCCTCCCATAGGAACACCTTACTCCATGCCGAGCCACTTAAGCCTAGCCCTTTTTGAGTTCGGACGCTGATTTTGCTGGCCCCTTCTCTGCTAAAATGTCGTAAGTACTGGGGGTAAAATGTTGAAAGCATATGTATGTCTCTTTATATGCATAGATACCAAGGCACTCCTTCTTGAATTAGTTTCTAATCTGTCAACCGGCGCCTTTCTAGCTGCGCAATGCCGATTTATTGCCAGGCGTGGCCGATGTGATCATCTCTACAGTGATTGTGACATATGTTTTGGAATCTCCATAGATGATTAATTTCTCTCGCAAAATCTGCTGCTGCAAAAGAACATATTTCTTAGCACTTTATACTGCCCCCTGCGCCTCATTTTTGTGGTTTGTGGGTAGGTGAGCAAGTTGTTACCTATGAGGAACTAGTCGGTCTTTGTTCAGATTCAGGCCATCTTAAACTCGCGTCCCCTCATCCTCGTGAGCAATGATCCCAAAGACTTGATTTGGCCGACACCAGGTCACTTTCTGCCTTTAGCCCCTTTAGTCGCTATTCCAAAACTACTCTTTCTGACCTTCCGCTCAACCGCCTGTCTTGATGGTCTCAGGAGTAATTTACATACGCTCCAGCAACGGTCCAAATAGCCCAAAATGTCTCCGCAGATCCAGGTGGATACCTTGGTGCTAGTTAAAGCCGATATCGTTCCACTCCTTCGATGGTTGTTACGATTCGTTCAGGAGCTGATGGCGCCGTTAGGGTTTTCACTCTTAAAACCGCACAAGGCAAGCTGAAGCGTTCTGTCGCTAAGCTATGCCCTTTATTTTCGTTGTAGATGTTCCTTTATCTTTCTTCGTATTTTTTGTTTTAGTTTTGTTCGTGTAAATATTTCCTGAGTTTTTTATATTAATTAATTCTTTTCCATTCCGTTCCATCCTTTGTAGTTATTTTCTTTTCAAAAATGCCTTGCATTTTGGTGGATGGTATGTATGTTCCGTTTGCAATTACAGTTAAAATTAACTTTAATTATCGCATAAGATGTAGCTTGCAGGTCATTTCCCCTCTGTCATATATAGTATAATCCATGGTTTCTACCGCGATTAGCTTTCAAGTAATTTATATTGTGGAGTGCCACGACAGTTGTAAAAAGGCTGGTGTGATCGTGGCAATGGTGCTATAAAAATATTAACGTCCGAGTGCCGCCAAAGGTCGACAGTTCCTCGTCCTGCCGCCACCGCCTAAATTTGAAGTATTACTGGTAAGTACTTGAACGTTCGGCTTATATAAACTGTACTCATATTTACATGTCCACTATTTTCATCATCTGTGGTTGTCGAAGTTAACGCCGGTCACATACACTAAAACAATATCGGTATTCGTTAAGTAAGATTTGAATCAAGATCGCAGACGGTACGACTGGATACATACTCACTAAAATATAAATAACTACGTTTTTGTTTTATGGCAAATGCATTAAGAAATATTGGAAAAGAATCGGCACATGCGACAATTATAAAAGTGTAAATGCTTTTAGCAAGAACAATGAATCTATAATAGTTAATGTACGTTGACGAAAAAAAAAGCGAGTTACAAGAAATATCAACAAACTATAAATACAATATGACTAGACCAGAAAACTACAAAAAAATGAAGACAATCGCGATTCAACAGTTCAAAAAATATCAAAAACAGAAAAAAATCAAATATAAAATATTAGAGCAGACTACAATGTGATGTTAAAAACCTATTTGTATGCGAAGTGAGGAGAAATTAGTTTTTGATAAGTTTTTAATTCGAAAGGTTCGCTTATTTTTGAAGTTGAAGGAGAAGAAATATAAACACTGTGTTTATTGCGCGGAGGTCTTATAAATTTGTACATCGACTTACCTCCGCGTTGTTTTGGTGTTCTAAGCTGCAGTTCCTCGTCCTTCAACCAAGTGGACTGTATGCGAATTGAGTCTGTGTTAAGTTACACTTGCACTGTGTTTTTTAGGGGTTTCACAAATAAAATCTGCGGCACTTGACTAACTTACGGTACCGAACGAAGAAACCGACGACTGTTCTGCTTCGATATCCATAAGAAAGTGTTTGTTCACTACTCTGTCCAACTTATTCACACATGCAAAGAAATTTTTATGGCAGGATATAAGGGAACAAGGGATGACAGTTTTACTATTAGATTTACGACTACAAATTTAAATAACTTAAAATTAACCACGCGAACGTGCGACAAAGAGACCGAACATCCCGCCCACCAAAATAAATATGAACTAACTTATTTTATATTTAAAACTAATTAGAGCTATTAACTAAGAAACCTAACCGACAAACTTATATAAGTGAATATATGTGTACATACCATTAAATATCAAGTAACTGGCAGTAAACATAGTTTCACCAGAGGACGTTTAACTAACCCTTGGGCTGTCTTGATGGTAGGTATCCGAACGATACCGTCCCTACCAGCATGTAAATATCTTTCATGGCAATCTAAGATAATAATTTCAGTCAACCGATGCGACCGAGGAAGCAAAATTGGAAATTTTGCATCATGCGACAAGTCAGAATTACGTAGGCGACCGCCCACCCTCAACAAATCACGACTATCTAGAAACGGACTAAGGCTACGAAGTTGTTTACTAACAAGTTTTCCAGTTTTAATATTAGCAATGTCTTGGGAAAAAACATTTGTTTGAACTCTTTCAATCAATAACTGTATAGCCTCTTGCTGTTGAGCTAGAGACAAACTATCAGAATATTTTGAACGCAAATCTGGACATTGAACATTATGAATGAAATGACGAATACATGTAATAATCCTACAAATTTTCTGCAGTTTTGAAAATTTATCCAATAACATATCTAAGAAATTGTCAGACATAACGACTGTTAACGACAGAGTGCGATATTCGATGTCCATCCGAGATGGGTCGATAAGTTTTGGCAGCGATGTTACTGGCCATTCTTCATTACGACGCACTAACCAGGAAGGTCCTGTCCACCATAATGGATGATGAACCAACTCTGAAGCCAAAAGTCCACGTGAGGCACAATCCGCAGGGTTATCCTGGGACTTAACATGAAACCATGAAGATGGAGGAATACGTTCTTGAATATGCGAAATACGATTGCTAACGAATGTCTTCCACTTATGCGAGGAAGACCGAATCCAAGACAAAACAACAGTAGAATCTGACCACGCGAAAATATTACTAAATGATAAAATATCTGTATAAGTATTTTGACGAAATCTACTAAATCTGCCAAGAGTACGGCAGCACACAATTCGAGACGGGCAATGAAACGCGATTAGTAGGAGCAACCTTCGATTTTGCGCATACTAATGAAATGGTAATATTACCTTCTAGATCGAACGAACGGAAATAGATGACAGCTGCATACCCGGCTTCAGAAGCATCACAGAATCCATGCAACTCCACCCTTTTAAAATTATGACATACGATCCGACGCGAAATCTCAATGTTCGAAACCGCTGGCAATTCACCCAAACAATGTTTCCATTTTTGTATGACTTCCAATGGAGGCTCTTGGTCCCATCCGAGACCTAAAAGCCAAAGATCTTGAACTAAACGTTTAGCGAACAGTACTACAGGTGCTATCAAACCGAGAGGATCAAAAATTTTTGCGATAGCCGACAAAATATTACGCTTAGTGCAAGTGCGCTCTTCAACGTCTAAGTTGTATAAAAATGCATCAGTAAGAGCACGCCACGAAAGGCCCAAAATTTTATTGAACCACTATCTTTATCCTGAAATGTAATTGCGTCCGAACTGGACAGGGACCCCTCAAGTTGGACATCACTTCCGGGCAATTACTACTCCATTTTCTTAATTGAAAACCACCACTAGTGCAAATACTATTCAATTCACCAATTAATTGATTAGCAGCTTTAATCGAATTGCATCCAGTAACTAAGTCATCAACATAGGTATCGCTCGCCAATACCGATGACGCGAAAGGAAAATTAATTGATTCTAACCCTGCCAATTCTTGAACAGTACGCAAGGTCAAAAAAGGCGACGACGAAACTCCATAAGTCACAGTATTTAATTTAAAGTCCATAATAGGATATGACGGAGAAAATCTCCAGACGATACGTTGATAATCACGATGAGTATCTTTAACCAAAATCTGCCGATACATTTGTTTAATGTCAGCCGTAATTACGATAGGATGTACACGAAAGTGCAATAACAAAACTGCAATGTCCTTTTGCAAAGCAGGGCCAATAGCCAAGCTATCATTTAACGACTTTCCAGATTGATCCTGACACGAAGCATCGAAAACTACACGCAATTTGGTGGTAGTGCTATCCCGCTTATGTGCAGCATGATGGGGAATGTAATACATTTTTTCATAACCCGACGAATTTTCAGGCGATTTCACTTGAACCATGTGACCGCTTGTCAAATAATCCTCCATAAATTTTTGATAATCTGAATACAATTAAGGATTTTTTAACAAACGACGTTCTAACGACAAAAATCTTTTAATACAAATTGATCTCGTACCCACAAATGCGGGTTCCGAAATTTTAAAGGGCAAGGACACTACAAAACGACCGTCCTTGTTACGTATATAATTTTCCACAAATTGATTTTCACACCTTTCTTCTTCAGGAGAAATGTGTTTCTTGAAAGGAATATTTTCTAATTCCCAAAATCGACAAATGTCGCTGTCTAAGGGCTCAACGAAAGCACACAACGACGTAATAGAATTATTCGGGGAAACGACCTTTCCCGTTAAAACCCAACCAAATGTTGTTTTAATAGCAACTGGCTCGTTAGCGACACCCCAACGAGACTCGTTCAACAAAACCTGAGCAAAGATTTCCGCTCCGAGTAGCATGTCAATTTTACCAGGAACATTAAAATTAGGATCAGCTAAGGCCAAACCTCGAGTATGCGACCATTCCTTGACCCCTATCGACGACGAAGGTAATTGATTACAAATGTTAGGTAAAATATAACAATCAATTAAATATGCTGGAGACCTTGCTCCTGAGGGGCTAACTACACACGATAGTGTACCAGACACCAACGACGAATGCAAGCCTAGTCCTTGAACAGTGGCATTGGCTCTCCGTTTCCTTAAACCTAATTTCTGACAGCACCTTTCAGTCATAAAACTTTCCATGGATCCGTTATCTAATATTGCACGAACAGATTGCAATGTTCCTGTATGATCAAGCACCGACACCATTGCCGTAGCTAACAGCGTGGTTGTGTGTTCTAATGACGTCGAAATCAACGAACTAGTGACAGGTTGTTCATGCACAACCGACGACGACAGATTGTCTTCACTAGGTCTACTAGTAGAAGTAAGTCTAGGCGCCGCTCTCCGAGGAGACGCTGACCTTTGACGATGGGTTTGTAGGCGTGGCGACACCGATTTTTCTTGTTTATCGAAGTGAAGCTACGAATTGTGCGACTGATGACATTTCCTACACGACCAATCTAACGTACAATTTTTCATCGAATGTGAAGTATTTAAGCATTTGATACAAAGATTTTTAAGCTTTACCACCTCAAATCTTTCTTGAGGGGTTTTATCGAGAAACTGCTTACATCTATAAATAGGATGCACAGCTTGACAGAAACTACAATTTTTAACATCATTGGTTGTACCAACTAAAGAAGTTTTAGCCGAAGTGCTAACAAACCTTCTTTTTTATTTTTCTTTAACGGAATCTCGAGATTTTAAACATGTTCCTGAAGCAATGTCATTGATTTCTAACACTTTACATTGTTTTTCAATGTACGACCTTAAATCTTTAAACGAAGGAATTTCGTCACTATTTCCTAATTCGAAACGCTTTAAAATGTTTGTATCTAATTTTTTCGATAACAGATTAAACAACATGAAATCTAATAAATCTATTTCCATCTGCCTTAACGCGAATATATTTTCATCAAAACAACTAATTAATTGCCGGAGTTCCGCATGCGAGTCTGAGGAACTGACCTTAGGGCATTTTTCGAGAGCATTAAAATATGTTGAAAGTAATAACCTCTTGGACTGAAAACGATTAGTAATGATTTTATAGGCTTCCACGTATGCATAATCATTTAATGGCAAGTGTTTTATCAACGCACGCGACGACTCATCTAATGTATCAACGAGATGGCAAAATTTTTCAACGGGTGACAAACTGACATTATCATGAATCAACCGCTTATAAATTGCATTGTAACTCTCAAAATCTGAAATGCGTCCGGAGAAGCGTGGGACTGGAAGATGTTTCAAGCGAATGCCACAATTTGACGAAAAAGAATTATTCATATTTTCCACCTTTGGCTTATTTTCTACCCGATCTAATTCGCATTGTTCAGCGATAATACGAATATCTAATAGATAATCATCGATTTTCACCATAAGAGCAGAAAATTCATCCAATTGTTCACTTTCTTCATCAAAGAAAATATCCTTGCAAAAGGATTTGAAAAGCGTTTCAATCTGTTCGAAACTTTTAATCGACGCTCTAATTAAAGCAATCGATACGTTTTCTGGTTGGTTGATTTTGCTGTATATATGATCCAACCTTTTAACTACAAATTTAGCTTCAAGAATAGCTTTATCAATTGATATAACCATATTTAATTAATGATTAATGAACGACAATAAAAATTAATGTAAAAACAATGCGTGACTCGAATACGCTAAATTACTAATTCATCTACGAAATTAAATTATTAATAGAAAAATGCAACTAACTACAGTACTCGCCCGATAAAGCTTTTAAGGTTTCAAATAAATTTCAACCCCTTTGTTATACAAGTTGCATGAACCCGAATGGTTGCTCCAACTTGAAATGACAGATAAGGTAAAGATTTAGGATACAATAACCCTCGTAAATAGTTTACATAAAAAGACACCGAGGACCACCCTAATCTTTGCCACAAAGGATAAGGAATGTATTGTAAAATCTATGTTATAACCAGATGTTTTTATCATTCAATTTGCAAGCAAGATGTTCTTTTCTGTGTAACACGTTTAACCATAATAAAAACTACGACAATTTTATAAATTTAAGTATAAGGAGCTTAAAGGATGGAAACTAATTAATTAATTAATAATCCGGTGATGAATACCAATTTGTTTATTGCGCGGAGGTCTTATAAATTTGTACATCGACTTATCTCCGCGTTGTTTTGTTGTTCTAAGCTGCAGTTCCTCGTCCTTCAACCAAGTAGACTGTATGCGAATTGAGTCTGTGTTACGTTACACTTGCACTGTGTTTTTTAGGGGTTTCACAAATAAAATCTGCGGCACTTGACTAACTTACGGTACCGAACGAAGAAACCGACGACTGTTCTGCTTCGATATCCATAAGAAAGTGTTTGTTCACTACTCTGTCCAACTTATTCACACATGCAGAAGGAATTTTTATGGCAGGATATAAGGGAACAAGGGATGACAGTTTTACTATTAGATTTACGATTACAAATTTAAATAACTTAAAATTAACCACGCGAACGTGCGACAAAGAGACCGAACACACTGCATCAATTACATTCACAAATTGAAGAAAATTCCAAATAAAAAATTGCTCGTTTCTACATTTCCCACGCCATTTATTACGAACGTATGTATAGTACGGATTGTATACACTACAATTGAATTTCCAATGCTCCACCCGAAGATACAACACTGACAAGAAGCGAGTTGTTCTTACCTAGAAGTTTAAAATTTTGCCGAACCCTTGCTGTTCCAAGCAGTGTAAGGATCTTTAACGTGCGGGACCTACCATTTACCTCTCATCCGAATGACGAATTTTTCTGAAAAATGATCGGCTTGCATTTTTCAAGCGATCCGTGTCGGAATTCGAACCCAGGACCTTAAGCTTAGTATAGTAGTCACGCGCAAACCAACTAAGCCACGAAACCGCCCGCCGATTGTATACATTATAATGTGAATAAGGGCCGCTATGTTTGCGGCCATGTCCCCAATGCTCCACCCGAAGGTACTACATTGAGTTTAAACGCGAAAATAAACGTGCTTCAAATTTTATTCTGACTCGAAATTAATCAAGCCGATTGTATACATTACATGTGATTTTCCAATGCTCCACCCGAAGGTACTACATTGGCCAGGAAGCGAGTTTTTTTTACCTGGTATATTTGGAATTTTGCCGAACCCTTGCTGTTCCAAGCAAGGTGAGGATCTTTAACGTGCGTGACAACACTCACACACGGAACCTCCATTTTACCTCTTATCCGAACGAGGGTGTATTTTTGTGAAAAATGCTCGCCTAACATTTTTCAAGCGGACCGTGTCGGGATTCGAACCCGGGACCTTGGGCGTAGTAGTCACACACATACCACTACGCCACGGAGCCGCCAGCCGATTGTATACAACTGAGGATGTGACTAGTCAAAGTGTGTCCTATCAGTGAAATTTTTAAAACAACAGTTAATGATGGTCAACAGGTTAACACTATGGAGAGCCAAAAAAGTCAATACAAACTGCTACAACAGTTTTTACCAGAGCACAAGTATAGCAAAATTAACTGATTTGAGATCAACGCTCACACGCAGCAAGAGGATCGTTACATTCGTCTCGATAGTAAATTGCGCGTTTTCCGTTAGATGTTAAACAGGCACTACCAGAATATGTTAAAAATTTGATTTAAACGTAAGCGTGTTGGGGTTATAGTATTCGTCTCGATTCAGAGAGTCGAAATTTTCAATTGTATGTTCCAAACGGATTATTAGAAATTTAATCAATAGTTTTAAACCACATAAGTACGTGCGATATAGTTGTTGCGTCTTAATTAACAGTTATGAGTTATCATCTACGTCAATCAAAAGAGTAGTTTAACTAATAATGATAATAATAATATATACACTTTCTTTTATTTCTTGCACGGAGATTCCGCCTCTTTGTTCTATTTCTCTTTGGATGAAAAGTACTTTTTCATGTTTTCCAAACATACGAAAAATCTTAAGTCTTCTACCTTAATGAATAATTTACCACTATGTAGTAATATCGTCAATTTAAACGTTTCGGAGCTATTCTGAAGATCGACATATTAAATTTAACCCGTGGCTTTTTAATGTAACCTCGTTCATACATTTACTCTAGCATCATATACCGTGATAAGCAAGTACTCCAAATACAAAAGAATTTTCTCAACTACTAGAACAGTATACATAGACACATTACTTGCTTTAGCTCTATTCAACATTTTCAGCATATTTTAAAGCGATTTATAAACTGTTTTTAAATTATATTATCAAGATCTTTATTCAGCAAATGCTCGAACTGTTCTATTACTTCTAATTTTTTCTACCTAGTTTGCGTAAAGAATATGCCCTCACGTTCATCTACACATCCTAAATTAGTCCTTTATCTTCGAGGCAAGTAGTCATTACGTTGTAACGCCATAGGTGATATAGATTAAATGTTACATACAGTTTGGCCCCATAAAATCTAACCGGTAATCCACAGAGAAACTCTGTGAAGTATCTCGCTAAAATTCTGTATTTCGATAAACTACAGAAATCCTCGACTATCCCAACAAGGATGGTTGACTACTAACTCAGTGGGAAGGGTAGTGTAAGTGTTGGAAGAGGGTCGCGGAACACTATTGTGTGGAAAATACCAGTCTTAATCAGGAATCGCCGAATCTTGAAGTACGGGGGTTCCTAGGGAAAACCCCAAAAGGAATGATCAGAGGATATAAAAACCCGAGATCAGGAAGTGATTCTGGTATAAAATTCACACGAGGAATAATTGAGTACAGTAAATTTAAAACAATCAATCCTAAAGTATGATAAGGTCAGTAATATATATAACTGTATAGAACTGCTAATTGAAAGAAAAGGGTTCCAAAAATCAAATGCTAAATTACCTGTATATTAATCACGCATTTTTTTTATCATATTAAGCTGGAAACTATTACCTTTGCATTAGTAGTAAAAACATCAGTGTATTAAACTTCATTGTACAATTACATTTTAAGCCCAAGTACATATAAACATGATTAAACAAAAGCCAAATATATACCAAAAATTACTTAATGTAAAACGTTTTCGGCGAACAAAACTACTTTCTAATTTTTTTAAACTAATAACAAGAATGTACTGTGGGTGCGTTTATAAGTTTGTATTTAAAAAAAAATGTTCATGAAATTTCAGCTACTGTAGGTGTAGTTTCAGAAGGTTTATTACAAATACCTGGAAAGTCATTTGGCTGTAGATACCTTTTGGAAACAACTAATATCCTACCCGAGCTTATGGGACTTTGTAAAAAGAAATTAAATGTTCTCAATTAACATGCTTCTCCAACGCGAAGTTGTGTACTGAAGAAAACAAATTCATCCTAAAAGTAAAATTCACCAACCTGGTAGGGTATTATGCTGAACTGTCGACTAATCACCTAAATCATTTTGATAGCTAATTACCAAAGGTTAATGATACCTACTCAAGTTTGCATGTTATGTTTTTCAATGGTTTTGGCGAAGTGCCCCATAAAGAAAACCTTCCCTCCATAAAACAATTCGAGATTATCTTGGGCAGAATTCGGAAAAATTAATTAAGAGTGCAAATTAAAGTTGCTTTGTTGCTTTTCTCTAACATATGTAAAATTATCTTACTGAAACAGTAACTTGAATCACAAAAGAGACTTTGTCATTTCCTGTATTGGCATAATTTAGGGTGTGAATCTATTTTCGTTCCAAGACGATGATATCATAGGTGTCAACATTATGCATTATTAACCAAAACAAATGAATTATAAAACTGCAATAATTTAGAGTACAAAGTATCGATGATATCATTTCTAACGTTGCAACCGCCATGATGAATTTGACAGCCTTCGAGTATAAACAATGTAAGATTACAAAAATAATCCTTCCTTAGACTAAGATCCATGTGAACAAAAATTATATTTCTTAAAAGAAATAACCCTAACCCTATTAATGGGATTTACCAATATAGAAACTATTAAAATGATATTGTTTGTAAACATTTCAAAAGAATGTTTCAAATAGCAATTAAATTTTAATCTTTTTCCAGGTTCTTTTGTATTACAGTATAACATAAGAAATAGGTTCGTTACCGTCTCGGTAAGAATATATCATTTTCTTTCCTGAAAGTACTCTGATAAAAAAAATTACAATTAACGCAAAGATATTATACACACCAAGTGTGTTAAAATGTTTCCAAAAGGTATTAAGTAATGTATTATGCTAGCCTTTAACTGTTTCTTTGAGTTCTTTCCAATCGATGTCTATATTGTTCTTCTTAAATCTATTTCTTCTAGCTCTGGTTTCGCCTTTGGGTCAAAAATATATAAATTACCGACGGTGATTTGCCATTATTGTCGATAGTAACTTCCAGGTAATTCAGGTTTAACTTCTATGAAACTGTTAATTGTCGAGAAAAAAGTTTAACGTTTGAGGAATCCAACTTTTGATTTTTGTAATGGTACCCGGACTCATGCACCACAACGCAAATGTTTTCTCTACTAGCAACAATAGCTGTTGAAACACTATGTTAATATTAATAGAATTGGCAATCCTGCCATGCTCTTGAAAAAGGTAAAGTATGTGGCGTAGTAGGCAGACGCTGCAGTCGTAAAAACAATCGGGTAATGTCATGTAAATAAAAACAGTTTATTTTCTATGTACTGGTGTTCTAATAAAATATATTACTCAAATTCCACTAATTTATTTACTTAACATTGGTTATGGGCCCAGGAAAGAGTAATATATATAATTAGCTTCATTTAAGTTGCAGGAAACACGTGGAATCGTTTTGAGGTTAAGTTACAATTTTCTGCCGCCGCGTTTTTCTACTTAATTTTGAAATGGAATCCCGACTAGAAAATAAACACGGCATTGTACCTTTTGCGGGAATTAATTTCGACAATTGGAAATTTAGAATGCAATCAGTGCTGAAGGCGATGGAGGTGAATGAAGTTTTGAAAGATGTTAAGCTGGAGGCGCAAAATGATGCATGGCACAAAAAGAACAACAAGTCGTTGTTCGTTATTTTCTCGGGCAGATATCTATTCCATTCTTTATTGCGACCAGCTTTGTAATTATTATAGTATATAACAAGGTAAATAGAGTAGTGATCTGAAAAATTTCTTAAAATCTCCACGCTTAAATGTGGACCGAATGCAATAATATATAAGAAATATCAAGCAAGGTATTTCATTTCGCATGTTCCTATAATTCTGCGGCAAGCATCGATGAGTAAACGCGTAAAAATCTAATGATGAAAAGTAAGCGGACAAGTAGTCAGAAATATTTGCTTCAATTAAATTCAACGGTAGTTATATAGGGCATTCCAACCGACATGGTACAAAAAATCTGCGGAATAACACAAGAAGGCTAACAATGAATCTGTTATGCATTAACTTATTAAAGAATTGACGTTTCGAGTACGAGAAGATGGAAAGCACGCAAAATTAAAATTGAAGTGGACTGCTGAAAAAATGTTGCCTTGATCAACTTTATTTAACATAAACCTGGAACAATTACGAAGGAATAACTAGATAAGAAAAAAGAGTGTTAAAAGGAGAATAAAGGTAGACTATATGATTTGTAGATGAAAAGCAAATAAACGAGATACTTCAAGTTCTACAAAAGATTTAAAAAATAGCCAAATTAATGCGAAAACAGCCAAGCAGATAGTTATTAGAATGCGGGCACTATATGTATAAGTATGGGAATAAAATAAAGTTATGTATTTCTGCCAAAATTGAAAATACGCCTGGTGAAAATTGGGTCTGAAGACTTTAAAACGGTATTACAATTACGATAGATAAAATCAAGGAATAATATGAAGAGCGGTTATTTCCTAGGCGAGTGCTGTTGTGGAAACAGTGCGAACTTTAAAAAAAATTCGGCCGACATGAAGCCAAGTGCGCCTGCTGCACACAAATTTGTGAAGAAAGTTCATGGTACGAGCATGCTAGTTGACAACAGAAACGATCCCCATGCTCGCAAGTGTGTACAATTGAGAATATTGCTGCTTTTGTCGAATGTATGCGACTCAATTCAGGAACATTGACTCGCCAGAGATCGCAGGAAATCGACATTCGCTGTACCAACCACAGCAGCATTATGCACAAAGTTCTCGGATTATTCACCGCCTGTGTCCAAATTGACTCGCAATTGAAGACTAACGACCACCCACTTCGATATTTGTTCACCGTTAGGGTTATACAACACCTCAAAATCGACGACGAATTTGCTCAAAAATTCATGTTTTCGTACAAGGCGCATTTGCATCTCGGTGGCTATGTGAACAGGCGGCTGCGTGGCTTAGTTGGAAAGAATGAAATGTAAGGGCTATGTAAACAAGTAAAACTGCCGAATTTGGGATTCAGAAAACACACACGTAGTTGTAGTGCATTCGCAGCAAGTAATAGTTTGATGTGGTTTGTGGAGTGGCGGCATCATTGGTCCATTTTTCTTCTAAAATGATGCTAGCAACACCGCTACAGTCAACGCAGAGCGATGATGACCATTTCTGTGGCCAGAAATTAAAGACATGAACTTGCACCTTCGGTTTCAAGATGGCGCAACAAGCAACACAGTCATCAAACAATCGATCTTTTGCGCATTAAATTCAGTAATACTATAATCAGTCGTTTTGATGATGTGAAAGTCGTTTTGATGATGTGAATTAGCCTCTATGCAGTTGCGATTCGACGCCGTTAAACTTCTTCTTGTAGGGTGTCGTGAAAGACTAAACTTATGCAGACAATCCACAAACGATTCAGGCCCTTAAGCACAACATTGTTGGAGTTATTCACGAAATGGTAACCGAAACCATCGAAGATGTACTGAAAAATTGGGTTGGCAGAATGGGTTAGCCAGGACGGTTACATGAATGAAGTTGTATTTCATCAATAATCGGAAAGATTGCTCTTGCCAATAAAGCAATAACATTTAGAAAAATATTGATTCGTGTTTCTATTATTGCATTTTTAAAAAGAAACCGCCAACTGGTCCACCCTTATTGTGAATGTTACCTACAACACCTCGATCAGGATAGTCACGATACAACATGCAGTCATACCTTCGTACACCTGCATTGCTGAAAAAAAATTAAAGACGGTAGTCCTCGAATATGTAAATGGTATTATATATCCTAAAAACTCTAAAAGATTAATTATACGGTTTCTGTGACATTCTAGAGATCCATAGATCACTCTACATTCGCTCAAAGCAATTCCTTGACTAATAACAGTTACTATTACATGAAGTTAAACAACATTTATGCGAACCTGGAAGCCTCGGTGTTTTAATTAATTTTCCTAAAGTTTCTACAATGCGTTTCCGTTGTCTACCGTCACACTTGCAGGATAGGCTAACGCGGATACGCCATAGTCTTGAACAGCAGCTTTGTTAACTACTTCGATTCGTCAAAGAATATGGTTTACCATAAGTCTCTTGGCTATGTTCATCGCAGATTTTAAATATAGCCATGATCTCTTTTTGGTAAAGTTAATCAAATACTTACTTAACACCAGCAATTGATTGGAAACTTTTGCTTCGAACTGAAAACTGCCGTGCCCTAGTCTAGATTGTCTTTGATCGTCGAAGGCTGTCTCTCCTCGATAGCAGTCTCCATATATCTACATGTGGATACAGAATGTGATGAACATATCAGTGCCATTGACAAATACGCAAGTTACTGCCAAAGTGTCATCGATTACGTCAGATTATATACTGAAATTGATGGCTTTGAGAAAGATGGGCAGAGTATAGTTCGAAAGGGTGAGTTATAATATAGTGTCTCAAAAGTAAGCATTTCCTGAAAAATTAAACAACCAGCCAAATTTTAATAGGAATGCATGTATCTTTCTAGATTTACATTCAAAAATATCTCCGATTTAATATGACCTCTTCCGCTGAGTCAGCAAATGTTAACTCTCAACGAAATTTCCAATAACACCTAACAGGTGTCTGGCAAAGACACGTATGATTGCTGCCTTCAGTTCCTCAAATTATACGGGATTTCTTAGCGTACACCTGTAATTAAACATCACACAAGAAAAAGTCACAGGGTGTGTGGTCACAAGATCTGGCAGACCACTCCTGGCAACGACGCAAACAGATCATGCGTCACGGAAATTTTTCTTGGAATAAGGCGACTGCTTCACTCGAGGTGTGGAATGTTGCTCCATCCTGCTGAAACAAAAGACGTTCGATGTTCATATTTCAAAGAAATGACGTAACCAACTAGTTATCATGTGAAGATACAGTTCTCCAAATTATTATGCTACGAATTGTAAGCGTTGCCCAAAAGATTAAAATTTTACAAATTTTTAAAAACCTGCCGTTGATCGATCACATATACGAAACAAATCCTTACTTAAAACAAAGACCACACACGGCCACTAAGAGCCATGAAATAAAAAACAAGATGCAGTCTAAATCTAGGTGCTTGACGAAATTCTAGATGTTCACACTAAAATAGTTCATGGATTTGTTATTTTAAAAAATTTTAAGTAATCAATCAGTGATACGAATATAAATACGCCACAGTTATAACTGCAGCTCCTTCGTCGTCCTCCAATTAAAACAAGCCTATTACCCCAGCGGTCATACCACAAAGTCGTCCTTAGCGGAATCATTTCGGGATCGTAGACTACTAGTGTATTTTCAGTCGGCCAAAACTTGTAGTTCTGCTTGTTTAAAAATCCACTGTGAAGAGGTAGGTCTCATCGCTGAAATTGATTTTATTCGGGAAATTTTCATCCGCTGTCAGTCTGTTTTGAACCCGTTCGTAAAATCGCCTTGTTGTCAATGCTCAAGTGTAGAACCCTTTATGGAGTCGTAAGAAACTACGGGAACAAATGTTGATATACGAGGTGTGTGAGAAAAGTAACGAGATTGATTTTTTATCTACCAAAGTTTTATTTTTTTCAAACAACAGCATTGTCCCCTTCAAAGTAGTTCCCTTCGACAGCTACACACTGGCGGAGTCGTCATTCCCATTCTCGATAGGAGTACCGATAGTCTTCAACGGGTGCGGCCTTTAATATGTCGATTACATTCTTTTGAATGTTTTCCAGCGTCCCCAAATGACGTCATTTTAACACATTTTTCAATTTCGGGAAAAGAAAGAAGTTACAAGGACTCAGGTCAGGTGAATAGCGGAGCTGTGAAACAATAGGCATGCCTTTTGAAGTGAAAAATTCAGTGATGGAACTGGCCGTGTGACATGGAGCGTTGTCGTGATGCAGCATCCCCTTGTCTGCAATGTCCAGTCTCACTCGATTCACTATTTTTCTGAGCTTTTCAAGGACTTTTTTGTAAAACATTTGTTTGAGTTTGTCCTGGAGGAACAAATTTTTTATGCCCAATATCCCTACTGTCAAAAAAGCAAATCAGCATTGTTTTGATCTTGGATTTGCTCATTTGAGCTTTTTTAGGTCGCGGAGATGTCTCAGTATGCCACTTCGCACTTCGCCGCTTTATCTCAGGATGATACTCAAAAATTCGGGATTCGTCACCTGTGATCACACGACTGAACCATTCGGGATCATTAGCAATCCTTTCAAGATGATAAATGCACACTTTTGATTGTTCTTCTGATCATGTGTAAGGGTTTTCGGCATCGTTTTGGCACAAATCTTTCGCATTTGCAAATCTTCGATCAAAATTTAATGTACGGTGAAATTGTTTAAGTTTAACAGGTTATCCATCATCCCTATTGTTAAACGTCGGTCTGATTTCAAGACAGCAGGCAAACGTTCTACGTTTTCGTCGGTTTTGACGTTGAAGGTCTCCCTGAGCGAGGTTCATCTTTAAGGTGTTCTCGGTATTACAAAAATGATTTGTGCCAACGAAAAATTATGCTTTTGATAACAAATGTTCCCCATAGGTCTGTTTTAACTTTTCAAATGTTATGCTCGCGGATTCCCCAAGTTTAACACAAAACTTGATGGCATAGGTTGCTATAAATTACTTTGTTCTATTTTCGTAACACACAACAAACACACAACTTCACTAATAGCGCTCTCAAAAATTACGTGCTGCTAGTACGGAGCTAAACTCGAACTGAGCATATGGAAAGTATGAACGCACAGGTTTAGAAAAGTAGAACACATCGTTGCCAGATCTCTCGCAGTGTTGTCAGTCTCATTACTTTGCTCACAAACCTAGTATAGTAGATGTCTCTGGCGAGTAAATATTCATTTTATGTGTCCACTATTTCAAAATAAATAACTGACAAGGGCCCCAGAACTGGATTTGGTTCCCAAAATCTCAAAAAGATTATAGAAAAGTGAATAAAAAATGTAAACAAATAAGAAGAAATCCCAAAATTAAACAACAACAGCTTATGAGCTGGTATAACAGAAACAGTAAAGTATTTCGTACAATATTCGCCGAAAGAATAATAGAAAATTAGCAGCTAGATCCAGAATGATACACTGTTACGACCCAAATGATGCAACTGTCAAAAAATATCATTGCGATTTGGATAGTCAATACCCTAATTATCAAAGAACTATTTGCTTAACATCAGATCGACTGCCAGCCAGGTTTTTATATATTATCATAATTTTCGTTTTACTTAAGAGAGGTAAACTTTTTAGATACGTCTTAGCGTGTTGTTTGAAGAGTTTTAGGCAAATCATATTCAAATTATATTTTTGTGCGTAAATACGTCTTTTAAAGTTTACGAAAGGCTTTGGAAATATTACACTTTAAGTTTCATTTCACGTGTTTTATTTGTTCACATTCAAAGTTTAACTTTCATGGACAAATGGCCGTAGATATCAGTTCTATAGCTGCTCAAGCATATGCAATATGGTCAAGTTGATTTCTGAAGAAAACAAGGATGGACGTTTCGCTTGACCAAAGTAGTTTGTTTCCATAATGAGTTCATTCATTTTAAATTCTTGAAGATTGATTTATTTTAAGTATTTATACATATTCATATTTGCTTTTCATGCTCGAGTATTAATACCAAAAATAGCTGGTTTCGAGTTTTCGTTGTTTTTTAGTTTAATCCTCATAGTAAAGATGTATTTAGGGTTCTACTGACAAGTATTATTCCGTGAATGAATAGTCGTCCGACGGTGTATGATTAGATTAGATAATCAATTAAATAATTAATTTTGGAATTTGGCATTTTGTTGGATTTTGTAACCATCCGTCGTGCACCGTATACAAATTTATGAGGATTCCATTCTTTTAATCTAGTATCACGCAAAGAACAACTGTATGGTACTACACCGCAGTTAAACTAGTTAACCACAAAAAGAAATTTGATGCTGAAAACCTTAATCCAGAGATGAGTATTTTACGAGTTTTAATGTTATGGTATTGTAATTGCATTGTTCTTAGTTGTGAATTAAGGTAATATTGTATTAAAATTTATTGTGATGTTGAATAAGTACCATAGAATTGTTTATTTGAGTTTTAGCGTTTATAACGCAAATACATGCGGAGAGATTATTAGGTGAAATTATTTGGCGAGATTACTTATTGCCCTAATTATGCCACTCTAGAATCGTCTAATTTTCAACCTGTTTAAGAATTTGTAAATATGTTTTATATAACTGTCGTGTTGGTTCCTGCAGGAACAGCCGATGAACCTTGTCACCCAGAAATGTGTAAGCTCAACTTTGGAGGGCTTTGATAAGCAATTAATATAGCTCCAGAAGTAAGTGCGATAAATTTGTTTTTCTGACTTTGTGATTGCTATACGAAACTGCGCAAAGTAAAGTATGTAATCGGAAATTTTGAAAAATATACTGTGATATATTCTAACACCCAACGAATTTCATGTTGTAATTTTATTTTGCACAATGTTCAACGCGAGCAAACCCATGAATACTTTTTGCTGCCAATTGCTCAATTTCAAATCATATTAAAAGATATTATGAAGGTTCTCACTTTTCGCTTCTTTACGTTAACACGGAACTGTTAGAAATTTACTACGTTTGAGAGAGCTGATTATTTCAAGTACCTTGTCAAGAAGCTGATGAACAACCAGAACAGCCAAAAACTTTATAGCGAGCGCTTTCAAACTAAAAGCTCCAAAATCATATAAACGAACACTATAATAAAATAGGCATTTTTCAGAATTTAGTCGACGTTCGAATATAGATTATTACCAGAAGTACAAAAAAACATAATTTGCATAAAATGGCACATTCGTTGTTTATGATCATCAAGTTCTTGTACACATAATTACACATATGCTGCATATTTTAGAAAAACAATGCCGAATTCAAGGTTTGATGTTAATCATGACGTGATGTACACAAACTAGTTGTTTTATATGATAATTATTCGTCTAGAGTAGATTCAGAAGATAATTATTACCCTAGTACATTACTACTGCACACCCATAATGTGCTTATCAAATAAAATACACATTAAATACATAATAAGCCATTGGAAATAATCATCAACATAAGTACTACGTGCGAGATAACAAAATCGCTTGGGTGAAATGAATAAACTGTGACAGTATCACAGAAAGTGTTGCATAATATTAGAAAAATGCATAAATACATATAGGATTTGGAAATGTCTGTCGAACTACAAAACAATAAAATATGTTTCAATATAATCTCACGAGAAAGAACAAACATATATGGAACTGCAGATTTAAATTATAGCTTAAAAAACAGATTAAAAATCTTAGAAGGGCACCGGGTTATATCAGGCTTCTCAGCAATGTTTACGAAGTACGCGAAATGATTTATAAGCTGAAACATTAATCAATTTCCTTCTACAAAGACAAATTATAAAAAAATACTTTATTTTTCAACAAGTTATCAAATAATTTAATACACTATCAGCAAGAGGCACTTGCATTTTAATAACTCGGTGTGAAATTCATTGCCCACGGTCGAAAAACTACTCTTCTACAGAACGCTTACTACATAACAGCTAAAGAATGTCATTCTACATAAACGCTTCTTTAATTTTGAGACCAGCAATCTGCTACGTATTAAAAAAACATTGGATGCAATGCCAGAAAAACACCCGAAAAAAACATAACGAGAAGGACGAATTAAAGAACGCGAATTACATTCAAAATACAAAAAAAATAACGTCGAATCTGAAACATCATCTGAAGAAAAATAAGCAAAACCTAACATTGAAATAAATTTCCGAGAAAACAACCAACTTATAAAACTTGAATAAGGTTCAAAAATACTCCAGCAGGAGAATTCAATTGAGTGAAAGCGTTAAGTGGTAAAAGAATATGGTATTTTATAAAAACGTCTACATAATAAGAGGAATAGATTCCAAAAGTGACACGAAAGTCCTAAAAGTGAATTACCTATAAATTGAACTAAATATTTGAGTAGTCATTAACTAGATTGTTTTATAAAGAGAAATAATATCCATCGAATAGTTTCGAGCTTTTAAGTCTGATCAGAATAGACTAGTTTAGCCCCGTATGTCACAATCAAAATAATATACATTGATATAAATAATGAAGAACCTCAATACAATAGCAAAAGCATATATGAACCGCATCTAGTCACTTCCACGATCATTAGGCCCTGAAAGTAAAAAAGTTGCTTCAAATATACAATTTCAAAAATGTTTATACAAATACGTCCTGCTTTGTGGGATTTGAATATGTTACACGCATATTTTAATATAGATTTGAAACTCCTTTACCTTTACGGCCTAATGCTCGTGAAAGTTACCAGATGGCGGTTCATATATACTTCTGCCATTATATTTAGATTCTTTCGCATTTATATTGATCCATTTTGTTTTATAGGGGTTAAACTATTCCACTCTGATGAGGCCTAGAAGGTCGAAACCGGTCAATGGTTTTTTCCCTTTATGAAATAATCAAGTATATGTTTTGTTAATGACTATGCAAATATTTAATTCAAATGAATAGGTAACTTTGCTTTTATGATTATCATGAAAAAAAGATTTACAGGTACATCTTAATGCTTTATATAAATATAAAAACTGCTTTGTTCTTGTAATATTTAATTCCATATGACGCGTTTCGGTTTTATTTTCATAACAATAGTATAAATCGTTTAAAAAATAATATATATATATATATATATATATATATATACATATATACAAATTACTATCGTGTTTCCTTTTCTTTACTTTGCTTTGTCTGGCTAGCTCAACAGAAATTATACTGTGGAATTTACAAAATGAAATGAAACACAGCAATCTCAAAAAACATATACACATTCAAAAACATTTTTTTTCATACAAAAGAATGTAAAACAATTTACAGCTTAAGTTCAAACAGAAAATAATTCCTACGAGTTACTTAATAATTCTTACCTAATCCTTGTTAAAAGGTACACATCCTCTAATTAATAGCTTGTTAATTTGTCTATCTCTTATTACCACGTGTTACGTCATCATTGAACAATTTAATAGTGGTGACAATAAATACCATTAGTGTGGGTACCCTACAGTTTAGTGAAACCTTATGCCGCAGTGCCAATGCGTGAAGTAACATCAGTCGTACGCGGACGGTAACAGAAGACAGTTGAACGAGACCTGAAGGCGACACCACACCGAGTGCGCGTGGTCTTGGGTGTCCGCTATCTTTTGTGTGTGACTTTTCTTGACCAGTGCGGCACAAGCTTAAGGTATTTATATTCCTTATTAAGTAGTTTGTCGTATGTGCTTTGTTTATTACATAACCGCTACACTGCCATCGGTATTGCTACATAATAGCAATTGGCCCTTCCCTATAATTACCATTTCTAGATCAACCGTACCAAACACCACACTTGTAAGTATGTTTAGTCAAAAACTCTTCACAGATAATTTATTAAAGGTCAAAATGCTTCGAACTTCGACTCAAAATTCTCTGCAAACCATCCGCTTCACAATTAGAAAAAAATATGAACTTATTCTAATTTAAAATACAAAATATTCAAATATTCTTATCAATTAACAAACAAAGATATCTAAAATTTTATACTTATGGCCATTGTTAAAGAGCGCTTAACCAAATCTCCTTTGAAAATTTCCATCAACGGTATTAAATCCTTCCTGGTTCTATCTTAAATCTCAATCAGTTTATCAGTTTGCAAATTGCATCTTATATTTTTTTAATCAATTAAATTCAGCGTATTCTTTTGAATAAGAATTATCTATGTCAAAGATTGTTCAATTCTCGTAGTGTTTTACAAAATAATTTTGTTTCATATGTATGCAGGGTTATCTAAGAATTAATTCTTTATTCAAAGTTACATCTTAAATGTCAAAATACTGTACGCATGCCGCATATTTAAGAATGAATTTACTCAAAGTAACATGTTCGTAGTCTTAAAAAAATAAACAGCGAATCTTACATATTGTTTGACTTTAGAAAAAAAACAAACGCGAATGAATGCTTCTAATCAAGTTCCGACTTAAATACAAAAATTATTTCAATACGTCACATGCGAGATCTTTCCTGATCCGTTTAGTAGCATTCGTCACCTTAGGTGAAGTAATTTTTACGAGAATATCAGCATTTAATGATTCAATTAGTGTCAAGCTACGATTTATGTTAATAGTAAAGCGTGCCATTTATCCGTTTCAAATAAACGAAGTTATTTGCTAATATCTCCCCCTTTTGTATTGTAATATATAGAGCAGTTAAACTCGCGTTATCTTATATCGGTTCCACTTTATGACTTTTTAATAGTCGCGGGTTTCTTTGTATCGGCACTTATTTATTGATACTAATAATTGACCTTTAAAACATTTCTTAGTAAACGTGACGCATTCATCCATTATTAAAGAATATTCTAGAATTGTGTTTTATTTAAAAACTCTTAAAATGGTTTAAATATTATCTACACACGCGGAACAATTTAATATTTTGATAGTTCATAATTATTTTATGCTTTGCCAATGCGATAAGACTAATATGGTTTTTACGTGGATGCATTAAATGGCTCTGTATTTATATCTCAATGATTTGCATTTATTAGTTAAAGCTCGTAATTGTTTTGCATCCTAATAAAGTACGCGTTCTAAGTCATCTTGAACAAGAATGAATATTATTATTTTCGGTTTTAAACAATCTACACATGGAAGTCAATCACATAATTAATTTAATGATAATAAAATAAAGCTCAGTTTTAAGGTAACGATTAATTGTTTACATAATGAAATTCAATGACTTTGTATTTGTATCTTAAAGACTGCAACTCGTTTTTATTAAGTATTACACAAAAAAATTAATCGCAATTGCTTTCTTCATCATTCATCATTTTGTTTTCGACCTTACGTATGGTCGGTTTGGCGCAGCTCAACTTCTTTTCTATTCTGTGCTAATCTAAAAAGTTCTATATGCCCTTTACAATCTTGATTTCTAATAATTTGACTAATATAGTTTGGTCTAGGTCTTCCTATACTCTTCTATCTTTTTCCTATCTACCTGGCTCTACATAGATATTAGCAACCTGATGGTTGTTAAAGAATTCCAACATGTTTACATGATTCCCATTTATAAGGAAATGAAATATTACCTGGTTATCCCCTCCAAGAAAGGAAAAGTATTAAATTATATGTTATGGTAAGGCTTAAGCAATGAATCACTGCCAACATGCCAGACCGCTAACTAATTGTGAGCTATGTCATGGTGACGTTTATTAAATTATATGTTATGGTAAGGTTTAATAAATGGCATTGTGTTTATACAGGGTGGAGCAAAAGTAAATATTTGTAAATTTCAATTTTTTTCCGTTTCCTTCTCTTTGGGCGGGTTTTATTTATAGAATTTGGGTTTAAGTGAACCCTCGTGACCTTTTTATCACGTCAATATATATAATATATATATATATATATATATATATATATATATATAAAAATAATGAGCCCCTAGATTGGGCGCCAATAAGAGTGCTGCGAATTATAGCCTGAAGATGCCCGAATTATCTTGCTAACTCAGTTTAAATGAAACGACAAGAATCAGACATCAAACTTATAATAACATCAAATATTAGTTAACAAACAATCTTTTATATAACAGTTGCTACATCCACATACATTTTTTCGCTAACAAACAATATTCTCAGATAAATACTTGCATACAAACAATAAAATCTACAAATAAAGTCCAATATCATCAGCATATCTTAAGTCTAAAAAGATTTTATAACTACTAGATACTCGCTTAAACTAAAATATAGAGTAGATGAAATTTCTTTTTCAAATTAGTATTACAAATCTTACCGTAAGTAAATCACTATATACAAATTTTTAGAAATAAAAATAGTTAATTTTTAATAATACCTCTTAAATCGAAATCAAAAGTAGTTGATCAGTTACGTTCAATAAATCCCTTTATAATGGCCAACCTTATCAAAATTTGACACATTTGAATTAAGTTTTAAATTATCCTTTTGCACAAAAAACTTTACACACTAAGTTCTTATTTAATCTAACCTACTTAAGTAAATAATGCAAAATGTCTATTAAATGATTTTAAACCAACGGTATTCTTATTTTTACCGTTAAATTATGCTGGTTATCGTTAAACTTGCCCATATACAAAATCATTAATTAAACTTCTACATCCATATCGTTCCATTCTTTCCCAAATCCATATCAGTATCGTACAATCACTTTACTATCAATTGTGTTTGAAAATCAATATCATATTCTTTCGTTCAAATTAAAATTGACTTGCAGGAATTTATTACGATTCAAGTTAAAACTGTTTTGCAAAAATTTATTGTCGTTCGTTTAAAAACTAATTCCATTATTCACTTCAAATCTAATTTTTTCATAATCTCAAATTAAAAATCAACTTTCAACGTCGATTGTTATACGTTTATAGTTTTAAAAATTCATTATTATTGGTTGAGTGATATTTTTAAACGTAGTGAGACACCGACGTGAACTGAACTTAATTAACCCTGACCGCATTCATTCATCGGTCTATATAATAGAAATTTTACGGTCATAAAAATTTGAAAGCATCCGTCTGTTTTCATTCATGTGGCTGCTGTAATTTTCCCGAAAATGAAGTTAATTAGTACATGTTACGTGCTTATCTTATCTGAATACCTGTCGGTCGCTCGTTATCTATAATTTATTACCTCGTTAAATATTTTATTATAGTTCTTAATTAGAATGTCCATCCATCCTTATTGAATGAACATTAAAAATGTTTATCTGTTATCTTGATTAATAGCCGTCACTCGATCGTTGTCTTTGATTTATGGGTTTTGCTACTAGGGTTTTGCAACTCGATGTATGAATGATTGAAATTTCTTGAACAATCTAGAAAATAAAATGCTTTTCAATTTAAATACACAACTGCACGTTTTACGTTCAATACTTTAGACGCTTTTTAAGGAAAAAGAAATTATATACCTTTTATTTTGTTATAAAATTAGTATCAAGTATTATTTTATTAATGAGGAAGATTTTCATGGAATTTACTTAAGTAATATGCTCTATTCTTATTAAAGATACGATTAACTTATGCAACATAAATGAAAATTGAAATATCACGAGTTTTCACGTAATATACAGTGTTTCTATTTAGAAAAGTTTCTACAAATTACACTAGCATATACGAAATTTCTTTATTTTCTCAGGTTTGGCATATTGTATCTACACGGAATGGTGCTCAATGACCTTTACATGACCCCTTATCACTTCATTTTATATATATAAATATATACATACACCAAGAGTAAAATATACTCGAAAATACAGATAGAATAAAAAGAGTACGCCTTTTATTATTTTTAAACAAGACCTAACTCATAAAAAAAAACTGAAAAGTATATATATATATATATATATATATATATATATATATATATATATATATAGAAGTGCAGTAACAGGGTTTATAGGTCTACGTTCATAAAGGTAAAATTAAAAACTCTTTGTTCTTTACCAAGCTTTCGATTTAATTTTAAATCTTCCTTACAACATTACAAACATCCACGTCAACATTTGTAATGTTGTAGCAACCTGAGAAAGATTTAAAATTAAATCGAACGCTTGGTAAAAAAACAGAGTTTTTAATTTTACCTTATGAACGTACACCTATAAACCCGTTACTGCATTCTATTGATAATTAAAGGTCGTTACACATAATATATATATATATATATATATATATATATAATAAATTCTTTGTTTCTGGACGTTATTAATATTCAATTAAAAAAAAAAAAAAAAATTTATGACATTTGGACGAAGTAAAACCCAAAATCTAATCTTAATTGTATATATATATATATATATATATATATATATATATATATATATTACTCATATTTAGACCAGGGTAGAAAATTAAATAATCACATCAAATAATTTTAATCACCGTGTAGAAGCTTTGGGAAAAGGTACGCGAGTTAAAGTTCGGGCCTTTGGAGCTGGTTTTTTAAAAAGCGTTGATACTTTAACACATTTATTTAATTTAATTTGTACATAATAACTTTATAAAAAATTGATTAATTGTACAGGTGAGTAGTCTAGGTAGACAACAATGTAAAAGTTGTAATACGCAGACTGACTCGGTTGAGTAGCTCAAACAACGAAGTATGGAGTTTGAGACTGACTGCCGGGCATTGAGCTCCCGGGCCTTTTATAATAACCTGCCCTCACACGGCTGTGAGAACTTGCAGATCTCATGTCTGCGTTTCTCTTTAATTGTACACTTTATTACAATGTAGCAACTTAATTCTAAGTAATTGCGGTATGTTGACCGCCTGTGACCTGCCACCTGCAGTATCACTGCCCTCACGGATGCAAAGCTGCATTCCGTTCTCATGAACTGTCGATAACCTCTCTGGGTTATCCTTGTGTTACAATGTTGCATTGAACTTATACTTTTACTTAATAATTTCTAATAATTCATATTAGATTCAATACATCAATATATATAGGTAATTGGGGGATACATAACTCCTCCCACCGTAAATGAAAAATTAAGGTTTTCTTAATTTTTAAATACATAAAATACATTATTTAAAATTCATTGTTTCTAAGGGTATACTTATTGTTTCCTTTTTTCTCTTTGTTTCCTTAAATCTAGAACTGTTTCCTTCATTCTTATATCTAAGGTACATTTTGTATAATACATACATGATTACAAAAATTACTGAAATGATCAATACAATTGTCCAAACACTTATATTATTATAATGTAACTTTGGCGTTTTGATTTCACTTAATTGTTCTTTATAACTTTCCACTAATTTCACGGCGTGGTTGAGATCGTCTAAGTCTAGATGCTCTAGCTTCATAGGTTTCTTGTTTATTTCTTCGTCTTCTTGTTGTATTTTGAATTGTAGTTCCGGTAGGTTTGCAAGTTTCTTTGTTGTTATGGGATCTTGATAAACTCTGATTACTTCATCTTTCAATTTCACATAACAATCTTCCTTGAGGGTAATTAGTTTGCTTCCGATTAATGCTTGGTTATTTTCATCTTGGTTGCAGTGGATGGTTGCTATTACTTCTGTTGGGAAAATGGCTATCCATTTGTTATCTGTAACTTTTTGAATTTTCATATTAGTTATTTGCACTTGTTTGGTTTCACAGTTTTCGTAATGATTTGAGAATTTTAATAGTTGTACTTCACAAGGGCTGTCTTCTTGAATGGTTGTTCTCGTCATCGATTGACATAAATATTGGTTTGGTGTTACTTCAGTACATTTTTCGTTTGTATAACCATATCTTAGTTCATTTAGGGATAGGAATTTGGTTTTGGGTATGATTACTTGGTATGTGCTAGTAACCTTTGTTGGAAAAGCAAATAAATGATAATAATGATAATTGTTACTTTCTACTATCGGGATTTCTATTAAAAATATTATTTCGTTTTTCTTAATGTTGCTAAAATTTGTTGCGTTAAAGTAAGGGTTGATATTATTTGAGTAAATGTTGTATTTTGTACACTGCCTAGTTTATTGGTAGTATACCGGGGTTGTTCTTTATTTATTGTTATTGGGTTGTCCGTTCTACCTGGGCGGAGGTTGACGGTAAGGGTGATGATTGTCCATCTGAAATTACAGGGTGTCTTAGGTTTTTTAAATGAATGTATTTCGTTATTTTACCGTTGTCTACTACTGCTATATTTTTATCTGATATTTTCTTAATTTTGAATGGTCCTAAATTTCTGGGTGCTGTTTTATGTCGCTTGCTCTGAAAGTTTTTCTCATACACGGTTTGTCCTATTGAAAATTTATTTGAGTCGGTATTTTTATTTCGGGTTGTGGTGATACGTTCTTTATCGTTCTCTAGTTTATCTTTTACCTTATCGTAAGTTATTTTTAATTTTTGTTTGTGGTCTTTCGCATATTGTTGATATACTTCTTTATTGTAGTGTATGTCATAGGGATTTCGTGAATCTGAATGTCCTAATGTTAATTCTAAGGGTGTAAAATTTGTTGATGAGTGAATTGTGTTATTATAGGCGATTACTGCGTATGACATTAAATTGGTTATATGTTCCTTTTTATAATTTATTCTTAATAATCTAATTTGTTCTAACAGGGTTAAATGTAATCGTTCGATTAGTCCGTTTGATTCAGGGTGGTTTTCCGTTATGAAATGAATTTTTATTTTGTGAAGTTCTAAAGTGTTTTGTATTGTCTCGTTTTAAATTCGCTACCATTGTCTAAAGTGATTGATTCGGGTGTTCCGTAAAATGTGAAATATTGTAAAATCCTTGGGTCACGTCAATGCTATTTTTGGATGTGATTGGTATTGCTTGGCCTATTTTTGTGAATGCGTCTATAATTGTTAGATAGTTTTGCGCTTCTACTACTAGAGTATCGGCATGAAGTTTTGAAATGGTTTGTCGGGTGTTTTGGTTAACATTAAGGGTATCTTTGGGGTTTCCTATCGTATTTTGCTCTGTCACATAGTTCGCATTGGTTAATAAAATCTGTGGTCAAGTCCTTCATGTCTTTAAAATAATAACGTCTTACAAGTTGTTTTATTGTTTCGTTAATTCCACGATGGTTGGTTTTTCCTTCGTGTTGATTTCTAATTACATCGTTTATTTCGTCAGGGTCGTCTAGTGTTATTAATTTTCTAGTACATCTGATGAGTTCAGGTCCAGAGTTATTGAATAGTTCAATGTATAATTCTGAAAATCTTTGGTATAAATGTTCGGTATTGAAATAAAAATAAAATCGTTTTTCTCGGGGTGTATTCTTTTAGAATTTTAATTATTTGTTCTTCATTGTCGTCTTTAGTTATTTGAATGTGGTATATTTTTTTATTGTCTACTTTTGTATATTTTACTGGGTTGGGGTTATTTAAAACTTCGGTTATTATAAACTGGTTGGGTTTCATATCGATTGCTTCGTTTAAAATTTTAATCGCGTTTTTTGGTTCTTCGTTTTGTGTCGAATGTATTGTGTCGATCTCGTCTGGATCTTCCCTTATTTCTGCTTCGTCTACGTTTCCTATAATGGATTCCGTTTCTAATGCATTGAGTTGGATTCGGCTTAAAGCGTCTGCGTTGTTGTTATAGATTCCCTTTTTATATATAATTTCGTAATCATACTCTTCGAGTCTGATTCTCCATCTTTGTAATTTTGAATTTGGTTCTTTCAGTTTGCATAACCATACTAGTGGTCTATGGTCAGTATATATGTAAAATTTTCTTCCGTATAGGTAAGGTCTAAAATATTTTGTTGCCCAAATTATGGCTAATAATTCTTTTTCTATAGTGCTATATTTTTGTTCGGTTTTATTTAGGGTTCTGGATGCGTAGCTGATGGGTTTATCGCTACCTACTTTTCCTTGGCTCAATACTGCGCCTAATGCTACATTTGATGCGTCTGTCGTCAGTATAAATGGTTTTGTAAAGTCTGGGTATTCTAATACAGGGTGATTCGTTAATATGTTTTTAATTTTGTCTACAGCTTTAATAAATTCTGGGGTGTGTTCAATTTTGTTTCCCTTTTTTAAACAGTTTGTCAGGGGTTTGGTTATCTGAGCGTAACCTTTAATGAATTTGCGGTAGTAACCACTAAGTCCTAGAAATCCTTTGATTTCTTTGTTTGTTTTTGGTAATGGGTAATTTAGAACTGCATTTGTTTTGTCTGGATTTGGCATTACTCCTTGGGGTGTTATTACATGTCCTAAAATGATACTTCTTTTGTAAAATTCACTTTTGTCTAATTGTACTTTAAAATGTGCTTGTCTAAGTCTTTCGAATACTTCTTTCAATCTTTCTATGTGTTCTACCAATGATGTGGAATAAACTATGATGTCGTCAAGGTATACAAGGCATTTCTCATTGTGTACTCCTCGTAGTATATTGTCCATGACTCTCTGGAAAGTAGCGGGTGCGTTCTTTAGTCCAAATGGCATTCGTTTGTACTCGTAATGTCCTCTAGGTGTGCTGAAGGCTGTTTTTGATATGTCTTTTTCTTCCATCTCTACCTGATGGTATCCTGATGCTAGGTCTAATGTTGTAAAATATTGGCATTTGCCTAATTTGTCTAAAATTTCGGTAATATTTGGTAGTGGATATTTGTCATCTACCGTTTTATCATTTAACTTTCTATAGTCTATTACCATTCTGTACTTTCTCTTTCCGGTTGCGTCTAATTTCTTAGGTACTATTAACACGGGGCTGCTCCATGGTGAATTGGAGTGCTGGATTATGTCTTGGTCTAATAAGTCTGCTACTTGTCTGTCAGCTTCTTCTTGGCTTGCATGAGGTAGTCTGTATGCTTTTGTAAAAATTGGTTTATTGTCTGTTAACTCGATATTATGTTTTACTGTGTTGGTGAATGTTAATGGTATTCCTTCACAATGGAATATGTCTCGGTATTCAAAACATAAGTTCTTAATTGCTCTTTCTTCTTCTTGATTGATGTCGGTATTGAAGCGGATGTTAGTTAAATTTTCTCTTAACATTTCGTCATGTTCTATTGGGTTGTAGTTATTTTCTAAATTTTCGTCTATTTCCATTTCGTTAAAATTTAGTTCTTCTACGTTAATTGGGTCTGTCAATGATAATTCTACGGGATAGTCATTTGAATTTAATATTGTTGTGGTTGCAAAGTTATCTTTTATTTGTACTAAGGCAGTTGGGGTTTCTACTCCTTGTTGAAATGTCATATGATTTATTATTCCTAAATTTTGTTAGATTTTACTGGGATTTTTATTTTTCTTTCCGTTCGGGGTTCTATAGTGTATTTTGTTCAACTTGTGTGTTTTGAAATTTAATTGGGATTTTTCCGTATTTTGTCCTTAATAAGCGATTTTAATGTCAATGTTGGCTCCTAATTTTCTTAGAAGGTCCATTCCGATTAATCCGTCATATTTGTCGTTAAATTCGAATACACAAAATTTATGTTTCATTTTAACATTAAATGTTCTCGGTAAGGGTATATTTGCTACGAATTGGTGTAGTGTCGTTTGATGAGCTGTTTTGATTTTAAATGGTTCTCTTTCTACATAATCTAAATAATGTTTTTGTACGGTTCTGGGGCTAATTAATGTTTTCGATGATCCAGTGTCGATTAATAGTTTGAATTTGGCGTGGGGTATTTCTATGTATGGTAATACTAAGTGATTTATGTTATTTAAGTTTATTAAGTTTGGTCGGTTATGAATTGGTCCATTTGAAAATTTGAGTTCGAGTTTTCGTCGTCGTACTCCTCGTAAGTTTCGTATTGTTCGTCACGTTCATAAGTTTCTGCATGGTTTGATTCATTGTTCGTAGGTGTCTCAATGTCATTATTCTGGTCAGTGTCAAATTTTTCTATTTCTTGATGAAATAATTCTTCCGATGTAAAATTACGTTTCTGATGAGGGTTTGGTCGGATATGTGTTATTTTTGTATTTTGTCTGGTGTTACTAGATGAGGTGTCCATTGGTGTTGGTTTGTAATAATTATTAGGATTGTTATTATTATTAGTCATTGGTGTATTTCTATTGGGGTTTGCGTTGAATACTGGTCTTTGTTGGTTTAAGTTTTGATTAAATCTTGGTTGGAATGCTGGTTTCGTAAAAGTTGGATTAAACGTTGGTTTTGAAAAATGTTTATATTGATTATTAAAATTTGTATTGTTAAAACTTGGGTTATTACTTCGGTTGATTTGTTTGTGGGTTAAAGGGTGTGGATTTTGTTGAGGATTGTTTGTCTTGTAGCTTGTATAGTTTTGTTGGTGAATAACTTTTATTCGCGTTGGGGTTGTATAGTCTGTTGCGGTAATACATTACATTTTCTTCTTCTATTACTAGGCTCATAGCTTCTTCTAAATTTTGGGGTCGTTGGAATCTGATTTTATCCGATAGTCGTTCTGGTAAAGCGTTTATATATGTGTCTAGTGCCATTTCGTCATACATTTTGTTTTAAATGTCTAACGTTTTGATCGGGTTCTTCGATTTTTAATTTTGTTAAAATTAAACTTCTCACGTCTTGGCATTTCATTCCGAATTGGTAGGGGATTGATTGTGTTCCATTCTAAGGTTTATTAGGTCTCGTACCAGGCATTTTATATTACGTTGGTCTCGAAATATGCAATTAGTAGCTGTTTAAACTGGTCCCATTCCGATAAGTCGTCCCTACTGGCGATTAAGGTTAGTGCCCTTCCGGCTAGTTTACTTATTACTAAGCGTATAAGCAATGAATTTCTTGCGTCATCTCCGGGTTTGTAAAAGGTTTTTAGGAACATTTCACATGCTCCAATGAAATTCGAGAGATGGGCCTGCGTGCCATCAAACGTCTGTATTGTCTCTAAATAGAGACGTAAGTCTGTGTTACTCATGTTGGTTAAGGGTTGTTTTCGATTTTTGGAAAATTTTAGAAATTTTTTTTTTTTGAATTAAGCTTTATTTCGTTATTTGTATTGTTACTTTTGTTTCGGATTTATTAATTTTCCGTTTGGGTTGTGAAATTTCAAATTTTGTAAAAATTGGGGTTAATTTTCTATTTGTAACGTTAATTATGCTTTGGATGTATTAGTTTTTCTTTTGGATGAAATAATTTCGAATTTTGTAAAAATTGGGGTTGGTTTTGCTTTTTGTGACGTTAACTTTGGTTTTGGTTTGTTAATTTTTAGTACACAGTGTGGTGATGTAATTGTGAGATTTATCTTCAATAACGTTGAATTTATTACCGTAGTCTTGGATTAATTGTTTTTATGCAACTTTTAATTTATCTTGAGTTTTTGCTTCTTAAGGAATCTTAAATGGATGGATTTATTCTCGTTTAGCGTTGTTTTATTTCCGTTCGGTTAACTCGTAATTAATACTCTTCCGTGGGTTTTACTGAGTTGCGTAGTTATGACCTGAGGTTACTTACTTTTGTACTTTACTGTTGAAATTGAATACTAAAGGATGTAATCTTTGTCACGTACGTTGAGGTAATTGCACTTACAGGTGTTAATAGAAATTATAGGAATTACTTTCCGTACTTTGTATAAAGTGTTACGTCTATTTATTTTTAGATCTCTTGGTATTATAATGCTTGTTGGTAATTGAATCTCTCCGTAATGTAGGTTTTCAGCGTTTTAATTAAAGCTTCTTATGATGACCGTTTTACTGCACTTTATTTATATAGTGTTGTGGTGTAATTTTCATGCGCTTCTATAATTCCGTGATGTATTTAATTACTTATAATGCTGCTTTTATGGATTGTAGGTATTAATGTAGAAACTGCGTCGCTTTTATTATCCCGTGTATGATGCAAATTGCTTTAGTACTGAAAGTTGAAAGTTATTTCTTTAGTACTGTGCAAGGATTCTGAAAACGATTTTCTCTGAGTTTTAATTGTATAATAAAGGTGCTTCTTGCTTTCTTCGGATGGCGTTTTAGATTACAGCGGTTTTAGGTTACTGCAGAGTTCTTGCTGTGATTTATTCAGTATTATAGAGGTCAATGGTTTAATAATTGTTCCGTACAGTTTGTTCGAATTAGCTTTAGCTTTGAAATTAATTTCGCGTTAGTTTACCGGTTTATAAACGTGCGTTGAATCGCGGTGGTTGATGTTTCTTGTTTTGGTGTTTAGTGAATGTGCGCCCGTTTATTTTTGGATTATTTTTGAGTTCGTACTATTAATTATGGTAAGAATCTTTTAATATTAATTCTCATTTATTTTAAAAGAAAATTTCTTTTAAACTTCAAGTTTCATTTGCTTTTTAAAGAAAAAAATTTTTTATCTCTTTTAACATTCGTCTCATAAAATGTTATACAGTCTCGTTTTGAAAATAATTCACTTTGTAATTATTTTCAAGAAAATATTCATAAAAATACAATTCATAAACAGTAATAATAAATGGTACTCAATAGTTATAATACTAGCATATATCAATTATAGTTTTTGGTTTGAAATAAAATTATGGAAATGAACTTACATTAATTTCATCTGTTTCTTTGGTGGGTTCGATCGATTCTGTATCTTGTCCACCTTGGTTTGTTTGTTGGCCTTAGACGATTCTTGTTCCTTGTCCAACTTGGTTTGTTGCTGGATTCAGACTATGCTTGTTCTTCCTCCAACTTGGTTTGGGTTCTGCCAAAATTTCGAATAAAAATTCTTGGTCACCAATCTTCCGATTTTTGGATTTTCAGTGCCCTTTTGACATCCGTTACGACTGCGCCAGTTAAAGTTCGGGCCTTTGGAGCTGGTTTTTTAAAAAGCGTTGATACTTTAACACATTTATTTAATTTAATTTGTACATAATAACTTTATAAAAAAATTGATTAATTGTACAGGTGAGTAGTCTAGGTAGACAACAATGTAAAAGTTGTAATACGCAGACTGACTCGGTTGAGTAGCTCAAACAACGAAGTATGGAGTTTGGAGACTGACTGCCGGGCATTGAGCTCCCGGGCCTTTTATAATAACCTGCCCCTCACACGGCTGTGAGAACTTGCAGATCTCATGTCTGCGTTTCTCTTTATAATTGTACACTTTATTACAATGTAGCAACTTAATTCTAAGTAATTGCGGTATGTTGACCGCCTGTGACCTGCCACCTGCAGTATCACTGCCCTCACGGATGCAAAGCTGCATTCCGTTCTCATGAACTGTCGATAACCTCTCTGGGTTATCCTTGTGTTACAATGTTGCATTGAACTTATACTTTTAGTTAATAATTTCTAATAATTCATATTAGATTCAATACATCAATATATATAGGTAATTGGGGGATACATAACTCGCATTATTAAAAACCGTGAAGCATAAAAATTCATTCGTTTTATTAAAAATAAGAGATTTAAATTATTTATAAGACGCTTTATATAAAAGGAAGCAGTATTAGAAAACTCTACATGTAATTTAATTATTCCTAGTAAAGAAACAAAGAGAAATTATGTGCAAAATTTATATTAATTAACTCTATTTTAAGTAACCGGTATTAAACAAAAATGTACTGATAATAATTGAATATTTAATTAGGATTCACTAAAAACTAAAGGGTATTATTTTAATTGGAGTTAATTGAACCGTTAGTAACAGATGGTAAAACAGAGTACACGAAATTCTAGAAACTGGCCGTTTTGAGGACAAAACCGACAGACGGGCTAACCTCTATATATACCCGGGTGAATATGAGTTTCGCTCTCTTAGATGTTCGACTTGATTCAATGCGTTAAACAGTGCTTTTTAGTTTTCCGATTTTGATAGAATAATTTAAACAGTTTGCTCGTATATTTTGGTGATTTAAAACAGTTTGTTCTTTACGCGCTACAATGAATGTAATTTAGTGCACTTAGAAAAGAAGATACAAGGTAATAAAGTTTAGTATCACTGTACCAATTAGTCAAATCTGCAACGACAAATGAATACACAAAAGTAGGCAGTTTTGGCGTATATTTCTGAAAGAAGTATGAATTTCTTTGCTATTTTTCGGGGGTGTTAATAATTAAATGATTCGTAAACGTGACTAGATCCACAAAACAAGATACAGATATACACAGATGAGTTCCGGAAAAGCCCTGAAACAACTTTAGATGAATGGTGGTGGAGAAAATTTTAAAAGCGTTGAGAATCAGAAGCCGTAAATATAACCCAGTTGGAATGGTGTGATTAACAAAGGGACGATGTACATTGAAGCTATGAGTGCAGTAACCTTCAGGTAAATTATACTATTTTGTTCGAACTTTGATATTTTGGTGTGTGTTGAATAACTTTATAATTTGTTTATTTAAAATGGACAGTAGTGAACTTGTAGAAACCACAAAATTTTAATTGTAAGGTGAAATTTTCTTGTTTAAGTAGAAAGGGGTATTTAGTATTGATGTTCTGGATTATGATGAAAATATGGGTATGTCTTTGAGCTCAATTAGACGAACCTGGTTAATTAACGTAAAGGGGTGGTAGATGCTCCCTTTGTACTCAGACTCCGGTCTGCATATATTGTTATAGTAATTAGTAGGCATCCTACAAGGACTTTAATTCTGGATGCACATTAAAATGATAATAAATTTAATTTTGAAATTTTCTGATATTAAAATTTATGCTGAATATTAATTTTGAAATTTTAATGTATTGTGAATATTGATGTAAATAGAGTTGACGTTGATGTTTGTGGTAGGAATGTGTTTGTTTTTTTTATGTATGAGGATGAAAGCTATCTAGAGGAGCAGCCGAGGCGATTAACGGAAGAAAGTCAATGGACCAACACAGTTAAGGTAATGAATAGCTTTTTTTAGGTTTCACAGCATTCTTGACGCCCAAAAGTGAGGCTCGATTATAAAGCGTAGTTCACGGATTTTGTAGGTTTCACAGCATTCTTGACGCCCAATTCGTGAGGCTCGATTCTAATTAAAAAGGTTTCACAGCAATATATATATATATATAATAGTTATTAAGATGAAACTAGATGAACTAGTAATTGAAAACCACTAAAAAAACGGCTACAGCAGGACTTGAACCTGCAACCTCTGATTTTCCGGATCAGCGCTCTAACCAATTGAGCTATCTAGCCTAATTGTTTAGATGATGTTATACTTAATACTACTGAAGCTTGGCTCAAGTCCTGCTGTAGCCGTTCTTTTAGTGGTTTTCAATTACTAGTTCGATTTGAAATGGTAATTCAACTTTAAATACAAAGTTGGGTTTTCATTTCATCTTAATAACTATTAAGCATTCATTTGCATTCCAAATGTGGATTATTCTTCTCTATTAATAATAATATAATTACATGTTTGTATTATCCGAACGTTGCAAAAATGGGATGATCAAGTTATTAGTACATGAATTATGTATATAACTAGATTCAATTTCCTTAAATGCAAGACGTAATTGAAAATCGTTAACAAGGGCCAAGCTTCAGTAGTATTAAGTATAACATCATCTAAACAATTAGGCTAGATAGCTCAATTGGTTAGAGCGCTGATCCGGAAAATCAGAGGTTGCAGGTTCAAGTCCTGCTGTAGCCGTTCTTTTAGTGGTTTTCAATTACTAGTTCGATTTGAAATGGTAATTCAACTTTAAATACAAAGTTGGGTTTTCATTTCATCTTAATAACTATTAATATATATTAAGCATTCATTTGCATTCCAAATGTGGATTATTCTTCTCTATTATATATATATATATATATATATATATATATATATATATATATTAATAGTTATTAAGATGAAATGAAACCCAACTTTGTATTTAAAGTTGAATTACCATTTATGAACGTACACCTATAAACCCGTTACTGCACTTCTATTGATAATATTCGATTTGAAATGGTAATTCAACTTTAAATACAAAGTTGGGTTTTCATTTCATCTTAATAACTATTAATATATATTAAGCATTCATTTGCATTCCAAATGTGGATTATTCTTCTCTATTAATAATATATATATATATATATATATATATATATATATATATATATATATAGCCATTTAGTCTACCTTTGGCCAGAATAATTACAATAGAAGGTAAACAAACCGTTTGTACACAAAAAGCCGATTGATAGGTCATATGGCGCGACTATTTTAAGATGGACTTGATTGACAGGTTACAAGTAGGGGTGGGCGATACGGGATTTTGCGTATCGAATATCAATACATATTCTATATCGATATGTATCGATATATCGAATATCGATATATATCGATACGTATCGATGCGTATCGATACGTATCGATGCGGATCGATATGTATCGATGTGTATCGGTGCGTATCGATACGTATCGATTCGTAGCTATACGTATCGGTACGAATCGATACGCATCGATAATTTATCTACTCTTTTTTGGGAATAAGATCACAAGATCGTTTTAAAGTAATGTATTTACTAACAATTCGATCTTTCACTTAAGATTGTTTGTTATCAAAATAATTAAAGTTTCAAGTTTAATATGTGTGACTTAAGTATATATATATATATATATATATATATATATATATATATATATATAGGGGTGGGCGATACGGGATTTAGGGTATCGAACATCGATACATATTCTATATCGAATACGTATCGATACATATCGAGTATCGATATATCGATATTTATTTTTCGCTGTATGGGGGGGTCGATACGGGGGTCGTATCGATACGTATCGATACGCCGACCTAGCCCTAGTTACAAGAGTTTTATTAACCATACAATAGGAAATCTCTAGAATGTTATTTATATAATCTCTGCAACGTTTTAGATTAGTCTAGATGTTTTATGTATATAAATTGCCGCCATTAATATTGGGAATTCAATTCTAATTGAAACTTTCATTACAATATTACGTTTTTTCCCAAGCTGTAAAATTAGTGAAGTGATCGATATAAATTATTGTAGTTATCATATAAATTAATATGAATTATAGTGCATTTTCCCATATAAGTAATTAAGAAGATGGCATAGAAAAAAGTAACACGAGCTTGACAAAAAAAAAATACAGGAAACCGCCGCAATCTTGCAGAAAAACGGGACGAGATCGCCCTGAATTTACAGAAAAATTTTACAGCGCAATTAGACCGGAATTGATAGACGGTTGAACACAAATTAGAAAATTACAGCCAATTGAGAGAGGAATTTATACAGGAAACATCAAAATCCACGAAAAATCTGGAGGCCAAATTTTCCTGCAGTTTACAGGAACTTCAAGCGGAGTTTTTAAAGAAATTGTTAGAAAACTCGCGTAAAATGGAAGAAGAGGTCCTGAGGATAGAAGAACGAAATAATTTCTTGACAGTGTAAGCACCAAAGCCCTCAGTGACGGTAATGCACTACATTTGATTTTCCAATCTTTCATCGGAAGGTATAACATTGACCAGGAAGCGAGTTTCTCTTTAACCTGAAAATTTTTGAATTTTGCCGAATCCTTGCTGTTCCAAGCAAGATAGGGATCTTTAACGCGCGTGGTAATTCTCACATGCGGGACCTTCATTTTACCTCTCATCCGAACGAGGGCGTATTTTTGTGAAAAACGCTCGCCTGACATTTTTCAAGCGAATCGTGTCGGAATTCGAACCCGGGACCTTGGGCTTAGTAGTCACACGCATACCAACTGAGCACGGAACCGCCCAGTATCGATGATACAACAACACGCTCCAGAATTTAAGAATGTCAGGGCATGCAAACTGATGTCAAGGTTCAGAGGAACGTCACAACATTTGATGAAAAGTCACCTTGGCAGATATATTTCAAGCGGAAGCGCCGCAAGAGCTAACGGCTGGAAGGATAGTAAAAGTCAACCACATTGATTATTGCGTTACGAGGTGAGGCCTTGAATATTCTACAGACCATGCCAGATCATGACCAAAGAAGCAAGAAGCTATGAGATCTTAACATCAGGGCTGGGAATGAGGTACGGTGACCCTGATCTGTAACGAGCGTAACACGCTCAAATAAAGAACCGTCACCAAAAGGCCAACGAAAATTTGCAAGAGTGAAGCAGATATTGCGCATTTAGTGAGACAACAGCACTGTATCGCTTCCTAAAACAGCTGGCGGTACAGACCTTAACGGGATACGCGACTGAGAGATCCAGCGAACACTAAAGCTGGCTCGACCAAGAACTCTAGATGATGCGCTAGGTCATGCTTTGAAATTTGAAGTGGCGCAGCAAGCTTCTCGTCGCGGTAGTGGCAAGGTAAATTACTCCATGGAAAAGCAGAGCCAAGAAGGTATAGAGGAGATGATTCAATGAGTATGTCGTAAACACCAATCAAAGAAGAAGGGACCTGGATATTGGAATTGCGGCGAGTTAGGGCATATAAAGTGATGGATCGTGTAGCTGTCTGGATCTTAAACGTCGACAGCTACAAAATCGCGTGAAAAAGAATGCAACGTACGAATGGTGTTCTTTGGTCCTTCATGTGTTGGGGTGTAACGATGTTGAAAAAAAACCCCACCAAAGTGCCCCGTGAAGTTATTGGACCCGTTGACGAAACCATGCCAGCGCATCTTGAACAACAACTGACAAGAGTTAATAACTTGATCCAACGGTACCCGAACGTGTTCGCAGTCGACGGCTATCAATTAGGACAGACCCTACATATGATTTTTCCAATGCTCCACCCGAAGGTACTACATTGGCCAGGAAGCGAGTTTTTTTACGTAAGAAATTTTAAATTTAGCCGAACCCTTGCTGTTTCAAGCAAGTTAGATATCTTTAACGTGCGTGACAACACACACACACACACACACACGGGACCTCCATTTTACCTCTCATCCGAACGAGAGCGTATTTTTGTGAGAAATGCTCGCCTAACATTTTTCAAGCGGACCGGGTCGGGATACGAACCCTAATTTGAACAGACCGCAGTAGTCAAAACATAGAATCGATACAAAAATATTCGGTCAATAAAACAGCAGCCGATAAAACACCCATTGGTCAATCGCAAGGAGGCTGAGAAAATGATTGGAGTTATGAAGGGCAAGGAGTGATTGAGCACTCTGATAGTTCTATGGGATCGCCATTGTGCTTGTTAAAAAGAAGGACGGATCAACAAGATTTTGTGTGCACTACAGACGTTTAAATAACGTGGCCAAAAAGGATAGCTACCCACTTCCAAAGATTCACGACATCCTAGATACACTTTCAGGTCGCGATGGTTATCAACGTAGGATTTAAAGATTGGCTACTGGCAACTGGATACGGAACCGAAAGATCGGGAAAGAATTGCTTTCACTATTGGTACTGGTCTATGACAATTTACAATTATGCCATTCTGCAACGCTACTGCCATCTTTAAGCGCTTAATGGATAAAATCTTGCGTAGGCTATCGTTGAAAATGTATCGTATATTTGGATGACGTGATCACGATTGGGAAGTCGTTTTGGAAAACACTTATAGAAGAAGTGTTTCGAAGACTCGAAGAAGCCAATCTGAAGCTGAGTCCAAAGAAGTGTCAACTGCTAGGCGAAGAGGTAAAGTATCTTGGACACCTAGTTGCACGTAACGGAGACAAGCTAGACCCAGAAAATATTAAGGCGGTACAAGAGTGGCTGACGCTAAAAGACAAACATCTGCTACCCAGCTTACTGGGGTTGTGCACTTTCCATGAAAGATTCGTTTCCGGGTTTGCGAATATTATTAAAACCAAGACTTTAATAGAAAGATCTAGTAACTGGCTTTTACACGTTCTAGAAAGGAATCCAACTTTTGCAAAAAAGTTTTATGACAAAACAAAGCGATCTTTTCAAGAAGCGGCTATTTTAATCAGCATGGTGTGCATTTTTATTCGGTAGAAAACCCACAAGTGAACTATGAAGCTTCACACGATCATCGTTTTTCAATCAATGTGTGGACAGACATTAGAAGAAATCGATCTTTGGCGTATTTTACCGAATAGATTAAATGGCGAGGGTTTTTAGATTTCCATTCAAATACTTGATTAAAAGCAGGAATATGTGGCTATAATTAGATGGGGTCTCGGTTAATTTACATGTTGATGTTCGACATTGGTTAAATGAACAATTTCTAAGTGACTGGATTGGCACAGATGCATTTTTCTTTGGCTAGACAGGTCGCCAGGTCGCCTGATAAGACCGCCCACCCCTTTCATTTTTTCCTCTGGCAACATATAAAATCCAGTGTCCACAGAACAAACGAAGATGTTTTAAGAAGGAGGTTAAGACAGACATTTAGAGGTGATTCTCCATTAATCTTAGAAAATGTACACAACAATATTCGTAGTAGAATTCAGGTCAGCTTAGATGTACAGGGTCGAAATTTTGAACAATTTTTATAACTAGCTCATAGGTTTGATGATTCATGTTTTTATTAATTAATAAAACCATCATTTCTAACATATACCTTGAAAGGGCTAATACCTTTTCTGCAACAATTTCGTACTCTATAGGAAGCATATTCCACAACCGTAACTACCATAGTTACAACTGCGGGAGTAATAACTATCACTACCGTTTACACGATACTAACTCCTGACTGATGTTTACTCTTAGTCAGCTGCCAACCAAAACTAAAAGAATACTCTAACAAATGTAGTTGTTTTAGGTCAGTGAAGTAAGCGGCTAGAGGCAATAAACTACGCCCCTTCATCAATTCGCCATAGAAATCACTCCTATTTTAGTCCAACATCACTTAGCTCCGCTCTCAGCCTTTCTTATAATATAACCTCCTGTAAGCCAGAACGCTCTTATACAAATACTATTTTTCCTAAGAAAACTAAGTCAAGGTTTTTGTAAATACCTATGGCAAGCTGTGCCTTTTTATCAACTCTTCAAGATAAAAATTGCGTTACTACATACTTAATATCCTGCTTATTACGAAAGTATTAATTTTTCTGTGATATACAATCACGTGACCGCTGCTGATATTACTTTAACTTGTTCTAGGTTTATATAAAAAAAGCGCTTTTACCAAGAAATGTACATTTACGTATACAGGCTCTCGGTACATACGCTGCATATTTTTAAATTGTATATTCAAATAAGAAAGTTATTAATTTTTTCATGAACTGTATTAAGTTGCCGTCAGCACTACAATTTTTTTCTGGATTAATACAAAAGCTGTGAACTTCTAAAGAAATCTACATTTGGGTAATAAGGCCCTCAGTACATAGGTAGCAGATTTTTAAATTTCATACCCAAATAAGAAGTCATTAATTTTTTCCTGAACTGTATCAAGTGACCGCCAGCATTACTTTCATTTTTTTAAATTAATACAAAAGCAATGAATCTGTAAAGAAATCTACATTTGAGTATCAAGGCCCTCAGTATATACGAGGCACATTTTTAAATTCCATGCTTAAATAAAAACGTTATTATTTTTTTCTTACACTGTCAAGTAGTCACCAGCACTACTATACTTTTTTCTGGGTTAATATACCAACAGCGACTTTGTAGATAAATCTGCATTTGGGTATTAAGGTCCTCAGTACATACGCGGTAGATTTTTAAATACCATGCCCAATTAAAAAAGTTATTAATTTTATGAACTGTGTCAAGTGGGTGCCAGCACTTCTTTAATTTTTGTATTTGAGCATGCAATATAAAAATCTGCCCCATATACAGTGAGGGCCTTAATTTCTTTACAAGTTCGCAGCTTTTGTATTAACTCAGAAACAAATTACAGTAGTCTGGCGGCCATTTGATATAGTTCAAAATAATATTAACTTTTTGATTTGAGCATAGAATTTAATAATCTGCCGCGTATGTATCGAAGGTCTGAATACCTAAATCTAAATTTCTTTACAAATTCGTTGCTTTTGCATTAACCCAGAAGAAAATTAAAGTAGTGCCGACGGCCACTTAATGCAGTTCAGAAAAAATTAATGCCTCTTTTATTTAGACATGGAATTTAAAAATCTGCCATGTATGTACTGAAGGCTTTAATACCTACATGTAGATTTCTTTAGAAGTTCGCTGCTTTTGTTTAACCCAGAAAAAAATTACAGTAGTGCTAACGGTCACTTGATAGTTCAGAAAAAAATTAATAACTTTCTTATTTGAATATAGAATTAAGAATCTTCAACGTATGTACTGTGAGTCCGTATACTATAATGTAGATTTCTTGGTAATAGCGCGTTTTTTTATATAAAGCTAGAAACAAGAAGTAATACCAGCGGTGGTCAGTTGATACATATCACAGAAAAATTAATAAGTTTGTAATCTGCAGGAAATTAAGTATGCAGTAACGCGATTTACGTCCTTTCAAAGATTTGATAAAAAGGCACAACTTGCCATAAATATTTACAATTCGCTGTTTTAGTTTGCTTATAGAAAAGATGATTACTGCATAAAAGAGTTTTAACTTACAGAAAGTTGTATTATAAGAAACAATGATGGTGTAGCTAAAAGATGTTGGATTAAATCAGGCGTGGCTTTTACAGCGGATCGATAGACGGGGCGTGGCTAATTGAGGAGGCGGGCAATTGGCTGTTACTTCTAGCCGCTAGCTTCACTGACGTCTAAAACGTGCTGTTTTCACAGTGATTATTTCATCTTCGGTTTTTGTCACTTAGTAAGGACAAAAAAATATACTTTTGTATAAAAACAATTATAATTGCAGTTTGGCAATAGTTAATGTAAACAATTATAAAAAAACAATTAAAAAAAGGTGTAATAAATTAGGTTACATCAGAGTCATTTGAGGGAGTTTTGATAAGACCAGTGGTATTGGCGATCATGTTATTTGTCATTAAAAAGCATATAGAAGGGTTTTTAAATCAGGAGTTGTAAATCTAACGATGTGGACTAAAAGTAGGGGAGTTAGTAATTCGGGAGTAATAACTTCGGTAGTTAGGACCTTTTACACAGCGCAACGCCTGGATTTAAAACTACGGCAGTTAATCCCGTGTAAACGTAGTCAATGGTTATAAAGAAACGACTATATATTTTTTAGGTACCCTGTATAATGATACTATATCCAGGAAAAGTAAAACGTAGATTTTGAGAAAAAATATATCCTAAACGTTTTAATTTTTCTTGAGTATTAAACCACTCAGAATTTTTTAAATTGTCTTTATTTACGTTTCGATCCATGACCTAGGATCGTTGTCAAAATAATAAAAACTTCAAGTTTGACGTTTATGACATAAATTGAAGGTTACTTTGATTTATTAATCTTTGATTTGAGTACATTAGGTGAAACTTTTAAATTTTAGATGAATGAGTACTTCAATATGTATTGCGACCGGGATCGGCTTTTTTAAGGTAGCCAATACGCTTAACGTGAAATCAGCTGATTAATTTTTATATAGTTAAATTTCATATAAATTCAATAACTTGCTACGTACCATGACGTAGCCGGAAGAAAACGTAAATATACCAGCCTAACTAAAAATGCGGAGAGGGGTTCCTAGCAACACAAAAATAATACATCGCCAACGATTTTCTATTTACAATAAAAAAACAAATTTACAAATTTCTATCGAAATGGCAAAACAAAATTAACTAAGGTTGCTATTTAATAAAACAATTTTACTCTATGGACAAATTCACTAATTGTTCCACGAAGTGCGTAATTCGTAGCTAACATGCAATAAATCTAGTCAGTACCAAAAAGATACTTTCGTATAAGCAGATAGGTTAAGTAAAAAAAGGCAAAAGCATTAAAGGTCAAAACTTTTCTAGTAAGGACTTTACCAGAACAAACATTAGCGTATCTAATTTCAAATTTTTTGTTTATCCCTGGGTATGTTAGAAAAGGAAAACTAGTCACATACATGTGACGAGATACTTATCTTGTCAACCTCGGAAGCGAATTGACACAGCATCGCCGCGGTAGTCAGCAACAACCATGCTACTACTGTAATTGCAACTACATGCAAGAGCAGTCAAATCTTGCAAAAACTACTCGTTCTGTTACTCCAAGCGCGATACACGTTTCTCCTCTATCAAATGTGTAGATTTGCTCTTAGCTGGAGGCTAAATTGCTTGTTGCGTAGCCCAATTATTTCTTGATGTAGATCAACTGCTCTTGCATGTAGACCGCCGTTGCAATTACAGTAGTAGCATGGTTGTTGCCGCCTACCGCGGCGATACTGCGTCAATTCGCTTCCGAGGGATGACAAGATAAGTATCCCGACACATGTATGTGACTTGTTTTCCTTTTCTAACATACCCAGCGATAAACCCAATTTATTAATTAGATACGCTATGTTTTTTCTGGTAAAATCCTTACTAGAAAAGTTTCGACCTTTAATGCTTTTGCTTTTTGTACTTAACCTGTCTGCTTATACGAAAGTATCAGCGTTATTCTTTTTGGTACTGATTAGATTTATAGCATGTTAGCTACGAATTGCGCACTTCGTGAAACAATTAGTGAATTTGTCCATAGAGCAAAATTGTTTTATTAAATAGTAACCTTAGTTAATTTTGTTTTCTTGTTTCGATAGAAATTTCTATATTTGTTTTTTTTATTGTAAATAGAAAGTCGTTGGCGATGTATTATTTTTGTGTTGCTAAGAACCCCTCCCCTCACCGTATTGGTAGTTAGGCTGGTATATTTACGTTTTCTTCCGGCTACGTCATGGTACGTAGCAAGTTATTGAATTTATATGAAATTTAACTATATGAAAATTAATCAGCTGATTTCACGTTAAGCGTATTGGCTACCTTAAAAAAGCCGATCCCGGTCGCAACACAAATTGAAAGTACTCATCTTCTAAAATTTAAAAATTTTCACCTAATTTATTCAAATCAAAGATTAATAAATTAAAGTCACCTTCAATTTGTGTCATAAATGTCAAACTTCAAAAATTTTTATTATTTTGACAACGTTCCTAGGTCATGGATCGAAAGGTAAATAAAGACAATTTTAAAAACTCCGAGTGGTTTAATACCCAAGAAAAATTAAGAAGAATACAAAACAAATCACAACAAACATACAGGGAGCATATCCTAAACGTATTTTTTAAATCGCCATGAATCTTTAATATATGTGCATTTGAATATATTATATTGTCAAGTATAGTTCCTATTATAGCTCTCATAGGTATTCCCATTTTTAGTCACTTCGGTAGCCCCTATAGTTTCGATAATAGTAAATAATAAATAAACTCTTACATAATTTTGGATATATACTATTGCACATAAGTATTGCAACAAATTAAGAAATCAAAAATTCCGTGATTGTTAACAAGCACGCAAATGCTTACTCTAAACATGGCAACAAAATTGTTACTAGAACTGGCTGGGATCGTATCTGATATAACAAAACCTTCCATCGCCATTTACGATTTTAAAATTTGACATTTATTAGTTTGCTGATTATTAAGCGCCAACAGTATTGCAACAAACATATTTTATTGCAATTGTGTAGTGGTTTTTTGGCAAATCCAAGTTTGCATTTAAAATTTGTTCTCGTCAGTTGGCAGAAATATTTCTGGAAAGGGAAAAGGGAATTGCTGTGTCGAAGGACTTAGGGTCGCAAGACCTAAGAGCTTTTAATAATGGAGAAAAACAAGCTACTATTGTTCGAAGAATTTTGCTAATTTCAAGCACAGTTTCACATATAATCTTATATTTTAATGAAAGACGTGATTTGATACTATTTCGAAATCAGGTACACAAAAAAATTAACGTCCACACAGACAGGTTAAAAAACGCATTTCTCCAAACGACAGGCGGAAGGCGGGTCCTAGGATAAAAATCGAAATACTGAAAATAAACATTTGTTGCCGAACTATTCAAAGGAGAGTTGTAACGTTCAATTTTACCCTTCTAAATATTTCCGTTCGATTTATGATTTTTTTTTCAAATATTCCCACGCTTCCACTTCAACTTTTGTGTATCTACCTGTTATAAGAGACGCTCCTTCCTGATCACGCATAATTTAATAACTCGATTTGTTCCTATAAAACTCATTCTAAACAATTGAAACAAGTGCTTGTTCAACACCCTGTAGAATGTTATTAGTATATTTAGTTTAAGTAAAAATATCTCAATATATCTCTATTGTTTGATTAACATCGCAAATGTATTCGGTTATCAACAATCTTTGCTTTCTGAAAGGATATGCTCGCTTTAATTAAAAGCAGTAATGTAAGTTTGAGTAGAATAGATTTTCTACATGTGTGATTAACGAAGGCGATTAAATTCGAATGTTCTTTATCTATGTATGCATTACAAAAACTCTAGAAGTGTTCTTTGACATGTGGTATCCTAATATTTCAATCGATTATCATATCGTCTCCTAAACTGGGTTCATTTTGATTCTGCTTTTGGTCCTGGCATATATTTTCTGCGTGACTGATTCTATTATTTCAAGAGCGATCCACGTTTTTTACAAGAAGCTTATATCCTCTGTGCATCAGTAAGTTTCTTACGTGGTTATTAATGACCACGAGCTCTTTTGCGTAGGTCCGCTAGTTCAGTTATGGTCGCCACATCAAGAAATCTGGCTACCGTTGTGGCGTTTCATCAGTGACCGAGTTCAAGATGTTTAGCTGGTTCACATTTGGTTTACATTTCAGAAAGAGACCGGGACAGCAACCCCCTGGGCTAGAGCTAGGAGGGGAGAAAATACCGTTTAAGGAAAGAATTACATACCTCGGGGTAATGATTGACGATGAGTTAAATTGGAAAGCTCATGTGCAGCACGTTAAAAGCAAAGGCAGCGAAATATCAAACAAAATGATGGCGGCGGCGAAAGGGGTTCATGGGCGAATCGCTGAGGACGATTTATGCCAAAGCAATTGAGCCGGCAATGCTGTACGCAGCATCTCTATGGGCGGAAGGTTGTAAAGTCCGGGAGATGCGTCAATTGACGTGCGTACAACGAATAACCGCTGTAAAGGCGGCGAGGGCGTACAGGACCACCTCCACGGAGGCGGTCCTGGTGATCAGTATGACTCTCCCTATCGATTATGTAGTTAGGAAGATTAAGAATAGGAGATTAATAGATATAGGGAAACGGCGCGAAATAATCGAAGATTGTTACATGCCAAAATTGGTAATGTACATTTTTAGATTTAGCTTTAATTTGTAAATTAATTCCCGCGGATATTTTTAAAGGAAAATGTCAAGTCATTCCCGAGTGGCGCCTGCGCAGAGTAAATGGCGGAGTGCGCGCGGTGTTATAAAACGCGATTAAGCCACGAGACCTCAAGCCAAGAACATCTTTTTGTATTGTGTGTGTGTGTCTTTTCTCTTTTTAGAAGAAATAAGAAGAACGGATTGGCAATTTGAAATTCAGCAATGGCATAACGTACCCACAAAACAAGATGGACCCTGAGATTTAGCTACAAAATACCATCCACGTGAGTAACCTGTTTTACTTATATTGTGAATGTAAATTGCCCTTAAATGTACATGAAAATTTGACTATTGCATCATATTTAAAACGTGGCGATACGTTTATAGCAATTACGTCGTTTACAACAAGATATTTATCTTGGTCATAGGGAGGTTGCGAGAAAGATCGTTGTATCAGAGTTAGGGCACCCAGCCGATATTAGAGATATCGAGTGTATCAAAGGTGATAGACATGCGACGGATACTAGAATTTACACGGACGGTTCACGCATGGACGATGGGCAAGCAGGCGCGGTGTTTGTCGTATATAAGCAGAAAAGGGAGGTGTTCCGGTTTCAAACCAAACTCGCGAACTGGAGCACTATCTTCCAGTGCAAATTGGTAGCCATACGAGAGGTTATCGATTACGTAATAAACCATACGGGCAGAGACGAGTATCATATAATCAGCGATAGTAAATCGGCGCCGACGGCTTTAAAAAATATGAACACCTCGACGGACCTCCAAGCGGACGTCTGGAGGATAGCGCATACGGCGTTCAAGTTCCGACATTTAAAGTTCTGTTGGGTTAGGTCGCACAATGGTAACGTAAGAAACTATAGGACTGATTAATTAGCTAAACAGGCCACGACGGGCGACTTACGGATATCACATTCGTCGATACCGAGGTCTCTAATTAAAAGAAAGCTGCGCGAAAGATCAATCCGACAATGGGAAGAAAGATGGAACAACGCTTCCACGGGCAGGTTGACCCACATATTCATACCGAGCATTGTAGCTAGAGAAAAGATCGAGGTGAAGCTCGACCATAAAATGGTACAGTTGATAACAGGTCACGGCGCCTTGAAAGCGTATTTGCAAAGATTCGGTTTAACCGACAACGATCGCTGCGAATGCGGTGAGGGTGCAGAAAGCGCAGAGCACGTGCTCTTCGACTGTCCATTCGAGGTGTCAAATCGAGGGTTAGCTAATGTGAAATTAGCTATCGTAGGATTAGCATGGCCAAAGAGCCTATAGGAAGTCGGGGAAGTGGCTAACCAGAAGACGTTCTGGACAGCTTTAAAGAATTTGCGGGAAGGGTCGCGAGATTGGACGGTGATAACCGCGTGTAAATCGGATGGTGAGGGGAGTTGGGGGGGGGGACTGAAAAATTTATTTCGACTTTGCGTGAAAAATGACATGATGAGCATGATTTAACCGAAACCTGTATATTAATAATTAAAAAATAATATAATAATAATTAACTAAAAGTCTAATATGCACGACTAACCCCCAACACCACTAAAACAATCACTGTACCGCCTTATATGCGCGGAAAATCGGAATCGGGAATAAACTAAAACAAATAAATAACAACAAACTAAATCAGAAAATCCTCATTAATTTAAATCAGAAAAATAAAGAAAATAAAATAAAGTGAAACCGCTCAACCCCCAGGACTTTTAAAGTGATAGTGATTGTGACCCCCACGTTTAGTGCATACCCACCAAGACTTTAACAGTGCATATCCATCTCCCCTTAGCTGTAAGATATCAATAGACGTAAGAAGACGACCAGATCTTCGGATGCTGGAGAAATTTATATACAAGGTAGGAATAAAATTGTGGCGGCTGTACTCGCATTAGCATAAACTTGTATTAATACGAAGATTTTGAAATAATTTAACGAGCACTTTTTTTGTGTTTAATGGCGCTAGCCATCATAATGCTTATGCGAGTGCAACTGATAATTTAGGTGATGCTTTTACCAATTTATGCACTGTTACATGTTTTTACTTATTTAGATATTTATTTATTTATATATTATTTTATGTTTATTTATATACTTACACTATATTAATACTTATTTTATATTGCCTGTGTTTTTGTTCTGTGGCTTGATTTTATTTGCTTGACGTTTTGCCGCCAATTTCTGGTAGCAGTATATATACGAAAGAAGATTGTACTTGTAATAGTCAGTTAAGAAATGATAGGGAACGCTAGGGACAAATTTAGGATGAAATTAGAATAAATACTTAGACTAGGGAGGATTAATTTGTAAATTTATAGAGCAAGTAAAATACATGGATTCACTATTAAAAATATTTGGCGAATGCTTAGAAAATTTGAATCCATTTTTAAAATTAGTTAGCTAGCTTTGGAAAGTTTTAAGTCGACCCTTCAGGTCGCACCGGTAAGCAGAGCAGGCGACTGCTATCCGATATTACGGATCTCTTCCCCGTTTACTTTCGCGTGTGTCTCGTTGAACGGACACACTCCAAAATCAACGCTAGGAATACCATTATTCAAACCCTATTTTTAGTTTTTGTTTCAGTTTATTAGATTCTTATTTAGGTTGAATTAATTTTGAAGTTAGATTTAATTTGGTGCACGTTTATATTTTCGCGTTTAAACCCAATGTAGTACCTTCGAGTGGAGCATTAGGGACGTGACCGCAAGTATAGCGGACCCTTAATCAAATTATAATGGTTCGCATCAACTGATTTAGACGCAAGATAAGTATTTCGGTACACAGAGGTACGTTACCGTGTTTTTTTTTTGTATGCCAAGAGATTATTATTCATCAGCATTTGATATTGGTGCGTAACAAAAAGAATCTCGAATAAACCCAAGTTACATTACTCCGGCGGGCGGAGCAAGTGTACAAACCCCGTTTAAAACTAGCTTAACTAGCGTCTCTTATTACTTTAAATTGCTTACTAGAGATTATCATTTTATCAATTTTATCAATCTTACATATAACGATACGGAATGCCCACTTCGTATCTCAATTATTAAAAATTGCCCATATGTTATAATTTTTTTGTTTAAATAAAAACTTTTGGTTTACTGTAAATAAAAATTCGATAGCGATGTCCTTTCTTTGTCTACGTGAATCACCCTACTCTCCGCTTCTGTAGTTAGCACGCCACCTCAAGTTACTTTTATATTTTTATACGTTATCGAGATTCGTGCGGGTCCTTACTTTACTTTCCGTTTCTGCCTGACCTATGCGTTTTATTGTAGCATAGTGCAGGTGCGGTTATACAGTAGAAGACCGACAAAAAAGCTTTCATTTTCGCAAGAAATAGAGCTGATAGGCGTGCATTTGCAGCACAAAGCATCGACTGGACTGCTGTTGACTGCAAAAAGGTCCTCTTCAGTGACGAAACGGGTAACATTTTTTATTCAGGTGGAATGAGACGAGTTAGGAGAACTGTAAACCAGCGAAGTATGTAACATCTACAGTAAAGCATGGTATCGGTAGTGTCGTAGTTTGGGTTTGGTTTTCATGTAAGGGAGTTGGTCCTCTACACTTTATCGATTTGTCCCAATACTTTTGTCCGATAGCGTATATGTTCTTCTTCTTCCCGCTATTTTACTAATTTATTGTTGATTTTTGTAGTTATTTGTAAGTTTGCTTTCAGGTCTATATATATATATATATATATATATATATATATATATATATATATATATATATATTGCTGTACTACCCCTTTAGTGGGTCGACCTATTATTTCTGTAATATCACGTGTCCTTACGTTGAGCGACCTATTTATTTTAATTGCTATAATACTAAATTAAATTATTGAACCACCATTTTAATCTTTCCCACAGCTTGTGATTATTTCCTCCTCCAGCTGTTTCTTAACGTTGCTATCAACTGGAGTTTATCATAAACAACTTTATCGACCAATGACAAAATTCAACAAGTTACCGCCTTTGCGGGTTATCTCTGCCCTACTTAATTTGTGGCTCCTCCTCTGTCTTATGACCTCGGCTAGCATATATTTGTAATTATAAAAATTCAGTAAGTTTGGATCCCATTTAATGAAACTAATGCTTTATGTACAGCTTTGACGTTATTTACAATACATTTTCAAATTAATTCACCTTTATAAATTTCATTTATCAACAACCATTTAATTTGTACTAAAAACCCAAAGTCACCAAAGAAAACTCATTATCTTTACCAACAAATGTAGAATATTCTAAATCCGTTTTCTTATTATTATTTCAATACGTATTCAACCCTTTGTTGACTTGTTTACAAGCATATAATATTTAGCCAATTTGATATTAAAAATAAAATAAAATTCTTGTAGAAAACAGATGCCTTATAACTAACAATCTGACCTGGTTTTATCTTTTTTACGACGACGCTTCCATTGAAATTAATCTTCCCAATTTTGATTCCATTCAACTTATCACCATTATGGACCAACACCATTAAATTATAATTTTATACTTTAATCATTCTTGCCATAGACTTCAAATTTGTAATTCGTTCACCCCTATACTTCAAGATTATGTTCTTCTTTTCGCCTCGACATTTAAATTGTTTTATTGTAATCTTTCTTAACATCAAGCATTCTGGCCTATTTTCCTCAGACCTCGAAGCCCTATTATTTTTATGTCTTAGTTTACGATTAATTCATAAAATAATCCTACTTACGTTTTAAACGGTAATTTTCATATACACACTCATTTATTTCACTTTTACCACTTGTTACGTATTATTCAGTATTACTGGCAATGCACTTGGGCCTTCATTGAGTTCAAAACTGACTTTCTTATCGCGGTGCTTGCTAATATAATTTCGAATCCCCACTGCATCCGTGGTGTGGTCTAGAACCTGTCGTTTGCTTCGGACCAATCAAATAATTCCATTTCGAATATTTTCTGATGTAATGCTCTGCGTTCGTTCATAATGCCCACCTGCCTGCAGGTGTCTTCACTATCAACATGCTGTATTTTGATAGAATAGTCGCCTTTCCATAAACAACTGATGCAATTTTACTTTAAACTTTCATTGTTTACATGCGATTTACGCAATTTTAATCATTTCTCTTATCAAAATGGTTAGATCTTTATACGCATTATATTAGCTACATGAAACTCTATTTTCACATCCGTATTACTTAATCGTCTGAGACTCTTTTCTTAATGCGTGTCTAATTATACTTTATCATTTATACGCGTGCTTCCACTGAAAAATATTCTTATTCGCTTTACTTATGTCAACTGAACACTATCTACAGGGTATTTAATCTTTACCATCCGTTTAATACTCGTATTTCTCATTCCTACGCCAACTATGCGTCTTCCTATGTCTTTCCTGCGTCGCCCAAAACTATTTCTACTTTGTACACAGGGTGTTTCCTACTTACTATCTACTTCTATTTCTTACTTATTTCCTAAAATAACTACAATTTTCTGCTGCCTATTCTAATTACTCATTCTCTAGTGACCTTCACTATGTCGTGCACCCTTAAACAACCCCTTATCACAGCATAATTCCCCCAAATTAAAATATAAAATTTTATATCAATGTCCTTTTTTGTTGCCCAACGTGAACTTAAACTCACATTGGTATGAAATTATTATATTTTTATTTCCATATTGAAATTCAACCTTTTCATTATTAATCTCATATTTACATTTTATTTATCCCATACCTATGTCCTATTATGCTATACTATTCCTATCTATGCCTATTCTTATGTTCAAATCCTATTCTATTTCTCTATGTATACCTATTCATAATTTATTTTACATTTCCTTTTATCTATTCATCTGTCCTTGCATGGGCCAATTCAATTTATCTATTTTCAACTTCCCCCTTTTTCACTCTTAAATCTGGGTCCTTTTAATCTATATTTTTCAATCCTATATTTATTATCTATCCTATATCCTAAAAATCTAACCCTACTTTGAAAAAATTCACACTTCCTTAAATTCAACCTTAAACTTGCTATGTCTAATTCTAATATTATTCTCTCTAAATGTACGTAGTGTTCCTCTACACTATTACTAAATATTAATATTTCATCCTTATAGTGAATACTAAATTCCTCATACAGTCCCAAAATATTCTTGATCACATTCTCTAATGCATCCGTGCTCGAGGACAAACCAACCGGGACCACCCTAAATTGGTATAATTTTCCTTCTACCGAAAAACCCGTATATTTCCTTGATTCACGCGCTAATGGAATCAAACACAATGAATTCTTTAAGTCTAATTTGCTATATATTTTCTTATTACCTATTCTTGCTAATATGCTCTCCATCGTTGGTGGACAATTGTATTATGCTTCGTTCGCTTATTTATCTTTCTTGCATCCAAACATAACCTAATGCTATTATCATTTTTTTCACGACGACTAATGGATTCACAAAATGTGTACTGGAGTTTTCTATAATGCCTTGACGTAACATTTCCTCAATTTCTTCCTTCACTCTATTCCTATATGCTACTGGAATAGGATATATCTTATTGTTAAACGGTTCCTCATTCATTACTTCTAACTTGTGCACATAACCCTTGGCAATTCTCGACTTCGACCCAATTAATTCTGAATGCTTATTCAATAATACATTCACCCTATTTTTAAATCATCTGGACACTTAATCTCTTCACTTTCATTCCCCATTATTTATCTCTTCACTAAACTGATTAATATTTACGCAGTCATCTTCTATTACTATATTCCCTCTTCATACCATTTAATATATTTCCCATTACACTCAATCTCTTTGCATTCCGCATTTATCTTCAACCCCAACTTATCTATCATATTCATCCCAAATATAACATCTATCTTCAGTCCAGGTACCACCATGAACTCATTTTCCCATATTCTATCCCCATTTCACATCTCAGAATTACCATTTCATTTATTACACTAAATCTCTTATTATTTGGTGCCACTAAATTACACCTTGCTATCTTTATCGCTTTATCCCCAATTTCTCTCGTTTAACAAATTCTTCCGCTACAAGTGATGCCTCTGCTCCAGTATCAATTAATACTTTAACTATTTTATTTTCCACCTTTAAATTAATTATTGGTAATAAGTTTCTCTCAAGTCTTCCTAATTCATTATCCATTTCATATTTAATAAACTCGCGCTGGTGCTCATATCCGTTAATCCGTAGAATTTTCCTTGGTTCGTCCGTACTCAAAAATCCTGATCTCGCGTCGAAGGTCCTGCCTGACTCATTCTTCCTGTATCTGTGCAATTCGTGTTCCTTAATTCCACACTATTAATATTTCTTGCTGGTGTCCGTCGATCATCCTTTTCCTGTCTATTCATTGCTCCATTGTTTCCCTCATGATTCGTTCTCTCTATTCGTTGCCTTGGTGTCTGACCATTATCCCTGTTCTGCCTAAAATCATTATTAAAGTTTCCATAGTTCCCCATTAAAATTTCTTCCGCGATCATAATTATACCTGTTCCTTCGATAATTATTCCTAGTCTCATCATTCCTTATGAAATTCGTGCGTCGATCCCTAAAATTATTTTCCTTTCATCATCATTTTCCAAATCATCATATCTCTGCAAATAATCAATAAACGTGTCTCTATCCACTATGTTTTGCGTCGTTATGTATCGCTTTACTTCCGCATTAAAATGACTTGCTAAATACTTTATAATAATTTTATCTTCTAAAGGAGGATCCAATTGCTTCGCTACAGTAAATTTCTCAATCGCATATGATTCTCGCGTTATCCCTTTCGCCAAATCGTATCTTCCCATAATCAAATCATTTCGAATTCGATTTTGCTGGTTGTCATTCCAGAATTGACGAGAAATTTGCTTTCAAACTGTTCAAACGTTTCTATCTCATCCTCAACTAGATTGTACCATCGTTTAGCATTCCCTTTTAATATTGCCCTGATTAAATTTAATTTGAATAATTCATCTGTGTATCCCTGTATCAACATTTTAAAATTTTTCAGAAATATCTTAGGGTTTACTTTTCCGTCCCGTAAAATTTCGTAAATTGTTCCATTGAAAGATTCGTTTGCATTAGCTTAATTGGTTCCCTATTAAAGTTTATTGGATTGCTTTTTAAATTATTTATTTCTTGATTTATTGATCTGAATTCCGTTTCGCAATTTTCTTCAATTTTATTTAACTTAATATTTAAATTCTTAATTTTATTGTTGGACTCACTTTCGAACTCTTCTCGTTTCGTTTTGATTAAAGAAATATGATCCCATAAACCGTCTATCTCCTCAGAAACTCTACCAACTCTCTCATTCAATTGTGCTTTCATCTCCTCGATATTATGATTTGCTTCTTTCAGTCCATCACTAAGATTCTTAATTTTACCCTCCAATTTCTCATTGTTTTCATCCATTTTATTTTAACTGCATTTATGGCTTGCTCACTCCTATCCATCTTTTCATTCAATGCCATTAAGATATCCAACATCTTATTTTCTTGTGAAGTTCGCCTCTCTTCACTGGAACTGGTTTCCTGAATTATAACTCTCTCCTGGGATCCTATCTCTACTCCTTGTTGTCTCAAAGCCTCCCGTGTTTCCCGTATTTTCTTGTCCATTATTATTAAATTTATATGCTAAACTTTTTAAATACTAAAATTTATCTAACTTTAAATTACTGTACAAATTTCACTATTGTTAATTGAAGCTTTTCAAATCCCCGGTTTAGTTTAATTAATTTATATAAAATCTTACAATCGTACTTTAAAATTTATTTTAATTTAATTCGCCCCTCTTAATCTCAGTTTATTTTATTGTGGTTTAATTTACAAGCCCCTCTTAATTTCAGTTTATTGTGGTTTAATTTACGAGCCCCTCTTAATTTCAGTTTATTGTGGTTTAATTTACGAGCCCCTTCGTTGGGTCGACATATTAATTGCTGTACATACCCTTTTTAATGGGTCTACCTATTATTTCTGTAATATCACGTGTCCTTACGTTGAGCGACCTATTTATTTTAATTGCTATAATACTAAATTAAATTATTGAACCACCATTTTAATCTTTCCCACAGCTTGTGATTATTTCCTCCTCCAGCTGTTTCTTAACGTTGCTATCAACTGGAGTTTATCATAAACAACTTTATCGACCAATGACAAAATTCAACAAGTTACCGCCTTTGCGGGTTATCTCTGCCCTACTTAATTTGTGGCTCCTCCTCTGTCTTATGACCTCGGCTAGCATATATTTGTAATTATAAAAATTCAGTAAGTTTGGATCCCATTTAATGAAACTAATGCTTTATGTACAGCTTTGACGTTATTTACAATACATTTTCAAATTAATTCACCTTTATAAATTTCATTTATCAACAACCATTTAATTTGTACTAAAAACCCAAAGTCACCAAAGAAAACTCATTATCTTTACCAACAAATGTAGAATATTCTAAATCCGTTTTCTTATTATTATTTCAATACGTATTCAACCCTTTGTTGACTTGTTTACAAGCATATAATATTTAGCCAATTTGATATTAAAAATAAAATAAAATTCTTGTAGAAAAACAGATGCCTTATAACTAACAATCTGACCTGGTTTTATCTTTTTTTACGACGACGCTTCCATTGAAATTAATCTTCCCCAATTTTTGATTCCATTCAACTTATCACCATTATGGACCAACACCATTAAATTATAATTTTATACTTTAATCATTCTTGCCATAGACTTCAAATTTGTAATTCGTTCACCCTATACTTCAAGATTATGTTCTTCTTTTCGCCTCGACATTTAAATTGTTTTATTGTAATCTTTCTTAACATCAAGCATTCTGGCCTATTTTCCCTCAGACCTCGAAGCCCTATTATTTTTATGTCTTAGTTTACGATTAATTCATAAAAATAATCCTACTTACGTTTTAAACGGTAATTTTCATATACACACTCATTTATTTCACTTTTTACCACTTGTTACGTATTATTCAGTATTACTGGCAATGCACTTGGGCCTTCATTGAGTTCAAAACTGACTTTCTTATCGCGGTGCTTGCTAATATAATTTCGAATCCCCACTGCATCCGTGGTGTGGTCTAGAACCTGTCGTTTGCTTCGGACCAATCAAATAATTCCATTTCGAATATTTTCTGATGTAATGCTCTGCGTTCGTTCATAATGCCCACCTGCCTGCAGGTGTCTTCACTTATCAACATGCTGTATTTTGATAGAATAGTCGCCTTTCCATAAACAACTGATGCAATTTTACTTTAAACTTTCATTGTTTACATGCGATTTACGCAATTTTTAATCATTTCTCTTATCAAAATGGTTAGATCTTTATACGCATTATATTAGCTACATGAAACTCTATTTTCACATCCGTATTACTTAATCGTCTGAGACTCTTTTCTTAATGCGTGTCTAATTATACTTTATCATTTATACGCGTGCTTCCACTGAAAAATATTCTTATTCGCTTTACTTATGTCAACTGAACACTATCTACAGGGTATTTAATCTTTACCATCCGTTTAATACTCGTATTTCTCATTCCTACGCCAACTATGCGTCTTCCTATGTCTTTCCTGCGTCGCCCAAAACTATTTCTACTTTGTACACAGGGTGTTTCCTACTTACTATCTACTTCTATTTCTTACTTATTTCCTAAAATAACTACAATTTTCTGCTGCCTATTCTAATTACTCATTCTCTAGTGACCTTCACTATGTCGTGCACCCTTAAACAACCCCTTATCACAGCAATATATATATTATTATATATATATATATATATTTGGAGTATAATAGTCAAAGTATAAGTGCCAAGACGTAAAACAAATGACTTGATGACGTGAGAAAGCACAGTATTCAAGGATTTACACTGTGTTGTATATTAATAAGCCATAGAATGTACATTTGCTAGTCGAAAAACCGGATGCGTCTGTAGAAATTCCACTATTAACCGCACAGATCCAGGTTTATATGTGTAACATTTCGGCACTTATTTTAGTAGAATCAACCTTTGGACAAACCTGTAATATCGAAATTTTAAGTGAAAAGTATTGTAAAATATGATTGAAGGGCGACGCAGTATTAGGAACCAATGAGTGAACATTTAGATGTAAAATAGGAAAGTGTAAAAGAACGATTATAAGGTATTAGTGACACGAACTTGTTGGGACGATTTTATTGGATGGAAAATGTATAAAATGTATTAAAGAGTAGGCATATTTTAATTATAATAATCACCTAGGAAAAGTAAATAAGAGTCGATTTTAAAATATTTTGGTAGTAAGACGTGTTTGTAAACTGCGCTAAATTTTTGAATATTACAAAGAGTTAATAAATGAATTTGAAAAGTTTACGAGTTTAATTTATATAAAGAAGAGTACGGATAAGCGAGAGTAATAAATATATTAATAGTAACGACGAGTAAAAAAGTGTAAGAGTGTAATAGAGCGACAGCGAACCGGCGGAATATATAGTTGGATATTGGAACGAGATTGATAAAGGCAGAAAGGTATTGAATAGGATTTATGAAACTGAAGGAGATATTATTGGAATTGATTTGGATATTGTATTATGGATAGAAGGGCATTGAATGGTAATTAGAAGAAAGCAGTGATTTGGAAAGAGCAGATAAAGGAAATTGGAAGGAAGTATTGATTTGGAACGAGCGGATTAAGAAAAAAGAAAGCATTGGAGTAGCAGGAGGATTAGTACGAGTAAAGAAGAAACAATCTTAGGAAAATTAGCGCAGGGGAAGTAAAATAAAAAGGTAGTCAAAATTCTAAATTTGGTCATATTTATTTTAGATTTGGGGGGCGTCAAAATTAAGTTAAAGAAACCTGGAGTCTGGACAGCAGATTATTCGTAGTGATAGTGCCAAGCATTGTAAAGACGCATACGGCGAGTAAGATTTTGAGCCAGTATTCATAGAGGCCGACAGCGACGTGTAGAATAGGTGAGTACTGTGTGTTTTGAACGTCAAAGTCATAAATTGGTAATATTAATTTATTTGGCACAAGGCTACGTGGATCTGTTATATAATTTTGGCATATACAAGTAAGATTACAGGTACAAAAATAAAGGTAGTGCTGTTTGGTTGGTGCATTGCACATCTACTTACCACTGAACCCACGGTAAGTAGGTGGATACCCTGGGAAGGCGAGTTTCAAATAGTCGAGGCATATTAATACAGTTTTGTTTTCTCTGAACCGACCAAACGTAGATAAAGCACGAAATAAAAAGTAAATATTTTCATATATAATTAAAATTAAATATTAAAGGCGGGGGTGGAGCATAAGAATATATATATATATATATATATATATATATATATATATATATATATATATATGTTCTCGTCTTTTAATGATATTTTATACACTACGCCTGTCGTAACGACTGTATTACTCGCTCTGTCACGTTTTAATACTATATAAAACGCGGATTTTGTTTTATACGTTATTTTGCTTTCTCCAAGTGTTTTGTTTAATTCTAACTCACTTTTATTATGGTTGTTTTTTGTTATTGTAAATTTATCTTTATGGTTGGTGATTATATTACATCTTTTTATCTGTGTCGAAATTATTCCACATTAGGGATAATTTCAGGGAATGGTGTTTCTTGGTTACTGTCTATTTGATTTGTTTTGAGAAATTTGCACCTAAGCTCAATATTTCGGTGCTAATTTCAAGTGAATTGTACAGCGCAAACCAAGGAACAAAATTTTTAGTGGTATGAAATTTGGTATATTTTACTTTAAAATATATTAAACACAATGCCATTTGGCCTGGTCACAATAAGGTAAATAATAAATATATCGCAGTAAATAATTACCTTATTCTAGGTCTAGATAACTATTATTAGTAAGCTTAAGTGACACGTTAATTATGTTTTGGTCTGTATTTAACAATTATGTGAATAGATATAGATAAGACGGTATTTATGGATAATAGCAAGGCCTTTAATTCATATTTAATTGAATTGTTCGAAAGATTTGAAAGAAACAATTGAATACAACTACAACTAATGATATAGGATAAGCAAAAATTTCTAATAATACCTAAATACATTTTTGTATTGAAGTTTAAATCCAAAATCCGTCGGGAAAATTTCGCCGATATGCACTACATTAAAATCACTTTCAGCACATCCCTATAATACGAAAGATAATTTCTAACATGCACATCATCAACTGTAACAACTGTATTACTACTGTTAATTGATGTAAACAAAACACTGTCGAGGAAAACACAATAGCAACTAACTGCAACGTAATCGGTGTCCGGTTTATAGCACACACTAGCTAGATAGTCCATTTTAACGTCCACCGTATTATTATACCGACGCATAGTGTATTATTGTGATCAATAAGTTTATGAATTATCATATAATTATTAAACAAATATTTCATATTTTGGTGCTTTCCGCATTTAAAATTCATGTTGAGCCGAAACGCGTCGTCGTTCTATGTCGTCAGAGCTTCGTAACAGCAAGCATGACAAGTATGTAAAGTATTGGAGGAATTATGAACACATTGCTCACATTCTAACGGATATTTTCCTCAAAACACTAAATAAACTGTATGAAAACTATTCTAAAAGTAATTCGTACTTACCCAAAATAAAGAATCGCACCTTGTCGGCAACTTTCACGATAATTAGAGCTGATTTTCGTCTGTAAATACACGGAGTTAGTCTGTTATTGGTATGCCAGGAATGGTACAAAGAATCTAGACAACGCAACAACTACGGCGCACCTATTTTGCGCATGGTGAGCCTTCTAAAAGCAAGTTTTATGCCTCACCTTTCTCCGAACCCCTGGTTAGGTAATTTTAGTGTATGTGACGCCATCTGCTGGTAGATTTCTAGAAATAAGTAAGAAAACTGTATTACGGTTATTAAGTAATCAAGAAATAACCTGTTGTTAAATTGTAGCTGATGTGCATCTTGAAGAACGGATAGAAAAAAGTTCTTGCACTAATTTCGCGTTATAACACGGCATTATACTAATTTCGGGTTGAAACATAAAAATTACATTCATTTCGTGTTACAATTTTAATTAGCATAAGTCGAATTAGAACTGGAAATTAGCATGACACGAGTGTTACAGTTGCAACTTTTAATAATCCCTAATATAAAGCAACCATTTACGTAGTGCAATTGGTGTTACAGCAAGCAAAAATAAATTCTTGTTTAAAAATTAATCATAAGATTGCTATATGCAAAACGTCACTTCGACGCAAGTTGAAAGAACTCTTATCTTTACAAAAGAAAAACTATTCCAACATATTGGATGTAGTTCAATTTCTTGAAGAAAATGTAAGTAAACAGTCAATTATATGGTTACAAATGCATACATCTCAGATGTCTTTAAAATAATTTGGTGACTAGATAAGAATTGGTAAGATTACAATATGTATAATTAATCTAGAATTGAGTTGATTTTTGTACAAGACGTACGCTGCACCGCAGACAGTATAATAACAGAGGTTTGATTTGTCTGTGACATAGGGACTGCTATGACAAACTTCAACCTTTTGGATTATGCACCAAGGCCGTATGGATGGATTTTTCAGAAGAATCATGTGGTTGTATATGTGAAGTAACGTGAGCAACCTGGAAATAATAGGAGGATATTACTTGCTGTAGTGTATGTAAGGTAGGGTAGTGGATATGCTAATTATTCAACAACATCAAACATATATGTGTTGAACTCATTGCATCCATTATTAATTAATAATATTAGGCGATTTTTCGCGACATTTGAATTGTTCGAGTATGGTATATTGAAGTATCCCCCACTATTTAAAAAATATTTACTTGTGCGGCACCGTGACAACGTATTGTAGTTTCATAACCTCGCTTTGAATAATTACCTGGTAAAAGTCAAGCGTTTAACATACACAAGCATAACCTGGTACAGATCAGGGTATGTTTGTTTATCTGATAGAATGGTGCCGTACAATTTCCCCTCCAGTAAATTTTATCGCCAAAACGCAAGTTTAACACACACACATAATTAAGTATGTTAGTTTATGTCGCGAAAAATCGCCTATTACAAAATACGAACTGTCAAGAAAACCAGATTAGGTAATATCTTTCATGACACCTGATTGTCCACTTTGTTTCACACTACCTTCATGTATCTTCATAAGACAAAGTACGTATAGTATACACAACATCACTTTCTTTTATAATGATCCTGTTACAGAAGCTGCGTTCGGGTATGAGATAAAGTGTAACTCTTAACCCTCTTTTAAATCTATTCCGTTTGTTGATTCTATTCGGAACTTACTCTTTAGTGGTTGTTTATTTCGAAGCAGAACACTTCAGATGCACTCTATTTACCCCACCTTTTACAGATCTAGTTCTTGGAGCATACTAATTCCAGCAAAAAAATAATGTTAAAAGTTAAGTTGTTTTTTAGGAAAGAATTGTGTAAAATTACAAATATACCCGCATGTTCGTTTGGGTTTGTACTAAATGAAAATGGGAGACCTATTGTCGAAAATAATAAAGTTTTAGTTTCAGATTTGAAAAGTATGGTCATTTGATGAACAGGCAAATATTTATTCTAAAATATTATTTTATAGATAATACATTACTTTATCAGGACCTATATGATGAGTGGAGTACATTAATTAGAAACAATTTTGCCGACGATGAGGATGAGGAACCCCGACTAGAAGAAGCTGAGACACAAGGTGAAGAAAGGTGGTGTAACGAATCAACGTTATTATTTATCGAGGAGGCCAAAAACAACCAAAAACAAGTTGAAAATGCAAGGCATTGTCGCAACGAACTTCCAAATGTAGACTTACTTTAAAACAATTTAAAGAAATTAAAATTATTATGTTGTAATAATTATAAGTATTCAGATAAAATAAAAATTAATTCCTGGGGGGGGGGGTCGGGTATCCGTGGTAAGATTTTGTGGGGGGTACCATATTTCGACTCAGCTATGTTAGGGGAGTCCAAATATGTATCGCACATTAATTTTGGACCTATTTGAAATTTTAATTTTTCCGACGGAATATCGCGGGGGCACGGCGTCCCCGTGGCCCGATTTCAACTGACATCAAAACTTAAGCTCAGGACACCGAGCTGAATCGATTGATGTATCACACATTGATGTCCGACTATTAGAAAGGCCTCGGACGGACAGACAGACGGACGACAAATCGATTTCATAAACGAACGAAGTTCGTTGAAAAATTTGAAACGATTGAAAAAAATATTTGGGCTAAAATAAGTGAAAATCTTTCTCACTCATCTAAAAGAAGTTACACTCCGCAACAAGTGGAATCCAAATGGAAAAGCCTAAAACGAAGATACAAAACTAATTTAATTAACAATAAAGGATCGGGTAGTAAAAGGATAGGGTGGGAGAATTTTGCTATCATTCATGAATTTATGTATAGCAAACCTGAAATAACTCCGGTGGCCTAAATATTTCACAACAATCAGTTACAGATTTATCTCAAGAAAGTACAAAAATAAAACAAGGTAATTATGTTAGAAGTTGTTCGAAAGTGTAATGGACTTGTTGCTAGACAGATCATATTTCGCTGATGGCATGTGAATAGTTTTCTCCAACGGACGTGTTTAAATGAGATGTACGAACTTTAGTCTGTAGTTGGAATTCAATGTAATAACACGCATTTTCATTATTTGTATTAGAAGTATAATTATAATATGTTTTTAAAAACCGTTTTTCAAACTCCAGAACCATAATTGGCGCAATCAGATTGGATGTTCCAAGAAGATTTTATCGAACAATTTTCGTCAGTTTCAACTGTTTATGGGATATCGAATTGCATTTTATAGAAGCATTCCCAGGGAACACTAATTGTTGGAGAGCCATTCTAGAAATCGAATAAGCCATCCACAGTGGACTAACATTCTGGTGCCCAATTTATTGTCTACACTGCGTAACAGTCCTACGAATTCCTCAAACAACGATTATTCAAATCGAAGTATGAAAGGAGTAATTGCAATCTGCATGTAAGTACGTCTTGAAATTCTAATCTGTTGATTTGTGCATAAAATCTTTTATATCAATTGAATCGTTGATTGAAAACGTAAGAAACCTCCAACTATCAGACTCTAATACAGAAATAATAATGGAACAATTTAAAGTAGAGCATTTAAAGTGCATGCCGAATTTTGATGGCAACCCAAATGATTTAAACGAATTTATTTCTTCCGCAGAAAGTATAATAAACTCATTCGTTGATCTCACATAACCAAACACCTTTCAGAACTTATTCATATTTAAATCTATTTTAAATAAATTAACAGGTCAAGCCAAGGTCGCTGTTAACATACAACAGGTCGACACTTGGGCAGATTTGAAAAATACCCTTTCAGAAATTTTAGTGATCAAAGAGATGATACTTGTTTAGTTTGCGATTTGGTGTTACTAAAGCTGAGAAATGTTAAGCCTTTGGTATTTTACGAAAAATGTATTCAAATTTTAAATTTGCTGTGCTCGTTTGTAATTGCAAACGAACGAAATGAAAATGTAAAAGTAGCGAAAAGAGAATTTTTTACTAAGCTGGCATTAAAGTCGTTTCTCTGTGGTTTATAGGAACTTTGGGTAGTAGTATTAGAGCGATGAGACCACACACTTTTCAGAGGGCCTTGCAATTTATTATAGCAGAAGATAACGTTAGATACTTTCAAAAGGACCAAGTACCGAATAACGTGGGTAAACCTTGGGTAAATAATAATAAGTACGGGCAACCACCACCTAATTCTGATAAAAATAGATTCCCCTCGCAGCCGCTAAATATCAAACCTCGTTCAAATTTTATACCACAAAAATTTCCTACAAATGTTCAGACATTTGGAAGGCCACATAATCAAACTTATCAGGGTCAAGCGTCCAGAGACGTTTTTAAGCTGAACTCAAATTTTAAACCCACTAATCTGGCAACTCCTATGTCTACTTTGACTAGGCAAACTTTTCAAAAACCCTTTCAAAATGTACCTAAACGATTTACGTCGGAAGAATTATACAATCGAGAATCTGAAGAAAGTCGACCGGTAAGCGAAACCTTGCGTTATCAGGATACTACCAATCCCAATTTAAAAGAATTTGAAAGTGACGATGACGCTTGTAATCAAAATCCAAATTTTCAGGAGGCTCCGATGCGGAACGAGATTACGTAATTGATTTCAATAATTATGAAAGCAGAATAAGTAAGCTTCCTTATATATACCTTCCCTTCCAGTCCTATTTGGGTAGTTCCAAAGAAACTGGACGCTTCGGGTAAACAGAAATGGCACATAGTAGTTGACTGCTGTCGCCTTAATGAAAAGACAGTCGACGATAGGTATCCTTTACCAAATGTCAATGATTTACTGGACAAGTTGGTTCGATGCCAATACTTGTCGACACTCGATTTGGCCAGTAGCTTCCATCAAGTGGAAATGCACCCAAAAGATGTCGAAAAAACTGTGTTCAATACAGAAAATGGACATTTTCATTTCCTTAGGATACCTATGGGATTAAAAAATTCCCCCTCCACTCTACAACGTGTAATGGACCATGTTCTACAAGGTTTATCGTATATCTGCGGAGCCTATATGGACGATATCATTATTTGGAGTGTTTTCCTTCAGGAGCATCTCGCTAATTTAGAAATGGTGTTCAAAAGATTAGAGGAATCTAATTTTAAAATCCAGTTAGATAAATGTGAAATATTGAGAAAAGAAATCTCGTTCCTAGGACACGTGGTCACTCCCGACGGCATAAGACCCAATCCAGAAAAAATTAGGGCTATTAGAGACTTTCCTTTACCTTTGACTACTAAACAAGTAAAGGGATTTTTAGGTTTATTAGGATACTATCGTAAATTTATAAAAAATTTCGCTGACTTGACTAAACCCATGACAAAATGCCTTAAAAAGAATGCTAAAATTGAACATACCGCCGATTTTATGGAATGTTTTGAATTGTGTAAAAATGTATTAATCAATGAACCGAGACTTTAATTTCCTGATTTTGAACGCCCGTTTAATATAACGACCGACGCAAGTAATAGCTATAGGTGCAGTATTATCACAAGGGCCGATAGGTAAAGACCTTCCAATTTCATACATGTCTCGAACACTAAATCATAGCGAGCGCAATTACAGTACTATTGAAAAGGAACTCTTGGCAATTGTTTACACAGTAAGATATTTTATACTATATGTGTATGGGCGTGAATTTTAACATAATTACGGACCATACGCCGTTACAATGGTTGTTCTCATTAAAAGAGCACAGCTCGAAACTTTTAAGGTGGAGATTAAAATTAGACGAATATAACTATAATACAGGGTTATTACAAATGAAATAGACAGTTTGGATAGCCTTTAAAAAATCAGACTGGTGTATTTGAATATAGTAAGCGAGATAGGTTTATAGGGAATTTCTTAAAGTTTATGTTGGTACAACTGTTAGGTTGGTACTGCCGTTAAAACAACGACCAGTCTAGCAAAATGAACTAGCCAAAACAAAGTCTGTTACTGTTGTGCAGCGTCATTTCAGAACAAAATACGGTAAAACACCACCAACAAGGCAATCAATCTATGACTGGTATAAACGTTTCGAAAATAGTGGATGTCTGTATAAAAGAAAGAGTACTGGAAGACCTCCTGTTACAAAAGAACAAATCGATAGTGTTCGTGATGTTTATTTACGAAGTCCAAGATAATCGACTACATCAGCAAGTTTAGAATTGCAAATTCCTCAACATACTGTGTGGAAAATTATGCGGAAACGTTTGAAAATGAAACCGTATAAATTGCAGTTAGTACAAAGTTTAAATGCCGGTGATAAAGTCGTACGTAACAATTTTTGTCTGGAGATGCAACAATGTCTCGAAAATGATGACACATTTTTTAATCGCCTAATTTTCAGTGACGAATGTACCTTTCACATTAGTGGAAAAGTTAATAGACATAATGTAAGGATATGGGGCACAGAAAACCCAAGAGCGACTTTACAACATATACGCGATTCCCCTAAAGTTAACGTGTTTTGCGCTTTATCTCGTGAAAAGGTTTACGGGGCCGTTCTTCTTTCACGAAGTGTCAATAACCGGAGTAATTTATCTGGACATGTTACACGAATGGTTAATGCCTCAACTACAGGAAGATAGTGATAACTTCGTTTTGGTACAAGATGGAGCTCCGCATCACTGGCACTTACAGGTCAGAAAATATCTGGATGAACATCTTCCTAGACGATGGATCGGCCGTGCAAGTGAGGAAAACCTTGTGCTTAAGCCGTGGCCACCTCGTAGTCCAGATTTAACGCCCTGCGACTATTTCTTATGGGGTTATGTAAAAGACAAAGTTTTCATACCACCGCTTCCTGTTGGTATCGACGAACTTAAACAACGTATCACAAATGCTCTTGCTACAGTTGACCGTTACATGCTTAATAGCGTGTGGCAACAATTCGACTACCGTGTTGATATCTGTCGTGTTGCCAAAGGTGCACACATTGAACATTTGTAAAAATTTTAAACAAAAACTTAATCATTTCTTCTTTATAATCATAGAAGTAATAATCTTAGCTTTTCAAAAATAAACTTTCTATAACCTATCCAAACTGTCTATTTCATTTGTAATAACCCTGTATTATTTATACGAAAGGTAAACTAAACTCCAATGCCGACGCCTTGTCAGGCGTTGAAATTCATATTAAGGAAATAACTTTGAATTCGATTGTTGATAATGATCAATCCCCTGAGGAACCTGCTAACGATGAAATTTCAGATAACCAGTCTGTACTTGTAAACCTTGATGAACAAGAACACTAATGATTCCGAGGAAATGACGCAACACTCAAACAATGATGAAAACCTGATCCTGGAAGTACCGATTTCAGGAAAAAAAACCACTAAATTATGGCATTAATCAAATAGTAGTGACAATTGTAAATTTTTCACCTTATTTGCCAAAAATTTTATATTATCGTGATCGACAAAGAATGTCAAAGAACAACTCAGCTAAGAAACCAGAAGATATTCCCATGAGTCAAATTTCGTCGCAGCAAGCAATTTGAAACTCGCACGGGAGGAATTATGTTAGAAGTTGTTAGAAAGTGTAATGGACTTGTTACTAGACAGATCATATTTTGCTGATGTGCATGTGAATAGTTTTCTCCAACGGACGTGTTTAAATGAGGTGTACGAACTTTAGTCTGTAGTTGAAATTCAATGTAAAACACACATTTTCATTATTTGTATTAGAAGTATAATTATAAATTGTTTTTAAAAACCGTTTTTCAAACTACCGAACCATAATTAGGTGATGAAGACACGTCAGGTATCGAAGAATCATTTAATGCATCAGAAGCAAGACATCGAGAGAAGATGCAGAGGTAAGCTAAATTTTTAAAGTTATTTGAAAAGATTGTGGATAAAATGTAAACGTTTGTACAGTTAATCTTTGTGGGAAAATACACTTTAATTTTGTTACACAATACATATTTATCCTGTAGGTGTTAAGGTAGGGTTTATTCAATAAAACAAATTTACGCTCAAATGTATATTATTTATTGATGTCTAAAGACTATTGGTAGTAGTGGTAAAACATTAACTATATTATTAGGTTTTTGAATGGCAACATGTAATTGTTGCTCTGCATTCATATCCTCGTAGTTGTGTGGTTTGTTACGTTGCTTACTCTTCCATTTCCATTTTCAAATTAATAATATTCAATAAATCGCTATTCAAAATACAAATATTGCGTAGTATACAAGCCGAAACTATCAGCAAAGAAATAAGATCCAGCTTCACAGTTTCTAATGATTTCAATCTGCGAAACCCACCCTTCAACAAAGCAAAAGCATTTTCTATTTTGACTCTAGCTTAACTTACGGCATAATTATAGTTTTTTGCCGAAGAGTTAATTCTGGATTGCTTTTAAAGCCTACTAATAAATGAACATCCCGTTTGTATGCTAAATCTCCTACTAAATGGTTATCATCATAAAAGGGAATTTTACCCTCTGTAATTCCTGAGTGTAAATCAGATCTGTACAAAGTGTAGCCGTGTAGGGAACCTATTTCTCCAGCATATACATCTGTGAACATCAGTGTGTGGTCACATTCACCCTATAATAACACTGAATGATAGGTCTTACGATTAATGTACGAGTTGTGGTTTTCTTTAGGTGCAACAATTGGTATATGACTGCCATCTATGCAACCAATAATGCCTAAAAAATGCAGTGAGTATATAGTCGATTTGAGTTTAAAAGTAGCATATACCAGGAATCGAAGAAAGGTTTTTAAAATGACAAGCAATTTCAGCTTGCCTTTCTCTATTGGCCATACAATAGTTCCATGTGTGCTGTTTACATTTAGCAGAAGGTTACATGTTTGATACAAGATATCTCAGCATGTAGCTTTACTAATACCAAATCTGTCAGCAACCGACCTTAAAAGTATATATTGTTTTAAAATTTGTACACTCAACTGTAGTTACTTAAAACTTTCTAAATTACTCAAACACCATATTGTACCCATAACTTCTTTGTCTGGGTTCGTTCTTTAATGACCAATTCAATTTCGTACTACACGCACTTGCATGATAAGCAGAAGTAAATTTTCAAAAGTAGTTAGATGCATTTGAAAATGCTGTTGAAACTGCCTGTCATTCATATTTCTGAATGTTTAAATGTTAGATCTCAATGTGATGTCATTTATTTTGACTTTACCAAGGCCTTTGACCTTTTAGACCATAATATCCTTTTACTGAAATTAAATCAATTTAACTTCTCGAATAACCTTATAAAATTATTTGAATCATACTTGAGTAATCGTTTATACTACGAATTAGATGGATTTACGTCACAACCTTATCTTTTACATAGTGGTGTGCCGCGGATCTGTACTTGGGCCATTGCTATTTCTCCTCTACATTAATGACGTCACTCAAATTATTACCAATCATAAGTTACTTTTGCTGATGACTTAAAATCTTTGCTAAAATTGACTCCGCTATTGATTGTAAATCTATACAAACTGACATATCACTTCTAGCTAGGTGGTGTGCTTCTAACAAATTACTCCTCAATATTGACAAATGTATGGTAATGTCTTTTAGCAATAACAACTCCCAAATAATATTTGATTACTCACTTCATAACAGTAGTATTTCACGGGATTTTTCTATTAATGATTTGGGTATATCATTTGACCCGCACCTAACATTTAACTACCATATGGATCTTTTGGTTAAACGCTCTATCCAGATGTTAGGCTTCCGCTTCCGTAATATCTCACTTTTTACTGACCTTGACTGCCTTAAAACTTTATATTATGCTCTAATTCGTAGTATTCTGGTATATGGTTCTCTCATCTGGTCCCCCTACTACAAAAATAACTCTCTTAGAATCGAAAATGTTCAACGTAAATTCCTAAAATTTCTATATTTCAAAAAGCATAATCTTTACCCACCTTGTGGATATCCTTATGCTGATCTTCTCAGTGAATTTGATTTTCAATCTTTAGATAAACACAGAACAATGTTTGATATTGTCCACTTATACAAACTTTTAAATTCTCTTCTAGATGACCCTGTATGCCTTTCTTTTGTCAGTTTGCACGTGCCTCCTAGACCTAGTCAAAACACCTCTCTTTTTCGCCTTAATTTTGCTAGGATTAACACTTAAAGAGTTCTCCAATCTTTAGAATGACTAGTTCCTTTAATTCCCTTTCTTTATTAGATTCCGCTCCTGATCTTGATCTCTCCATTCCTTCCTTGGGCGTTTTTCGGCGTATCTTGTCAGCAGCCTTAGAATAATTATTGTTATATGCGTCTTTACTGTCTGTTTCGTTTTATACCTTTATATTATGAACACATATAAAATATGATTTATTTAATGTTACCTATACATAATTATGAATATTCACTTTGATACTACCTATTATTACAAATGTAATTAGTATGTAAGGATTCTTATAATTGGGTCTCTGACTTGTTAGAATCTAATCTAAATAAATAAATATTATGTACAGTATATTCTGCATAATTGTCAATTTTTTCTAGATTTGTTTCTTCTTCGGATGAATTACTATCAAAAAATACATTCCGACAAAAGTCCAAAACTGGCACTAGTACATTGCGATTCAAATTCATGTTTATCAATTAAATTATTTACCATCAATGAAACATCAAGCAACTTTTTTAATTACGTTTAATGTTAATTGTACAAAACACATGTTTTGTTGACATATTTACATGCACGGAAACGTTCTGTTATTACGGGCTAACACTTTTCACTCCAAGAACTCGTAATCAGCAATCCAAGTTACTCTACTCTTGCACTGCTCTTTCTTCCCGAACGTAGCCAGATTTAGCGTATGGCAACTTCTGCACTCTCAATGAACGCCTGAGAGAACCAGTAGCAGCACTCTGTATTTGTTTTCTGTTTGGAGTTTGTATGGTGGAGCTTGCAAGTTTTTCAACCCCTGAAGTGCTAGGTAAATAGGGAGTAGCAGTAATAGGTGCAGTAATTAGTGCAAAACTAACACTGTTTGGGATATTGTCTGCTTGGTCCTATGTGCTAGGAAGTTGGAACTGGTAACTTTTGTGATAGCGATTCTGCACATAAAGACTTGTTCTGCAGGTGCTGCGTAGCCTACCCCAACTGATCCACATAATGCCTCCTGTAAGTGTCATCCTACAAACGTAAAAGTTCCTATGGACGAAAGAAAATGCCTCTCAACGTCTCTGCTAACCTAAATACTTATGTAAATAAATAACAATAAAATTCATTTTCAAATTCATTCATAAAATAGTAAGTGTGCTTGTGTCTCAGGTACATTTTTTTGGACAGTTCTGCGATATAAGCATAACTGACAGTACCATTTGTCCAATGAAATGTATTAAACATTGTGTGTTTGGGTATTGCAGAGTGACTTTTATATTAAATTTTAAGTGAATAAGCAGTTTATTTTAATTTTTAGTGATTAACAGACTCCATTTATTTATAATAACATACTTGATTATTTCTTAATCACTAAGGTGACCGCATTGGGGCTTCTATTTCAACACTTCCTTTAAACCTAATGCTAGGATAGATTAAAATTCAATTAGTCCTTGAAACAATAAGATTAAACAATTAATTAAATACACTTTGAAATTGACAAATAAAACATTCGATATCTATACTAACTCGTGACGAGACGCAAACGTTCAATAGGTTTAGTGAGTACGTCCGATGCTTGATCATTCGTTTTGACGTATTGAACTTCAACAAGATCATTGTGAACAGCTTCACGAACAAATGTGCTTAGTATTGCAATGTTGTTCATGATTTTTGATGACTTTAATTGTACTTTGATTATCAGTTTTGATCATTGGAATATCATGCTTACCAGTCAACGCATAAAACAATCTAAGAAGCCAAATAGCATGTCTTGTTGCCTTATTGCATGCAACCAATTCAGCCTCCATAGTTGATTGTGCTATCAAGGATTGTTTGTTACTCATCCACGATATAGCAACATCTGCGTATTTAAATAAAACACCACTAGTCGAATGGCGATCTAGACTTGAAGCAAAGTCAGCATCACTATAGCCAACAAAACTTGATTTGTGTTGATGATTTCCAAACATATGTTATTTCCAAATCAATAGTATCTATTAGATAGCGCACAATTCTTTTGACACTTGTCCAACTTGTATAAGACAGATGTTCGATGAACTTGGACCAATATGTAGTTGCAAAAGCGATATCTGGACGAATTCATAATGCCAAATACATGAGTACTGATTACTTCACGATAAGGAACGTTGATATTCTTTTCGGATTTAGGATCTAAATTCAAACCTGTTTTGAGTATTGGTATACTTAGTGATTTCAGATTTTGTTATCCAAACTTGGCAATTAAGCAATCGATGCAGCCACGCTGATTAATAGTTATGGACTTATCGCTACCATAGTTGAAGCTAAGACCAAGATAGCTAGAAGCCACCCCTGATGTGCTATTAAAGTTACGATTGAGTTCTTGCAAAAATTTATCGGAAACCTTCTGTGAAGACGAAGCGATTAAGCCATCATCAACATAAACGGCAACTAGAATTTTCTGACCTTTGTATTTTCCTTACATATGATTTTCCAATGCTCCACCCGAAGCTAATACATTGGCCAGGAAGTGAGTTTTTTTACCTGGAAAATTTCAAATTGTGCCGAAACCTTGCTGTTCCAAGCAAGGTAGGGATCTTTAATGTGCGTGACAACATTCACATAAAGGACCTCCATTTTACCTCTCATCCGAATGAGGGTGTATTTTTGCGAAAAATGCTCGCCTAACATTTTTCAAGCAGACCGTGTCAGTATTCGAACCTGGGACCTCCTTTGTGTTTACCAGCAAACAAGCACAGATCAGATTTGCTTTGTTTGAAACCATACTTCTGAATTACTTCTGTAAACTTTGTATTCCAACATCTCGGGGAGCTTGCTTAAGACCATATAAACTTTTCTTCAACTTACATACTCGATCTGTATTATCTCTGTACCTTTCAGGCTGTTCCATAAAGATTTGTTCCATATAGGAACACAGTAGTAACATCAAACTGAGGTAAACTTAACCTTCAGATACAGCGATGCTAATTAAAGATCTGATAGTGTCAAGACGAGTGACAGGACTAAAAGTTTCATGATAGCCGACACCTGGTTTTAATAGCCCTTAGCAACCAAACGGGCTTTGAAAGGATAGATTGAACCATCTGCTTTTGTCTTGACTCTTAAAACCCATCGATTCTTGACTGAAGGGACTCCTGCTGGAAGATGAACTAACTCCCAAGTTTGATTTTCACGAAGCGATTTTATTTCATCAGACATTGCACGTCTCCACTGCGCTGCTTCAGTTGTTTTGATTGCTTCAGCGTAGTCATATGGTTCAGCTACTGCCACCAATTCTTCACAGGTTTCACAGTAATTAATGTCGGTATAACGATTTGGTTTTTTAATTTTGTTGCGATTTTGAAGAACTCTGACGTTTGGGTTGATTGGATTTTCGAAATCACCTGCATGATCAGATTCAGTACCAATGTTGATTTTATCATCATGATTAGATGGATTATCAGTGTCAGAGTCATTTACTGCGTTTTCAAGATCGACTAGTGAGGTAGACTTTCTGGTTGCTGTAGTCTCAATTTGAAACGTAACATCTTTGCTGATTTTCAATTTACCATTGACCATGACTTGATAACCAACTTTTTCACCTTCATAACAAAGGAGAAATTCCTTTTGACTTTTCTTGTCAAATTTTCTACGTAACTGCTTTGGAATGTGTACATAACACTGTTCCAAAAATTCGCAAATGATTAATATGCGCTTTTCGACCATACCAAATTTCAAATGGTGTCTTTTTATCAATTGGACTTGGACCGGAATAATTTAAGATGTAGCAGGCTGTGCAGACTGCTTCATCCCACAAATTTTGATTAAGATTTTTTTTTGCATGAATCATTGAACGAGCAGATTCACACAAGATTCGATTTTCTCGTTCAAAACCACCATTGTGCTCTGGTGTATATGGTGATATAATACGGTGAACGATTCCACTCTCAACCATCAATTTCTTGAACTCTTGATTGTTATATTCAGTACCACGATCAGACATGATTGTTTGAATTATGTGGCCTGATGATTTGATAAAAGAGATGTACTCGTGTGTCTTGTCAACGACTTCTGATTTTTGATTAATTGGAAATACTTGATGAAATTTCAAATAATTGTCCTTAAATGCAACATAGTAATGTTTATTTGAAACTGATTGTTCAAACGGACCACCCACATCAGTATGAATTATTACACCAACTTTGGTAGCACGGATTGATCTGGATGTGTAAGTTTCACAATGTTAATTACCAAATATGCAGCCTTCACATGCGCTTAAGTTTGGTAGCCAAGACGTTCATGTCAGATTTGAAGTTTATTACAATCACTGAGATTAACTTCGCATTGATTGATAGGTTTAACAATTTGTAGATGCATCTTGTAAAGACTGTTGACACAGCTGCCATATGCATGTGTATGGTCATTACGGGAAATACGACATTGATTACCTCCTTGGATACAGGTTAAACCACTATTGACAAGAGCGCTAACGAATACAGATTATGATATTGTGAAACATACCACACATTGTAAAGCCATTTTTCAATCCACCGACCTTTGATGTGCATACAAACTTTAATATCTCCTTCAGCAGCGGCTGGTATACAATTAGAATTTCGAACTCTAACTGTACTAAGTGTTTGAAACCACTCCTTGCAATTACACACATGGCATAAAGCACCAGAGTTTAATAGCCAGTCTTCAAAATTGAGTCCAGGCGATTGATTTTCAACTTCATAAATATAAGTTGTTTCTTTCAGAACTCATTCAGTGAACATACCGTCTTTAGACTTTAAGTTTCTCGTAGATGTTTCATTTGATTTGCCACATTTCTTTCGATCGATCAATTCTTGAGCTTTTTTTTTTATTTTCTTCACTAGAACAACTTGCAAAGTGACCTATTTTAGTGCAGCCATAACACTTGATATTACGATGGAATTTAGCTTTTGATGATTTCTGATTTTTACTAGAACTTACAGTACTGGATGAACATATGATTTTTGTTTCTGATTTGAAAAATAATTTCCGATGATGGATCATCACATTTCTCAGTTTTGAGTAATGCCTCTTTTGTACACAGACGCTCAAGCACTTTCTTTGGGTCCTTTTCAGTAATTAACGAGCCTTTTAATTCGAAATATGCAGACGGCAAAGTGTTTAAAACACGATTGATAAAAATTGTTTGAACTATTTGTTTAGTTGTCATACTCTTAAGTTCTTGTTTGAAAGCACGACAAATGCCTTCAACAGCACTGAAGTGGACGGCTATATTATGCTTTGGATTCATATCATAGCTGAACAACTCAATGTATTTCATATCTAAATGTTGACCACTTTGCTGTTCAAACGTAGATAATAATTTATCCCAAATTTCAAATGCAGATTCGAGGCCAGAAATTAAAGAAAATATTGAAGTATCTATGTGAGTACGGAAAATAAGCTGAGCTACATTGTCTTTCTTCTTATACTTCTTCAATAGCTCATACTTCGTTTGATCGTTTTTAACAAAGGTCAATGTTGGGATACATTTCTTGTATTATTTGTCGATTATATCCTCAACTTCTTTGCATTTGAGAACCAAAATCATGGTCTCTTTTCATTGTCTCCAATTTTCAGGACCTTTTAAATGATCGATTTTTAACTTTTCGATTTCCATTTATTTCTAGCAATAACCTTAAGCTCGTCCAAACTATGTCCCCTTTTGATTTTCTCATGCTCTACCTTACCAGTAGCCCTGATGGTTCATGTATTAATATCAATTATTCACCTAAAACTTATTTGGAGGTCCGAACACCACCCTCCAAGCCATTTATTACCTACCAATCAAAAGGTTGCTATTATATTCTTGCCATTTATATTGGCTGGTAATAAAGTCATACAGCATTTAACAAGTAAAAGCAACTACTATGTTCAAAGGCAACAAACATAGGAAAAGATTGCTGAAAGCATGTGTCGAGAACGGCACTGTATGGCTGTGAAACTTAGACCGGGGAGAACCGGACAGGAAAACGATAAAACTCTTTGAAATGTGGTACTACAGATGTATGATGGAGATATTATGAACAGACAAAGTTAAGAACAAAGAAGTTCTAGAAATAGTAGAGGAAGGAAGGTAGGAAATAGTAAAAAATAGAAGAGATAGAATGAAAGGTCACATACTAAAGCATGAGGGAATAGTGCGGAATATATTAGAAGTAGGGAAAGGAAAAACAGAGGTAGACTTAGGTTAGACTATTGCATACAGATAGTCAAAGATGTAGGCTGTGGGAATTTCAGGGAAATGTGTAGGCTGGCTCATAATAGAAATTAATGGGGGTACCTCTCCAACCAGTTTCAAGACGGAAAACCTCATGATGAAAAAAAATAATTGTACCTAAACCTAATGATTATTATAAACAACTACAACTGTTGGTTTTGCAATATTCTCGCTGACTGTACTAAAAGATTTATTGGAAAACTATTAATTTGGCAAATGTCTAAGTGTGGAGGATCTTGGTACAGGTTGCTTAACCTCCCTTCACATATCTGCTGTATTTGAAAACAACAAATATAGAAACAAGGAAAAAATTGTTAAAAGCATATGAAATTGGGACAGTAGAAGAAGCAAACAGGAAAAAGCTAGAAACCTTTCAGAATGTGGTGCTTCAGATGTATTATGAAGATAGCGTGGACAGGGAAAGTTAATAACAAAGGTTCTAGAAATAGTTTGGGAAGAAAGATATTTGTGGAAAACAAAACAAAATCTGAGAAATAGAAGAAGACATGTTCTATAGCATTTGGGAAATAATGCGGAATATTATATTAGAAGCAGAGAAAGAAGAAAGGGGAGTTAGAGGCAGACTGAGATTAGATTATTGCACATGTATAGTGAAAGATGTTGGCTGTGGGAATTTCAGGGAAATGTATAGGTTAGCTCAGAATAGGAAACGATGGAAGTACGCGTCTAACCAGTTCCAGGACTGAAGACCTAATGATGATGATGATATCGAAAATCATGTTTTTATTTATTGCTAGGTTGCTGAGAAGCAACGATTTTGAAAATTGTTGTAATTTAGGCAATTTTAAAATAGGTTTTGAATGACATTTTAAGTAATGGACAAAAAAGTATCTAAAAGTAATGATGAAATATTTTTAACTATTCCACAAAATACCTTTGAGATAACTAAAAAAGCAAATTTGGAGTTGCTGCCCCAAAAGTTTGTCAAGGTATGAAATGCAACTATTTTGAAGCGATGTATATTAAACAAATTGCTACCGATAGAAGTAATGCTAAAAAATATAAAACATTTAAAGTATCAACGGTATGGTTTTTATACTCTATGTTAAAAAGTCTCTTAATTGCAGATAAAAATAGACATTTCAACATTTCTTAACTAATTACGTTGCTAATACGTTATTCGTTTGGCTATTAAACAAGAAGATTCTTTATATTGACTAGTGTCGACATACACGTCATTGATAGAAAAATCATATGAAGAATTTTTAATGATAAAGATATAGCTTTCTTTTATAATGTTTTACTACTAAATTATGCAATGCAGGTTTTAGTATGGTAGTTGTTTTTGTGTCTAGTGACTAGTTGATGAAGTTAACTTTAGATGATATTCAAGTTGAACAAAATTTGCTTTTGGTTAAGATTCAATTCAAACACATGTGTAGCATATTTTTACAGTATGAATGTGAAAAAGCATCTTTTTATAGATTGTGTTCTTTGTAAAGTACTTGAATACTAAAATACAGTGTAACTAACTGCATTGTAAATTTCACATGGCCACTTTATAGTTATGTTTACAGAACAAAAACTTAGTTGCTGTTAAGTTAAACATATGTTGAAGTTGGTTACCAATGTAATGTTAATTTAATTAGCATCAATCTTGGTCTATGCATAAAAAAGGATTATATTATATTAATATTAAAAACTAAAACACAACGTTTACCAGCCTTAACCTCCCTCTCGGTAATTGTTACGTTCGGAATTTATTTATTTTAAAGTAAATGAATAAAATATTTTCTATCAATGCTTTGAAAATTATTTACAAATGCAGGAAAGATAAAGAATAATGGATTGAGAAAAAGTGCAAAGAGGTATGAACTAAGATGAAAATTGGAAGGACAGACGTGGCATACAAATAAATTAGAATGAATTTTAAGGATATAAAACCATATAGAAAAAATATATGGGTCACGGAAGAAGACATAATTATAGAAAATGTAGAGAAAGTGGCTAGATGGCTAGAATATATAGGGAATTTATATGCAGAACGGGAACTAGAAGCACTAAAACATGAAACAGAGATTTAAAAGGATGACGGGATATCCTATACTTAGAGGCAAGTTTGAACTAGCATTTAATAGCCTGAAAAAATAAAAGGCGCCGAGTATAGATAAGCAGAAACTCTAAAGTCGCTGAACAAGCAGTGACAGAACGCCTCTTTCAACATATCAACTATATGTATTAAGACAAACGAAATAGCCAAAGATTTCAAATGTAACATCATAGTCACTATACCAATAAGTTTAACAGTACATGTGTCAGACATATTAACTAGATTTGTTTAAAGACGGATGGAAAAACTGTCTGAAGAAAAACTAGAAAAATACCAATTTGACTTTAGGTGAAACAAGGGGAACACGACATCATTTTAACTTTAAGGTTGATAATGGAGAAAACAACAGAAAAGAGAGAAAGCGTGTGCATAGGATATGTGGATTCGGAAAAGTATTTGACGATATAAAATAGAAATTTTTTTTTGGAAGACTCAAAAGGATAGGAATGATAGTACACAGCTTATACAAAGAAACAGCGGCAATAGAATTAGAGCAGGAATGTAGAGAAGTAAATATTAGGAAAGGGGTGGGACAGCAACATGCACTATCCCCATTAATTTTTAACCTTGTAGTGATCCATAGTAATTCTAAGCCGATTTCTCATTGTTTGATAATTATTACAAATATTATAGTGTACATTTTGATATTTGAAGGTATTTGTTAGCATGGCTCAGTAACCACTTGCAAGTTTCTGAACGCATTCCGTTATGTCAGAAGTTATGTTATAAGGGGCGCATATGTAGGGACGATCGATCTAGTCCACAGGGTTAAACGACTTTGTTTCTAGCTTTCAAGATGGCAGGTTGAAAGATGTCACTTGGCGATTTTTTATTAAAGATAATGTTTTATGTTGATAATGTAGTTGCTATTTAAGGTAATCTGATTACACCTGGTAATTCCAGCCTTGTTTTAAGTGTGATGTTGGTACTTATTGTAAAACCGTTAGTTATTTAACCATTGAAGGAAATATTGTTATGATTACCTGTTGCTTTTTGAGATTGATGTATACAATGCTGCCTTGCCAGTTGTTTTACTTGTGATGTTTAATAGGTGAATTTACGATTTTATTGTACGTATAGATGAGTGTGGTTTGGTTTAACAACTGAAAACTAATATTTATTTATCTGAATTGTTTATTTAGTATCTAAATCAGGGTAAAGTTAATATTTGTTTATTTGAAATAATGTTTATTTAGTATTTAATATGGAGTTGTAGCTCCAATTGCATTGCACCGGTTACTGAATCAATAGTAAATGTACCCTTACTGTGATTTTATGAGCAATTAATGAAAGTACCATCATTCCTCGATGCAATCATAATGAATAATTTTTAACGTTTGCTTACTAGATTTAATATATTTAACTAACATGCATTTATATAAACATTTAGCGCCTGAATCTGTGTTTGTATTTGTTCTATAGCATTTTGAGTATGTATTTGCGGTTAACATATTTTATAATGTTTGACATTTGTGATTCATTTGTCCTTTTTATTATGTGTAATTGTTTTATTTCAGCATATTAATCACATTTACAACTGCACTCCTCACATCTGGGTTTAACTTGATATGTTTGTTGTTTTCTTAACCCTATTATCTAGTATTTAACGTTTGTGATAATTGTTGTGATGTAATTAAATTGAACCTTAGGTATGACCGACTATCTCGTGCCTTCGTGTTTGCATTTATGACTATGTTGAAGATAGTCTATTCAAAAATAAGCGCCTTTTAATCATGCGCAATCATACCATAAGTTTATTTCAGCGATTCATGTCGTCTTGTCAACGTACTTGTAGTTGTACTTTTTTTTGTAAATAATAGGGAGCCGGCTAGCCTTTGTGAAATATTTTGTAACACAGGCTGGAAACTGTTAATTGCATGTATGTGGGCGCGTGTGATTGAGCCTTGTTGAGTATTACTAACATTTTAATGTTTGCTCGGGGAGGAACATTGATAGTTAAGGTGCAGGTCATCTTCCTGGTGTCCCCCCTCTTCAACTTTAGTTGGGTAGTATTGGCCTAGCCGACCTCGGTACCTACCAGAAAAGACTAGCTGGTCTACACTAACATTTCTTCAGTTGTCATGTGTGGTATGTCTGGGTAACAGTTGACATCCCGTCAATTTCAGTGTTGGTGATCTGGGTACTTGTACATTACCCGTCCTTGTCACGATGTGCCAAATGCAGTTGGAAGTGTAAGGGAAGTTTGAAGTTTTTTCTGCCATGCTCTTTCCCCAATCGCCCAGGTTGAGTACAGCAGTTTGCTTTAAATGTCATTTTTTATGCTGTCATGCAAATGACTATTTAGTGGTCATTGTTTTGATTAAAAGTCAAGTTAGGTAAATTCTGTAGTTTTATTTCAAACCTTAACGCCATCTTCCCAGTGTGAATTTGGGTCACATTATAACAACACAACGTAGGAGTCGTCGAGCCTCTGCCACTAGATGTTACATCAAGGAGCCCAGTGTGCCGTTTATAGAGGGCGTTTGGATCAGGCTTCAGGTCAGTTACACTACAACCTGTATATTGAAGAGGCAATGAATTGTTAAGCAGGGTCAAATGATTGATATGCTCAGATTTGCATGCGATATGGCGGTATTAGCATCTAGAAAAGAAGGGTTAGGAGCAACTCTTAATGAAATGGGAACAGCGCTAACAGGTACGGTATGAAGATCAACAAAAATAAGACCTAAGTACCAGTATGTGAAGGAGGGCAGAATAAGCTCAAAACCAGAATACAAATAGGAAACGAGACTCTATAAGAGGTTAAAGATTTCTGCTACCTAAAAAGACAAATATTCCAAGATTGAAAAAATGCAAAAAATGTAAAATATAGATTAGTACAAGGCCGTGCAGCATTTAACAAGAATAGCAACTAGTATGTTCGAAGACAACAAATATGGAAACAAGGAGAATGCATATTCGTGGAGCACAGCTGTGAAACACAGAGTAGGAGAAACGGGCACGAAAAAGATAGATACTTTTAAAATGATGTGCTACAGATGTATGATGAAGATATCGCGGAGTAAGCTTATACAAAGATGTATTAGATATGGTTGTGGAAGAAAGAAATATGCAGAAAACAGTAAATAATATTAGATATAGGATGATAGAACATATGTTTTAAGGCGTGAGGGAGTAGGGAATGGTGCAAGAAATATTAGATGCAGAAAAAGAAGATGAGGAGGTAGGGGTAGACCTTGATTAGACTGTTGCACATAGATAGTGAAAACTGTAGGCTGTGGAAATTTCAGGGAAATGTGTAGGTTAGCTCAGAATAGGAAACAATAGAGGTACGCGTTCAACCAGTTTCAGAACGTAAAACCTAATGATGATGAATGCTTGTAAGTAAATTTCTATTTCCTCTAAATTCAACTACAGTGTGATTTTCTTATGCTAATTTTAGTTACAATCAATTTTAGTCTATGCCTGAAAGAGCAATTCAATAAATAATATTTAAAAAAACTATTGCTTAATGCTTATTACTGTAAGCGAACATTCCATATTTATTTGATGTACCTGCTAAAGTAGATGGATCATTATTATTCCAGCAAGCGCTTGTAAAATAAAATAATTTCTTGCCGTGCCGAATTTGCAGATGCCAAATGTTGTTTACTATTAATGTCATGGAAGTAGTGTAGTAGGAAAAAGCTGTTACGTGATAATAAGTGAACTCATGGGTATCATGTAAGTCATTTTGTCATCTTTTTGTCACTTGTTTAAATGTGTGTGTGTGCATGCGGGCACGTGCGTGTAGCTTGTATTTGAAGTTGCTTATCATGAAATAACTATATGGTTTCGTGTACTGTTCACTCTTGTAACTGTCGAGATGCTGTTGATAAGAAGAAAACTATTGGATAACTTTTCATAAGTAAACAATGATCAGCAACAGATCTTGCGCAATTTTTGGTACGTTAACATAATTTCCGGTTGTTTGAAAATAGAATAATTTATCTATTGTTTACATTTTTTTCAGTTTACAGAGGATTCCCAGCGATGCAACTTGTGCCATCACCATTATCGCCACACTAGTTAAAGTCAGCTGATACATAACAACTGGAATTGGGTTCCTCAATAGAATTAATCGAATACAATTCTGAAAAATCGCCATATTGAATGACCACTTAGCCGCACACAATAATTTTTTGTTAACACCCGTCCCAAGTCTTTACGATCGAACGAGTCCTTTCTGTGCACACGTTAGGGTATTGCAGGTTAGGTTGTTAGAAACAGATATTATTAAAAAACAAGAATCACAACACATATAAAAACAGTCGGCAATACCTTTAGCAACAAAAAAACAAAAATGACAGTGGTATATAGTAATATAATATAATAATCGCATAAGGACTCGTTTGAGCGTTAAAACTTGGGAGGATCTGCTGACCCGCATGAGTCTTGATAGCTTAAAAAAGCATTGTAATAGCACCTCCTAATTATACTAGCCAAAACTCCATGGTTAACATTAACTGCGGATTTGTTTTGTTTGTACTGTTGTCAAGTCAATCTTGATAGAATAAAACAAGAAGAAAGGTTTACATTTCAGAGGTTTTTGCAATGGATTCGCTTATAGTTTATAGAACAAAGGTTAATAATCTGTATATTTTAAATAAAAAATGTATTACGCCGTAGCTAGCTAGATTAAAACATAAAAGCTGTCCCCCAGTAGCTGGACGCGACGCTCTCAGCGTCGTTATAGTGCCTTATAACTCCTGAGAATTTTTTGGCATGTTGATGTTTTGGTGTTGATTGATGGTTGAACTTGATTAATATGTTGGTCTGGATTCCACGAGGCCTGCTCCTGGAATCCTCTTGTTTGATGCAGTGAGCAGTTTCCCGGATCTTGCCCTTGGTTGCTCTCCAACTACACTATATCCGAATTCTGGGTCCACTGGCCTGTGGTTTTTGACCAACAGGATGGCTATTCGCCACAGGCCGCTCCATCGTCAGGTAGCTCGCCTAACAGGACTGACGGATGTGCATCAGCAACGACTTCACTTGTGTACCCATTCCTCGGCGCCCCGCACAGCTGAAGAACTCCTTCGTGTCGTCACCGTTCCGCTGCTCACCTTTGATCGCCCGGAGGCGGTGCTAGATAGATGTTGCTGTTTCAAAATCTAGGCAGCAACTTGAGCAGAAAATACTACAGAAGCTGGACCCGACGTTCTCAGCGTCGGTATATGCCTTATAACTCGTGATGAGTTTTTTGGCTTGTTGATGTTGTTCGGTTATTGTGGTGTTGTTCTAAGGTTGATCTTCTTAATAAAATGTTGGTTTGGATTCCTCGAGACCTGCTCTTGGAATACCCATGTTTTGATGCAGTGAGCAGTTTCCCGGATCTTCCCCTTGGTTGCTCTCCAACTACACGATATCCGGATCCTGGGTCCACTGGCCTGTGGTTTTCGACCGACAGAATGGCTATTCGTCACAGGCCGCTCCATCGTCAGGTAGCTCGTCTAACAGAACAGACGGATGTGCATCCCCAACGACTTCACTTGTGTACCCATTCCTCGGCGCCCCGCATAGCTGGAGAACTCCCTCAAGTCGTCACCGTTCCGCTGCTCACCTTTGATCGCCCGGAGGCAGTGGTAGATAGATGTTGCTGCTTCGAAATCTAGGCAGCAACGTGGTAATTATAACTTATAATGCATACGCTCTAAGAAAATAACTATCTTTTGGCAATGCTGCATCCAATACAAATTGAATAAATGTATTTTATTAGATGGTCAATTGACTTCGAAAGTGCATAGGTATTAGTGGAAGTGAATAATATTGATCAAGTGGCTGTCGTCTCGTGTTCCCAACTAGTTAACAATCAACTATATTTAAATATACAGGGTAAATCACAACAATTGGGACAGTAAGAGCAGGTTCTTTGGGCCAAAATATGAAGATTGTGCCAAATATAGCTTAATAAAATGTTGCTGCGGAAAAAGATACAGAGTGTTAAAGCTGAATTTCGTTTTTTATTTTTTGGTCATAATTTCACATTGTGTTCATAAATTGTTATCAAAATTGACAGAGGCATAATTTTAGGCAGGGAATATTATTTTATATTGTGTTACAGAGCAAAGGAATTTCAAATATTTTATTTAAAGTGAACTTAGGGCGTCAGATGATTTCGTTGTTAGTTTATTTTGAGTGCATTACTTAAGCTGCGACAGTTTAATGCATTGTTACATTTAAAAGGGCGATTAACAAAGAACAACTACTTTTTTTTTGGTCAAATGCCTCAACGAGGAAATTTGGTAACGGTCTTTGTATATGCACAAGAAAATTTTTACAGTCGATCTACGGCCAGAAAACATGGATTGTTGTATGCAACCAAATCATTTAATAACCTACATAGTCATTTAGGTGAAACATGATCATTTTGCACTAAAAACCATGGAGGTCGGTTGAAACAATACCATCTAATAAGGAAGATAAATTCCGGTGGAGTAGAAGAAAACTCTGAAATAAGTAAGAGATCTACCGCGAAGTTTACAGTTCTGCTAACGTATTTTGAACAAGCACAACGACAAATTTTATTAAAAGTATTTTGTTCACTAACGATGTCATTTTTACCAGACGAGGGTTTTCAATTAAAGAAAGAGTCATTACTATATAGGAAGTAGAAAAATCCGCAGGCTATTAAAGAAAGACATTTTCAGCATGAATTTAAATTAAGTATTGAGCGTGGCATTAAAGGCGATCGACTACTAGGACCATGCGTTCTTCCTCCAACTTTAAATGGAGAATCTTATATATTTTTATAAAATACTGTATGTGACATTTTGAATGATTTCTCACTAGATGCAAGAAAAACAATGTTTCTGTAAGACGGAGTCACCTCATTTCTCAGTAGTAGTTAAAAATCGTGTTAATCGCATAGTTTCTCAACGATGGATTGACAGAGGAAGTGACATTGAATGTCCACCAGAAGTCCCGAGTATAACCCTTTTGATTTTTATTTTTAGAGACGTATGAAGTCTAGTATATGCAAAAAATGAAATTCTTTCGCTAGGCGAACACTTGGCAAAACTATAAATTGCGATTAATTTTATTAGGAAACAGAATAATATTTTTTGTCGGGAAGTTTTTCGTCAAAAAAATAAAAAAGGAATAGAAGTAGAAGGATGCCACGTAGAACATTTAGTTTAAGTCTTTATTGTTTTAAAGTTTTTTTGTTTATTATTCCGATTTATAAACAAATAAAAACACAAGATTGTTCTATTGTTTCTCATTTGAAATCCTTTTCGGAGACTGATTTGTTTAAGAGGTATAACAAATTTAAATAAAAATGATGTTTACTTCATGTTTTCTGATTAACATTACTAAAAAGTTTGTTAAATGAGGTTATAATACAACTTCATCTTCAGAAAGCGCTTATGTGGCGCCCCCTGTTACAAATTGTAAAATAATAATTAAAATAATATTCTTCATCAAAAAATTATGTCTCTGTGTTAATTTTGATAACAATTTAAGAATACAATCTAAAATTATTACCAAAGAACGAAAAATTAAATGCAACTTTAAAACCCTGTACCTTTTCCCACAGCAACAGTTTATTTAGACATATTTGATCCAATCCTCATATTTTGGTTCAAATATCCTGGCTTACTCTGGGTCTCAATAGTTATGACTCGCCCTGTATACTAACAGCATTGATTATAATAATATTAGTAAATTATTGTCCGTACTCGATCCATCAAATTAAGAACGCTAGTGATAAATGGTAATTCAGACGGCCAAATGCGTGTAAAAAGATAGTGTGTTGACATTACGTTATAGAGTATTTTGATTTTTGCTATCGATATTGTAATGCACTGTTGCTAAACTTATTCTGTTCGGTTTAAAGTTAACGCATCATTTATAGATACTGAATACATTTTCAACGTTTGACAACGTAGCCGAGAACTAACCATTTGACGTCATGGCTCTGATTCGACGGATCAAATGTATTGTAAAGATGTTCTTCAGCTCACGTAATGATCGGTCTCTTCTTGAAGTTTTTTTAATTAATTTTTTTAACTGTTCTTTTTATGTAGACTGGTCACTTAGTGATTGAAATGCGTGCTTATTTAAAAATCCTTGTTTCAATAGAATACTTATAAATACGATAAATATAATGTAATCAGTAATAGGAGATATGAATCTGATAGGATACTACCAGTTTTTCAATGATTGGTTCTATTTTTGTTGCCATTCGTTCATTATTGCGTGCACCCTGACCTTTTTTCTATAGACTATAATAACTTTAATTAACCATGGATTTTACCCTTAGACCTTTCCTCACTTTAAGAAACACACCGTAAAGGAACGGTGTAAAAATTGAATACCTTTAAAACAAGCAACGTTTTATTGAAACTTTTGCCGCTCTTGTTCGGTGTTCATGTAAGTTAAATCGTTACTTGAAACTAGAGACGTTATAAAGACTTTCTGCTGTTTGCACTGACGAACTGTTTAAGATAGTTTAACTAAGCCACCCTTAATATTTTAAGCTCCAGTTAAAAACAGTGCCTTGCACGACAGCAATTTAATTAAAGCTTAACTAACCCTAAGGAATATTAGGCAACGTTGTAAAATTTGAGGGAATGTGTAGTTCTGTGGTATATTAATGGTTAATATGACATTTGACAATAACAATATTGACATTTCACAACCACGCTATATCTAGTTTGATTGATTTTGAAATGGAAAAACGGCAGAGAGCCCCGATTAGTTATGTTCTACAATGTTTAAAATTTGTAACACCGTTTACTTGTACAACTTGAATAGTTTTAAAAAAGTTAAATTGTCCATGTCTTTCATACAGTTTGGTCTAATATTTCTGCGTCTCGGAAAATCCAAAATCAATAATTTTGTTCACGTACATATCGTCATTTAACAGTTGTTCCATCATTTTGTAATCTATTCTATTGTAGTCCTGCAGATAGGATTAAACCGATAAATAATACTCTACCCTTTTAGAATATCAATAAAGCTGTCGTAAAACTGACATACATACACATCGGCCGCGTATAGGTTAAGTGGCGTTTAAGCCGAGAAATATTCAGGCATGATTTAAGGGGTGTTTAAGTGTGGGTTTGTATACGGTGCAATAACATCTATTACTTTAAGCTTTACTTATTTATAAGCTCTAGTTAAATTCGTTGGTGCAAATGGCCCTTAGCAAACTAACGTTATTTGTTGCTCTAGTAGTTGTTTTAAAATTATTATTTCGTATTTTATTATTTTAAACTTATTTTTTAGCGAGATCAAATGCAGAAGCCAATCGCTTTTAATCATCATGTTCATAGCTAAAATAATGTTTTAGAATGCAGTAATAATAATGATAACAGTAACAGCAATACTTATGATTTCATTTCGTTCTCTATACACAAAGTACGTGGAAAAATAATAAATCATAACTAAAAGCTTTTACTTTGTAAAGTAAAAAATGTTTCGGGCTTCTAGTACTTTGTAGAAACATGAACATTTTTGTTATGTAAAAACTGTTGTTACTATTTGAATTAACAATATTGAAGCAACAACGAATGAAATGGTTCTAGGATATTTTTTGTAATAATAAGATTAGTAAGTGTGTATTTAATAGTAGACAATTTTTCGCGACATAAACTAACATACTAAGTATGTGTGTATGTGTTAACCTTGCGTTTTGGCGATAAAATTCACTGGAGGGGAAATTGTACGGCACCATTCTATCAGATAAACGAACATACCCTGATCTGTACCAGGTTATGCACGAGCGTCTCGCGGTAGAAATAACGCGGCTGTAATGACAGTTGTAAACAGATTGAGGTTACGTAATTTTTTTGTTTACATATAGTGAATGAGATCCATGGAAATTACCTATTAATTTTGTTTATCCTGTTATTTGTAAACGAGGAGTAAAAATGAATACTTGCGAAGATTGTGGTTTTGAGTTTACACAAAAGATGAATTTGTATGCCCATTTAAGAAAGATTCATGATTTTGAATATAGGTACTTTAACTAGTAAATTTTTGTGTGATACATGTGGCAAATCCTTGACCAGTAAAGTAACTTTACGTCGTCATTGCAAAACTGTTCATAAAAGTATTCCAATAATTCTCAATAATTCTCAATAATTCTCAATAATTCTCAATAATTCTCAACTCAAGTGCTTTTATGAAAATTGTACAACACATCTAAAGGGATATAAAAAAAACTCCGACAACATTTGGTAAATGAACATCAAATTGAAACTAAACTTGATCAACTACATTTTAATTCACAATTAGGTTTGAAGATTATTATGCAAAGTGTTAATTATATACTAATTTTATTCTGTTCAACAGAGTTCAAAAACTGAAAAAACCAAGAACAGGAAAAATCTTTGGCAATGTATATACTTCACACTTCATCTAAATTATTGTCTGATGGCACCAAAAAGGAGTACTATAATTGCCATCGATCGCACAACTACATTCCAAAAGGCAAGGGTTTTAGAAGCTTAAAAAGCACAGGCACTAATAAAATTGGAAGTGTTTATCCCTCAAGAATGGAAGCGACGATAAAGAACGATGGGTCTGTTGCAGTAAATTTCTGGACAACTCATGTTGGACATCCAACGATATTGGTCGAGTTTTTTTAAGTAAAGAGAGTAAAGCAGAAATTGCAGGTATTTTCGAACATAAAGTTGTAGTTTGAAATTTTACAATTAATGTGTTTCAGGAAAATTAAAGGAAGGTATTACATTTCAACATATATTGGATGATGTTCGTGATTTTGCTTTAAAACAAGGAAATTCACATTTTGTTGTTAGAAACAAAAGATATGCACAATATTGTTAGGGACTTCAATATTGAGTATGGTGTGAAACATCACCTAAATGATGCAATTAGCGTACGGCTCTGGGTAGAGGAGATGAACTTAGTAAGTGACTGCCCAGTGTTATATTATAAAAGCCAAGGTGTAGAAGGAAACCCAAATGACTCAAAAATAATTTTAGATGTTCAAGATTTTGCATTAGTCATAATCACTTCTTTTCAACGTGAACAGTTGCTTAAATCTGGGAACGACAAGGTGTGCGTTGATGGTGTACACGGTACAAATAGTTACGATTTTCAGCTCTACACACTAATGACAGTGGATGAATTTGGTTCAGGGTGCCCAGTGGCATTTTGTTTTTCAAATAGTGCTGACGAAATGATTTTCAAGTTGTTTTTTGGAAAAATTAAAGCAAGAGTGGGTATTATATCAACTACTGTTTCTATGTCTGATGATGCTCCAGCATTTTATAATGCATAGTCTTATGTTATGGCCAAGATACCTCACCAGTTGCTATGTACCTGGCATGTGGATCGTAATTGGCACACGAATTTGTCAAAAATCAATGGAGGGATTGAAAAGAAAGTAGTAGTATATAAATCCCTTCGTGTTTTATTACAGTGTGTATCTATTGATGAATTTAATGACATTTTAAATCAGGTAGTAGAAGATCTTTATGACGATGTTGATACACAATCATTTGCTGAATATTTTCATAATAATTATGCAAATCGTCCAACATCTTGGGCATATTGCTATCGATTGGGTTTAGGAATAAACACTAACATGTATCTTAAATCGATGCACAAAGTTTTGAAGTATGTGTATTTGGAAGGTCGGAAAGCAAAACGTTTGGACAAAGGCATTAATGCAGTAATGAAAATTGCTCGAGATAGCTTGTTATAAACGTATAATTAAACTTGCAAAGAATACTTCCAATGACAAAATTAATATAATTAAACAAAGTCATAAAGCAAGTCTAACAATTACATCAGATTTTATTAGACGTCTTGAAAATGATAAGGAATTTTTAGTTACGTCGTCCACTTGTGCTTTTCAACAGTATCAAGTTACGAGAGTAGATGAGGCCTGTGAAGGTTCATGCCTAAGCTGTACAAAGTGCAGAATATGTGTTCATACATTTCAATGCACCTGTATTGACAACATGATAAAGCTTAACATTTGCAAACACGTACATGCTTGTGCGATACAGTTTTACAAATCGAATCTTGACATTGCCACACCTTTGCATATTAGTAATGTTAATGAACTTTTCAGCAGTAATATTTTACATGAAGCAAAATCTTCAAAAAATGATATTATTAAAAAAAAGCCGAGCTAATAATAGGCCTATGTGAGAATGCTTTGTTAACTGACGACGAACATCTGCGTATAATGAGGCAATTTGATAAAATCATTGACACATTAAATAAAGCAACATCTATTGATCTAAAAACTATAGAGGAGATTAATATTAATAAAAAAGTTGAACATCAGGTGCGGCTTTTTTCAACAAAGAAGAAATCAACAAGGAATAATGATCTTAAAAAGCCTACCCTAACAGAAGAAATTTTTATTAGGGATGGTTTGGTTAATAACTCAAACCTTAATATTAATGTTCATACAAGATCTGATCATACATCACCTGATTTTATGTTAAGATAAGACGGTGTATTATCTCAGTAGAAAGTAGGTTTAATTAACACTAAAGCTTATAAGGTTAGATTTTGTTCTGCTTTCTCTTGTTTGGGAATAAAATCCGATGGGGAAACCACTCGCAGAAATACATGTACAAATTACTGGAAATCATTACAATCCCAGCGATTTTGATGGGAAACCTACAAGTACGCGACTAATCTAATTTAATCCTCAGTCCTCACTTTGTTTTTATGTGTAACACACGCTGGTAAGTTATTGTAATTTCTTCAATTCTGTCGGATTGACTGTTTTTAAATTTACAGTGCAGTGTTTTAGTTTTACTTTTAGTTGGAGTACCAAAATAATATTAATTTTCTACCTTGTTTTTTTACATATTTTAGTCGACTGACAGTGCAAACAAAATTCTCGACAAAACAAAATTAGTTTCTTTCTTAATTAATTTAGGTATTTATTGAGAATGTATATGGGTACGTAACGTGTTTACTTTTTAAAAAATAAAAATACAATTATTGAAACCTCAAGCCTCTATTACTATTATTAAACACATTTCACTCAAGTAATTAATAATTTACAAATCAAATTAAAGAAATCCCAGCAAAGTACATTTAAACTGCATATTGACACAAGTACGAAAGATACCTAGAATAGCAACAAGTTAGTACAAAATACCAAGCTGTTTACATACAAGAGCTAACTTATATAGATAACATTCGTGTAAAGTTAATTTCCTTCATTGCACTAAATTTAACTTCTTTTCTATCCATAGTTGGTTGCTTATAGAAACTGGTCTCTTATGTTTAAATCATGAAATTTTCTTAAGTGGCCATACAAAGTTTTATTTTACGTAAATTCAGAACCACAATCTAGGCAAATATTCATTTTTTACTTCTCCTATATAAATAAGGCGATAAACAATCAATTTAACATTAACACAGACCTCATCCAATTTATGTAAACAAAAAAATTACGTAACCTCAATCTATTTACAACTGTCATTACAGCCGCGTTATTTCTACCGCGAGACGCTCGTGGTTATGCTTGTGTATGTTAAACACTTGACTTTTCCGGGTAATTATTCAAAGCGAGGTTAGGAAACAATACGTTTTCGCGGTGCCACACAAGTAAATATTTTTTAAATAGTGGGGGGATACTTCAACATACCATACTCGAACAATTCAAGTATGTCGCAAAAAATCGCCTAGTGTTTCCCTTTGGTTGCCTAGTCAATATATTAAGTTAGTACTAATGGTAACGGAGACACTATTCGGGTTTGGGTTAGTTAGATAAACAATTTAACCCTAAAAATGAAAATTTAAATTTCTTATTATATTAATGTAAAAAAATTTGCAAATCGTCCCCTGAATATAGTGTTTGAAATAATACTTGTTAAAGTTATATGTATGGTATCTGTATATGGAGTAATAACAGCTTTAAACACAAAGGGTTCAACTGTACCAGATTTCTACGTATTTCATAATTTGAACACTTTGAAATATTAATTGAAAAATGGGTTTGTTGTTGAAGAATTCTGAAATGCAGATTGGTGCAATAACATTTTTTGCTAAGGAACACATTGGTGAAACTTGCGGCAGCAATGGTTTGCCTTTAACTCCAAATTCCATAATTATATTTGGCAGAGCACAGATGTTAAAGTGCTTTCAGCATCCATATTTATGTGAATATATAGATATTATTCGGGGTAAACATGGTAAATATTAATTTAGTAAAGTACTTCTAGCATTTTTAGGTCTAAATGTGTTACAGAAAGAACGACTATCGTTTCCCAATATTCCGGAACGCCTCTCTCAGAATTATTAAATAAAAATTCTTTAACAGTAGATGATATCAAAGAAATAGCTTTTCAGCTCTTTATCGCATTACAAGAACTTCATGATAGAAATGTAATTCACAGACACCTGGCTCCAAAAAATATCCTTGTGCAAGAATTTAATGATATAAAATTATTTAATTATGGATTATTTCATATGTCTGATTTTGGAAGATTGGTTGATTTTCCTATTTTGTAAGTAACTGAATTTGTTAATTTTGATCAGACTAACCTAAATTATTGAAATTAAGGGTTGGAGTTTTTTTATTTTTTTGTAGGTTAAGAATACTCGTATAAATATTTGTTTTTAGTATTTATGTTTCAAGACTCCGTGGCGCAACGGTAGCGCGTCTGACTCCAGATCAGAAGGTTGCGTGTTCAAATCACGTCGGGGTCAATTTTTTTCTTCTTAAATATCACATTTAAAATATTTATTATATAGAATTTCAATATTTAAAAGCTCCCCATGACAAACCCATAAAAAAAATTTTATTATTCTTAATACGTTTTCAAATTTTTAATAGTGTTCATAATAATACAAAGCAAGGCAATGTTTTCCTTTAAACATGTAAAAGATTTGCTGCATTCAATATTTTGTACTAGGAATATTTTTCAGTTGCACTTATTTTTTTCAGAAAACTGCATCTTCGTGTTTTGAATGAAAAAAAAACGTATTCTACTTTTGCATTATGTGGCACTATGGTAAAGAAACATCTGTATAAAGCATTCACTGGAGATGTAATTCTTAAAATAAGATGTTCATTTTACATGAAGCATTAAATTATCTTGATCGTAATTTGTAATAAATGCTTCTAATTGCTAGCTCCGCGATATAATGTAGAATCATTAGTAGAAACTTTCTTGACTTGAAAATATTCTATACTTGTCAGCATTTCGTTTTTAGAATATTTTTTTATGTACATTTAATGAAATCATTTTAATTTATAAAAAGGTATGATCCATTCTGCTAAATAATTAAAGACAACGTTATATAATAAAAAAATTTCTTTGAATTTATTATTTTCAGTTTCAAAACTGCCATCCTCTCATTTCAGAAGCATAGTGTTAACCTAAAGAATTTATTGTCAAAACTTTCTCGAACTTTGGCTGTTATACTGTTCTAAATATCTATTACTTCTATTACATCAACCCTTTATGGTTTAACTTATGGAAATATCAAATTTTTGAATTTTATTTAAAAATATAATTCAGGAATATTTATCTAAACAAGAAAATATATTAGTTTTTTCTTTTGTTTTTGAGCTTTGACATGTCTTTTAGATAGGGCACTGGTACTTGGTGATATCAAAATAATTTTAATACTTTTAAATATTGAAAGCAAGTAATGCAGGCTAAAATATTAATTTAACGTAATGATTACATTTATTTTGTATGATACGGTTCAAAACACTTTTGGCATAAGTTTACAAAACATTTTACACAATAATTTGTTCGTTTGGACTTACAGTTCTCAACTTGTCAACGTTTTTGGTTATCACGTTTGTGTATAAAATGGTCTTTGTTGTTGAATCTTATATCATTGAATACTTTAGATTGTGAAGTACGTGGTTTGTGCGTTTTGGGCGTAGCATTCTGACCCAATGTCAAATAGGGAACCAGAATTGATTGACGAAGATCCAGTAAAGCACTATTGGAACTGATGAGTGAACAATGGCCAATACCATTTCTTATCTCTGTGATTTTAGTTGGATATGTTTCGACAAACCATTCATGTTGACCAACACCTCTCATATAAGAATTATAATTTTTTAAAACTCGTGGATGTGGAATTGTGCAATTTACTGTAACTGTTCGGTCCCAGCTACTGGCTTGGGAAAGTGGCTTTATAGAGTCAAAAGTCGTTGCTGTATTAACGCATTTATTGTTTAAATATATAAAGAATGTTAAGCACGTGCATGTAAGACGAAGATTATAATAGATTTAATGTAAACTGCAAAGAAATTTTTTAATAATTTTGCGAGTCTTCTACAAAGTTTTTTCAACCAATAAGATCACTATCAGTATATCTACAAATATTTTGTCAATATAAACTACAACTAAAAAATTAAAAATATACCTACAGAATATATAATGGCGTCAGTACACAATTTCAAAATTAACACAAAACATAAGGTCAGTACAAATACATTTAAAAGGTTAATAAATAATTAAAACTAAATAAAACAAAATTACTCGAAGAAGCTGTTATAAGGTTCTTCGAGTACTTTTGTTTTATTTAGTTTTAATTATTTATTACCCCTTTAAATGTATTTGTACCAACCTTATGTTTTGTGTTAATTTTGAAATTGTATACTGACACCGTTATATATTCTATAGGTATATTTTTAATTTGTTAGTTGTAGTTTATATTGACAAAATATTTGTAGATACACTGATAGTAATCTTATTTGTTAGTTGTATGAGGGCCGTCTGGAAAGTAGTACCCGTTTTTGAATAAAAAATAAACTAGTACATCTTAACAAATTTTAATGTTTTATTTGAAAAGAACAAACCTTACACTACTTCTCCACATATTCACCGCGCAAATTTAAGCATTTATCATAACGTGAGACAAGTTTTTGTATACCAGCTTCGTACTTATCTGCTGCCAATGTATTGAGATATGTAGTCACAGCTGCATTCAGTTCATCATCACTTTTAAGTTTCATTGCTGCCAAAAAGTCCTTGAGTTTTGTAAACAAATGAAAGTCTGAGGGTGCCAAGTCTGGGTTGTAGGGTGGACGGTTAAAAGTTTCCCATTTGAATTGTTGAACAAGTTCTGTTATTCGAGCAGTATGAGGCCTGGTATTGTCGTGGAGAAAAAGGACGCCGCTAGACAACAGACTTCGCCGTCGATTTTGAATTGCTCATCCATAACATTGTCTCCATACATTTCCTTTAGTTGACGATGAATGTCGCAGGGTTTCCTATTTCTTGTGTTGAGAAATCTAATCACAGCCCTAATTTCACAACTGGTGGCATTTTCTATTTTTTTAAACATTATTAACACTCACAGAAAGAACACAGTCAGTACCAGCAAGGCGTAACTTTGCACATAGACAGCTGCAATATACCTAAACGTATTATAACTAGTCCGGATGCTACTCTACTCACCAGCACTCCACACGGTATAAACGGGTATTACTTTCCGGACAGCCCTCATAGTTCATATTGGTAGAAATGGCTGAAAATGTGGGTGTGTGTAATGATGCGGCTCTTGGAAAAATTTATAAATGTTGTAAAACAAAACAATATAATATCTTAATTTATATCAATTGTTATGCACCTTTTCACCAAAGCTGTGTAGATAGAAATAAAGACAAAAATCTTGGAAATAACAAAGTTTTGTGTTGTGAAAAGATAATCTATAAATCATAAGATACTAAATTCTTGAATGAGCATATAGTATTGCTCACTGAATTAAATGTGCAAAAGGATGTAATTATTAAAGATAAGGATAATATAATTAAATTTCTTGAAGATAAAATTCAACAACTGCAAGTGCCATCAAGATGAAGTTCCACATGGTACACAATTAAAAAAAAATTGATAACAACAAACAACATATGCCAATATTGTTAAATCTGATGAGTATGGTTTATATTATGAAATCTGAGAAATTTCAGAAAGCATTTTTTTGTTAGTTTTCCCAACTTAATCACAATTACTCTGCTGAAATGAACAAGCTATAGTCATTCGTATGTTTTAATCATTAGATTTAAGAGTAATCAGGAATCTACCAAATCTAAGGATGAAATTAAAAAGAGTATTAATGTAAGAGATTTAGAAATAGCAATTTCTAAAATGAAGAATACCAACAATGGAGGCCTAGTACTTAATTGCACCACAAAAAAGATTTAAATAAACTTGATACAGAAACAAAATCAAAATTAAGTAAAGAATATAATATTAACCTTCTTACTAAAATTAAACCCCATATAAAAATTATTGAAGATGAGATTGATTAAGATGCTCTAATGAAGGCTTTTATTAATCAAAACAATTTCATTCAAAGTGAGGCAGAAATAAAAGTTGTCACAATTAAAAAATGGTAAATCGATGCATGGCAATCATACAAACTGATTCGCTTACTTTTGCTAATAATCACTGAGCAATGGTGCAGTCTGTATAAATTTCTTTGAATGTTCTGTATTTGAATATGTAAACCTAGTTAGATATTTTAGGTGTCACGGTTTTGACCATACAGCGAAAGTATGTATGTGTCTTCAACATTGTGCCAAGTGTGGTCACGTGCCATGCCGTACAAGTTTGTGCAGAATCTAACAAATGTTGCCCAAACTGTAAAGACTTCAATAATAGATTTTCATTAGCTGTAAATACTTCTCATTCGCCATATGATGGAGAGTGTCATGTGTGACAGAAAACATTAACCTACAAAGGGCTAAAATCGCATATGATGAATCATAGCCATTACGGCAATCACTTAAGTTTCAAACATATACTCTATCTCATACAAGTAAAATGCCTATAAATAAACTTAACAACAATGCCGATAGAAACTTAAATTATATTACATGCTATTACTAAAACGTCAGGGGTTTATGCACAAAAACGCGCTCTTTCCACATAGCACTAGGTAGCGTAAATTTTGATATAATTATTATGACTGAGATATGGTTTAATAGTAATTTCGAGAACAGTGAGCTTTTTAATGATAACTATATGGTATTTCGTCAAGACCGTAACTATGAGTAGCAAAGTTGTCACCGTAGTGGAGGGGTATTGATAGCTACTTTAAACTCCTACTGAAGTAAAATTGTCAAAAGATCTTATAAGCTCTCAATTGACAAATTATGGGTACATGTTTACTACAACACTTTGCAATACATTATAGGAGTAATCTACATTGCTCCAAATAGCTCCATTGAGTTTTACAAACTCTTAAGAGCTCATCACAGCAGGTCACCTACCATCTGCTGTAAAAGCGCGGGTAGGGGTGAGGTAGCATAGGGCGGGACGAAATGTTGAGATGGAGATATTCATTAGAAAAGGATATTATGTTTAATACTCCGCCTACTCGGTTTATGAAGTGCCAGGGAGCACATATACATGACAGTGTTGTAGAACTTATTAGTCCAGTTATAAACCTCACAGATATTTTAACTATACATATTATCTAACATTTATAACGAGTGAAAACCTTTGAAATTACGATATGTAATGTAAAAAAAATTATTAGGGAACAAGAAATTACAAGGTACAACATTCCTACATTTGCATCGCACAGTTATTTTACAATTTCTAATATGAAATTGGCAAAGCTGTTATATTAATTAATTGGCCAATAAATGGAAAAACCAGAATAACGGTTTAAACGTATCTCTAATAAAAAATGATTAGGTAAAGTGTCAAGTGGGTTTTGATTACAGTTTGTGAAAAGCTACAAATATTGGTTTGGTTTCTTTTCTCATCACAACTTCGTTTCCTTTATCATTTTCTAACGACGAAATAATAAACAAAGTGTACTGAATCGGACACAGTAAACATTCCTCTAGTAGAATAAAAATGCATGTCTTGCATTTTTAAGTAGTCCAAAGTTTGTTTTGCTTTTATTTATTTACGTTTTGCATGCAGCTTTTATGTGTATTACAGAAGTTTGAAGGTAAACATCTTAGAATTTTTATTACATTATTTCTTATTACTACACAAGCCTAAATATGAGCAAAATTAAGTTTATCCCAAAACAATTGAACTTGAGCATAAAAATTAAACAATTCTGTGTTTATTCTTTTTTACAAGTCTTACACTACTCAAACTGGGGGAATATCAATTACCTGCTTCACTAAATAGGAAATCCAATAAAAATTTATATAAATCTAAGGTTTATGAAGAACAACTCATTTCTATAATTGCGAGACGCCAAATAATATCCATGATGAAAATTATAAATAGATTTGTGAGCAATTACGACTATAGTTGAAAACTCTCATAAGGTTAATTAGATCTCAATAGATGTTTATTGTGTTATATTTATATATCATGTATTCAAACCATTTCTGTTTTACAATATTGTGTGACGGAACTTCTGAATTTTTCCACAGCAGCACATTGCAGGTGCATTTTTCTAAAAAATACTAATATTTGATTTATTCGATAAATAAACTGAATTGTAGTGTGCAATTTTGATGAAAATTCATAAAAATTATTCACACATTTGGGAAAGTTACTGGTTTTGTTTAAATCGCTCTATTATCAGCAAAAAAAAAATTTTTTTGTTAAAAAAACTTAAATAACTTTCCTATATAGACAATTATTTTATAAGTAACTTTTATTAAAACCGTTTTTAATTTGGGTGCCTAATAGGAAAGAAATTTGGATCTTTAGAAATTTCAAGATGGCCCCTACTGTGATGAGCTCTTAACAATCTATGTTTATAATATTCGAAGATTTCAATCTTTCTGAAATTTAATGGATTTCAGAAGACTGAGTACTTGTGTCTGAAACAATTTCGAGCTAAAAGGCAGATATAGTCTATGTTTCATTTTTCTTTCTTGAATTCAGGCAATTTAATAATATAAAAAATTGCAATGATAAGATTTTAGACTTGGTTTTCTCAGATGAACATCAAGACGTAATATTTGCTGAATCTAAATCGTCTTTAGTAAATATTGGCAAACAGCACCTAGCATTGAAGGTTTTGTTTTCTACAGAAACTTTGTATATAGCTAACGTAAATATTGAACATAAATTATTTTGTTTTGAAAAAGGTAACTATATGAGCTAAGTTGTTTTTACTCTGAGTATGACTGGAGCTTCTTTAACAACCTAAATGACATAAATGATGTGCGTGACAAATTTAATGTTGCACTTCTAGAAATTTATTCCATCATCACCATCAGGTTTTCAGTCCTGGAACTGGTTAGACATGTACCCTCATTGTTTCCGATTCTGTGCTAATCTACACATTTCCCTTAAATTTGCACGGTCTGCATCTTTCACTATATGTGTGCAATACTCTGATATATGTCTATCTCTACTTCTTTTTTCCTATCTCTGCTTGTAATATATCTCCCACTATTCCCCAAAAATGTCTTAGAACGTATTCTGCTCTTCTATTTCTCCTATTTGTTTTGTCGTTTTTCATAGATATCTTTATTCCCCTACTATTTCCATGACCTGTTTGTTATTAACTTTGACTGTCCATGCTATCATCTGCATACATCTGAAGCACAACATTTCAAAAGGCTTCTACCGTTTTTCTGTCTGCTTCTCCTACTGCCCCTATTTCATAGACTTACTTTGCTGTGCTCCACACATATTCTTTCAACAATTTTCTCCTTGTTTCTACCTTTGTTGTTTTTGAACATAGCCGCTGCTCTTTTTTGTTAGTTGCAATTCGGTTCCCCTTCTATTATTTATAAATATATACCCTATTTCCCCAATATTCAGAAGTACGTTAAGAGGGTTAAGCAGCCTGTGGCTACCAAGATCCCCCAACACTTGAGCATTTGCCGAATTAATAGTTTTCCAATATATCCTTTCACACAATCAACATTAGTTGAAGATATTTCAAAACCAACACCTGTAGTTTATAATAATCAGTGCAATTATTTTTTTTTGTCATTACGTTTTCCGTCTTGAAACTGGTTGGGTGTGTTTCTTCATTTATTTCTATTCTGAACTAGCCTATACCGTTCCCTGAAATTCCTACAGCCTAAATACAGCTCTGTTCCCCTTTTGTTTTCTAATTATACGCCCTATTTCACCAGGATTTCACAAAAAATTCAATCTGATCCAAATATCCAAAGTAGTATGTATAATCATGATGTATAAAAGTGTGTTAACCAAAAGAATAAGTGGTACACAAAATTTAAACTATCAGGATCAGTTAGTGACTATCAACTTTACTCTTTAATTCGTAAGGATTGAAAAACTAATAGAATTCAAATATCAAACATTTTTGGTCTTTCATTAACAGTTTTCGTAAAGATAGTGGTGTACCAGCTAAAATGCCACTTAACACTTGTTATGAAACTGCTACAAATACTAAATGGTTTTGCAGAACACTTTCAAGCATGTTATACAACGCACAAACACATTACATATAATGTTTTACATAAAAGTACCGATACTACTATTGCAAGTTTATCATCTCACTGATTTACCGAAGATGAAATATTGAACAAGATTTTAGAACTAAATCCCAATAAGAAAACTGACCAGGATGGAATTCCTCCACTTTTATTAAAGAAATGTTTGAAGTCCCTTTGTACCCCACAACTGTTGCAATAGTCTTTTGATTAGAGAGAATTTCCAATTGCTTGGAAGTATCGAATATGTTTCCAATTTATAAATATGGTATGAAAGATCAAATTTATAATTATAGAGGGATATCACTACTGTCTACTGTCCCTAAGCTAATGGAGGCTTTGATAGCAGATGAAATTTTTGAAACCTACAAAAATGTAATCATCGAAGAACGGCATGGCTTCTTCAAGGATCAGTCTACTTTAACTATCCTAGCAGTTTACCAAAATTTTCTTTGCTCCATGCTCGAAAGTGGTGCAAGTTGGCATAATTTATACAGATATTACAAAAGCATTTGATAGCGTGTGCTATGAATTATTAATTTCATATCTGGCCTCAGAGGGAATACATGATAATTATCTGAAGTGGATAAGGATGTATCTTCATGGACGGTTGCAAAACGTCGTTATAGGTGGTTCACGCTCAAGAGACATTTTGGTAACATCTGGAGTTCCACGGGATTCTCACTTGGGCCCTATTTTATTTATCCTGTACATAAACGATATATCAAAAGTATTACACAGCGCTACATTTACTGTATGCTGACGATCTGAAAATTGATGCATTTGTAAGCTCAACTCGCGAATGTAATATTCTTCAAAATGACATTAATAACCTAGTGCAACGGTGCGACATTAAAAAACTTTGCTTGAATATTAGTAAATGTAAAATTATGAGATATTACAGATTTAACAATCCTATATTATACACATACAAATATAAGACTGAGACTTTGGAATCTGTATCATATAAAAATGACCTGATATAACATATGACACCAATCTGATGTTTAATTTACACATTGATAATATCACCATCAAAAGTCTTAAAATATTAGGTTTTATTAAAAGGCACACACAACATTTTTCTAACATAAATGTCATAAAGATCTTATATAATGATCTGGAATATAGTATTTTAGAATACAATAGTATCATTTGGTCTCCCATCTACACTTGTCACATAACAAGAATTGAACGTGTTCAAGCTAAATTTACCAAATATCTGCTTTGGAAACTGCACTTTCCTATGGCTGGTGTGAAAGCATCTACCAGACTTCAACTGTATGGACTGATCTTCTTGGATCAAAGAAGACATTTGCTGTTACTTTTTTTGTTTAAAATAGTTAATGTTTTTATTATTTTATTTATTATTTAGTAGCAGATATTTTGTATCGAGCACCACAGTGTAGCACACATATGTGTTGTTTGTTCCATAATATTATCATTGAACAAATTATGGCACCTTTAATGGATCTGATAGGCTATAGTCAACTATAATAGGACATTTCATAAAATTGTCTTATTTAATATAACTTTAGGTGACATTAAAAATATTGCGAAACTTCAAGAGGAGTAATGCATTTAGGTTTGTTTATTTGTTACAAATTGATATAATTTATATTATATTATATTTTTGACATTGCTATGTATTATTAATATTATTATTTTGTATGGGTCGTTTGGAAACATTGTTTCTGTAGAATCTTCATTTCAATAAATAAATAAAATATTTGTAGATCTACTGATAATGATCTTATTGGTTGAAAGCACGGTGTAGACTCACAAAATAATTAAAAAAAATTTTGCACGTTTATAATTAACTTATTATTACATTTATTCTTCCATTTAACAAAAAGTGTTTCTCTATTTGTATCAAATTTAAAATCAAATGTCCCTTAAACATTTTTTAGCGAGAATTTTAGAGGACACAGACTCTGTTACCTTTTAAGGTTCATGCAGTCCGATATCTTAATTTTTGCAAATACATCAACAAGTATCTACTAGTAAATAAATTATCGAAATATGTCCAGTAGATTGTAGGATTGTGGGCTATGTGACTTAGTTGGTTCATGTATGACTACTAAATCCAAGGTACGGGGCTCGATTCCCAACCTGGACCACTTCAAAAATGTTATGCAAGCATTTTTCACAAGCAAGTAGCTAGTCAAAGTAATTCTGCCGCTGGACATTAGTCAATCATTATGGGCTGAAGATACCAATAAAAAGTGAATAGTGTAATTATCCATCTTCAAAATCTAACAGAGTACACTGTGAATGGTGAGAAGGATAGCGCATTCCAGCAATCCCTTCTAAGAGGTAGTACAAATAGTACAAATAAGAACAACTTGTTAAATTACGTGTTAAATTACAAGCACGAATAGCAAGTCCGAAAACAAAAGAATAAATAAAAATTCAAAACTAGTTACCTTAAATTGCTCTCATCTGCGTGAATGCGATAAAGTCGGGTCACCGTATCAGATATTGATGTAAATATCAAGAGCGAGAACTGAATTGTGGTTTTGAACAGGTTTGTCGATTAAGGGTAGAAACAGGACGCAATGAAAATGTGAGTGAAATAAAATTCATGCATTACAACGGGACAATACTTTCTTGTATCAAGTTTCCATTCATTATGTAACTTGATATTGTAAATCCATTCTCAACCGAAACAAAAATTACGAAGATTCAATTAATTACTCATAGTCTTAATTTTCTTTTAAAACTTGGACCTTTTAAATCTATCAGAGCGTTGTATGTTCCTTGGCATATGCAAGTTCTCATTTAACAAACCAAGATTAATCGATATCTGTTACAGATAATGTAAATAAAAAAATTTTGAACCTTTAAAAATTATATTTCCATACAATAAATTTTAACACAAGATGTCAAATGTGATGTTTCTCAAATTATAAGGTCTTTACATAAAATGATAAAATTGTATTGCAGATCTGATCAATTTACAATTACTTCTAACTCAAGGTTGCATGTGCTATTAACAAAGAAATATTATTTAACAATTGTTCTAAAATATGCTCAAAGCATTGATATTACAAATGTGTTGATATTAACCCTTACACACTGTATTACCATATAATAACAGCCACAGTGGCATTTAAAAGAATTCCATATTACTTTATGTGTGCAAAATGGCATTGGCTACTAGATTCACGTGAGTATTCATATATGATTTGTTATCCCTTTGCTGTTCTTTTCTATACACAAACAGTATAATGTTTTAGCATTTATCCACTGAATGGAGATAAAACATTTGACTTTGTATGTGCTGACTAGACAGGTGGTTGTTTCTGCGTCACATATATGTAACACTAGGCAGTTGCACTACTGCAATATTTCAAGCTTAGATGTTGTACTTGTTCTTAGATATTACTGTACCTATCTAAACTTAGTCGATTAATTGTGAATATTCATTACAGAGGAATTACTCTGCAAGAACCTTTGGAGATTTTATCACAATATAGATAAATGAGATGTTTATTGAACCCCCTGATACTGTAATTCCTACAGATGAAGATTCTGGAGAAGAAGCAGTGCTCAGCTGCGAACCTAAGTTGAAGTTGTGTTACAAAATGTGGACAAAAGAAATAATGAAAAGACTTCTATATTATTACAAACTAACAAAAGCAAGAAAAGATAATCTCAACAGAAAGAAATTTCTTGGAAGGGGATTTATTGGAGACAAACAGTCGTAAAATGCAACCACTGAACCATGATTCATACAAATAATTTAGTTGCATTGAACTGTTTGAAAAAAATTTTGATGACAGCTTATTTCAGCATCGCTTTTTGCAAATATCAATATTCCTTCATTATGCTGACAATTATAACCAAAGCCACCCACAAAAGGGGTCAATGGGGTTCACCTGGAAATCCCCCCGATATTGTCATTCCATTGTGTTTTCGTTAGAAATCGCAACACGAAGTGCACCTTTATTGAAGAACATTACGACTTCACCTTGGAATATATTACAAATTATGAGGTAACCTTAACAAAAAATGATATTTGGCAATGGTTGTCCCATTGATCACACAATTCTATATTGTAATCAAGTATAACAGCCTTGCTAGAACTTTTTTTCAGAGCGATATGGTGCGGTCCATACATAATGTAACAAAATGACTTCTGGGTTTGTCTGTTTGTGTTTGAAATAATACTCCACTAAATAGTGTCAGTATGCAGTCGGGATCGGCGATTATACTATTGTTTAAAAATAAACTAAACTTAAATGTTGAGCTTACATTACAGGTAGATCTATTGTCTAACTATAAATAGATCGATTTTATATGTCATTTTGAGCAGAAAATGAGATTATCTTATAATAGTAACCGCGTATAACAAAATTATTAATTTAATTCTTTACATCTTTATCCTGAATGTTTCTATTCAAAACAAAATATAAATAAAGGCTCTCAAGTGGTTTCTTATTCTACAGGTACTCTAAAACTAAAACTCTGAAATGTTCTACAAATGTCTGATTGTGTCCTATTCTGAGAATGAGAAACAATGTATTCTTTATCTAACAGTAAAGTACGTCTATATCTACAGGGAGTTCAGTTTTATATTCAGTGTTCCTTGGATGCGGTATACTTTCAATTTGTGTAATCTTAGTAAACAGTACCTGATTGTTGAATTAGTAGAAGACGTGTATGTTGATGGATATTGATGTCATTTTCCTTGTAGTTATTGTTATTAGTGTTAATTAGTAGTTACTGGTTTTTGTTTTTAAAGAAGGCCGAAGATTGCAGTTACGAATACGATAGAAGTAAGTCTTAATGTAATGTGTGAGAATACATATTTAAAAATAATATATATTTGCAATTATGATTTGTGCGGTTCTTATTTTTGGTTTTTTAAAGTCTATCGCTAATTAGCTATTTGATTAAAAAATTTCTTCTTTCGAACTTGGAAGTATCAGAAAAGTAAACTTTGATTGCTAATAAAGCGTATTATTTTTCTTTCAAATCAGTAACAATGGATATTAGAAAATTTTTCAAACGAAATTAACTAAAAAAATCATCTAGCCTAGGCTGTAGTAGTAGTGACCCTGGTACTAATGCTATTTTTGAGTACAATAGTATGGTACGTAATAGTGCTGATGATCTAAATGAGGCTAATAGTTCGTCACAATACTTTAAAATCCCTCACATGCGAATATGACTCCAATCCTTCAACTGATCAGAATTAGTACATATTCGATTTTGTTAACTCGAATGAAACATTTTCTGATGATGTTCGCTTTTCACTTTTAACAAATCTTCACAAACTAGATCCTAAATATAATTTCAAAAATGATTCCAAACAAGGAAAATAAGGTTTTAGATATGACTGGCTTGTGTATTCTCCAAAACTTAAAGACGTGCTTTGCAAATATTACATAGTTTTTCGACTAATTGTTAAAAGAAAGGTTCCTGGTTCTTTCATTGTTAAGCCCTTTACAAAATATCATGACAGTCGCTTCCGCAAAAGCACATGCTACAACTCAATGGCATGGTGATTCAACTGTAAATGCTTTAAGTTTTACAAAAACTATTGAAGGAAAACGTCCATCGATTACCTCTCAAATAAATGAAGCCGAGCAGGATTTGATGGAATCGAATCGCAAAGAGCTTATACCATTAATATCTATCCACCATCATTTTTTGCGGTATGCATGATTTGCTATTACGAGGTGATAAAAATGTAATTTTGAGGACCTTTTACAATTCAGAATAGAAAGAGGGAATCACATTCTAAACGAGTATCTAAAGTTTTGCTATAAGAATTCAAAATACACCTCTCACAGAACACAAAACAAATAATTTCAATTTGTGGAACATTAATTAGGGAATTGTGAAAGATATAAATTTAAACAAAACATTTTCAATTCTAGCTGATGAAAATGCGGATATTTCTGGAGTAGAACATCTATCACTTGGAGTAAGATTTGTTAGTAATGACAATTCGGTCAAAGAAGAATTTTTAGGCTTTGCAATCCTTACATCGATGAACGCAGAAGGTATAGGTGCTGCAATTTTAAATGCTTGTGATGAATATGGTGTTTGTGTGAATAAATTAGTTGGACTACGTTTTGATGGTTGCTCCACGGTGGCAGACCAAGAGCAGGGGGTACAGAAACTTATTAGAAATATATATTCAAAAGCGATACATTTTCAATGCGTTTCCCATAGATTAAATTTAGTGATAAATGATTTAAATCCAAAATTCAGCACATACCATTAAAGAAGTAATTACTTTTTTCGAGATAGTTCGTTAAGGTGTAAATATTTTTCTAGTATTTCACTATTTCGTGAAACATGCTGGTCCGCTAAATATAAAATCAGTAAGGTTGTGTGTGGAACATTTTTCAGATACTATGAACACTATGGAAAATTTGGCTCATAGCCACGAAACAAATTCTCAGACAAGAAATATGGCCAGTCAATTTTTTAAATGCGTTTCGTTATGAGATTTCTCCTTTGTCTGCATTTTATGGCCAAATATTCCAGCAGATTGGAACCTGTTTGTAATGCAGGCTAAAAGTATAAACTTATTTTCTGTTAAACAGCACATAGATGAACTACTCAAAATTTTTAAGACGCACCATAGTGATCCTGAACAATATTTTATAGAGGTTTATAAAAAAGTGTTGAACCCATAGCTTTGGATTAAAAATTACATTACCACGCACTTCACCAAGACATACCCATAGTTTGAATTATCATATGAACAGTGTTGAAGATTACTTTTGAGTATGCGTTTTTATTCCTTACATGGATTCTCTTATACAGTCTATTTCTACAAGGTTTTCTGAAGATGCTACCATTTCCTTTTTACTCTCTGGATTACATCCAAATAACTTAAAAAATAATATAAAAAGAGCATGTTAAATAAAAAAGAAAAAAATAGCCATGCATTAAAACATTGATAATTTTCAGAACTGTTGCAAACATGGGGTTGAACTTTGGCAAAATAGAGAGGTTCAACAAGATACAGACTTAGTAGATTTGCTTAACAATGACGTTTCTTTTTTATGGTCATCAAAACTGCACTGAATATTTTTGGGCATTACCTCTAATTACTGTAGCAATAGAAAGGTCATGTAGTATGCTAGAGCGTAGATCCAGCATGTCAGGGGATAGATTATCAGGTTTATGCATGCTTAGTGTACTTAAGGACATGATACGAAGGGAGAAACAAGCATTTATAAATAATGTCCTAAATAGATTTGGTCAATACCTGAGAAGATTGATGTTTTCATTAAAAAATGGCGACAATTATGAACTGTCATATTCAGCAGTTCGAGTTATAATAGTTTTGTACCTTTCTTAGTCGTGTTTGTTTGTGCAACAAATATTAAAGACACTATTTAAAGTGCCTGCTGTTTATTTATTTATTATTAATTAATATCTCTGGACATTCGATTGGCAGTGTCGCTTTTCTGTTTCCGTTAAATAAGGTCATGTCGTATCTGTGTTTGTATATTTTCTTACACACGGCTTATTACATGTATTAGAATGTCAATTCAATTTTCAATTAGTGTGTATTAATGTAAAATCTAATCCTTTGCATTTGCTACCCTGTGTATCAGCAACCCAAAAGAATTGATAGCTTGCACCAGTAATTTACCAGATTGATAAATGACTACACTTTTATGAAAGTTAGATTAATCACAGTATGCTACGTTTATTAAGAAACTATCAATACTACGTATTTCTTTCAATTTCAAATACTATTAAAATGCTCCATTATCGTTGGCCCCAACTGCTTTTGAGCTACTCGAAGGAAATAAGATTTAATGATTTACATTATTTTCCATTACGTCTGGTAACGGGGTTGCATTAACAGTGTTCATCCTTTGTTTAACTAATAACAAATAACTAATATTTTTGAAAGTACTCTTGATCCCCCAATACAAATTATTCTGCAGACGGCCTTGATAATAACCCTGATTTGACTGATAATATTTGGAAGTTACGACCTTTTATGGACATGATCAAAAGCAATTGTTTGGAGCATTTTGTATTTGAACCTAACTTACGTTACAACAAAAGTATGATAAAATATTACGGACGTCACTCAGTCAATCAATTTATTATTAGGCAAACCCATCCGATTCGGCAAGATGTGGTACCTCGATACCCTATCAGGTTACCTCATAAATGTCGAACTATATCAAGGCAATAATTCAAGACGTTCCATTGGAAAAGCCACAGTCCCATCTATAGTATTGTTAGCGAATTAGAACAGCAAAAGGGTTATCAACCATACAATTTGTCTTTTGATAACCTATTCACTGGCATAAATTTGTTAAAATATGTAAAATCTGGCATGGTGCTCATACCATAAAGGAGAATAGAATTCCTAAATGCTGCCCATCGACTAACAAAAAAATATAGGGGAACTATCAAAAGGAATCCTCGAATCTACTATGAATACAGATGATTGTATATTATTTCGATGTTGGGTTGACAATGGTGTAGTCAGCATGATGTCAACTCTACGTGGTCTAAAGTCCGTTAATTTTGTAAAGAGATTCTCTCAAGCAGATAAAAAGATTATTACAGTGCCTAGACCCAACATTACAGATCGTCTAACTTGTTTATGGGGGTAACATACAATGGATGAGAACCTATCTAGACACAGAATAGGAATATGGAAAAGAAATGGTGGTGGCGTTTTTTTACCTAGCTGGTTGAGGCCTGTTTATGCAATACTTGGCAAATTTATAGAAAAGGTGATAAAACATTACTGAGCTACAATTTTGCTATGAAATTAGTTAGCTTTACATGAAGTCATATGGAGCAATGCCAAATGCTCCGTATAGAACACCAACATCAAAGTTCTTCCATAACAATGAACCAGGTATCGGACAACTTGCGATTTGATTACATTGATCGTTGTCTCAGTGCCAGAAAAGGAAATGATACGCTGGGGAAGGGTGTTCCTCTAGGGTGCGTATAACGTGCAACAAGTGCAACGTTGGTTTGTATGACTGTTTTCAAATATTCCATACTAGACATGTTTGTTAAGTTTTAATTTTATACTACTTTATTACATAGCCCCCTTAAGCACGTAGTGTTACCATATTGTAACATGGCATTTTGAATAATTGATATGTACAAAAATATTGTTATGGTTAACTAACTTTAATAACCTTCTTAAGTTATAAAAATATGTAAATTGTAAAAATTAATTTAGACGCTTAAAGGTTAAAACTGACATGACCTAGGATCGTTGTCAAAATAATAAAAATTTCAAGTTTGACGTTTATGACATAAATTGAAGGTGACTTTGATTTATTAATGTTTGATTTGAATACATTAAATTAAATATTCATGTATACTATTTTGATATTTATTACAGAGAACCTGTATACACAGCACCCGAAGTCTATTTAGATGGACCTGAAGAAATTCTAAATAATCCAAAGGTTGATATTTGGTCAGTAGGAATTATTTTAGCAGAACTTGTCATTAATAAAACACTTTGGAGTTCATTGAAAGTAAGTCAGTGTATTCGCAAAATTTTAAGTTTGTTGTATGGCAGTACTTCAGTCTTTGAACGAATTGCACGAGAACATAATTCATACGAAATATATCAGGTACTTTAATAGCTCCACATCGTATAAGATAGATTAACAAAACTTCAAATTGTAGAATCTTTCAGAAGATATCAAACAACTTATCGAAGACTGTTTAAATGTCATACCAAAAGATAGGCCTACAATTAAAGATATTTTAAAGCGTGATATTTTTGCAAAGTTTAATGTTAAAACAAGAACAAGGAAAAGTAAATTCACTGAACCATTTGAAATATTTACTCTTAAAGAATTTTATCATTGGTGGCAGCTTGCCGGTGGAGATGTGTTACTAGAATTGAAGAAGCAAGGACTCATTAGATCTACCCCGACTATTCTTTCTATGCCATGGTAAGACGTGAGAAAAATAGATATCTTATAAGAAGTTAATGTAAATATATGTAAGTAGTTGCTACTATTTGAAGGTACATACTTCTATATTATTATTTATTGTGCAAAGAACTATGCACAAGGTTATGTACAAAACAAAAAAACATTGTATATTATAATGAAGTCCATGTTTAATTTAATGCGATTTTATATAAACAGTTCGTGTGCATGTTGCTATATTTTGTAACGGGCATTTTTACAGCTTAACCTTGTTATGTCTTTTTCCCAATTCGTAATTACATTTCTGCAACTACTAGTTCTATATTGTATGCAATTTAACTCGCGGGTATTACTTTTAAAAGATGATTTAATTGAAGATTGGTTTTCATTAATAAATACATTGCAATGAATGAATTTTAAATAGAATTATTCGTAAATTGTTTTCCAACTTAGTGAAAATTACAAACCGCTTGGAATTAATGATAAATTGCTATTCATATAAATGTTGTTCCTTATGTGGATATACGAGTCTAAATATAAACAGATAAGAAGTGTAGTTCTGATTACCTTTGAATGAGGTATGCTTTTGTATGTAACGTGTTGGATTGACAAGAAGTGCGGCGGTAATAACAACGAGTTGTTATGTACAGATGCGGAGTCGGTTTTTGTTCGTGGTTCCGGTATATTAAGTACTTTGAGTGATACGTGTTGCTTTGCTGATTGTGTCTTTAGTTGTTTTTCTTGTAAAATAAAAGGTTTACGGAACATTGACTTAGTGATTACGCGTTGCACGACAAATTGTTTTTGTTGCTTTTCTGTTAGAAATGAAAGTCGTAGAACTTGGAAAACCCGACCGCACGTGGTTGTTTTTACGGAAGATTGACTTAGTGATACCGTCGCTTTACTAATTGTGTTTTTTTTTGTGGATTTGTCTTGCTGTATTTGAACGGTGTGCGATCTAGTTTTCGTGGCCTCCTTTTTCTTATCAGAGTAGTGTATACTTTGGTTTATTCAAACACAGTTTTAAAACTTGAATGTTTCTAAAAATGGTGATACAGTTGTAGCAGGTTTAGTAGAAAAAAAGAGGTTGCTTCTTATGAACAGGTATCTCATTCACTTGTAAAGACAGTTGGTACTGTAGTTCCTGAATTTTCTAACCCCAACGAATCTAAAATAGATCTTTGTTTGCGCGAATTTGGTTATGCAAAAGCATTAGCTTTTCCTTTGTTACCATAGGTAGCAAATAAAACGCTTCACGTTACTGTTAGTTTAAAGCATTACGTCGTGCCTTGAAAGCCCGTGACTCTAACTTTTTATTACTATTTTTCTTTACAATTTGTGTTACAAAATCTTTAAAAATTATTGTCTCAGGAAATAGAATTAACAAGAGATTTATCGATGTTACGTAGTTCCACCAGCATGATAATGTCTGCTGCTAACACCAGTGAAATACGTAGGCGTGATTAGTGTAAAGTGTGAGAAATTCCATCCACACCCTCACAGTCAAGGGTGCAGTGCTTCGTTAGTGCAGGACATCGGGAATCCCACATTCAATTTCGAGGAAGCGTTGCTGAAGGACTGTTTGTAAGTTGAACTATTTCCTACTTGTTTTTACTTTAAATACCTGTCCGTTGCTTTGCCATACCTTTGGCGTTTTGATACCTTTTACCATAGACTTGCATGCTATTTTGAATAAAAGAAAGAAAAAAAGAAAAATCAATACTACTGGACTACTCATATTAATTGTGTTTACCTATTTATATTTTGTTAAAATTTTATCTGCTTTATGTCTAATTGGTGTGTGAGGAAACGTTTCTGCTACTCCCCAATATTACCTCACGTTGTACTAAAGATTTGTTATATTGCTTTTAACGTTGTTATATTATATAGATTATTCCAACAGTTTTTTTTTTTATTCTACAAAGTACTGAACAATTTATACTTGATCCGTATGCTATGCTTTTTCTTTGTTTCAGGTTTGCAGGACTAATTTGTTTTTTTCCAGGTTTACTATTCTACTTTTTCTATTGCAGGTACTGTTACTAATTCCTTACAGCCACGTACCTTGTATGTTGGTCTGCTTTCTGCAACCCCCCTTACTCTCCGATTGAGCCCGGTCCTTTCTTTGTTTTTTCTTTGTGTTACGTACGGCCACGGGCCAACGTAGCATAAATTTGACGAACCAACGTGGCTGCCCCGATAATAACGTCACATAGATTTTTGACGCCCAACGTGGGGCTCGATTTTTTTTTTGATTGGCCCGATATTATTTTTTCTTCCTTCTCGTTTGTGGCTCGATTTTTTTTTGAGGGGCCCGATTTTTTGTTATCAGCCTGATTTTTTTTTTTGATTTGGCTTGATTTTTTTGTTGATTTGCTCTCGATTTTTTTATTATTTTTTTTGCTCTTGACTTTTTTTTTAATTTTTTTTATGACGATGTTTTTTTGGCATTGATTTTTTTTTTGTTTTGGTGTATCGGCTCCTAATTATTATTTTTTTCTCCTTCTCGTTTGAACTGAATTTTGTTTAGTATTGAGTTATTTCGTTAATTTAGTTTCTTTATCGAACAAGCCTAAGAATTCGTTTTGTGTCTCTAAATATTTGGGTGTTGTTTGTCGATTCTGTAATAATGGGTGACTACTGGAAATTAAAAGTGGATCGATTACATGAAGCTGAACTCAAATATGAAGTCGGTTCTCGTGGGTTCGATGCAAAAGTACCTGTATCCGAACTTCGTAAATCCTTTAGGAATATTTTGAAACTGGAATCTTCTGAAGCTCTAAGTCCACTTAAATCTGGTATCGATTTTCAGACGGATAATAAAGCCGTGACTGAAGGTTTAACTGAGTTAACTACGAAGAGTAAAGATTTTAATGGTGATATTTCAACTGCCGACGGCAAACGTATTATTAGTCTTGCTATGCATCTCAAAGGGAGAATCCAATGCATGAATGTTACTTCTGACGCTGAAACAGTAATACAGCGAAAGTTGTTGCTATGTGTTAGCAATTTACGCAGTGATTGCGATAGATTATACCGTCGCTTTAGACGTTCTTCCACTTCACCTAGGGTTCCACTCGTTTCTACGGCTAGTATTAATCCGACTACTACTGATACTGAGGATGATCTTACTTCTGCTGAATCTTCTGATGAATTACCCATACCTGTATCTATTTCTAAATCAATTGCTACGTCTAGTTATGGACAGCTGGTGTCTAAATGGGACTTAAAATTTTCGGGTGATGACCGTATGTCTTTAAATGCATTTCTATTACGCGTGGACGAATTATGCTCGGCACGCAACGTTTCTGCTTCTCAACTATTTTCTTCGGCATCGGACTTACTTTCGGGAAAAGCTCTAATTTTATTCAGAGCGCATAGAAAATCCCTAACTAATTGGCAAGATGTTATTCGACTATTAAGGGAAGAATTTCAACCCGTTAATTACAACGAAAAACTGTTAGAGGAAATAAAGCAACGTACTATGGGTTCCTCAGAGTCTATTGGTGTATATTTAGCTACGATGGAAAATTTATTTGCTCGTCTAACAATCTCCCTCTCTGAGCTACGGAAACTCGACATTATTTTACCAAATCTTACCCCTTTCTACCAAACCAATTTAGCTTTGCTTGATCTGAATACTATGACGGAACTTTTGCGTGTGGGTCGCAGACTAGAACAGCACAAAATACAAGCCGATAATTTCAAGTCTCCTCCTGCTCGGAACTTTTCTCAACTCCTAGAGCCTGACTTAGCTTATACCGGTCCTGTGGTCCGCAGCAAACTTACGTCTGCTTATGTCCCTCCCCGTTCTGGTGTTACTACTTCGAAAACACTTACACCTGGTGCAAGTGATGCTCCTAAAAATATTTCTAATTCTTCCGTTACTTGTTGGAACTGTGGCCAACGAGGACACAAGTCTCCTTCCTGTACTAAACCTCAGATACTTCATTGCTATGGTTGTGGTAAACCTAATGTTACCCGTACCAATTGTACGAGTTGTAACAAGAGATTAAACTACCGATCGAGTCGCTAAGCCGAGAAACCGACCCGATTCCTTCTACAGTTGTCTCGATACCTATTATTTCCTCAGGAAATCCTTTCTCTGGTCTTGATGACCGATCTAAATGTTTTGGATTTTATTTTAGCTAGTTCTCGTGAGGACGACAGACCTTATCTTACTGTTACTATTTTCGACATCGAATTTAAGGGTTTGCTTGATTCCGGCGCTTCCCGTACTATTATTGGTGGTCCTGGTAGGGATATTCTCTATTCTCTTTCTTTGCCTTTGTCCCAAACGGAGATCCACAGCTGTACGGTAGCCAATGGTCAAGCTTGTGACATTCTCGGGTCACTTACTTTACCCATGTCGGTCGAAAATAAAACTATCCTTCTTGACGTCCTAGTTGTTCCTTCTATTTCTCAGTCTCTGATCTTAGGCATTGACTTCTGGAAATCTATGGGTGTTGTCCCAGATTTTCGAACCGGTCAATGGACTTTCGGTTCTTCTTCTACTGTCCCGATCAGTCAGATCAATGCTCTTTCCGAGCTGTCGAGCGTGCAACAATCCGAATTGTCTCGTATAGTCCAACAGATGTTTCCTGAAGATGATACTTTACCTTTGGGCTGTACTAATCTCATTGAACATCAGATCCGTACTACATCTAGTCCTATCAAGCAGCGATATTATCCCATGTCCCCTACGGTACTACGACATGTCAATCAAGCTCTGGATGAGATGCTAGAAAATGGTGTGGTAGAACCATCTAATAGCGCTTGGTCTAGCCCTATTGTTATGGTACCTAAGAAAGATGGCACATATCGTTTCTGCATCGATTTCAGAAAGGTCAATGAGGTTACAGAAAAGGATGCCTATCCCCTTCCTTATATTTCTACGATTCTAGACCGTCTTAGAGACGCAAAATTCTTAACTAGTTTGGACATTCGCTCTGCTTATTGGCAAATACCTCTTTCTTCTAATTCTAAGGCGATTACTGCATTTACGGTGCCTGGTAGAGGTTTATACCAGTTTACGAAAATGCCATTTGGTCTTCATAATTCTCCAGCGACATTTCAGCGACTTATAGATCGTGTGCTTGGTGTTGATCTTGAACCTTTCTGTTTCGCATACTTAGATGATGTGATCATCGCTACTCCTACTTTCGAACAACATTTGGTGGTACTACAGAAAGTGCTTTTTTGTTTAAATTCTGCAGGTCTTACTCTTAGCAGAGATAAATGCATTATATGCCGACCGGAACTCCGTTATCTGGGATACGTAGTGAATCGTCATGGACTCCATGTCGATCCAGAAAAAGTTTCGGTCATTCTTAATCTTCCTCCTCCTACTACTGTAACTGAAGTTCGACGCATAGTTGGTATGTGTTCGTGGTATCGTCGCTTTATCCCAAATTTTTCTACTCTTACGGCTCCAATTACTGCTCTGACTAAGAAAAATTCTAAATTTAATTGGTCTTCAGAATGTCAGCAGGCGTTTAAGCTGCTGAAAGAACACTTGGTAACGGCTCCAGTGATGAGTTGTCCTGATTTTTCTTTGCCCTTTACTATACAGACTGATGCCTCCGATTTTGGTCTGGGTGCTGTGCTGACTCAACAACAGGGTGATGACGAAAAAGTCATTTGCTACATTAGCTGTTCTCTTAAAAAGGCGGAACGCAACTATAGCGCCACCGAAAAAGAATGTCTTGGTGTTATTTGGGCAATTGAGAAATTTTGTCCCTATATCGAGGGTTCTCACTTTACTGTGGTCACCGATCACCACTCCCTTATATGGCTGAATAATCTACAAAGCCCCAACGGTCGTTTAGCTCGTTGGTCTGTACGACTTCAACAACATAACTTCACCATCGTACATCGAAAAGGTAAAGAAAACATCGTTCCCGATGCCTTATCTCGCTCAGTACCTAAGATTGACTTAATTGATGACTTTCCTAAATCTTCTATTACTCTGCCAATTTTGGATCCTTGGTATCTTAAACTACGGACTCGTGTTAATTCCAATCCTAAACTATACAGTAACTGGCATGTGGAAAACGAATTACTATATAAACATGTAAAATCTAAACAGTCTTTGCTCCAACCTCCTCAAGAAGATTGGAAGTTAGTAGTTCGCAGCGAACAACGGAATAGGGTTCTACACGAAAACCATGATCTACCTACTTCAGGTCACCCTGGTGTCCACAAAACTGTCTCTAAAATTTCCATGCGTTACTATTGGCCTAAACTTAGAGCCGCTGTTGCTCGATACGTCCGTCGTTGTAAAATTTGCTCTGCACACAAAGTCGAACAAAAGAAACCTCCTGGCTTTATGTCTCCCCGTGCTACTACCACTCGTCCTTGGCAAGTCCTATGTACAGATATTGTCGGACCTCTTCCTAGATCCTCTAAAGGTAATTCTTTCATTTTAGTTGTTGCTGATTGTTTTACAAAATATGCTTGTTTCTTTCCTCTACGTGCGTCTACGGCCGCCGCTGTTGCTCGAACCATTGAGGAGAATATTTTCCTGGTGTATGGTACTCCTCAATATCTAATTGCGGACAATGGTGTACAATTTTGTAGTAATATTTTCACTAAACTCTGTGATTCTTATCGAACAAAAATTCTGTTTAATGCTCGCGATCAACCTCAGGCGAATCCGGCTGAACGTATTAATAGAGTCCTGAAGACGATGATTTCTTCTTACGTTTCTGATAATCAACGTCGGTGGGACGTTGATTTAGCAAAAATTGGTTGTGCTATTCGAACGCTTAAACATGAGGTTATTGGTTACTCCCCGTATTTTGCTCCATATGGTCGTGAACATGTGAAACGTCTTTCCTTAGCATACAAGAAAAATGCTAAACACTACGATCTTCGTCGTCGTCCCTTAACTTTATCTCCTGGCGATCGCGTGTGGAAACGCAATTATGTTCTTTCGGATGCTACTCGCTACTTCAATGCTAAACTTGCTCCCAAATATGTGGGTCCCTTTACTATTAGAACTAAACTTTCTCCTTGGACCTATATCTTAGTGGATGATTCTGGTAACGATCTGGGTACTTGGCATATTAAGGACCTCAAACCCGATAAAACTTTAGACCCTCCAGACATTGATCCTGAACCTCTGGATCCTAATGGGCTCCCTACGGCTGATTCTATTTTGATACCTACGTGTCGCTATCCCTAATGACTTGTAATTTGTTTTTGGCTTATTTGTCTTTTGTTTTCTCTGATAAGCTTGTGTCCGAAAACACTGGCGCCCATTTCGTATTCCTATTTATATTTTGTAGCTAGCCCATCCCGTGACTTTTTCTGCTGGCTAGTTCTACCATTTGTTCACTATTTGTCTATTATAGTCGCTTTCTACATCCATTCCCTGAGGTAGGCTTCAGATCTATTTTCTTTTCCTTTAGGTATTTCGACTTGGTCGCTTTTGTAGGTCTGTTAGCCATACTCTGCTTGAGTAATCGTTTCATACGAATCTGTGTTACCTCAGTCGGAAGTATTTTAGGTTGTGTACTAGCTTGCCTTTGCTCTTTGCTTTGTCTTGGTTCTTTCTTTGCTGTACACTTGAGGATGACAGTTGAGTCGTCTAGTTGGTTTGCTACGTGTTTTCTACCTCGTTTTTTTTTCTTTCCTCTTGGTTTCTTCGCGGGAAGCCAAGACTTTTCTTTGAGGTGGAGAACAGAAATGTCCCTTTTGGAGACATCCGTCTTTTGACGATTTTGACAGTAGCTAAGACCTTTAATCCTCATTGGGTGTTTACTTGATACTTTCTGTACCTGTTCTGTCGTGGTTGGTTGCGATAGATGACTTTGTCTTCTTTTAGAAAAATGTTTCTTTTATACTGGTTTTGTTTCTTCGAACCGGATAAAAATAATTTTTTTTTTTTTGGTTCCGTGTCTGTGGTTTTTTTCTTTCACCCCGACGTCTTTATTTTGCTAGGGGGGAATCTGTAACGGGCATTTTTACTGCTTAACCTTGTTACGCCTTTTTCCCAATTCGTAATTACATTTCTGCAACTACTAGTTCTATATTGTATGCAATTTAACTCGGGGGTATTACTTTTAAAAGATGGTTTAATTGAAGATTGGTTTTCATTAATAAATACATTGCAATGAATGAATTTTAAATAGAATTATTCGTAAATTGTTTTCCAACTTAGTGAAAATTACAAACCGCTTGGAATTAATGATAAATTGCTATTCATATAAATGTTGTTCCTTATGTGGATATACGAGTCTAAATATAAACAGATAAGAAGTGTAGTTCTGATTACCTTTGAATGAGGTATGCTTTTGTATGTAACGTGTTGGATTGACAAGAAGTGCGGCGGTAATAACAACGAGTTGTTATGTACAGATGCGGAGTCGGTTTTTGTTCGTGGTTCCGGTATATTAAGTACTTTGAGTGATACGCGTTGCTTTGCTGATTGTGTCTTTAGTTGGTTTTCTTGTAAAATAAAAGGTTTACGGAACATTGACTTAGTGATTACGCGTTGCACGACAAATTGTTTTTGTTGCTTTTCTGTTAGAAATGAAAGTCGTAGAACTTGGAAAACCCGACCGCACGTGGTTGTTTTTACGGAGGATTGACTTAGTGATACCGTCGCTTTACTAATTGTGTTTTTTTTGTGGATTTGTCTTGCTATATTTGAACGGTGTGCGATCTAGTTTTCGTGCCCTCCTTTTTCTTATAAGAAAAACTTTGGTTTATCCAAACACAGTTTTAAAACTTGAATGTTTCTAAAAATGGTGATACAGTTGTAGCAGGTTTAGTAGAAAAAAAGAGGTTGCTTCTTATGAACAGGTATCTCATTCACTTGTAAAGACAGTTGGTACTGTAGTTCCTGAAATTTCTAACCCCAACGAATCTAAAATAGATCTTTGTTTGCGCGAATTTGGTTATGCAAAAGCATTAGCTTTTCCTTTGTTACCATAGGTAGCAAATAAAACGCTTCACGTTACTGTTAGTTTAATGCATTATGTCGTGCCTTGAAAGCCCGTGACTCTAACTTTTTATTACTATTTTTCTTTACAATTTGTGTTACAAAATCTTTCAAAATTATTGTCTCAGGAAATAGAATTAACAAGAGATTTATCGATGTTACGTAGTTCCACCAGCATGATAATGTCTGCTGCTAACACCAGTGAAATACGTAGGCGTGATTAGTGTAAAGTGTGAGAAATTCCATCCACACCCTCACAGTCAAGGGTGCAGTGCTTCGTTAGTGCAGGACATCGAATCCCACATTCAATTGCGAGGAAGCGTTGCTGAAGGACTGTTTGTAAGTTGAACTATTTCCTACTTGTTTTTACTTTAAATACCTGTCCGTTGCTTTGCCAGACCTTTGGCGTTCTGATACCTTTTACCATAGACTTGCATGCTATTTTGAATAAAAGAAAAAAAAAGAAAAATCAATACTACTGGACTACTCATATTAATTGTGTTTACCTATTTATATTTTGTTAAAATTTTATCTGCTTTATGTCTAATTGGTGTGTGAGGAAACGTTTCTGCTACTCCCCAATATTACCTCACGTTGTACTAAAGATTTGTTATATTGCTTTTAACGTTGTTATATTATATAGATTATCCCAACAGTTTTTTTTTTATTCTACAAAGTACTGAACAATTTATACTTGATCCGTATGCTATGCTTTTTTTTTGTTTCAGGTTTGCAGGACTAATTTGTTTTTTTCCAGGTTTACTATTCTACTTTTTCTATTGCAGGTACTGTTACTAATTCCTTACAGCCGCGTACCTTGTATGTTGGTCTGCTTTCTGCAATCCCCCCTATTCTCCGATTGAGCCCGGTCCTTTCTTTGTTTTTTCTTTATGTTACGTACGGCCACGAGCCAACGTAGCATAAATTTGACGAACCAACGTGGCTGCCCCGATAATAACGTCGCAATTTCATCTCATAGTTTGAATATTTTTTGCATTTTACACTCTTCACCCTGTTTTAACAAATGTTGGCTTTCTTGTTTGGAAAATTGCTCAATTATACGAGCCGCCTGATACTTTAGTATTTGATATTTATTGTAGTTAAATGACCTAGTTAAATTGTAATTAGATAAAGCCACTATATCTTCGAGTGCTAGAAATATGTTCAAAGTTATATCTATCTCTAATGGGTTTTGTATTTTTAGAAAACTTTGAGAATGTTTGTTGAACTGGTTCACTATATTTAGAGTATTGGTTTGTCTGGCTTCTTTTGTGATAATATTATAAACCCAACCGGGTAGTTACCAAATGGTGTAAATTTGCTTTCTTTTAACCCACGTTTGTATGTTATTTGAACCAATGCTTACTTGGCATTAACAAATCTCACATTGTGATTACAACACAATTCTTGTACGCGGTTAAGTTATAATGAGATAGGTACATTGCAATTACCCAAAATCCTTTACAGCCTACGTGAGGGAATATCATTCTAGTCAACAGGTACAAATAGCTTTATCTCACTTATGGTGTATCTTTTCATAATATAGACACTCGTTATAAATTGAAAAGCTAACCTACAATTTGCTGTAAAAGGAGTGCTTGTTTATATAAAAATTTGTTTCTTTTAAACAATAATTTATTTGTGCATTTTTGAGCGATTTGTCCATTACCTAAAGTCGTTTTTGCAACTTTTTCTACTTAAAATGTTGTTTTGCGTTAATTACCTATATTTTAAAAGTCCCTTAAAAATAGAAAACAATGGCTTTAATTTTGTTTATTTACTAAATAAACATTCCCAACTGACCTTATTAATTGCAAAATATCTATATATTGGGATTAATTCTTGTGGTTCTAAACTAAAAACAGATTGATATGAATCACTTCCATTTAAAGGTGAAGGAAATTTCGTAAGAACCTTCCTTGCGCAATATTGTATCTGTTTTGAACCAGAATCATTGTAGACTGCAATTAAAATCCATTCTTGCCCAGGAACAAAATAATGTGCCATTTATTGGTACCATCAATATGGGCCCGGATGAAAATCTAGAAGAAATCACTGACTCCATGAACGACGGAAGCTGTCACCTATTCCACCGATCCCATACGCACGAAGATAGAGTTATTGCAAATTCGTTCTTGTTTCATCAAATAAAACAACGTCTTGATTTATTTTCTTCTTCAAGCTCTGACGAAATTAAAAAATTACGAGCAAATTTCTTTCCAAATTGTTTCTTGTTGAAGTGTTTGTGTTAGAGAAATTAAATGTTATTCCTGATATCTCCCCGTAGTTGTTTCAAATTTAAATAACTTATCGTTATTTGCAGAAAATGTAGATGTTTGTAAATACGTACCTATTTACAAGTGGAACTTAACCTTTTTAGGATTTAATTCAAAGCTTTCCTTGACCTTTTTCCTTGAACAAATTAACGACCTAAAAATTTTTGGAAACTGTCCCGACGAACAAGTATTTAAAAGTGAGGTTGCATTATTTTCTGCTAGTGCCTTATCATGGTTCTGCTAGATTTATCACCAAATTCATTATTGGCTTGCGCTAGTAGAACTTTTGATGAAAGACTTTGCTACATTTGATAACGATTATGAAATTCTATCTCAAATCTCTGCTCTTTTCCAAGCACCTAACGAAAACATATATAATTAAAGTACAGACATTATTTAATCAATTATACCAAAAGCCTGATGAAATCGAGAACTTAACACAATTTATTCGAAATATGAATACCTACTATTCTGAACATTAGGTCTCCAAAACATTTATTTTATCTCTCAACTTAAATTCCTTTGTTGTTCTCTACAAGAAGCAAAATTTTGATTAGAAAAAATATCACCTGTCAGTCAAATGCCAACCAAAATCTTTTCCGCAAAATATCTCACCATAGCGACATCTCTCGTAACCTAATTATTTTTTGTTCCCAATATCAAATATTAACGAAACTAATTTCATTTCTTGTTACCGAAAAGGTGATCACACCTATACTAATTGTACCAAACCTCCAAATGTTTTGTTGTTTTGTGCTATGGTTGTGAAACCCCTAACTTCTATCAAAATAAATGTCCACATTGCAATGTTCCTGAAAACTACCGAAGGGATGCTTTTGTCCAGGATATACGCGTCCCTTCCTCACAAAATCACCCACTATTAATACAACAAAATTACAGTTGCCACACGAATTAAAGTTAAAACCTACTGTACCTTCACCTCCATTACAAAAAATGCCTGTATTGTCTCCACTAACATATCTTTAACAAAAATTTATATTCCTTTAACTGAAATGTGCCATACAACCCCACTCGAATGGTCAAACTGGTTAAAAACCGTTTATGCTTTTATTCTAATTCTGCCTCTGGAAAGCTCAAGACTAAACCTGTTGATAATCGTTCACATTTGCCAGTCTCTATTGCTTTTCTCTCTGTTGATGCATTGTTATCTCGTTCTAACTCTTCTTTAATTAATTCTACGGGCTTACAGCAATTAAGAAAACAAAAAATTGATTTTAGAATAATATCTCAGAATACCTCGATTATTGCTGATTTTGCTCAAGTTAAGGTAATTGGATCCATTAAATTAAAGATCATATACAATCTCTTTAACACGAAATCACTTTTTTAGTTGTACCTACCCTAGCTTATTTTTCCTTTTAGGAGTTGATTTGTGTCACCTTTTTAACTTATCACTAAACCTTTTGGATTTCACTTGGCAAGTTAGCCTCAAGAAAAACGATTGTGCTTCCATGGGGATTACAAATAAAATCTCTCTTACTGATCAACAAAATATTTCGCTAGAAAAAACTATAAATGAGTTTTGTCAACTATGTACTTGTGAGTAAGAATGTGTTACAACCATATCTCATGAAATTTTAACTGCCGATGCAAAACCGTTAAACAACGTCAATATTCCCAATCACCTGCTCTACAAAAACACTTATATGCCAAAATTGATAAAATGTTTCAGTCTGGTGTTATCTCCTCAAGTTCTTCTCCTTGGAGCAGTCCCATTTTATTAGTTGAGAAGAAAAATGGAGAATACCGCGTCTGCTTCGACGATCGTAAATTAAATTCCGTTACAATTCCTGATAGGTACCCTTTATGACATACTGATTCCATCTTAAGTCGTTTGCATAATGCTAGGAGCATACCTTCAATAGATCTTAAACAAGCTTTTTATCAAATACCTTTGGAACAACTCTCTCGTAAAAAAACTGCCCTTTGCGTACCTGGACTAGGTTTGTATGAATTTAACTTTTTTTACTTTTTGGTTTGTCTAATGCCCCCCAAACACTCCAACGTACTATAGATAGAATTCTGGGTTAAAGTTTACATCAAGAGCGTGTTTTTGTTTATTTCGATGATATTCTAGTTATCTCTCATACTTTTGAAGTAGCCGCTTGCTTAAGTAATGCTGGTTTTAAAATCAATGGAGAAAAATGTAACCTTTGTTGTTCCTTTCTTTTCTTTCTAGGGTTTATTGTGGATGAAAATGAATTACAAGCTGATCTTGATAAATCAACGCCATCACCAATTTTAAAACGCCTAAAAATGTCACTGACATTAAATATTTAATTGGAATGATATCTTATTATCGCATCTTTTACCTGACTTATCTTCTATGTCTGCTTCAATTACCGCTTTAATTAAAAATAAAATGAAAGGGCAATCTGTTGATTGGATTTCTGATGCCCAAAAAGCTTTTGAAAAAATAAAACTTCTAATTACCTCTGCCCAAATTTTGAAGGAAACGTTTTACATTGAAACTGTTGCTTCACTTACTGGCTTAGGTGCCATTTTATTTCAAGATGAAGATGGTATAGAACACCCTCTTGCTTATGCTAGTCATACTTTAACTGCCACCAAACAGAAATATTCCACTACAGAACGATAACTCCTCAAAGTAATCCGGCGACCTAAAATATAAAATATCATACCTGACACCCTTAATTGTGATGTAGCTGCTTTAAATTTTCCTAATTTAACTTGCGATACCTGGTATTCTAATATGGTGAAAAAAGTTATCGAACATTCCTAAAACTACCCATCAGTTCGTGTTATAGGATATCGTTTATATAACTTTGTTACTTCTTCATCAGCAAGTTGCAAATATACCTGAATGAAAACTAATAATATGTATCGCTAATAGACCTGAAGTTTTGAAAATGCTTCATGATGATCTTACCTCTGCGCATTTAGGCATTGCAAAAGTGATAGTAAAGATATTTGATTTTTATTACTGGCCCAATTTAAGACGGGAGGTTTGCCAATATATTAAAAACTGTAACGTCTGTGGTGCAAAGAAGAATTCACAAGAAGGTCTGCTTGGTTTGATGGGTGCATTTAAAAATCTCTTATCCTTTTCAATTAATTTCTCTCGATTTATTAGTACCTCTTTTTAGATCTAAGAAAAGTAACCAATACCTCCTATTGGTTGTAACGAATTGGTTTTCCAAATTTTTTTCGTTCATCCCTTAGCAAAGGCTACTTCGTGACGATTATGAAATTTTTAGAACAACAATCTTTTCTTATTTTTGGCATGGCCCAAACTATTCTTTATGACAATGGTACACAATTTATCTCAAAAGAATTTCAAAATTTCGTAAAAAGTTGTAAAGTTTAGAAAATCTGGTTTAATGCCAGATACCATCTGCAAGTACATCCAACAGAACGTGTCAATCGTGTCATAATTACAGCTATCTCTTCCTATATCGAATCCGACCATACTAAGTGGAACGAAAATGTATTTAAAATTGCACAAGTTTCAAATGCCTTCGAAGCATGAAGCCACTCAGTTCTCACCTTCGTTTTTAATTTTGGCCATTATATTCCAATTAATGGTAGTTATTATGGTTCTGTTCCTGACAATATCGATGTGATGGAATTCGATAACAAAATATGTTGGGATGAAGATCAACAGCTATTACCTTCTATCTTTACCGATGTACAAACAAATTTATTTTAAGCTTATGAAAAAACAAGAATTATTACAAGCTCCCTATGGAAGAAATGTCATGTTTTATCTGATGCTAACAAAAATTTTCTGCTAAACTAGTGTCTAAAGTCATATTATGTGCAATCTCTGGCATAATTTCTTTATTTATCTATGAACTACAAGATTCAAATGGCAAACCTCAACGACTTTGGCATATTAAAGACCCAAAACCGTTTTCGTCTGCCCTTAACGAGTAGTATTTACTTACGTTTGTGTTCATATCTTCATCTAAATATATTCTCTTTTCCCATTTTTATTTCCACAATTTTGTCTTTTGATATTACCTTTCCTACCTAAATATTGTCTATTCATTGAACTTGTATATATCAATTACTTCTACGTAAATTTATCTTATAATCTTTGACTTGTCGTACCTTTAAATGGATATTACCCTTTAATCCACAAATTCCAAATTTTATCAGATCATATATAGTTTTTAGTTTTAAAAGATAGACCTCTCATTCCTAGTTCTAAAGTTTTTTTCTAGTGGTCCTTACATGCAAATAAACCCAATTTCTTTTAAATTTTCACTTATTGTGTTATCGTGGTTGACATATTTTTCATCTGAATAACCCAGCAAATTTTTAGGACTTGTGTTAACTGATGTCGGGTTAATGCTTTTCTGTTTGGCTTCATATAGGATTTCGACCTAAGCCTCTGTTATAAAAAGTCGATTTCCAGAGCTGCGAATACAAGAAATTTCTATCCAATATGTTCTATTACGCATATATTTCATATTTCAATTATTTTTATATCATAGGAATATAAATGCATTTTTTTTTTATTTTCCTGAACAAATTGGTGAGGGGCTATCACCTTTGTTGCTCCAAATATTATTCCTTATTGGGTTGTTGTATTGGAAAGTTCCTATCCTTATCTTCGATTAACTGTGTATCATATAATTATTGCTGTGTACATAGTAGTTTCATCTATGAAATTATTATGGAAGTATATTTAAGTTGATTGTGGCAGCGAATATGCTCGGTAGGAGATTGTCTATGTTTCATTTGGAGCCTAGTTACTTTTAAGCACAGTCGTGTTAGTTTAGGTTTTATCTTATCGTTAACGTTGCAGGTGGTTCTTTAGACCAATCTGTTTTCAACCTTATTTTTTTTTTCTGGTGCACCAGTCCTAGTCCTGAGACAACCGTCCATCATATAAAAGTGGTGTTTCTTCACTCCGGGCTGCTGACTACACTTTGGCTGGTCGACTAGTGCTTCGCTATCCATGATTTTTTCTATTGTTATTGCTCAATGTGAGCCCTTTCTCTTCGCTCATCTATCTAGTTGCTATAAAGTTCCAAACATTCCACCTCCCTCTTTTATCTTTTCTTTATCTTCTACATTAAAGCTGCTGACAGTGAATTTGTTATCTGATCTGGCTCGTGTGCCAATTCTCCCTTAATTGATGTGGTTCCTCATACTGTTTGTATGATCACGGAACTTCTTCTTTTGGAGGGTATGAGTAAAAACTCCATTTCAAATTCTTATTAGATCACTCTACTACCTTGGGAGTCCTTTTTTCTGTTATTATATTTATAGGAGAGGTGGTGTGCCTTGACAAGTATTAGGCCTCCAAACCCAAAAATTAGGTGTTACATTATCTTTTCATTAAAATTTATTCTTAAGACACTATTTTATCTTAATTATTAGGTTAAATCATTAATGTTTAGTGTTTATCTTTCTCTCGGATCATATCTTGAAGATTTTATCTCAATTAATTAACCTTTTGAACCACCAACAGTTTGTTACTATCTTTCTCTTTGAAGTTATCTTGGAGGTTTTATTTTATTTAATTATTATATGACCATAACTGTTTAACTATATTTTCCTGAAAATGTAGCAGGTATTTTACCTTACTTGGTTAACGTTTCGAACTGCAAATGGTTTGTTATCCATTTTTCTTGTCAAAACTGTCTTCGAGATCTTATCGTACCTAAACAATACTCTAACCCATAAATGGTTAGGTATAGTTAATTCGTTTTAACTTTAGGATGACGTCACAACTGGATAAAATGCTGCATTGCCAATGTTAATTTAAATTTTACTACATTCAATAAAAGATACACTTATATTCCCATTGGCAAGAGGAATTTGTGAAAACGCCGTACAGAACTGCTAACCTTTATTATGTTAAATGACAGCATCTTTCATGTGCAATTTTAGGTATTCATTTGCATACAGTGGCCAACACTTCATTACTGCATTTGACATCATCCTAAAGTTAAAGCAAATGTACTATATACGTCTTTCTTTCTGCAATTATTTCTGAGATGTTATTCTATATTACCTTTACCTTAAAGTAAATAAATTATCTATATCTTTCTCTTTGTAAAACGTATTTAAGAAGCTGTTTTACCTATTTGCTTTTGCAAATCTTTGGTATTTATGACCAAGGGTAGGATTTATTATTGAAACATAAAAAGTTAACTTGCATTTTAGTATTATATTTAATAGGATATGATTACGAGAATTATATATCGTTATGCAGTAGCATTGGCTAATTTGTTAACGTTTTGACTACTGCATCATATTTTGTTTTATCATGTTAAAAGCCAGCAAGAAATATGTTTAGCTAGAAAATATCTTAAAAGATATTATTGAAAATTTGTATGTATTCATATGCAAATATGAGAATGAACTTTGTATTTAGATATAGTGAAGTTAAGTGTTAGCTTTAATTGGTCGAGTCTCATGCTCGCAACTAAATTTGTGCAGTTGGTGCAGTGGCAAACAAGGCCTTTGCACGCTCAGTTGAATTAGCTTTAAATTCGCGTTTCTTGGTATCGCAAATATCAGTTTAAAAAACAGGTAGCTTTTAATGCGACTGTTTCGCCTTTTTTATATGAGGGTCCATGTTTTATTTTAGTATATCATTTTAGGGAATTTTTAAATCCCGCATGGGAAAGTTTTTATTTATCATTTTTAAGTTTTTACATGTAAGCCCCACGAATATTAGGTGATCATGCATTTCAGGACATTAACCTACGATTTGTGGGGTAAAAACTGCAAATGTTACGTTTTCAGACTATGAGAATGCAACTGCGTTTAGCGGTTTTGGCCAAGTTAGCATGTGGGAGAAATGGTGACGGACAATAGTTGGTGAGAGCCAAAGGACGGAACTTTACTATCAACCGTGGACGAATGCGGGCATGCATGGTAAAACTCCGAGTTTGACGGGGTGATTCCTTTTCTTGCTACCTCTTTCCTATATCTACAAAATTGTTGGCTTCGTCGACGAGGACCGCATCGAGTGATCCACACGGTAAATTTCTGGTACTATTAGTTTGAGTACCCACTCGCCATGCCAATTATGAGACCCATTTTGTGGGCATAATATTTTACATCAAGGTTATGCAGAACGGATGATGTGGGAGAATTTAATCTTAAATAAATTTGTACTATATTGCTTAGAAATATTACAAGTGCACTATTGTAAATACTTATTTTGCACCGTAGGTTTAGTAGATTCTATTTAAGATGAGCTCGTCAACGTGGTAAGTAAGTAAGATTCTTCTTATATTTATAAGATTCTTGTTATATTTATATTTTATATTCTTTTTATTGATAAGTGTTACGGACTATGAATATGTTTAAACATGCTGAAAGAAATTCCATAATTATTCTGTTTATTTCTCTGTGTTATTAGTTGTGTTGCATTTTATTGTATTAAACAGACTATTATTCTGTCTGCATGTATATGTTGTATATATACTGATCATTTTTTCAGGGCAAATTGGGTTGTGTGTTCTTTTGTTTCGTTCTTTAGTCCCCATCTCCAACTGTGTTAACGTGGCATTCATTTTGTTTATTCCTTTCTCTGTTATCGTAATTCGGAAGAACGTTCTATTGCTGGATTCGTGCATGCATGCATATGCATGCATATGCACATGTGTGTGCATGTGTCAATGTGTGTGTACGTGTGCAATCGTGCAAATGTATATGCTGCGGGCATGTGTGTGTGTCCGTACTTGGGTTCGATGTACTAGTACAAAACTAGTGAATATTTCTGGTTTTACTGTCTTCTTAGGTTGATTGATCCATAATTACTCAAGAGGAAATTCTCTATGTGAAAATACAAGTTGCTACTCTTCATGGTTTTTTACATTCTTCAAATTTATTGTTTTATGTGCAGTTTCTGTATGTGGATATTTGTGTTCTTCCTGAGGAAAGTTTACATGTCTCATTCTCTTTACATGGTCATTTGAGTATTCATTAACAATTTCAATAGCCGTCTCAAGATAAACGATTTTATTAGGATATGCAGTTATAATTTTTGCTTCTATCTTTTATGTTGACATGGCGTTTAAATATGGTATTTGATTATCAATAACATTTGTTTTCGGAAATTTTACAATTAGTTTATGTACGTGTTTTCTACAAGGTTGGTTACGAACACCAATTTCCATCCATTAAAATTTTCGCTTTGCTTATCTCTACATGGCATTATTAATTGATATATGTTAAATTTCTATAATTTTATGTGCAAGTCAGGCAACTGTCCGTATGCATTGCAACTGGTTCTGCTGAGTAGATGTTCATTGGGTTTTTCCATTTTTGATTGTAGTTCCATTGGTGATGGAATAATAAGTTGGTAGTATGACATATCTCGGATGATTCTTTTAAGAAACAGTTAGTTTCGTTTCTGTAAAATTAGAAATATGCTATCTGCTTTAATAAGGTGAAACACAATTTGTGGAATGTTTTTAGTAAAAATCTTGGAACTTAACACATTTTGGTTGGGTCTGGATTTTCTTTTTTAAGTTTTTTAAGGTTACTCATCGCACAACTTAAGATGTTCCGGTTTGGAAATTGAACGTACTTCGCTCAAATCATCGGAATATGCTAATGCCACAGCTGTTATTGGTTCAGTATGAATTATAGAATAAAGTTTACCATAAAATTTTCTATCTATATAAAATTTAGAGTTACACTATTGTTTAGGTGTCACGTTATTACCTAATAAGTTTTTGTTACAGCTACTGCGAAATGCATTTCTGCTATTCTTTTTCCTCATATAGTTATTGTTCACTATTACATTTTGTTTTTTTTTTGGTATTTACTTATCAATGGTTGCTTTTAAGAAGTGCTTGTGAACACTATGTAAGTATATATTTTCATTAATTGTTTTATGTGTATATAAAGTTTTTAAGAATTTGTATTAAACAAGTGACAGAACAATCCGTAAAATATTTATTTGTTAATATTGTTTTATGTGAATACTAGAATTGAGGTTAAAAATTTAGTTTGACGTAATTAAGGAGTGTATTAATTATTTTTTGGGAAGATTTTTGTACTGTGTAAATCCTCCAAAATATGTTGAATAAATATTGTTTTCTTTGTGTGTTTGTTCTCTTTTTTTTTGTAATGTGTTTTTTTAACTAATTAGGTTGAGGTTTTCTCTTTTCTTCTTTGTGACCCCACCCATCCCACTCTGCGACTTTTTAGCTAGCACAGCATTTTTTTAATTCTTTTTTGTTGCAGTACTCAGTGCAAACTATTTTCTTTGCTTACTTTACTTTTCTTTCTTGTTTGCACGGATTACTGTAACAATTGTTATTTCACAGTACTTCGGTGATAAATCTCCCTGTTACTGTATTTAACTGGCATGATCTCCTTGTACGCACACCTAGATATTTTAAAGATCGAAGTTTATTAGAATTCTAATACTTTTATTTACAGTATTTTCCTAGTGCTCTCATGTCAAAAATGGTGTTAATCCAACATTCTATCCAGACATCGACGAAATATTACCTTTAACCTTTCAAAAACTGCAATCAAGCTCTAATAATATTTATTTCAAACTACCTATATAATGAATACAACATTTTGATACATTATAGTGTTAATAAAAAGGAGGCGCAATTGTTTTGTTTATATAATAATAGTATTTGATGTTGCACAAGTTGCTTAAATATATTCTTTGTTAAATACAAAGTAGCATTGCCCAGTTTGATGTATTAGTTATGTTTTTTGTAGTGGTTTAAGAAATGATGGTGTGACATTAGGACAAGAAAGAAATCCTGCTACATTGTATGATTCTCGGGTAGTAAAAATGCCCTTAGAATCTTTATACCGTCGCTTTAAGGACATTCCATTATGCAGCTATTATCCCCTTATACATATCAAATCTGCTGTAATAGCCCTGTCTGAACCACCACCATATGAAGTAAAACATCTACCATTAGTAATTAAGGAAAAGGACCCAGAATACCAATTCTACAGAGTTATTTTGCTAAGAAGATTGCTTTATGTATGTACATTTTATAAAAATATAAATATACATATAATCATTGTAGGGGTACCCTTTCACAAGAAATCTGATTTTAAAAGAAGCTGCTGTAGATATACCGCCTCTATTAAGAGGTGATGTTTGGGCTGCATTACTAAATGTTTGTGGTGACTACGAAAGCGACTATAAACGAATTGATAAGGACACTCCTACTGCAACTGATCGTCAGGTAATAGCAATTGAAGTTACAGTTGTTTTTTTCAGATGTTAATTTAGATTGAAGTTGATATTCCACGCTGCCATCAATATAATGAATTATTGTCTTCTTCTGAAGGACATAAAAAACTGAAGAGAATTTTGAAAGCCTGGATTTACAACAATCCAAAGTATGTTTATTGGCAAGGTTTAGATTCCTTAACAGCTCCATTTTTGTTTTTAAATTTTAATAATGAGGGTATGTCTCATAAAGTATAAGGTATGTCTAGTTTGTAAAGCAGATAGGCATTTTAATATATAGAAATTAAACATTCCCCACATAAAAACAAAGTCCAAACTATCTATCAAATTAAGCAATTTTTTATTATATTCATTAATTAAACCTTTTTACCTATTAGATTTAATAACACTATTGTTGGGTTAAGTAGTACCTTTACTGAATTTTGTACAGGCTGAAAAACAGTTAACAAAACAACAATAATTTCGCAAGTATTTTTGAGCATATGATTTACACACAGTGAAATAAATATTACGGGAAATATCAATCGGGTTCTTTAACAAATTTATTAATATAAAAAGGTGTTGATGTTTTAAGCAGAATCCAGTATCATGAAAAGCCTCTTTGACAAAGCTATATTTTTAAGTCCATACAACAAGTACAGTGGGGGAACAGTTAGTTTTAATGTGTTTGTTGTTTTTCATAATGTATGTTCTATATCGTATTGCCCTACAATGCGGTTATGAAAATAAACCTTGTACCTGGGGGTGTTAATTTTACTGCATTTTAGCAATATGAGATGCACGTGAAAGTAGTGAAGCAAGTAATATCGGGTAACAATTTAAGAAGCAACCATTAACCACCTGACTGCAAAAATGGAGATATAGGTTTACTGAATGAATATTGTCACTGACAACAAAAGTGTTTTTCCAAAATACTTTAAAAGAAAGTTTACCAAGGATTGCAACTTCAATAGTAGGGAGACCGTTTTAGTACGTTATGGCCAGTGTTCAGTTAAGTGACTTGATTTAAAAACTTTTTGAAGGTTTGGTTCTAGAAATTCAATACATACATTCGATATCTCAGGTTCTATAGTAATGTAGTATAAAGCATTGTTTAAGACAATAACAGTGCTCCTACATTTTTAAGTAACTGATTTTTTAACCAACGCAAAAAATTATTCTTATTTATCCCATAACAGTAATCTTGACTTTTTGTCAATGAACAAAAGACCAATACACTTCTGTCAATACTGTGAACACATCTTCCAATTATAATTTTTCTTGAAATATCGAATCAAAAATTCCACCTGCAGCCATTAAAATATATCTCAATTTGCACAAAAATTGATTGTGGTTATATGAAATACATTTCGACCTCATTGGATAATTCTCAATTATTTATGTTTTTAAAAGTTTATTTATATTAGTTATACGATTCTCCGAACTTTACCAAGTTAATTTTAATTGGCGACATTTTTATATTCCCTCGAACTTGTTTCAACTTCTTTAAATAAGTTTTCTGTAACTTATAAAAGCTTATAATGTTTAATAAAAATAACTAGTTTTCTACATTTTGTATTCCTTCATTTTCAAATTTTCTTTAAGCTATCAAGAAATGTATGTTTCTCAAAATTATTGGGAATCTTTATTTCCTTACGTTAGAAGAAAATATGTATATACCATAATTTGAATTTAATATTACTCAATCCTATAAAGAGTAAATTCTATTGCATATCATGAGCTATTTTATTTATTTGGGATCTACATAAAACTGTCTACTATGTACACCTTACTTAATTAAATATTAAGGTTCTAATACTGCAATTTTCGACTCACAAATCTTACGATTGTAACACTCGCCGTTCAGTTCTGCGGTGACAAGCTCATCTCAGGTGTTTCAGTGGGGTCCAGTTTCTTGTACACTATTTTTTTGACCTGGTGCTGGCCAATAGCAGTTGTAGCACCCTAAAGGAAAAGTACGACAAAAGGTAAGAGCCCGAGAAACTTCAGTATTACATCGATTGCATTCACGAAAACGACACTCCCAAAAGCACAACTGCACTTCATCAAATTCCGAATTGAAGTGTCCAACCTTTGTTTGTGTAAATCACAACACTCGTTTCAACATTATACTCATCACTCTTGGGATTGGTTCATTAAAATTGGTTGATGTCCTTCAGCCAATTGAAATAGAAGACCTCAACACTTTGATAATGTGTGTCCACAACATTCCTCAAGCACAATGAAAAAATCCCTGTGATTAATTGGCGTATTTGTACTTATTAGATCATTCTCAACTTAGAATAATTTGTAGCGTGCTCAGGACTGGATTCAGGAAACAAAGGGAATCACTTTTACTTTTAAATTGAATACGGTAAATTTAATGAACCATAATAAGAAATAGAAACTAGTTATCCAATAATTGCAAATGCATGTTATGGGTTAATTCACTTAACACGTAACAAAACAAAAACTTTCAGAACTTAATTAAATTTAATGGGAAATGTGAAAATTTTCGAACAATAAGTTTGACAGCACACGTGTCAAAAATATTAACTAGAATTGTACAAAGACGAATGGAAAAACAAGCTGAAGGAATACTAGGAGAAATTCAATTTGGGTTTAGGCGAAACAGGAGAACACGGGGTTAATTTAGCTCTGAGGGTGACAATGGAGAAAACAATAGAAAAAGGGGAAAGTGTGTATATAGGGTTTGTAGATCTGGAAAAAGTATTCGACAATGTAAAATGGAAAAAATGTTCGAAATACTCAAAAAGATTGGATTGAGTTTTAGGGATAGACGGGTAGTACATAGCCTATACAAGGAGCAAGCAGCGGTAATAGAATTAGAGCAGGAACGTAGAGAAGTAAATATTAGGAAAGAGGTGAGACAGGGATGTGCCCTATCCCAATTAATTTTTAACTTGTACATCGAAGAGGCAATGAATACTGTCAAATGCAGGAAGACATTTGGCATTATTATGCAGGGACAAATGATTGATATGCTTAGATTTGCAGATGATATAGCGGTATTTGCTTAGGAAGAATTAGAAGTTGCTCGTAATGAAATGCAAAAAGTTCTAAGAGTGAGATACCGTATGAAAATTAACAAAAATAACACTAACGTACTAGTATGCAAAGGAGGGGAAAATAAATCAAAAGCAAGCTTAATACAAATAGGTAACGAGAACTTACAAGAGGTTCAGGATTTCTGCTATCTAGGAAGCCAAATAACGCAAGATGGGAAAAGTGCAAAAGATATAAAACAAAGATTAGCACTAGGTCGTGCTACATTTAACAAGAAAAGGCATCTACTGTGTTCAAAGACAACAAACATTGGAACAAGGAAAAGATTGCTTAAAAGATATGTGTGGAGCACAGCACTGTACGGGTGTGAAGCTTGTATAGTAGGAGAAGTGGTCAAGAAAAATGTGATGCTACATATGTATGATGAAGATATCATGGACAGACAATGTTAAGAACAAAGAGGTACTAGAAATGATAGAAGAGAAAGAACTATGTGGAAAACAGTAAAAAATAGGAGAGATATGATGATAGGCCACATACTAAGGCGTAAGGGAATAATGCGGAATATATTAGAAGCAGAGATAGGAAAAAAGATAAGTAGAGGTAGACCTAGGTTAGACTATTGCACACAGATAGTGAAAGATGTAGGCTGTGGGAATTTCAGGGAAATGTGTAGGCTAGCTCAGAATATAAATCTATGGAGGTACGCGTCCAACCAAACCAGTTCCAAGATGAAAAAACTATTGATAAAAAAAATAACCGTACTGAAACATGATGATTATTATAAGCAACTATAGGTATTGGTTGCGCAATATTCTCAAATAATGTTAATTGTGTGAACGGATTTACTGGAAAACTATTAATTCGGCAAATGTCTAAGTGTGTGGGGATCTTGGCAGCCACAGTATACTTAACCCCCTGTTGTAGGAATTTCAGGGAACTGTGTAGGCTAGCTCAGAATATAAATAAGTGGAGGTACGCGTCCAACCAGTTTCAAGACGGAAAACCTAATGACGAAAAAATAAGTGCACTTAAATCTGATGACTATTATAAACAACTACAGGTGTTGGTTGTGAAATATTTTCAACTAATGCTGATTGTGCAAAAGGATATATTGGAAAAACTATTAATTCGGCAAATGTTCAAGTGCTGGGGGGAACTTGGTAGCCGCAAGCTGCTTATCCCCTTCACATACCTTACATGTGATTTTCCAATGCTCCACCCGAAGGTACTACATTGGCCAGGAAGCTAGTTTTTTACCTGGAAAATTTGGAATTTTGCCGAACCCTTGCTGTTCCAAGCAAGATAGTGATCTTTAATGTGCGTGACAACACTCGCACATGGGACCTCCATTTTACCTCTCATTCAAACGAGGGTGTATTTTTGTGAAAAATGCTCGCCTAACATTTTTCAAGCGGACTGTGTCGGGATTCGAACCCGGGACCTTGGGTGTAGTAGTCACACACATACCAACTACGCCACGGAGCCGCCTCCCCTTCACATACCTTACATGTGATTTTTCAATGCTCCACCCGAAAGTACTACATTGGCCAGGCAGCGAGTTTTTTTTACCGGGAAAATTTGGAATTTTGCCAAACCCTTGCTGTTCCAAGCAAGGTAGGGATCTTTAACGTGCGTGACAACACTCACACACGGGACCTCTATTTTACCTCTCATCCAAACGAGGGTGTATTTTTGTGAAAAATGCTCGCCTAACGTTTTTCAAGCGGACCCTGTCGGGATTCGAACCCAGGACATTGGGCATAGTAGTCACACACGTACCACTACACCACGCAGCCCCCCCCACCTCTGAATATGAGTATATAATTGTAAAACAATAGAAGGGGACCGAACGGCATCTAACAAAAAGAACAGTGACTATGTTCAAAGACAGCAAACATAGAAACAAGAAGAAAATTGTTGAAAGCACAGTACGTGTATGAAATAGGGATAGTAGAAAAAGCAGACAGTAAGAGATAGAAGCCTTCTGGAATGTTGTGTTTCAGATGTATGAGGATGATAGCATGGACCGACACAGTTAATAACAACTATTATAGAACTATTATAGAAATCATCATCATTAGGTCTTCAGTCCTGCAACTGGTTAGACACGTACCCTCGTTGTTTCCTATTCTGAACTAACCTACACATTTGCTTGAAATTTGCAGTCTGTATCTCTGCTTGTGATATATCCTGTATTATTCCCTAAAATGCCTTAGAACGTATCCTACCCTTCATTATAGAAATAGTAGGGGAATAAAGATATCGGTGGAAAAAAATAGGAGAAATAGAAGGGCAGAATATGTTTTAAGGCATTTGTGGGGAATAGTAAGGGATAGGAAAAAAGAGGTCGAGGTAGACCTAGAACAGACAATCGCATGTTGATAGTAATAGATGCATACTCCAAATTTCAGGGAAATGTGTAGGTTGGTTCGGAATAGAAAACAATAAGGGTATGCATCTAACCAGTTCCAGGCCTGAAGACCTAATGATGATGATAATGGGAAACTACAAAAAGCCAATGACCTAATCCTGGGAATCGCTCAAAACAAACTTAGTGACAACCTTATTTAAATGTAACAAAAACCAACTAAAAAAGATAGAGAAAGTTCGTGTGCATAAACCTAAAGCGAAATATACAAAATAACAGCATCTTCCATACAATCAAACAAATCACGGAAGGCAGATGAGTAATTATTATTCATCCCTTGTGGCATGAATCAGGCAGTGTTAATAATGTGTCCCACTTACAACAAACACATGTTGTCATGTTTCACGTACATCCTAATGGTTATAGCACTAATTCATTTTTAGCCCTACAACAACTAGGAACGGGTCCGATGGTCCAACCTGAAAGAGTCCTACAAATAAGAAATATGGAGACCGGGCACGCGGGGTAGTTGTAAAAGAAATGCTTACTTTGCATTCCCAAAGCAAGACCAGGTACTGGATCTGAATCCATTACAAAAATAAATAGAGAAGAAATAAAGTATTATAAAGAGGGCTACTTTTGCACTTGTTGTTCAGGGTTGCGATTATATGTTAACCATGAACCATCATAACCGTAATGTGAGCTCAAAATATTTAATATTTTCCCTAATTTAAGAAAGAATTAAATGCTACATTTACCCATATTTCAAACCCGTGTAACTTGTGTTGTGAACAACAGGGGTCATTGAAGAAAGCGTTTTCTTCTTTAGCAACCCACAATAATTAAGCCTACTATTAGATACTCATTAATGTATGAGAGCATAGTTTAACTGCAGAGCTGGCATCTATAATTGATATTTAAATTTACATGGTATAATGTTAGAAAATAGAATGACATTAATCAAATTTGGAATAAAAATACACCGACAAATTCATGTGCAATAAGCAAAGTGAATGTTTATATTAGACAGCAACTGCGGTTCAGTATCAGGTGCTTGAAACTATCCGTGGTACAATTACTAGTCATAACTAAAATATCGAGGTTAACTTTAGTTGGTAAAAATACTGCAAACTTAAAATGTTTCCTAGGGCACAAATCTCATATGTTAAAATACATACTACCATAATGGAAAAGGGATCGAATTTAAATATCTGTAAAAGTAATTTTTCTATTTACATTGGGGATACCAGAGAAATGTCGTACACACTGAATTATCATAAAATAATTATCATCAGAAAAACTATTAATGTACAAAACAATAAGACTTGATCTTAATTCCTACAAATATAGCAGAAAAATACAATTTCAATTTTATTCACTATCAACTAAACAAACTACCGTCAAATAAGCCTAACAAAATGTTTTATTTATAAGGATAGTTTGAAGTATTAGTTTCCAATATGAATGAGTGCTTTGAGCAAAAGGTGTGCCAAGTTCGCCTCCAACTGCCCCGGGGGATTCTCATTTATCGTTTAACTCCATATAAAAATTATTGTCCTTTTTTTTTTTAATTTTTAGAGCATTTTAAACGTAATTCAATTTAGCTTTAGGTCTGGACTGCACACCTTGTAGTATATAAATTTTTGACCCACATTTTAAAACCTATAAATAAATCAATGATTACTATATGATTTTTCTTAATTTTTAAAGTGGATTTGAATATGTACGTCATAGTCTTTACTAAATATGTTAGTAGATGTCTGCTTTGGAAATTAGACATCTTTCCTTTATATAATGTTAATTGTGTTTTATTTTAGCAAAAGCATTTGCTTGTTTATCTTTATTTATACCCAAGTATTTGAATAAATTTTTCTTGAGGGATAATTCTGCAGTAATTCATGAATATTTAGAAAAATTTTCGCAGTTAATAGCATTCCATGATCCAATTTTAGCAAACCATTTGTTACAGATTAATTTCATTCCAGAACTTTTTGCTATTCCTTGGTTTCTAACAATGTTTTCGCGTAAGGAAGTTTATTTCTATATGGAAATTTAAATTTGTATTTATAGATGTATTTCCATTACATAAAATTGTACTTTTATGGGACCGACTTCTTCTGGGGGATTCGGCCTTTCCACTTCATGTTGGTCTTGCAATTTTAACATTACTACGAAGCACACTATTGAATTCTGGATTTAACGAATGCATTTTATTATTTTCTGATTTGCCAGAAGTTGATATGGAGCAGTGCATCTATCATTCCTTAGAAACATACAAAGTTACACCTAGTAGTATCACTGATCGGTCACATCAAAGTGATACACAAATTGTAAGTTGCATAGTATTTTAAACACATTATCTCCTAATAATTTTAGGATTCAAGCGAAGCTCCAATACAACTAGTGAATAAGGAAAAATGGCCAAGAATTAATGTTAATGATGTAGTTGATTTGTATAGAATTTCGCCTAGTAATATAATTATTATTGATATTCGTAATCCTGTGCAGTAAGAAATCCCCCTAGTTTTATTTTTTATTTTGTATTATTTCAGATTTAACCGATGTCGTGTTAAAGGCAGTTTAAACATTCCATTTTCAAGTATCTCTTTTGGAGATGCCAATATTGATGCCTTAGGTGTCCATAGTACTGCTTTGAAGAATAGCGAGGGAAGTATAGTTGTAGTCATAGGCACAGAGGAAACTGACTTAGATTTGGTATGGTATTGAAATATAATTGTAAATATTTTCATAATCATTCTAGTTTCGATTTCAGTTTCCAAAATTTTTATTGCAATGCCTGATTCCAAAAGTATGTGTGCTTCATGGAGGTTTCAATTCACTTTTATCAGTTACTCCATCAATTTTAACAACGCTAAATTAGATTTAAGATAGATAATTATATTATATTGTTACTATATTTTTATATACATTTTGCGTTAAATTTTTACACCGTTAGTTTTATTTTACAACTAAATTATTGGTACATACGTTATTGGAAATTAAAATTGAACTTTCTTTAATTTCATTAAAATATAAATTATCAATTATATAAAATGGATGGAAGGTTCTCCATTAGAACTATCCTTATAACTGAATTACAAATTCAATTTGTTAAACGTAGCACAAAACAAGTGGCACAGTCCAAATTTCTACCATTACTTGAGTGTTAATTTGTCAAGCTTCTCATACACTAAAAATATTTTCAATAAAGTATTTTTTGAAAATTGATCTTTATCAAATGTCATTGCCAATACGTTTCCATATTATATGAATTATGTTGACTTTTTGTGTATAAAGACAAAATATGTACAAAAACGTGATGAACGTGTTAAAGGTAAAAAATACCGACAGTAAATGCATGAATAAAATAAAACTAGGCAAAATCAAATTTAATAGATTTGAATTTGGTTAGAACTGAGTACTGGAGGGTAATGCACAATGTAATCTACACTGCATGTGCTATAGTTTTAATGGTTACTGCAACGGGTGAAAGTGACGTTATGTTACAAATTTAGATTTGGTCAAGAACCCCGTAACAATTTTAAGGGTGCAAAGGCTAATTGCAGTGGTGTGGGAGTGGGTTCCTATGACAAAAATTATAAGAATAAACATTGAAATGGCTAAAATACAAACAAGCTATATTGCATTGACCTTGAAAGGCTTTCTATTGTCATAATTAAGGAGCGTCCAATCAAATCTTCTTGTTGCTCCTATATGGAAGATGGTTATTCTGGACAGGTGTTCTTTGCTTCGGGTTTCCTAAATCTTATCACGCATACTATATCTTTCTCTACAATACATTAAAACACATTAAATTTTGGTCAAATTAAAAAACATTCTAAAATAAAGTGCCTCTCCCAAATACGACTCCATAGTGGGATGGCTGGATATCCTTTCACAAATTTATCTAATTTTACCTTGTTCATAAATAAGTCCAAATAAAATTTAACTTCCATTTACATCACATAACTACAATATGAATACAAATATTTTCCGAAAAACCTAATTTCCTAACATCAGACTAAACAAATTCTTAAAAAAAACATTAGAATCATCAATAATACTACCACACCATTCTCTCAGCTTCCAATATTGACATACATGATATTCTAAATCCTATTTCTGGAAATTCCATAATAACAATTATTCCGTTTATATTGTAAATAATTTATAGCTACATTTTATTTTCTATTGAGTTTGTTGATTATTTACGTCCGTCTCGGGATATTTAAATTTGTTAGAGTAAATTTCCATGTTTACTACAAGTACACGCCAACAAGTGCCACGAATGATAAAACTCTGTGTTATTCCGCATGCACCAGAACAGTGTAGTGACCGGAAAATCCACGAAGCGAGAGAATCAATTTGTCGTTCGCTGGTTTACATGTTTACGTAAAACTCCTAAGTATGAACCGCTTTTCTTCAGAACCGCTATCGTCATAAATGTGCTTCGCTACACCCGCAAAAGCAGAGTAGATGTTACATCGTTTTTTTTTTTGTTGGCACAGCTTCATAAACACCAGGTGAGTGCTTTTAGTAAACGCTTGATCTGATTAAAAACATTAAGTATATGTTGTTTGTTAATTATCACTTAATTTTATATACCGTCCACTTTTCTCTCTTAATTAGCTATCGTAGTTTTGTTACCGCATTTTACAACAATACATAGAAAACGGTTTAATTCCAACTTTCCGTGTATTTTGGAAAAAAAATTTGCTTTATTTATGACCCCACAGCAATGAGAAACACTGGTAACAGGGCCTAATAAATACAAAAAAAAAGAACTAGTAATGAAGGCACAATCATTCAGTTAACTGTGTTACACTGCTAAAATAAGTACATGAGGACAATTTCTTATTTTTAAGTAATCAATTATGTTAATATACCTCTACATGACATTTAAAGCTTATCAAATATAATTCCAAACCAGTAATGCGTACGTGTTTGTTTGAGATATTGTGTATTAGTTTTATATGTTCTAACATACGCAATTTTAAAATAGGATTCAAATGACAAAATTGCATAGATAAGTTCGGTAGGAGTGTAATATTCAATCCCAAATAACACTTTGATGACTTTATTTTGCATTCGTTGCAGTGGATTAATTATATATTTTGAACAGTTTCCCCAGCATGTTATTAGATATCTGAAGAATGGTACTATAAAACTATTATAAATTAATCTCTTGGTTGCAATATTAAACACAAACTGACATCTTTTTATTGCTCCCGTCATAGAAGTGATCTTTTTAATTATTGTCTTAACATGAGACTTCGAAGTTAGCTGGCTGTCTATAATTAGGCCAAGATACTTGTAAGATTCTACTCTTTGAATATGCACATTATTTAACGAAACTGAAATATAACCTTCTGGTTTATTCTTTTGTTTTATCAGCATATACACCGTTTTATCTAAGTTAATACAAAGTTTATTATGGACTAGCCAGCTAGAGTATATTTTTAAATCTTCATTTATTAGATTTTGCATTTCCATTGTCCATTAAAAATACTTTCGCTCTTTAACTAACACTAAATTCCATCAATAAAGCTTACATTTAAAATCAATATGTACATATTTCGTAATACTTTAAAATGTTCTAAACTTCCTTTCTCGATAATATCATCCTTGAATTTAATCAAAACAAGTTCCATTACTAATTCATAGCCCAATAATATAATTACTTTGACTTTCTGTTAATTTCCTACTACATAAAAATAAATTATAAACAAAAACTCATATTTTATTTGCGGTATAATTTCCAGTATATCTTTAAACTTGATGTTCAGAAACAACAGTTTTCAGTTATTTTTTAGCTAACATCAGCACACAGGAGTTTCCAAATTCCATGCTCGGTTAATATTCCCTGCCAAACTAGCAAGCGAAGTTACACAAAAGCTTGGGCACCATTTAATTTCCCCCTTCGGAGAAGTCTGCATCACATCTTGAAACTGTGTTCCATTCACTAACTTTTCACTTGCCTTCATTTCAACTCACACGCTCGTCAATATCCATGAATGGTGAGGAACTCCTTTCTGCACTTGATCGTAACAAACCCTCCCGCCAATTTCATGCTCGTATTACAACATTTTGACCTTTTTAACTCTGAAGCACAGAATCATTGGTATAAAAAATACCCTAAAAGCACAGACTTTCTTTTTTTTATTGGTTTTTTTTTTAGTAATGGATTACTAAGTCCTACAATATACTCTACTTACGTTTATCAATATTTATTTTTTGTTATAATGCAAATTTTGGTGTGGTACTCTATGTGTACCACCATGCAACTAGAAACATTACACAAACTAAAAACATAGTACCCAAATAGGTCTCGTTTTAAACTGCATGATACTTTGAAAACAATTTTTAGATTTGGATAAACATAATGAAACACAACAGGTTTGACATATCCAATCAGTGCATATTTGCGTCTTCCTAGTACTACAGTGAGCACATCTTCTAGATCCATATATTGACGTGTGAACATTCTCTTTGTTTTTTATTTCTGGTTTATGTTTTTTATTTGTATTGATTTTCTAGGTAGGTGTATATTTTCTTTATTGCGGGTTTGGGTTTCTGATATTAACGAAGTAATTATTTCACATTTGAAATTTTTCAAACTGATTTTAGAAGTTGATATTAGTTGTTTGTGTATAATGTATAAATTCACAACACACATCTAAAAAATGAAAGAATATCCTGTGTCACAATTTCTTAGACTTTCTGTCTATTTCATAATAAGACTTCAATTGATCCAATTTATCAACAGAATTCATATTTGCATTGTAATCATAAAGAATTGTGGGACAAGGAATTTCTTGTATTACTCCTGTTTTTGTTTTGCGATTAACCGTAGTCACTTCATTTAGTTGGTGGTAGTTTGAAATCAAGTGAACACATCGTAACAATTGTTATCGTCAGAATTGTTTCCGGATTCATTTCCTGAAGGAATATCAGCATACAAGTCTGCATATAATTCGTCTCTAGTCATATCTACTAATCTGAATGGTAATTCTTCATTATTTATCCATATTGATGCTAAAACAAAACATATCCTAGTTGCACGGTGGTACAGATATTGAACACCCACAAATTTCTCTACTAGTATGGGAGATAAATAATTATACAAATTTTCCACATAATGTACCTTACCTGAATATATGATTAATAAAAGTTTAAAAGAAATTTGAAGGGAAATGCAATAGAAATTGTCTATATAAGAAAACAATTTACTACTGGCACATTCAGGTGTCTCAAGAACACTGAGCTGCTGTAGAATATTGCAGGTATTAACTTTTACATTTTTGCTCTTGAGTTGTAAACTTTATACTTTGCCATACATATACGTAATGTGGTTCACAAAACAACCATTAATGCATGTCTAGTACAAATTTTAAATGTGGTTTGTTTTATGGGTCACCATGCTTAATAGGTCTAGAAAAATTTGGTACTTGACGTGTACCACCAGGCTTCAAACTTCACTTCCAACATATAGCACTTAGTTCTTATACATCATTTTCCCTTCTTACAAATTTTGCTCTCACAATGTAACATTTTATTTATGCTGAATAAAAGTTGTCACGTTAATTATGTAAGTTGTACTTTGTATTATTGCAATTGTCTAGCCATGTCTCGGATATGGTTCGGCATTTTAACGATTTCTGCGTTTCTCACACATTAATTTATTTCATCAATGTAAACTTGTGGTTTTGTTTATTGCAAAACGCCCTGCGTTTTATTTAATCATAATTTTTAGCGTTCTTATACAGCTTATTTACTAATATTGTATGTTTTATGGAATATTTTATTTCAGGGTTTTTTTTGTTGCGATGTTTATACTAAATGAAGAATGCATTATCTTGGTATTGTATTGTCCCAATTTATAGAGGGTGCGTCCATCTTCATTCTGTCCATCCAAAATTATATTCTTTTCTTTCATACCAGGCGTATATTTAAAATAACGCAAATGTGTTACACTACAATTACAAAAGTTGAGATTTCATGGAATGTATCATTTTTATCTGCATTGTTGGTTTAATACTTTATTGATAAAACTAGTTGAACTTCACATGAAGGTTTGATTGATTAAGCAATTAATATAATAGAAATAAGTGGAATGAATTCTTTTATTACACAGATTATACTTGCGTAAGTCGTGTTATATAGTAACTATCAATTGTTTGATTAAATATGCCAATTGGTGCTTGTTTGTAATACCTTCTAGATGTACACAAATCTCACATTAAATAATTCCAGTATCAGTAGTAACGTAACTTAAAAACTTTTAACATATTGCCACACAGCTGGCAAGCATTGTGATTTGTATAACTGGGTTCCACTCACAAAATGGTCCTGAATTTGACTTTTCTAAGGATTGTTTTCTGGTGAATCACATTGCTGATGTTAGCCATTCAACTTGAGCAATTATAACTATTACTAGAAGCGGTTTTCATTCCATGTAGGACTGAGTTGTTTTCGCCTGGTGAGCTCCTTCGTGCAGGGAGTAATTTTTCCCAGGAAGTTCTTTCGCCCGAGGAGCTGTATTTCACAGAGAGCTCTTTTGCATTCTTGTTCATAGCAATATTGGATCCTCTACGTAATCTCATACTTTGAAGCAATCTTTAAGTATTGGATCCCCATGTGTTCTTGTGCTTTACCTTGATGGATTTTTAAATGCACAAATGAGAAGGAAAACGTGTAGTTTTTTTTTATTTTAATAATAAATAGGAACAAATTTATTTGACGTTAAATTCTCCAGTGTTTTCAAACCTGCACAACCTGACTTAAAAAGGATTAATGACACAAATTGGGTTGCGTGAATGATGTTGCAGGTTAAGTACACAAATTAGTAATACAAAACTTACCAGGTGAAAATCATGGGGTTGTGGATTCTTCACTGGTGGTATCCTTGCTGGCATCCAGCATCAATGGAGCACAGGTATTTTTTATTTAGGTCAAGGGAGAATGTAAAGAATGTTCATTTTTTGTCAGATTGAACTTTCACCCACGCACATCCATATTTGATAATGGTTGATCGTAAAGTGCTGTCCTTTTAGAGGCTTAGTTCTCATAAACTATAGTCCCATCCACACCATTCATGTTACCACGCTTAAACGCAGCTGTTTTCTTTACCTGGGAATGCAACATTTATGGTTTTTACAGCACAAATTGTATGCCAATGTCCTGAGTTATGTGAGAACTTAGTATTCATAGGATTTACACGTAAAGCTTAAATTAAAAATGATAAATGAAAACTTTCCCATGCATAGTTTAAAACACCCTGAACTTAAATAATAAAATATAACGAGAAGCCTTGTGTAAAAAAAAAAACGCGAAGCAAACGATTCTTGGCAACTTAAACAAATATACTTACGTAAGTCAAATCAAATTATAACGTATTTGATGCTTATGAATATGCCTGTAATAGAAAAGAACCTAAAATAAAATAAAAATTTAATTAAAACACATAAATGCACGAAGCATCCTAAATAGGTATTTTATAAAGACCAGCGGCAAATTCTAGAAACCTCCTTGATCTTCTTTCTTCGTCTCGCTTGTCCGTTTCGGCACCTTACCGGCTTTCTCGCACCGTACGTTCAGGAAAATCGCGGTTTTCGTACACATAATCCAGGACGCGACCACAAAAGCAAATATTCCCAAAAAATACTATTTCTCTCGAAATATTCTGTTTTGCGTCACAAACCTAGCCTACCAGATTTACAACCCCCCATTGAATCTCACCCCTCCCCACTACCGCTCCCATGGGAGGAGATACTCACTTAGCCTACGTTCTGACCTTTCAAGTGTTGGAGCAAATCCAAGCTATCAAGATTGATAGTTGACACCACCAGGGTAGGTCAGTTCCTTCTCTAGAAATTAAATCGAGACACGTGTGCCTGGAAAGAGATCTTCTGATATTGCTTGTCCAGCGGCTTTTAGAGTTTCTGCATGCACCTTATCTATACCTGGTGCCTTATTATTTTTCAGACTCTAATGTTAATTCAAACTCATCTCTAAGTATAAGACATTCCAAGTCCATCCTTTTCAATGTGCCATTCCTGTTCTAATGCTTCTAGTTCATGTCTTGCATATTCATTCCCTATATATTCTTGCATCTAATCACTTTCTCTACATTTTCAATCTTTCCCCCCGTGCCATTTATATTTTTGCTTTTATATCCCTAAAATTTATTCTAAGTAGATTTAAACGACTAAAACAAGCAAAATAATTAAACCTTTTGTTAAACGTAAATAAATGCTAACCTATTAACCCTATATTTAAGTTTGCAATGAATTTTGTTACTTCAAATAGAACAGTAGGCATCTACGTAAATTTTCTGTGTTGGTGTACCTCTAATAATAATAATTTAAAATATATAAATAATTAAAATATAACAGTAATAAATAAAACATACCCGTCAAAACATAAATTGCTATTAATATAAATAAACAAAAACTGATTTCAGCGGTTTGGACGAATCGTGTAACAGTACATCAAATGTCTTCAAGAGAGTGAAAAAGGATCCTTGAAGCGAGTCAAAAGACCAACAACAACCCGAATATATTCCAACACGAACGTTGGACCCTTGACACTCGTAATTTTAGCTTTGGCCACACAATGCAATCCAACATCGGAATGTGTTTCTAACATTGTGTGGCACCAGCATTAGTGTTTGGTTACATTCAGCAGAATGCCACACATACATTTGTTGCGCATTAGCACCTAAATCAGTAAGGTAGATAACATAAAAATATATTATTGGTACCAAAACATGTATTGTTGTAAATTTCAAATACATCAGTAAAAATAAAATATGAAAACAAGAGAAATGCAATTCTTTCCCACAAAACTCGAATCTGTTATTTGCCATTAACACTCTGAAGTAGGCTTCTAATGGAATCCTCTAATTTTACGGAATCATTTTTAAAGTTTCGAATGCCTTCCGCCAATTTATCAGTAGCCATTATATCTTCATTATGAAGCCACCTGAAAGATGATTCATCCAATTCTATCTTCTCAAATGACGATGTGGCAGCTGCTTCCTTGCTCAATTTCTGAATAACAGGTGCATCGCTGGCTTCAAGTTCACCAAGAAGTTTGGGGCTAATGGTCAGTAGATCACATCCGGCTAAAGCTTTCACTTCCTCTGTTATAACGTTATTACACTATTCTGATAAAACGAATGAAAAGTAACTTACCAATATTTCTAAATGATGCACCCATTACTACAGTTTTATAACCAAACTTTTTATAATAATTGTAAATTTTTGTAACTGAAATAACACCAGGATCTTCATCGCCAGAAAAAGATTTCTTATTGGTATTAGTTACATGCCAATCGAGTATTCGACCAACAAATGGCGATATTAAGGTAACACCAGCTTCTGCACAAGCAACTGCTTGAGCAAAGGAAAATAATAGTGTTAGATTACAATGAATTCCATGCTGTTTTTCTAATTCTCTAAGAATTTTAAAATAAACAAATGTACAATAAGTTGCAAATTTTCTTTACCTGGCAGCTTGTATTCCTTCCCATGTTGAGGCCAATTTTATTAATATTCGATCTTTGTCAATTCCTTCGTCCTTATATAACTGAATTAGTCGTTGTGCTTTAGCAATACTTGCTTGCTTATTGAACGATAATCTTTAAAAGAAATATCATTATTAAAATACACGCTAATTTTTTAATAATAAAGAGATGCTTCTACCTATAACAATACTAAATATATGTTAGCTATGTATTTACTAATCCCACATTATCTTAACAACCTGAAAGAATTTGCCTATCTATCGTCAATTTATTAATTGTAACTTGTCATTGACATGATACCTTATTTGATAAATACTTGCAATTTAATCACAACAAGCAGTTAACAAAATAAAGGTACATACTGATTAGTGGGTTTTCCATCATCGTAATATATCATTTCTCAACCTTTATGTTATGGTTCATGTATTATAGACTTCAACATAATAGGAATATAATTGTATTGTCATTTTTTGGAAACCTTTGAAGCAACTGTATATCCATGGAGCAGTGATTTGATGTTTTATATGGACTGCGGAAGGACTTATTTCATTTCAACCAACAGAAAACAATCAACTTATGTACATGTATATTATTATAAAATCTCCACTGATAACATTTGTATCACAGGACCAACATCCAAGTTTCGATACTTAATTATTAGGAGTAATGACTTACTGCAAACGTGTGGTTTATTAATGGAAGCTTTCAAACTTGCACTCGCTTTAGAAATACTACTATATAGTTTTTAATTTAAATCGAAGTGAAGTTTGCTTAAAAACAGCGAGAACGGATACCAACAACGATGGTTGATGAAACTGTTACGAAGTAAATTCCAACATTTTATAAATGTCACCACCTAAAAAACTAAAAATAAAGCCTACAAATTTAGGACTTCTTAATTATCAGTTCAAAATTGAAAATAATCAACTGATGTTGAACTACATATACAAATGCTGTAGGTGAATAACAAATCCAACACACACTAAAACATTTTTAGCTACTTGTTATATTAAAGCTGTATACCAAGTACGAATGTTCATGTATTGACGCTAAGGACCTTTTGCAATTTACGTTACCATGGAAAGGTAACAGAAAAAATTGCACCCGCTAGCTTACAGTGGTGAGGGGTGAAATCTATAAACAAATGCGGTATCTTTTAAGGGGTAGACATACTTTAACGCTTTCCCTTTTGCTTGCCTGGAAAGGTCTCTGAACTGTCAGTCTAATTACAAATATTGGGTGCCAACTGACCTGAAACTGATCTTTTGGTCTTGAATAGATGGTGAGTGAGCTACAAGACGACTGAAAGATTATTTCTGATCTTGACAAGCTGATGGAACTATGTCTACACTGACTTTTCCCTTAGCACAAATAATAATAATACTCCACGTTAACTGCTTAACCTATATTAAAACATGAATATACAACCAACACAAATAAGCTAAGCTCTATCCTAATTAGCCAAATTCTGTATATCTAAAAGAAAAAGCATCCTAAATGTATTCCAGTTTAAGTATCTAACAAATTGGACGTACATGTAAATTGTGATGCTGCTTTTTGTTACATTACGCTTTTATTAAACGAGCACCAATTTAAAAAGTCTGAATACTAATAAATTTTTATGCAAATAATGGAATGCACATCAACAAAACATGCAGCAGGTGGAAAGTTAAAATTTTATCGCTTCCTGCTTTTCTCTGAGTACAAGGTTCAACCACCATGTTCAAAGCAAAACAAATTAGGTGTCAGTAATCCATAATTCAACTAGTGTTGACTGAAACCATTCACTACATAAACACTTTCACCATGTAACTGTAAATTATTAAATTCCACAATCACCTGCACATACGGTAGCTTTTTTTAAGCACTGGCAAACCCGAATTTATAACATTACCCTTACGCGTGTTACTGTAAACCAGTTCATTCTCCAATTTCAACTATTCACACGGTTCGTCCAATAGAAACAGAATTTGTGGTTAGGGATCAAGAGTATTTCAGTATATGTAAACATTATTTACTCTCACGGTTGCCTTCTACATCATCGGGTAGGCCCAATACGTCTTATACATGATATTATTTTATGAGCTTCTGTCTGTTTGCATAATTTATAATAATTTCCGTATTTGTGCAATGCATGAGAATATTTTCGACTCCACACTTGTAGGATGATTGGTCTTGGAAAATATGTTGGTGTTCTTCTAATTCGGTATGTTTATAGTGAAGTCCATGTTTTTAATTTCTGGTTGTAAAACAATGTAGTAACTACTTTAATATTTATTTCGGTATTTTACAAGAGTATACTGAAAAGTTTTGCACACATGCTTGTAGAACATGAACAAAAACAAATAACAAGATCGGGCAACAATTAAATCAACGTGCAATTGTCAAGGTTCAAAAATCATAGATTTATTTTTCAACATAGTCACCGTGAAGCCTAGCACATTTCTCCTGAGTAACACGTATTTTCATCCCATCACTGAAGAATTCTTCCGACTTCTCTCGAATCCAGGACACGATAACTGCCTTCAGCTCATCATCTTAGGTGATGATTACCCTTGACGTCTCGCTTGAGTAGAGAAAAATAAAAATCGCAAGGTGTGAGATCGTGGGAGTAAAGAGGATGCGGAATCGGTTCAAACTTCAGGTTTCCCAGTGCTTTTTCGTGGTACCAAGCATGCACAATTTTACAGTATCCCAATTATTCAATAATGAAGCCGACCCGTTCCTTGAATATTCCAATATAGTTTGCAATATATTTTCGAGTGATTTGCTGGTCATTTTGAATCAAATCATCAACAAGTTGGCGATGTTTATCATCTGTAGCAGTGATGAGAGATCCGCTGTGTGTTTCGTCAACAACTATGGCTTTTCCAGGGTCGCAACTACGAAATTTTAATATTCATCGATTTACAGTAGATCTATCAACAGTATCGTCACTATAAACAGCCTTTAAACGGTGATGAAGCTCAGTAGGAGTCACATTTCAACAGTTAAAAATTCGATAACAGTGCACTGTTTAACTAGCATTGACATAGCACTATAACATGTCTTCATACTTTCCCTACTCAAAACAAACTGGTGAATGCAACGCCTTCAAAATGGGCATGCGTATAAGGGAGGATTGTTTCTTCCGAATACAATGCACGCTTCTGTAGATTATGTTGTTCGTATTCTACAAGCATGTGTGCATCACTTATCAGCCTACCCTCGTACTTTAATAGTATATTGAAATAGTCTATTATAAACTGCAAACAACCCAACTTTTATAAAATTGTTTGTGTAGTTTCTTACCATGGTTGTTAAACTAGCTAAAATTGATATGTTTTCCTATATACCAATGTATGCATAAATTAATATGCGAGCTTACAAACAGTTGATTTATAATTATTACTTAAAAAAGGCATTTGTGCTCATCAGTATTTTCCTATTGACAGAAATCCTTTTCTGGAGGTTGCTAGTGATACATACAGGTTGGCGTGGGAGTATGAAATGAGATTATAAAATGAATTGTAACAATTGTATATTTGACTTCAAGAATACATAAAATAGCACCTGTAACAACACCCGGTTGTTGATTTCAATAGCAGTCTTATTATCTTTATAGTGGTTATTTTTGTGTTATGCATTATATTAAGTTGGGGAGACTTCAGAAGTGGTCAAATAATAATGGATATATTGATCACTGCACATTTTTTGATACCCTACAATATATTCAAAACTATTGTATTGTAATCTAAAGAAATTCTTTAATGCAATTGTTTTAAAATTCATATTACACTTTAGGTGTTATTTAAAACCAATCATATTTGTGCGAGAACTGTTTAGGACGTCAAATTAGTGCTCGCAATTACTTACATTAAGTTTGAATACGTGATACCTATAAAAACAAAAATGTAAACCTCGAAAATTATGCACATTAACCTAACTTAACATTTCACGAGATGCTGCGTTTCAATTAAGATAAGCGACTTTTTCATTATTAATAGTACGAAACATGAACGAATTTAATTTTTTTGGTATAACATATTTATAAACTTTGATATAAAATATGCAAATTTATGTGTTTTCTTTTTGACAATTGTCATTCTAACATATGTTGAATCTGTACAGTTGCCAGGTTGTATTTAACAGAGTTAAAACACCACTACAATCTTCGTGTATTTAAGTATTTATTTTGTATATATCAATAAACTATAGTTTGAAGAGTGATTAATTAAATAAAAGCTAGTTAGTTATGAACACTGCATTCTACAATAATTGAAATGTTTGGAAACCAAGTTGAATTGGCTGTGTTGTTTTTCCCTATAAAACTTCTCGATAAATGTGAGTGGGTTCAGATGAATGCAAATGATCATGTGATGGTCCTCTTTCATGGTCCCGACATACATATATATTCTATTTCTGTGTTGAGTTGCTAATAATTTTGGCATTATTTAAAAAATGGCTAGCTCATGTTTTTTAAAAAGTGTTCAGATGGTCTATCTGCAAAAATTAGAAATGGTCATATATTTATCTTGATATAGAATATTAAAATACAGAACACATTTGTTTGTTTTGTAACGCTTTGACACTAGGCACTAAGGCAAACAACATGCAGGATGTAGATCGCGAGGATATGGTTTAAGATCAGAAGAAGATAAGGAAATGCATTTGGACAAATAAATGTTGAGAAAGAAGGACACTAGTAAATAAAATGGAAACTATGGATATTACTAAAAAAGAAACGTTTATGTTAATATTTCATGACAGAAGATTATATAAAACTATATGATATAGAGATGATTATCTGATTAAAAACAACATGCTGTTTCAAGAAACGTTAAAACTTGAAATGTAAAAATTCCTAAATACAAATTTTTTAAATCGAATTATTATTTTTCTATATTCGAAACTTTCTTCTAATGGGAATTAATTCTTAAATGAGTTGCTCAAAGGCTTCATTAGACCTACACACACTAGCAATACTATTACTAGGTACTCACTATTTTCAGTAATAACTGCCAAATTTATCCCCGGCAAGTCAATTGTCAGTTATGGCCATTCCTTTTTTGATACAGCATGTTTTTCCTTTTTCCACGGTTTTTCTTATTCATTAGTTTAAAACAGAAATACCCAAAGAATTTATTAAATAAATAAACTTCCCAATAGAAGCAAAATATATTGTAATTTTTAATCTTCCCGCATAATAATATTGAGGTATCATCTAGAAAATTAGTTTTGAATATATACATTGATATTTATTTTTAATTTATATTTAGTATTGTAATATATATATTTGACATTATATTTTGCTTACCTGGCATCTACTTCAGTTGAAACACGACCTGGAACAATTTTTAGAATTTCTACACCGAAGAGTACAAATAATTTATCCATAGCAGCTTCAGTTTTTTCATCCAGAGTGCCATTAGTTTTATTTCCATAATCAACAGCCTTTTGTACAAGTGGTTTATACTGGGATAGTTTAGAAGCTTGTAAGATTAAGGAAGGATTTGTTGTTGCATCTGTGGTTTTATATTTTCTCATAGCTAAAGAAGAAAAAATATTATACCAATTTTGTAAAAAATTCTATATTTTTTCATTTTTGTAATTTGCAATGCAAAAGTGACTACACCAAATAAATTATATGAGACAGATAGATAGATATTTATTTTCACCCATGAATACTTGGTAGTTTCCAAAAAATACATAAATACAACGTACATATAAATACACAGACAATATTAACAAGGTGACCAAAATTTATTTTATTAGAAATAAAAATATCTGTACTGCGTGTTGCATCTTACAGGCGATTTTCAATCCATAAATTTGTGAAGAAACAAATTCGTTGGTTTTATGATAACACCTGCATGACTCAATTAACGAGTCCTGATTTATTATAATAGAATCAAGATTTTAATAATTTTGTGTCCTAACAATGACAACATGGTCAACCGGATAAGAAAATGCGATATAATGCTAGGCCTTTGTCTGGTTTTGTTATAATGTATTTAATTTCTATAAACATCACCTGGCGTAATAGCACGCTCGCGATAACAACTATAAAGACAGTTGCTCATTGGAGTCGGTAGGGAAATGTTGTTGCTGAATTAACAGCACGTGGCGTTACGGCCTAGTGTAAATTCGGTTATAAGAGCGATAGGGTATTCTATCGTTAATTAACTTGTTTATTGTCAGTGCTCATCCTTCAATTACCTTATTGACTAATTTTTGCGATATCAAACTCATTGATATGTTGGTCCTTTGTAAGACAAATACGTAAATCCACGTTAGATAGGTGAGAAACTCCTATATTTTCCTTCCATTATTATTCCAATTCTATAATTTTTAAGGATACTACATTCAGAATTTATTAACCACTATATCGAAGCAACAATTAAGAAGAAAAAAATAATATCGGTCATCCTAATGGTCTGCTTGGGTGGTGGTAAGTTTTTAGTTTTACACTTTTTACTTTAACGTGTAACATTTAAACTATATACTTCTCATCCAAATGCAGATACATTAACATATAACCTTCGAGAGCCGGATCTAAATAAAAAATTACTTCCCACCAGATTTTAAATAAAATTCGTTAATAAATTAAAACTATAAATCGATTTTCTCGCGAAATAAAAATACTGTACATGCAGCTGTGTTTATTGGTTGTCGCAAGCCTTAGTTCTCTTGCGCTATTTAAGAAACGAACGCATTGATAAACTATAATACAATAAATACTTCATATACGTTAAGTAGAAGGTCAAAATTTCAAATGTATTAAACTTCAAATCGCTTATTATCGTGCGGCAAACATATTTTGCTCGGTTTTAAGTTTTAATGAGAAAAAGTATAAAGATAGATCTCACTGACCACACGTGTTGCTTTCATTTATGTTGAAACGAAATATAATTTGTGGTAGAAACACCAAATACGTTTTGAGAAGAAAAAAGCTCATAAAATTAAGGCATTTTCTGTTGCTAAAAGGATTTGTGTTATTACGTGTTTATACACTTAAGAGTGCGCATAACGAATTAAAATTAGGTTTAATAAACTAACAAAATAAAAAAATTTTTATTTAACAATTAGTTGCATAGACATTTGCTCTATTGCAATTTATTTAAAAGCTAAAATGGTGATAACCATCGAAAAGTTAATTTTGGATGCTAACATAGTTCCCAAAATATTAAATACAGTAAAAAGTGGTATTGAAAAAATCGAACAAACTGAAACAAAGTTGAAATCTGTTATAATTAAATTAGATAATGCCTTAGATATCGTTTCCAAATTCATGTAAAGTTGTAAAAGCCTTGCATGATGAAAATCAAGATGAGGAATTGAACTTTTGCGTGAAATATAAAGTTCAATAGACGATGATTTAATAGATATACGTAAGTTGGCAGCAGAATTTGAAAATGTTTGCCAACAAGGTACTCGCTTTAGATTTTGAAGTTAGTTTTGAAGTTGCAAATACTTCTAATTTTAATAAATTCGATTTACAAAAATTAGTTATACAACGTTTTAACGGGTTAATTACTAACTAGTCGCAATTCTAGTCACTCTTTGGAAAATTAATTATTTCTAACAAGGATTTGAATGATACTGAACATTTACTGTACTTGTTAGAAGCTCTAGATTAAAAAAAGAAGTAATTGATAAATCATATGCCACTTGAAGATGCTACATGTAGACATGCATGGGATATTTTACTGCATAGCTTCCAGTCTAAACAGTTAATAGCAACTTCAATCTTAAATAATTTAAATGCGCCAAAGGTTGATTCTTTGAATTCTCATAAGGAAATGAGAGATTTGGTTAACTGCGTTGATGAATTATTGATTGCATTAAAGCAATTAAATATCGATTTATACGATCGTTTTGTTTAATTTAATTTCAAAAAAATTGGTTCCAGAAATTTTATCACGATTTGAATTGCAAAATTCTTCTGAAATCCCTTCTTTTACGAATATTAGAGATTTTGTAGAAAAACAATGTAAAATTATGGAGGTAAGCGAGATTATTTCTCATGCTTTTATGGGTAAAGAATACCGTTTTGAAAACTTTTCTAAAACGTCACTAGTGACTATGTCTAGTGCAAAAAATTATTGTATTTTATGTACAAATGCTAATTCTATTTACATATGCGAGGAATTTCTGGATAGAAATCCTCAAGTAAGCTTGAATTTTGTAAAATCAAATAGATCGTGTACTAGATGCTTGAGTTATAATCGTATCTTTAAAAATTGTAAGCTTGATTGGAAATGTAGGTTGTGCTCCAAAAGCCACAATAGTTTGAAGCTCGAGCAAGCTAGAGTTTGCCTATAAGAGAAGATAATTATAACATATCTTATGACAGTTTCAAATCTTTACAGAGGAGGAAAGTTCCTGCAACAAATATTGCATGCTAGTGCCATAGCGAATAGCGCTAACACTACTGACACTAGAAATTTTGAAGTTTTAGTGAATAATCCATCGGCTACAAGTACTTTAATTTCTACTTCTGCATTGCCGTCTACGACTATGTTGTTAGCTACTGCCATTATTTCCCTTCAAGATTATGCTGAACGACGGGCTACTCCGTGGGTTCTTATATACAATGGCAGTATTGAATCATTTATGACAGAAAAATGTTGCCGAAAATTAGGCATAAGAAGAAAAGTGGCTCGTGTTATAGTTAATGGCATAGGGTTGCATTCTTCTACATTATCGGGCAATATTGATTGTATAATTAATCCGTGAGGTTCCTATGAACCACAATATAACATTGAATGTTATGTCTTATCTCACATTTGTAATAAGATTCCTGTCATCCCTTTTGAAGTGAAAAGCTTTTCATATATTTAAGGGTAGGACTTGGCAGATACACAAATTTATCTGTCAAGTAAAGTAGAAATGTTACTCGGAACAGATATATTTGCATGCATAATTTTAAATGAACCACAAAGGGGTCGTAATAACAAACCTGTAGCTTTAAAATCCACCTTTGGTTGGTTAGAAACCCGTAAAGTTCAATCATCTTCAAATTCTATTACGTCATTATGTGCATTTATAGAACCTGTAGATCAAGACATCCATAAATTTTGGGATGTTGAAAATATTCCGACATAGGGGAAGTTAACTCTCAAGGAAGAACAATGTAAAAAAACTTATTCTGAAAATTATTCACATAATCCCGACGTACTTTTGTGTTATCGTTAACTTTTGCTGGTCAAAAACCTACATTTAGCGGATCTAGGGAAAAACTATTACATAAGAAATTCATGGCAGATTATTTGTCAGAAGGGTATATGTTTGAAGTGCACACGCTACCTAAAAATAATTCAGATAATCTGAAACTCTATTACATACCACATTGTTCGGTTTATAGAGAGCATAGTATGACCACTAAACTTCGTGTCGTATTTGATGCTAGTTATAAAAATACAAAAGGAAATTCTTTAAATAGTACCCAGTTAATTGGGCCATCTTTACAAAAAGGCACCGTTGTCTTACTATTGCGTTTTCGTATGCACCCGGTTGTTGTTACAGCAGATATAAAACGCATGTATAGGAACATTGAATTAAAACAAAATCATAGAGATTATCAGACAATTGGGCGAAGGAATTCCAGTTATGAGCTTGTTGAAGATTTTAGGTTAAATTCAGTAATGTATGGAGTTAGTTCCTCCCCTTTTCTTGTTCTACGTACTATTCTTGAATTAGCTAAATTGAAAACTTCTAATTTTCCATTGTATCGAAAGTTTTAATGTCAGATACTTACGTAGATGACCTGGTTACAGGCTGTAAATCTGTTCACTTTGATAAACAATTGGTTAAAATAACTCCACAAACTGAATGGCAACTATCCGGAAGTATTATCGGATTTACATAAAAAGTATCATTATTTATTTACAGACATTTACATTTCAGAACAACGATAATAGTTTTTCTCAAGAAATATAGGCCTTCCGTAACAACCCAATACAGACACGTTTTCTTATAATTTTTATATTCACGAACATGAATGTACAAAACGTACAATGCTTCCAGATATTGCAAAAATAAACAACCTTTATCATCTCCTTTAGTCTTTTTAGCTAAAAGAAATTATGGACAATGGGTGTCTCGTGAGATGCAAATCTTACTTCTGAATTTATTGCAAAATGGAAAAATTCATTTCCGATTTGCCAGAAATTTCAGAAATTAAAATATCACACATGTATACAGGAGCATTGCACAAAAATCGAATTGCATGGTTTTTATGATTGCTAGTTTAGCAGGGTATGCAGCGGTAGTATATTTTCGCTGTTTTGAAGTAAACAAAAATATTACAGTAACGTTAATATGCGCTAAAATTAAAAAGTTATGCCGTTAAATAAAATTACTAATAAATTTAATTAATTCCTATTTTCGTTTTTGTTTCAAAACTAGTACTTGTTGTGTTACAGGTTACATTTAATGACTAAGCAGGACTCCTGCCCTGAAAACCAGTACTGTTCTGGTTTTACCAGTAGAAATGGTCACCATAATGTAATGTCATGCCAATTGGAATCAAATTTTGGCTGATTGTTTCCAAATAATCGAATGCTAATTGTTTCAGGTTGTCATTAAATTATTACCCACCGATTAAGGTTATTTGTCTTCGTTTATTGAAAAGTTTTAGGATAACTTGCAGCGGTGCATTACGATCATCTTCTAATCGTTTCCAAATTTCTACAGCAATGACAATTATAGATTCATCTCGTTGCATTCTATCAAGTGCTACTACAACGGCCTCATCGTATCTAAGAGGTCTTTTTCATTAATTGTTATGTGTAAATCATTGACGATTCTGAAAATGTTTTATCAATATATATTTCTTTGTGATCTTGACACCCATAAACTAGTATTATTGAGGTAGAATTCTAAAGAATCAGTAATAGTGTTCCATCTCACGTCTTGAGGCATTATGAGCTTTTTACCTTTTACTGTTTTGTATCAGGCAGCTGGGAGATGTGCTTCTAAAGTATTTTATCACTTGCATCAAAGAATGTTCTACACCTGGAATTTCTATATCCCATGCTAGCAAATTTAGAATATGTGCTGAACAGCCATATTGTACAATGTCCATATCATTTGTAGTTTCTATTGGTTTTCTCATTTTTGAAACATTTCCAGTATTGTCTGTCACAGAGCTTTTTATTGTTACTCCATATAATTCTTCTGTATAATTTATGGCTTCCAAAAGAACAACTTTAAGACATTCATTTGTGTGAGCATTACCAGACGTGTCTACAGTTTTAACTAGAAATGATTCACCATATTCATTAACGATAGAGCAGCAAATTAATTGTACATGTATATTTGACCACCCATCAAGAAGACATTGGTAAAACTTCCCCTTTTAACTTTTCCTAGATACTTGTATAATATTACTGTACACTTCATATAATGTTGGTATGCACGTGACTACTATTTCCAAGGTCCCGGGTTCGAATTCCAACCCGGTTTGCTTCAAAATCTTAGGTGAGCATTTCTCACAAAAATAACCTCGAGTGAGATAAAATGTAGGTCCCATGTGTGAGTATTTTCACGCATGTTAAAGAACCCTACCTAGCTTGGAACAAACAGCAAGGGTTCAGCAAAATTCAAAATTTCCAGGTAAAAGAACTTACTTCCTGGTCAATGTAGTACCTTCAGGTGGAGCATTGGAACATCAAATATAGTGTCACTTTACTGTCTTCTAGAAAAAGGTTTACAACTAGGTCTTAATATAGTACACATTTCTTTAAACTCGTCATGATCTGCGTGATTGAATGGAGTGTTAGTAGAGGAAAAGTATCTTCCAATTTACATATTTATTTCAGGTATGTATGACCTGGATGTTACTATTACATTACTATCGTTTGCCACATTCAAATTCAATATACTCATAGACTTTTTCTTAAACGAAGTTGTTTGCCATGTGTCAGCTTGTTTACAAGAGACCTGAAGTAAACAAAAGTTTCTAATATTATATACCACAATTATCCATTCCTTGAATTGCAGAAAAAAGACTGCCGCTTAAATCACAAACACGATGGAGATTCACTATCGCTTACTTGACACCGACTTTAAACATAAAATAAACATAAGAGTTCTTGTTTGGGTCTATAATTGAAGACAAATATTCTGAATGAGATCATGGCTGTTATTATGCACATGGACTTTATAGTACCAGAAATTTGGCTTGAATTTCATTCTACTGATTTTTTCTGCATTGTGCTTCACTCCAATATATTCCAAACTTTACAAAAACATATTTTAGACATTGTGTACTGTAACACTAAAAACCTAAGGCGTGTAATATAATTTAACACAGACTTATAGGCTTTATTCAACGAAATACAATATATATTTTATAAAATAATAGTAACACCAAACTGACATTTCAAAAGACGCATGATTATTGTACTGCAAAACACGACAGACAGTTTCATCATCACAATTTTCCATCCTTTACAAACAATAGTAATTGGTAAGGTACTGAAAATGTTTATGCATTCTTTAAGAGCACCGGACTGGCGCTTGACCAGACGAAGAGGTGCCAAATTCTTCCTCAGGCTGAGCAACGGTGAAGTATCTTTAAAATACAGAGCCTTTCATTCAAACAATAATTGTAGTCACTCAGTCATATATTAGCATTTAGTTTAAAACATTCATTGATTTACATTTAACAATATGCGATTTACATTTAACAATACCTATAGCATGTGGGTCGAATATTCTATACAGCTGTTGTAGGGTATTTTTCACGTTCTAAAGGTAACACTTGGCGATTCATTATCGTTTGTTTAAAATTCACTTTGTTGATTGTTTCCTGATGCTCTCGAGTATGCACGGATTAGGGAGAGTTTCAGAATGTTGAAGGCATAATGTGATTTACGTATAAACTTGCGAACTTAGTTGGAACAGCATGTTCTCCTACCTTATTCTGATCCTTTTTAATAATGGTAAGTAATATGAAATTTGTATACACTTTTATTAATACAATTCTTAGAAATAGATACTAAGATGTTTACACGTCAAAATTCTTTATAGATTGTTGCAATAGTGACTTTCAGTAAGGGTGTAATTATGGACTTTCCACACTGAAGTATATAAGATCAAGTTGATTATGTGGAACAAAATGAAAGAGTAACTTCATTTTTAAACAAATTCCATCTATGTCTTTGGCATTGATTTCTATTTACTGACAGCAGCAACCGCTACATCAGAAGAAACCGAGTGAAATGTTAATTCTTTAGTTTCCAATAGAAATTTTTGGTTAGCAAAGTAATTAATTACGTTTTCAGCAATTTTGGTAGTTGGAATAGTATTTGTGAAACATTCGTTCAGAGAATTGGGAGATAGTTATGTAAACTAATTTTGTTTGTAGATTTTCCATGTACATTGGCATTTTCAAAGAAATTTCACATTTTTTTCAAATAAATTTTACATAGCGAAACTTAGTATGTATAGTATGCCTTTTTTCGTTCTTGATAACTTGTGTGAGCTAGTTCCTCGTCTGTTAAAAATAAATAAAAAGTGTACTTTATTTCGTCCTATTATATCTCTTTAATGGTGCATTTTTTACTTAATCATATCCTTGATTAAAACGAGATCATTTTGTATAAATTGTGTAACAATATGACCAGCTAATATTATTCGCATCTATGAAGAATTCAAGATCGAAATACTTAAAATTATGAAATTATTGTGTTCAAATGTAATAAATAAATAGCTTCATTATTACCTTCTATAATAAAATAATTTATGTATTACTTATTTAAATTATAATAAATTTCTAAAATTGTGCAAAATTGCTGTTTTTATAATATTCGACGTCAGATATGTTCAAAGAACATGAATTTACTAGTTTTAATTATACATAGCATACATAATGAAAAAACTGTGATACAACTTAACTCATAGCTTGCGCCTAATATCCAATTTCGACATATTCCTTAACCCGTAGTTGGCAGTGATCGTGTTAAATACAACATATTTTAATGTTTTTTATGGGTGTATAGTGTTAACATCTCTTATGTTTTCTTTGCAGAAAAACTAACCTATCAACTATACCATTAATCCATATTTGCTTGTCATTTCCTTTAATAAATTTTTATTATTATTCACAGAAAAACCTAAATATTCAAAATTTTTGTGTATAAGGTGTTTAACCAATCAACGAATCATTTTAAAGTAGTTGCAAATTTGAAAGTATAATACTTTCCTAGAAAAGAAATTTGTTTAAATAAAACAACATAAAAACCAGACTTATTTGTTGTTTTGGTAGTTCAACATCTCATGTAAAATTTAAACAAAGGGCAACTTTTAGTTTCATACCGACACCATGACTATCCAAACTATAAAAAACATAGGTGGTTTACGAAAATATACGATAAAGTTCTCGATACAAAATTGTTTGCCTATAAAATCAGTGTCGGTACCAATTAGCAGCTCATATATTAATAATTAAAACTAATATGTAAAAGTTCCTTTTAAATACAATAAACCCGATGCCACATACAGGCAACTGAAGATATAAACCATAATTTATAATAGAATTTGTACAAAGTTAAACAAACTAAAATGCAGAGAAGAGGGATTCTTGTAACCAAAAAATCTAAAAACTGTAACTCTCTTTTTGAATATTAATTTGGCAGCTTGATAGTTTGAGTAACAGTAAATAATAAAGCGAAAAATATATTAGGTCACCTTCGCTACATAACTGCTGTGTATAAAGATAAGAAAATAATTGCAATACATGTTACCTTCAAAATCACCGGTATCGGCAACTACAGTTGTAAAACATTTCAATTGTTCCAGAGAGTTGGTTTTGGTCTTTTTGCATTCAGGTTCAGACATTTTCGAATGAAATTACAAAAATAACAACCAACGAGCACAACCACCGGTTGAATATAAATGTAAAAGTTATTCACGATGTTCTCGGTGGCGTAACAACTGTACTAACTAACCGCAAACCCGATTAAATTACGAAACTTATAAATTGAAGGTCGACTGGGTTAATCGTTTCCCGCGCATTAACTTGTATTCATACATTATACCGCGTATATACACCTATTGTACCATAAATACTGGAAAAAATTCAACATTTATTGTAAGTGTAAGTAATAATGCCAACTTGCGCCGTTTTATTAAAGTGTAGATATAAATTGGTTGAGATTTAGTGCTGGAATACGCTTGCACCTTGAAGAAGTTTAATGAATTTGGTTTTATCAAAAGCGCGGTTTCTATCAGTATTCTATGGTTTCTGTGGCGCAAACGCAACTTAACCTAAAAATTTGTTTATTGTATCTAATGACTGATAACATATCAACGGTCTAACAGCTATATTCTCCGTATCTATTTAAGCTTGACTTAAGGTTTAAGCGGCTTAACACGTTCATTTTATATGCACCGAACTGGCAAGCTTTAAACTCGCTTAGTTAAGCTTTTGAATTTGGCGGCTTAAATAACTAAGCTGGGTTTAATGATGGCATATCTACACATCGCGCTGTTGTTACAAGTTCGATAGAGTGGCTCTTAGACATAAATCTATTACGCCACGATTTGTGCATGAGCATCCGCGTTGTATGGCGCACAATATTGTAGTCAAGATCAAATAACATGAGTAAATGTTAGATATATGTATATACAGATAAATAGATATGTATACACTGTGAAAATGCTTTAAATAACAATATAGTTTTCTAAACATGTCAATTTTCAATTTTTTACGTGTCCCATATATTGGTGATAACTTTCTTTGTCATCAGTTTGTCACACTATAAACTCCAATGCTATCACACTTGAAACATCAATTTGAAAGCTTATTTAAAATATTGCTTACTGCATGTCTACCTTTTATAACATACTAAATACGACAAAATTATAACTGTTATAGCAAGACAAAAAATTTGCTAACTTCACACTTCATATAAATAATTTCCGACTTCAGTTAAGTATTTCCTTTAGCCGCGCATCAAAAAATGACGTGTTCAAATAACCGGGAAAGCTAATCACAGATGCCAAGCCACGCGGATCCTCATGCACAAACCGTGACGTAATAGTTTTATGTCTAAGAGCCATTCGTCAAGTTCGACGCAAAGAGAACCTCTATGGTTCGACGTGTTTTTAATTTTTATATTTATGTTGTTTTTAATTATGGATTTGGAAAATGAAATATTTTGGAAGCTGATGCGGATGTATTAGACATAATTAAGTCAGGATTGCCACGTCACCTTTACATCAGGCGTAACCATATTGAAGATATGGACAATTTAAGTTTTTTTCGCAGGTTTCAACTAACTAAGCCAAGGTGACATCAGTATTAGAAATGTTCGGGAGACGTTTGGAGTTTGACAATGATTTTTAAGAACGCATTGTATAGTCTAGCTATGTATCTTTAACTTTAAGGTTTAGGTTTACAAAGGAATGTGCATGTAGAATTAAAGCCGGTTTCAATTTTAATCCACGCATTTTGCTTCTGAATTATAGTAGTTCTGTCCGTTTTTTTATCTTCCACAATTGACGTGTATTTATTAACAATAATTCTTAACGAATGGCATTTTTCGAAATAAGAAAAGTTTAGTTTTCTTTCTTTATGTAGTTGCTTTATTATCGATTAAGCAAAACATTTATTAATAAAATACTTAACAAAAAATTATAATAATCAACGTTAGAATATTTAATACTATTTATCGGCCGCGTATTTCAAGCTTAATCGGATGCAGAAAGCTGGAAATTGTCATGATTCTTTAATTTTAGCAGTAAACAAATACGAAACCGCTAGGTTGTCAAATTGTGAAACGATTGGCAACAGTTTAACTAAGCTTGATAATGAATACTGCAGTGCATAAGAGAAAATTCTAAAACGAGCTTTATTAAATAAGCTCGCTTAACGTTCAAACGCTGCATACGACCGTAAGTTATAATTGTAAGTAAATTCAATAATATTGAGTTTTTGAATATTGCATGAATTACTCAGTGGTATATTCTGAATAGTTTTTACATTTATTAGTCTTTAAGATCTCTCTATGGATACCTTCTCAAATAGAGATAGAGCTCCTGCAGTTGAAGTACCAGAAAGAAGCCACATAAGTATAAAATTTGTTTGCAAAATATGCACACGTATTAGAAAATAAAAAAATGTCGCAGTTACTACATTTGAAAAGAATAAGGTTTTGTCTGAAATTGAGATGGAGTTTAACAAGTTAGAAATACGTCTAAGTTCACATTATAGGATATGGAATCCATAACTAAATTTTGGAAAAACTGTAGAACTTGCAACTCATAGAGAACATACAATATTTATCTATGTTGCAACCCAAGCTCAAGTAAATAAAAGAGTATAAAAACAGGTAACGTCCCTAAAATCGATATTAAAGTCGATACTTTTGAAACTGTGATCGATTATTGATAACAAAACTGCGTTTGGTTTACTAATCTTTTGATATAGCGACAATGATGAAAATGCAGCACAAGAAACCTAAAAGGATATTGATGTAAGTATGAAAGTGATATAAAAGATGGCGGTAATTGGGAACATATGATCACAGTCATAAAGAGTAGTTAATACAATATTTATTCTTTCTAAGAGAGCAGGAAAACGATTTTTGTATCGAAAAGAACAGTAATTATGAGATCATTTTTGAAGATGTCCCAGTAAGTATATTTAATATTGCGATTTCTGTTAATTTTGTTCTAGAATTCCAAACACATCGAAACGATTTATTCTGGAACGAATGTCGGTATAAAATATTTTGTAGCAAGTTTGTCCCAAATCAGGCATATTTTTGTTCATATTGTTACGCCTTCTTGGCTCCACATTTATTTTAATATTTAAATTTAGGCGATTTTTAAATCCAGGAAAGTTTTTTCACATCCCTAATTTAAGTTTCTACGTGTAAAGCTTCGTGGTTATAGTTTTCCACGAACCCCCGGGCATTAACCCTATGGTTTAGGGCGCATGTAAACCGCATACGCTCGCGTTCACAGGTTAAAGGAATGTAAATGTGGTTAAAACGGTTGGCCGGGGGAACGTGAAATGGTGGGGTTACGGCAGCTCGTGAGAATGAGGCATCTTAAAGTAGAGGACTTTAGTATCGGCGATTGAAGAAAACGGACGCGAGTGCGGTTAGTCGGCGAAGTGATCTTTCTCGCGTCATTCTACGTAAAATAAAGTATCTTATGTTCCGCTACCGCTTTGCCATTAAAATTTTATGCACACAAAGGGAACCACTGGCCTGTTACCTTGATCTAAAAAGCAACAGACCGTAATAAGAGGTAAGTTCCTAGCTTGTTTGATAATTTGTGAGTTTTACTCGTGACTGCAACACTTGCAACCGATTTTCTAGAAGTAATACTTTACGCTAAGGGGCATGTATGGTTGGTAACACGGGGAAGCTTGAATTTACCTAAATTTACATTATTGTAACAGTATCGAAGTTTTAGATTTTAAGATCAGGTTGTAGCCGATCAAAAGCAATTGCTACTAAAACTGGAAGTACAAAAATTACAAGAATTACATCTTGATCCTAAAACTTCTTAACGTTTTATGAGAACAGTTAGTTAATTTTTGCTGTATGATAGGAAGCAATTCACTCATGCGTTAACGATAATGAATTCTAAACTAGTTATATGATGCAAGAACAACTGCACAATATTTAAGTGCTACTGTATATATTTCGTGTATTTTTTGTATTGGTACCTAAAAACATGGATGTTACTCGTCGACACCCTACAGTCCACATTAGGGCACTCACTTCATCTTTAGTAGAAGAGAAATACTAAATATTGTTGGACAAGAGATTCTGGATTATAGAGAAGGAGGCTTGCGTCACATGCACTTAGGCCGCAATGCGGGCTCATTGTGCTACTTTCCTTACAGCACTATAGTGATCACTCAAGCCATCCTAGACCTGAGATAAACTTGAAGATATTCCCCATAGATGTGCTGCCATGTCGGGCCAGGTTTCCCCACAGCATGGATTCTCGTAATGTGGTGAGCGCTGGACAGTCACGTAGAATGTGTTCAGCAGTCTTGTCATCCATGTAGCATCATCGGCAAAATGGTTCTTGTACCAAACCCATGGTTATGCATGTGTTTATTTAGTCTACAATGCTCGATCATTACTCCTACATGGACGCGCAATTTCTGACCGCTGTATACGGAATTTAACCAATTATGCGGATGGTGTTCCAATTGTTTCCTTAGCTTGACGGCATTTTTCAGTGGTAGCCCATATTTCACAATATCTGGGATGGGTTTCTTTTTTAATCAGATTGCTGATCACAGTAGGCAATAAGGCAATGACCGCCTCGGGTTCCACAAGAGTTTTCGCCGAACTTTGTTTTGCTAGTAAATCTGCCTGAACATTTCTCTGGTTTCCAACGAACGTCTTAGTTTAGGTTAGTTCAAAGGTGTTTGTGTTTTTAGAAGCTATCTCCAGGGCTTTAATGCACTCATATACGAGTCTGGAGGTAATTTTCTGATTAGAGATTGCAAGTAGTGCTGCTCTGCTATTACTAATTATTCTAATTGATTTGTTTCGGACATTTCTTTCTTTAATGATGTTTGCACCCTCGGTTATTGCAATCACTTACGCTTGAAAAAATTCCAGCACCCGTACCCTCCTTCGTTTTGGAGCCATCTGTAAAGATGGATATCTCTGATACGACTTCATTATTAGGTTATATACAAACGCTAAAGTGTCTTTCTATTCAAAATATTGGTGACATAGAGTCCCATACTACCTGCACAAGGAGTATTTTTATAAACTTTTCTGTAAGAGTAGCTTAGTGTCTCCACCCAGATCCTTTTTTATTCCATACCCCCTTTAGTTTCAGTTTTAGGGCTGCCCTGAGTGATAGTTCCTCCACTTAGAGATCTAGTGGAATGAGCACCAGAATTACTTTTAATGCTGCAGAGAGGGTGGAGATCATAGCTATAGTAATAGTCAGACATGCTAGTCTCTGCATATGTAAGAGTTTCTTTGCTTTTGGGCTTGTTTGGTTCTGAGCCAGCAAACTACCGTCCTATAACATTGTATCGGTCTGATCACCGCAGTATAGCGCCAGAAGACAGCCTTCGTTGACAGTCCCTTATAGTCTGCCTATTGCTCGCCTGCATTGCCAGAACATTATGCTTGCTTTCGCTATTTTTGTTTGTACGTGTGTAGACCAGTTCAGTTTTCTGTCAAGTATTATTCCCAGATACTTGGTCGCAGCTGAAAGGTCTAAGGATGTCTTAAAAGTATTGGCAACTTAGATACTTCAAATTTCTTTTTTTTCGTGAACAAACCTAACCCCGTTTTGGCTGGATTGACAGTCGAAAAGTGTTCTCTTCATTATGGGATTGAATATGTATAACATCACTACAAGAACTTCTCAAGCACAATTAAAGTAGCAAATCGAGGGCCACGAATTAAAAACTGTGTCTTTAAAAGCAGACAGTTTATTTAAAAAAAAAATAATTGAAAAGTGATTGTTTATCAAATTTGATCTCTTGTCAATTAAGCTATTATACTCAAGTTTATTTAAAATATAAGAAACTTTGCCTTCAGCAATAAAAAGTTCCAACTCTCTTCAGGAAACGGTGGTAGTTATTCATTGAACGGCTATGGGGCGTAGTTGATATGCGTGTGACTACTATGCTTAAGGTCCCAGGTTCAAATCCTGATACGGTCCGCTTGAAAAATGTTAGGCAGCATTTTTCACAAAAATACGCTCTGGTGCGAATGTGAGGTAAAATGAAGGTCCCGTGTGTGAGTGTTGTCACGCATCTTGCTTGGAAAAGCAATGATTTGGCAAAAATTTTATATTTTCCAGGTAAAAAAAACACGCTTTCTGACAAATGTAATTCCTTCGAGTGGAGCATTGGAAAATCAAAGTTAAGGTAGTTCTTCATTTATATCTGATGCAATATTATGTAGCACAGCAGTCGCAACTATAATCGTTAATTGTGTCTGTAGTTTTACTCTCATTCCATAGGCATGTGTGTGTGTGTGTGTGTGTGTGTGTGTGTGTGTGTGTGTGTGTGTGTGTGTGTGTGTGTGTGTGTGTGTGTGTGTGTGTGTGTATTTATTGAAGATATATCTTTCCGATTTCTAAAAATCATACCTCCTAAAATTTATAGGAAGATTACACATAAAAAAATTTTGTATCACACTTTTCGAACAGTACCTGGCGATTTTATTATCACATGCGTGCAATTTATGGGACTAATAGTCCCAGCTATGTCAAAGAACTCCCTATTTGTTTGAGCGATCTTGTTATTGTTTGGCATTTTAAAGTATTGTTACGAGTTACTATTAGGTAACCCGTCAAACACAAAAGCGCCGCAAGCACTGTATTTCTACATGGACCGGAAACCTTCGAGCAATTACTGGAGGATGAGTCATCCTTTTTAATTCACGGTATAAATAAGACCGATGATGAAGTACAGGGTTACAGTTGCTGCCTAGATTTCGAAGGAGCAACATATATCTACCACCGCTTCCAGGCGATCAAAGGTAAGCAGCGGAACAGTGACGACTCGAGGGAGTTCTCCAGCTATGCGGGGCGCCGAGGAATGGGTACGCAAGTGAAGTCGTTGGGGATGCACATCCGTCAGTCCTGTTAGACGAGCTATCTGACGATGGAGCGGCCTGTGGCGAATAGCCATTCTGTCGGTCGAAAACCACAAGCCAGTTGAGCCAAGATTCGGATATCGTGTAGTTAGAGAGCAACCAAGGGGAAGATCCGGGAAACTGCTCACTGCATCAAAACAAGAGGATTCCAGGAGCAGGCCTCGTGGAGTCCAGACCAACATATTTATATTTATCAAGAAGTTCAACACCAAACTGCACCACAACAACAGCCAACATCAACATCAACATGCCAAAAAACTCTTAGGAGTTATAAGGCACTATAACGACGCTGAGAGCGTCGCGTCCAGCTACTGCAGAAGTACAGAGTTAGTCTAAATCAGAATAAATTATATCGTGTAAAGTTAAATAGTCGAGCTTTGGGAAGTTTAAGAGAGTAAACATAAATGTTATAGTATGTGAACGTGTCTAACATACATGCAGTTTGTAGAATACATAAATAGACAAAAGTGTAATAAATAAATAGTTGTGTTAGTGTTGTTAATGGACTTATGGTTAAGAAGTTAGTTTAAGAAGATATTAGTGCTTGTAAATTCATTAGTGTGATAGTGCTTCATTGTTAATTGGACTGAAAACATTTATAAATAAGGCATACACTGTTAATTAGACTTGTGAACAGTGAGTAATAAAGACTCTTGTTATTACTTGTTTTAAATTAGTGGAACGCGGTTGTAGTAGCCCGCTACAGTATATTACGTTCTATTTCATATTTAAAAAGCAATTTCGTAATGAGCCAGTGGATTTTTTTTTGGTTTTCTTTATGTTTTCATTAGCAAACGTAAATTTAAATGATTGGAACTGAATTGTTTTTAATGTAATATGGCATTAAATTTTTAACTATGAAATAGAACGTAACATGTATCTTGGTGTTAACTTTGCAACAGCTTCAGATACCAACAATTTGAGACATCATTGACGTGTGACAATTTATAGAACAATTTAAAGAATTTCATGCTCGTTAATTTAAACCGACAGAGCAAATTCTAATTTTTTATCAATTTGCTGTTTTACTATTTACTATTACCAACATATAGGATGTTCACTAACTTGTTTATTTCTGTAATAATTAATAGGTTAAGTATTGTAGCGGGCTACAACTACCCTGTTTCACCAATTTAAAACAAGTAATAACAATAGTATTTATTACTCACGGTTCACAAGTCTAATTAACAGTATATGCCTTATTTATAGATGTTTTCCGTCCAACTAACAATGAAGCACTATCACACTACTGAATTTACAAGCACTAATATCTTCTTAAACTAAATTCTTAACCATAGGTCTAATAACATCACAAACGCTACTATTTATTTATTACACTTTTGTCTATTTATGTATTCCACAAGCTGTCGGTACAATATACACTTTCGCATAATATAAATTTATGTTTACTCTTGGACTTCCAAAAGCTCAACCATTTAACTTCACATGATATAATCTATATTCGACATTCTGATATAGACTAACTCTGTACTTCATCATCGGTCTTATTTATACCCTGAATTAAAAGGATGATTTATAATCCAGTAATTGCTAGAAAATTCTCGGTCCCTGGATAATATACAGTGCTTACGGCGTTTGTGTGTTTGACGGGTTGCTTAATAGTAGTTCGTAACAGTATTTATTGTTTAGTGTTATTGTAAATTACTTAAGTTGCTGTAATTTTTGCTAGCTTAATTAATATATTACATCAACAATCTGTAAAAGGTATATCAATAGAAAGTAAACATTGAAAAACGGCTGTTGCTTCTGAAATAACCAGAAAAAAGTTAATAAATTGATGTGTAAAACTATGAAAAAAGTTCAGTCATTTACAAACGCTTTCGGGTATAGTTTCAGAGATTTTCATAAATACCTTCTGATTGATTGTTGACTGTAGCTGAGGCGGAAACCATTAAATGCCTTTATCTACTTTGACTTCGAAACTTTCAACGCGCTTACATCCAACAAAAGGTTGTCGATCTGGTAATGAATGTGCCCCTAAAATTACAAACAAGCAACTTTGTGGAGTATTATCCGAACGTAGTTAATTACTTTCAGTCTGTTCGATAACTTTTTCTCAAAGATAGCTAACTTAGTCGTGTTTCATGTTGATTGTTTGGATGGTAAGTACGAAGTGTTCTAAGAAATATACCTTCCCTTTATTAAATTATTTGAGACATGTTCGACAAACTTCGGACAGATGAATTAAGCCTGGAAATTGAAGTTGTTTGTGTCGTTCTCTCTATTTAATAAATATGTACAATTAATCTATAGATAGATTAATTATGTTCAGAAACCAGGATCTTTTATTTATTTCACTCACCACAATTTGCATGTGACCTGTCTTTATACTCAGACGATGAATCATAAAACTATAATTGAGTACAAAATTTTGATTATCATATCTTTTGTAACATTTTAAAACCGCCATTATAAATTTTGTCAAACTTTGAATGTGAACAATAAATCATACAAGAATAATTCTACTTTAGATCAAAATACATGTAACCTAAAAATTATATTTCTTGCAGGAAATTGCCTAACCCTATCGGTGGGATTTACTGATACAGAAACTATTGAAATGAAATATCATTATAAAAAAACATTTGAAACTAACGTCACAAACTTAGTGCACTTTTTTAACTAATTTAGCAAGCAGAAAAGTGCAAAAGAAATAAATAGCTTAAATAATGGAGTTTGTGTCTGATTAACGCAAACGTTCGATATGACCCTCACTTTGGAGTTGAAAATTCAACCGTTCTTTCAAATTGTATACAGCAATATTTATTTCTGGTTGAATTATGCTAATTTAATTTTTATTACTGTTTTTTAATTTCTCTAGTGTAATTAAACATCAAATCGTTTTTTAATAACCATACAATAAATAATCTGTCTGATTAAATCAGATGATTTTAACCGTAAACGTTTTAAAATGTTTGCTTATAATACAATTTTCAAAAATGATAAATGAGTAGATGTGGTCCATCGTGTATAAAAATGGTATTGTCAATTCCTTCGTGCTCGTTTTGCAACTGGAATCACAAATCGCTTAACATTTGCAAGTATCGTTTACCAGCGACGATCGTAGAAAATATCTCTCGGTTCTGTATTATTTTGAAAAGGTATAGCCCAATAATGAAGTTAGCTGTGAAATCACACAAAATTGTAGTCTTCTCATCATAAAGGTCTTTCCGAACGATTTCATGCGAAATTTGTTGTGACTATTTTTCACAATTGCGAGTATTAACTCCACTATTAAGAGAAAATGGGCTCATCTGTCAATAGAAGTCGCAATAATCATTTAGGTTCAATTTCCATCTGACCCAATATTTGGAAAGAAAAATCATACCGTTTAATAGAGCCAACTAAGGAATCGAATTTTCTCTACGACTATCGAATAATATATCCATTTTAGCTTGATATTTAATTGACGAATTATATCAATTCTTCACCCCGTGGATTCCAAACTGAAATTCCCGGCCTGTCGGCCAATCAACTCGTTGTATTTTCATTATTCACGGGTACTTCAACAAATCATATAGCCTTGTAATATACGCGTTGCATCGCAACCGTCTAACAAATTTGAAGATTCACAATCCTAAATATCAAAATTAATGTTTTTGCGTTTTGTTAAAATGAATTTTGATAACAGTGAAAGCAATAATGAGGAAATATGTACGCCTCTAGAACTTCTTGTCAAAGCGGTAATGATTAATCTATTGCCTGAAAAGTCAAAAAAACAATACCATCAACTATACACGACTTTTATGGATTGAAGAAATCTTAATGGTGCAAGTTCATTTTCTGAGAATGTTCTCTTGGTATATTTCATAAATCAGTACACCGGACATAGCTTTCGTAGGTCCTCTGCCACTCTGTTAGTTGATGCAGGTGGAGATATTACAGCTCTCAAACGACACGGGCGCTGGAAAAGTATGTCTGTAGCTGAAAGCTATGTGGATGATTTCATGACAAATAAAATGAACACTGCGAACAAATTACTACAGTCTGTTGAACAAAATAAATGACAAACATCAAATACTAATACTTTAAGTGAAGACAAGATCAAAACTCAACACTAGCTGTATGAAATATTAGTAATTGCCGTAATTTCACCATAAATTTTAATAACAAGTAAATTTAAACTAGAACTACTATGAATTGTTACATGTGTTATTTAAGTTATTGTTTTCCTTTGACTAATAAAATATAAGTAATTAAAAGTTGAAGTTAAAAACAAAGATGTATAATTTCTTGCAGAAGTTGTATTATAGTCGTAGAGAAAGTATAGTCTTCTACTCGCGCATAATACCCATTATTCACTCGAATGACACGTCACTCGCCGCTGCGCGGCTCGTGACGTGAACTTCATTCTCGTGAATAATGGCTATCATTATACGCTCGTCGAAGAATATACTAATATGAAACTCTACAGGTTACTCTGGGTTGATTTCTTAAATCTTCATGTGTTATCAATGTTGGTATAACATTGCACCGTGGTGTTATTGGTAGACACGGCCTTTTGCATTAAAAGATGCCGCCGTTTTTAAACATTTAGAATAATTACTCCTTTTGTATAGTAATAATGCTAATGACGTGTTAGTTTAACGTTAGCAATCATACTAATTTCCATATGTAAATTTGCGATTATACGCAGCTTCTTAAGTATGTAATAAGGTTAGCCTTATTTCGCCGAAAACATAACCTTACTATGTATATTTTCAGATGAAATACAAACTTTATTTTCCAGTAAATTAAATACGTACTATTTGGGGAAAGAGTCTACTCTTAATTTTTACGGTATGATGGTGAAGGGTCCAAATGGAGACAGTTTAATAGAAACATCTGTTATTCACTATATGTTAAGTTTCAAACGCCTTTGTGCAATTGCAATAGCTTGTCCTATTATAGCAATTGCAATTTGTTTATTGACTGCTGTTATTTTTCAAGCTGAAGATGTACATGAAACTCACTGCCAAGTAAGTGAATAGTGTAGCAAGTGTGCATAGTTCTATTATCAAAACTGTACCTCTTAACACCTTTTGCTTGACAAACACTTCTTATCTTTACTGTTTGTTTATTTTTTGATCATTGTATCCACAAATGTATATATTTAGAATATGTTTCTCTTTGATTTTATAGGATTATCATTTTATTGAATATTTTCTAACCAGATATTTCTGATACAAGAAAAACTTAGGGATAAAAAGCTCCGACAGGCGAAGGTTTTTTCTAACATCAGGGTCTTAATTCGTTCTTACCTGTTTCACATTTTTTAAAAAGGAAATATAATTTGTCCATTTTATTTTTTATACAGTGTGTAGACATTTATTTAAAGTTGAAAAGAAAAAAATATGACTACATATACAGCCTATACAGATATTTGTAGTAACAAGAACATATATATTAGTTTTCATGTCATTCCTTATTGAAGAATATAAAATTGGTCAATTTAGGGCAAAACTGGGAAATTGAGTGACAAGCAACATTTGAATAGAAATTTGCTCTATCTCAATCTGTGTTGTAATCTAATCTCTGTGGGTTATATGAACTCATGGTTTTTCGTTCGTGTTACTTTGTAAAACTCAATTATTGTTGCATCTTGCATACATTGTCGCCATCTGAAATGATATAGGTGTATTATTAAATCAAATGTTTTTAATGTACAACAGTTTTTTTAACATGTTATGAATTTTTTTCCTTTTTGGTGGCTTTTAAAATAATTAATTAATTGAAGTTTAATTTCAAATGTATTGTACTATAATAAAATGCTGCTTTTGTGACTTCTAAATTTATGATTTTTACAGAGCCAGTAATTGCAATAGCTTATTAAACACTATTATACTAAAATCAAAATTACACAGGGCACTTCCAGAATAAGTTGTTCATTTACCTTCCTCCATTCTTATCAGATTTTTATTTCTGTAACACCCAATCATTACCTTGTTACGTTTATTTTCCGCATAAATTAATTACCATAATTCTCAATTCAAAACCCACTTGGCTTCAAAAACGAAAATTTATTCAGTACATTAAAATAACCCTTTCACGTGTTAATTCATTTATCTGTTTGCATAAATTCAATTTCGATTGTTACTTCCGCTAATTAATACTAAATTATAGTTCTAAATATTCCTCAACATAAAGTTTACGCTAAATAGTCAATAACGTGTTCCAAGTATACGATAATGAATGCTTATGTGTTTTCCCGTTGAAAGAATTCATCGAATTAAAGTTGCGTAGTGCCCCATTATAAACTGGTTTTCCCGTTTTAAGTCTGACTGCAAGATTACGTTGAGCTTTGGTTCTTAGTTAAACAAAATTAATATTTATTTTGCTTTGCAATCTGTACAAATAAATACGTGTAGAATGTTTGGTTGTTTCCGTTTTGGTTGATGCGAATTTCGGGCACGTATTATAGCGTGGTGGGTATTTAGGGTTTTTATAAAATTATACCTTCCGACTACCGTTCATTTACATTTCCAATGCTCCACCCGAAGGTACTATATTGGCCAGGAGGCGAGTTTTTTGTTGCCTGGAAATTTAGAATTTTGCCGAACCCTTGCCGTTCCAGGTAAGGTAGGGATCTTTAACTGTGTGACAACACACACACGGGACCTCCATTTAACCTCTCATCTGAACGAGGGCGTAATTTTTGTGAAAAATGCTCACCTGCCATTTTTCAAGCAGTCGGCCGTGTCGGGATTTGAACCCAGGACCTTGGGATCCGTAGTTATACGCTTACTACATCGATCCACGCCGATTTGTAATTTTATTTGTAATTGCTTTAGCTTTCTTCGGACGGCCTTAAAGCTGCAATGAATGGTTGTCCCTAGTAGTAATGGAAGGCCAAACGCATTCTTTATGGGTGTAGGCCCCCTCTACTAGTTGATATGAACCAGCTACTGACTCAACCCCGACGTCAGCAACTTCAAGGGTGAGTGCTTTTCGTAACTGCTCGCGTTGCAACCATATCGATGGGGATTTTACTGTTTAGGCGCATGCATTTCGACATTTAGTTCTTCTATACAAAAATTATCCTGCATTTCTGAATTTAATTCGTCAATACGACCATTGTTGAACCCTTTTGGTATTTATTGGCATTGTGTGTATGCATTGCTATTTGGTTTTAAATAACTAAAACAAAAAAATGTTGTGGCCATTCTTATGTATAGGTTAAGTTTCATATTTACTAGGATTTAGAGCTGTTGGTTTTAGGAGGGTAATTTTGCTTCTTTTTGGTTGGTAATTAAGATAGGGTAGTAGTCTAAAACCGACAGCTCACCATTTAAAAAAATATTGATTTGGTTTTTTATTTTCTTGCTAGGTTTAGTGTTTAAGAAGTCATTTTTTTTTGTTGTTTGTTTCTTTTTGGCACCACTATACTGTGTACATATTGTGCTTAATTATGGGTTTCTTTTTTTGGTATGTTTTGTTTTGAGCACGAATGAGTGTGAATGTGTGAGTGCATATAATTTTTCCTTCTTTATTTCAGGTCTCCGTTAATTTTATTTTGTTGTATGTATAAAACACCACCCACTCGCCGATCGAGCCCGGTCATACTTCTTTCTTTCTTTTTTTTGTTTTTTTTATAGGCTACGTCAATGTACGTACTAATCTCCGACATACAAATAAATTTTCAAAAAATCTGTTCGGTCTCTTTGTCGCACGTTCGCGTGGTTAATTTTAAGTTATTTAAATTTGTAGTCGTAAATCTAATAGTAAAACTGTCATCCCTTGTTCCCTTATATCCTGCCATAAAAATTCCTTGTGCATGGGTGAATAAGTTGGACTAAGAGTAGTGAACAAACACTTTCTTATGGATATCGAAGCAGAACAGTCGTCGGTTTTTTCGTTCGGTACCATAAGTTAGTCAAGTGCCGCAGACGTTCTTTGTGAAACCCCTAAAAAACACAGTTCATCATTATATGTCGCTTTCAGTTTTAAATCTTTTACATGCCAAATCCCTCTGGATTGACCTGTATCATCAGCTAACTCATATTGGCAGAAACTTCGTCAGCAGTTGTAAATGGGTCAATAAATTTCGGTACTAATTTAGCGTTAAAATATTTTGTTGCATCTGAAATAGCACAATTCCTTTTCTAGACTTTATTTCCAACTGAAAAAGTTACTTTACGTCATTTTAAATCATAATTATGTTTTGATTTTTCATAAGATATGTGTAATTTTTTCAAAATGTCGTAATAAACTTTTTCTTACTTAGGAGTTCGATTATTTAACAGTTTTCTGTCTGTAAATTGAATATCTATTAAATTCTCTGAGTTCAAACTTTTTCCAAAGAAGTATCTTCTAATACCATTTCTCGGCCAAAATTTGAAAAATAAGGCGACCTACCTATGACTTTGTGAACAGTCGTGTGAACGGTACAAGAAGCCATCAGTAGGACCTTATCTCACTTTTTTTGATTTTCAGATGTGTATGAAGCTAACATAGTTTTTAAAACTGGATTGACTCTTTCGACAGGATTTGCTTGTGGATGATAATATGCATTGAAAATAATTTTCAATCTATATTTTTGCATTAAATTCTTAAACAAAGTACTACTAAACAGCTCTATTATCTAGTAACACATATTGAGGTACTCAGAAAAGTAAAATAATAAATTCTTCAATTTTTGTAACTATTGTGGACGTAGTAGCCTTTCTTAATGTAGATTACTAAAATTAGTTGTAGATAATTGCAAGAAGAAAAGAAAGCGTTAACTGATCTGACATCACTTTGAACTTTTCATAATGGTTAAACTTTATCGGAATTTGACCTCAAAACAACAATACAATATCCCTTTACACAAAAATATCCACACGTATAAAGCTTTTACCAGCTTAATCTACTTAAACTGATTATATCACGAAATGTCTTTTAAAAGATATTAAATAAACTATACTTACGTTTCGAACAGCAAATTTAGCAGGTATTCATGTTTTTGTTAAAACGCACTTTTGATTATAATCTCCACCCCCTGATTACTTCCATCTAGAATAATTTTAGCTATGATTGCATCGGAAAATCCATCGTCCCATTTTATTTTTAAATAAATTTTTGTATGTCGAAGTTTAACTTTGTCAGTTTCAGAAAGTACTTTATTTTAAATATTAAAATATTGAGGTACCTTGCACCTCAATTTAAATTATAACTCCAATGAGTTGACAATTAATAGTTTCATTAACTAAATAACTGCGAATGAAATGCCTTTATAAACAGACAATTCAGAATGCTTCACTAAGTATCGACGAATGAATGAATCCTTCTAATTATTTACCGGCTTTTATATTATAATTTAGTACGTCACAGGTTCCGGAATTTCTACATCTTTCCAGTGCGTCTGGCTCATCGCATGATGTAATTTCATTTGTTGTACATTGTTTGTTATCTTAATTAGCTGTCGGTTTAAGATTTATTATGATCGTAATAGTTTACTATCTCTTGTTAATGAATGGAGCTAATAGCTGGTTATCGTTCCTTATTATAATTTATAGCCTATTAAAACGCCCTATCTTATCTGATTTATAGTCTACCTGTCTTACCGCGTTCTACGGATGTATATTTATTCATGTTGTAAAGATAATTAGTTGTCATTTAAGATATGGGTTATAAAAATAATTCTTTAATTGGTGTTTTTGTAGGACTGAATGTAAAATATTTATTATCGCTTTGGTTATAATTTATAGCCATAAAAACGCTTTATTGCTCTCTACTAATTGGACCGTTCATTCATATCGGATTGTTAACATATACATAATTAACTGTCACCTTTATTTACACATGATTTATGACTTTACGAACAATCTAGAATAAAATGGCTTTGTTCTAAATTACTGGATTGGTTTTCATATCGTACTTTGTTACTCAATGCATTATTGAATGTTATTTAACATTTAAAAGAGTATTTGATACTGCTTTGAGAGGATGTATTCTCACTAAAGAATGAATGAAAAATGGAACAATCTAGAAAAATTTCAGTAGTTTTGTTTAACTTCATGCTTTTAATAGAAGAAACTCTTTCAATCATGTTTTAAATAATGTTTTCAGTAAAAATACTTTTGATATGTCTTTTTATTTAGTATTTTTAAAAGGGTTACACAGCACGTTTTGCATTGTTTTCAAATTTTTAGTTTTCAGTGGAGAATAAATATTATAATAATAATAAGCTTTTTGGAATATTTAGTAGGTTAGAAACTAAATATTTGAAAACTTGAAATTTTCTTGGCAATGGGGTGCTTTTACTTATAGAATGTGGTGTTTAATGACCTCTTATGATTTTCTTATCACATCAATATATATATATATATATATATATATATATATATATATATACATATATATAAATCTCCCCTGAGATTTACAAACATCTTGCCGAATCGACTGAACATTTAAAGGATCGGTTTCCTGAGGTTACTTTTATAATATTGGGTGATTTTAATCTTCCTGAAATTATCTGGATTTTGGAAGATGGGATTCTCATGCCTGAAATTTTCACAGCAATGCTGGGAAGAAATCTTAGAATTGTTTTTCTTTTGGAATTTCAACAACATAATTATATAAGAAACAATAATAGTAGAATTTTAGACCTAATTTTACAGATCAGCTTGATGATGTGAAGATTATTCAATCTATTTCTCCATTAGTAAATATTGATAAGCAGCATCCTGCTCTTGAGTTTTATTTAAGTCGGTGAAAGTAAGGGATACTATTAACACCTCTGAAGATGCAGTATACTATTTTGAGAAAGGAAATTATCATGCACTAAATGACTTTACAAAAGTTATGATTGGAGCTTTATTAATGATATAAATAACATAGATGAGGCGTGTGACAAATTTAATGAAGCTCTTTTTGGTGGCATAAAGCAGTTTGTTCCACTAAAAAGAATATTTGTTAATAAATATCCTAGATGGTATAATCTTGACACTAAAAGATGCATTAACCAAAAGAATAGGCTTTATAAAAAATTTAAGCACACCGGATCTTCTACTGACTATCAGAATTACTCTGCGGCTCGTAGGACATGCAAGAATCTGATCGACTTGTCTTATTTTTTGTATGTGTCAAATATTGAAAATGGGGTCTCTTCGAATATGAAACATTTCTGGTCTTATATCAATGGCATTCGTAAAGAGACGGGTATTCCCGCTAGGATGGAATTAAACACTAATCAGTATGACAATCCGGTTGACATTGCTAACGGATTTGCCAAACATTTTCAAGCATGCTACACAACCCACAAAATATTTCTCATGGTACCTCACACTTACATTATAGTAAGAGTACTGTAAATTTGTCGTTTCATAAGTTTACTAAGGAGGAGATAATGAAGAAGATATCTGAACTTGATGTGAATAAAAAAGCGGGACTTGATGGTATTCCTCCACTTCTATTGAAGAAGTGTGCAGAATCACTTTGTAAACCATTATTACAACTTTTCAAAATCTTGTGATGTGGGGGAATTTCCATCAACTTGGAAAATTGCAAAGTTGTTCCCGATCTTTAAGTCTGGTAAAAAAGACCAAGTAGATAATTATAGAGGAATATCACTATTATCCACTATTCCTAAGTTAATGGAAGCTATTATTTCTGACGAAGTTTTTGAAACCTTTAAAAATTGCATAGTCGAAGAACAACATGGATTCTTTAAGGGCCGCTCTACTTGTACTAACTTGGCAGTCTATCAGAATTTTCTAATTTCGTCACTTGAAAGTGGCAAACAAATAGATGTGATATACACAGATATCCAGAAGGCATTTGATAGTGTGTGTCATGAATTATTATGTTCCCAATTACATTTATTGGGAATACATAGCAATTACCTTAAATGGATAAGTTCTTATCTAGTTGGACGAGTTCAAAAAGTTGTTATTGGTGGGGCAAGTTCAATTGATATTTCAGTTACCTCCGGAGTTCCTCAGGGGTTTCATTTGGGTCCCATTTTATTTAGCCTTTTCATAAATGACATATCCCAAATACTACGTAACACTAAGTTCCTGTTGTATGCAGATGACCTCAAACTGTTTGCAGCTGTTGGTTCTACACAAGACTGTATCATGATCCAAAACGATATTAATAACCTTGTTGGATGGTGTGACATGAAAAAGCTGTGCTTAAATATCAGTAAATGCAAAGTTATGAGATATTACAGATGCAGAGACCCGATTGTTTATGAGTATGTTTGTAAATCCCAGGTTCTAGAATCTGTTTCCACTATTAATGATTTGGGTGTAACATATGATTCGAAGTTAGCCTTCAGCTGCCACATTGATAACATTAATATTAAAGCTTTCAGGATGTTGGGCTTCATCAAAAGGTACACAAAACATTTTTCAGATGTTACTGCAATCAAAGCTATGTATAATGGTTTAGTACTTAGTATCCTTGAATACAATAGTATTATTTGGTCTCCTATTTATATTTGTCATTCTACGAGACTAGAGCGTATTCAAAATAAATTCACTAAGTATCTCTTGTGGAAACTTCACTTTACACATGATGCTTTTACGGCAAGTACCAGATTGCAATTGTGTGGCATGACTACTTTGCACCAGAAAAGACTTAATGCTATGCTAATATTCTTGTTCAAGCTTGTCAATGGTCTTGTAATTTGTGAATCCTTACTTGCCGAGGTATTGCTTCGAATACCGCAGCGTAACACACGTATGGTACGTTTATTTCAAGAAAGGCAACATCGAACTAACTATGGCACCTACCACATATCAGATCGACTATTGGTTAACTATAATAAACATTTTTCAGGAATTGATTTGTTTAGTTTAAGTTTGAGTGCAGTGAAGAAGATTGCATGATCCCTTAGAAAGAAAGGAGCATGCAATATTTAGGATTATTAATCTATTGTGCGTTTTATTCTACCATATTGTTATATTATTATGTTGTTATGTTATTATATTTTTATTTCTAGTTAAAGGTGGTCAGTTGGAAACAATGTTTCTGTAGTGCCATATTTTAAATAAATAAATAAATAAATATATATATATATATATATATATATATATATATTACTCATATTTAGACCAGGGTAGAAAATTAAATAATCACATCAAATAATTTTAAGCACCGTGTATTATGAATATTATTAGATAATACGCGTTATTAAAACCGTGAAGCATAAAAATTTATTAGTTTCATTAAACATAAGAGATTTAAATCATGTACAAGACGCTTTATATCAAAAGAAGCAGTATTAAAAAGCTCTGCGTGTAATGTAATTATTCTTAAACAAATGGAAATTACGTGCAAAATTTATATTAATTAACTCTATTTTAAGTAACCGGTAGTAAAACAAAGTGTACACATAATAATTAATATTTAACTTGTATTCGCTAAAAATGAAAGGATAGAAGTCAATTTTAATTGAAGTTAATTGAATCGTTAGTAACAGATAATATCTATAGAAACTTTTAAAAACCCAATAAAAAGCAAATCCTAGAAGTGTTAGTTAGAAGTAGGATGTTTAAACACACCTGCGTATTTTAAAAGGCAATTTCAGTTTAATTTGTTTAGATAAACATGTCGATTCTAAGGATATTGGAAACGGTCAGATGCTTTAGCACGAAATACAAAACAGGGTTTATTTAAAAGCTCTGAGAATTAATATTATTTTGAACACCTGCGTAGTTTAAATATCACGTACGGCGAAAATTGTGTAGATAACAAATGGTTTCAAAGAATCTTGGAGAAACCGGGGCTTAATATTCACGAGAATGTGCGATACGGGGTTATTTAACCCAGATAGTCCACATGGACTAAAATATAATCGATAATAAAGAATATCAATTTGCACCAATACGAACAGGTTAGAAAAGGAAAGAGAAAATGCGTCAAGCAAAGACACATATAGTAAAAGGCGTGATTTAAGCAACGTCACGAGGGTCACAATTGGTTGAAAATAGGATGCAAATATCAGAGGTAGAAACAACAATTTCTGTACAAAATTAATTAGTTTTTCTCGGACATGTTTGCGTGCCGTGTGGAAATTTTCTGAGATTTAAATGGGGCGAGTGAAAAATTCGTAAAAACCGAGGCGCGAGCGACGGACTGGGAACATAGAATGAGAAATTCTTTAGAATTACCCGTTTTGGGGAACAGACCGACAGACAGGCTTTTGCTATATATACCGGTGGTAATATGAATTTCGGCCTCTTAGATTTTTGACTATTCGATGCGTTAAAAGCTCTTACATCCGCGACTTGATTCAAGATGTTAAACAGTGCATTTTAGTTTGATAAAATAATTTAAAATTTTGCTCGTATATTTTAGTGATTCAAAATAGTTTGTTATTTACGTGCTAACATGAATGTACTTCAGTGCACTTAGATACAAGGTAATAAAATTTAGTATCACTGTACCAATTAGCAAAATTTACAACGACAAATGTATACACAAAAGTAGGCAGTTTTGGCGTATATTGGTGAAAGACGATGAATTTCTCTGCTATTTTTCGGGGTGTTAATAATTAAATGGTTCAAATACGTGTCTGGATCCACGAAACAAGGGTCAGATATACACAGATGAGTTCCGGAAAAGCCCAGAAACAACTTTAAATAAATGGTGATGGAGAAAATTTTAAAAGCGTTGAGAATTAGAAGCCGTAAATATAATCCTGTTGGAATGGTGTGATTAACTAAAGGGACGATGTACATTGAAGCTACGAGGACAGTGACCTTCAGGTAAATTATACTATTTTGTTTGACATTTTGTGTGTGTTGAATTACTTTATAATTGATTTACTTTAAATGGACATTAGTGAAATTGTACTAACCATAAAATTTTAATGTTAAGATGAAATTTGCTTGTTTAAGTAGAAAGGGTATTTAGTATTGATGTTCTGGATTATGATGAAATTTTAGGTATGTCTTTGAGCTCAATTAGACGAACCTGGTTAATTAACGTAAAGGGTGGTAGATGCTCCTTTTACTCTGCATATATTGTTATATTAATTAGTAGGCATCCAACAAGGACTTTAATTCTGGATGCACATTAAAATGATAATAAAATTAATCTTGAAATTCTTTTTAAAACTGAATTTTATGCTGAAATTTAATTTGAAAATTTAATGTATTCTGAATATTGATGTAAATAGAGTTAACGTTGATGTTTGTGGTAGGAATGTGTTGTTTAATTTTATGAATGAGGAGGTTTATAAAATTAGGTGAGCAGCCGAGGCGAAAAGAGGATCACAGCAGTTTATGACGCCCAATCGGTGGGACTAGAATTTTTTTTGTTGAAAGGACCCAGTTCCCGCAAACAAAGGAGCATTTCACAGCATATTTGGCGACCCAAAAGTGAGGCTCGAGTTCCAAATAAAATTTTTGTTATTTTATTCCAGGAAACTGGCGATCTGAGAGAGAGAGTTTTTGTGTGTGTATAAATTTAAGAGTATTTTAGAGTGTGTGAGTGATTTGAACGTATGCAGAGAAAGGAGTGGTTAAGGAGTCAAGGAGTGGAAATTGGAAGTGACGATAGTGCATTGTGTGAGAAAATTTCGAAAATGGAAGAAGCTGGAGGCAGTAGAGATCAGTCGAGGACGGAATCAGGAGAAACAGGAAATGAGTTAATGATGAGAATGTTAGAGGAAATGCGATTAGCTAGGGAGGAATCCAATAGAAAATTAGAACAGCTAAGCGATGAATCGAATAGAGCAGAGAGGACTCAAATCGAAAATTTGACCGAATGAATGAGACATTAACAGGAGTTAGGGAAACCCTAAGTGAGAAAATAGACAAGACGAATAAAGAAGTTTCAGAATTTAAAAATAGTCTTACCGTAAAGATGGGGGAAGTTGAAAATAGGGTTGAAAAAAATGAGCGGGATATTACAGGTCTTCGACAGGAAATGGGACATTTAAGGTCCGAAGTACGCATTTTTGTGAAGAAGAGATTAATGTAAAATGACTGAAGTGACGGACTCATGTAGGGATCAGTTAGGCAGGGTAGAACGCGAAGTTAGTAGTATCAAATACAACATGTCAAATTTAACGGGGGATGGTCCCAGATTTTCTACAGGTGGAGTATCATTGGACCAACACATGAAGTTTTATGGCGATAACAGGGTAAATCCACAAATTTTTATTAATAGTGTAAGAAATCTAGTGGGAAATTTATTTGACGAACAGACTAAACTGAATACGATAAAGGCTTTATTAAAGGACAACGCGGAAGCATGGTACAATTTAGTAGGACAGGACAATAGACGGGACAACTATGCTAGAAGAGGGAATAATTACGGATACCAGCGACAGAATTGGGAACAGAGACGACCATACGTTAGGAGTAATAGTTTAGGAAGGGGACCTGCACCGAGACCGGGACCTACCAGAATGAATAGTTCACCAGACATGAGCGGGACTGCTAATACAGACACGGAACGAGTGGAAACGCCTAGGACGTAAGTAGTGGACGACCTCGGGATAATAGGGAAAGACAGATCAACACAGTTAGGATTGACAATAGAAGGGACAACTACGCTAGACGGGGGAATAGTTACGGATACCAGCGACAGAATTGGGAACAGAGACGACCATACGTTAGGAGTAATAGTTTAGGAAGGGGACCTGCACCGAGACCGGGACCTACCAGAATGAATAGTTCACCAGACATGAGCGGGACTGCTAATACAGACACGGAACGAGTGGAAACGCCTAGGACATACGCTGAGGTGACGGCTAGACCAGGACCAAGTAGGGAAAACAGACCTGGACAGGATTTTTAGAACGCGACAGACCACTAGATTTCAGTGTAAATGTATATGAACATCCACGTGAATTTTTCAAAATTGAGGAGGAAGTAGAGCCAGAAACTGAGGAAAAATTATGTTTGCCAATTATTAATTTAGAAATTTTGAGAATAATGTAGAAGTATTACTTGATACAGGGCAGAGGCGAGTTTAATATCGGAGGAATTCGTCAGCAAAATTAGGGATAAGGTTTGTGATAGAATTATGCCTATAAAGCGTAGCCATTTAGTAGCTCCAAATAAAAAGAAGTTTGCTGTAGTAAATAGTGTTGTGGTGCTTAGGATAGATATAGGAGGTTTAAGCTGTGAACAGGAGTTTGTAATTGTACCTGGACTGAAGTTTCAGAGCATTTTAGGTGTTGACTGTATGATGAAGTTAGGGGTTTTGATAGATATGGAAAGGAAGGTAATAAGGATTAATGATAGGGTAGTGCCATGGAAGGGCAGTTATGAAGTCACAGAGGATGACACGGGTTTAGTATTAATGTAGTAGAGGTAGAGGATGATGAAGGTAAACAGATCAACACAATAAGATGTCCAGAGGATAGGAGAGTAGAGGTTCAAGCTTTATTACAAAACATGCAGAATTAGTGGGGTAGAAGCAAGCACAGCGTTAGGCTATGAGCACAGATTGGAAGTGGATAATTCAGAACCGTTCAACGCAAAGGTTTATCCAATTCCAGCAGCATATCGGGAGCAGGTGAAGGCAGAATTAAATAAAATGTTGGAAGATGGCATAATAGAGGTATCAAACACTCATTTCATAAATCCGTTGGTGGTAGTCAAGAAAAAGGATGATAGCATTCGTTTATGTTTAGATGCACGAAAAATTAATCAACGGACCAAACCGCAATTCCATTGTCCACCATCCATGGACACGCTTTTGACGAGATTAAATAAAGATGGCAAGTTTGTTTTTAATAAAGTAGATTTAAGGAATTTATTCTGGCGGATTCCATTACACAAGCAGTCTAGAAGGTACATAGGATTTTCCATAGAGGGAAAAATCGATAATTGTAAAGTAGTATCGTTTGGTTTGTCGGCAGAAAAGGAAATAAGAATAAATAAGAAACAGACATGTGTAGGGACTGAAGAAGAAGCAGTATTTAAGAGTCAGGATAATAGGGATGAGTTTATTGTATGTGAGATAACAGGGATGATAAGTATAGATATAAAAGGAGGAGAAATAGGGATGAAGAGTATTAGGATGGTAAGAAGAAAGACTTGGAGGGTCAAGAAGAGAGTTAGATTTAAGTAGGATAGGAATAGAAATAAGATAGAAGAGTAGAAGTAAGTGTTTATAGAAAATAAAGCTAGGTATAGGATAAATATGGGAGATAAGTAGGAATAGGTTTAGGATGAGAATAAAGAGTAAATGTAGGAAAAAAAAATAAGATAGGTTAAGTGTAGATATTTCTTATAAGATTAGTGGAGAGTTAGGAATAGAGTAAGAGTAGGATAGGCATATAGGATTAGGTAGGGGGAAGTAAAGAATAGTGAAGATTAGTTAAAAGTTAGGAATAGGATAGGTATATATGATGTATATAGGATTAGATGGATGAGTAGGATGAAGTTAGGGATAATTTCAGTTTATAAAATTAAGTGAGAGTTAGGAATAGGATAGGGATATAGGGTAGGTGTAAATTTTTTTTTTGGATTGGAGACAAAGTAGGTAAGTTAGATAGATAAGGGTAGAGCTTTATATTTGCATTCAAATAAGTGGGATTATTTGTATTCAAATAGGGGGAAAATACTCATATTTAGACCAGGGTAGAAAATTAAATAATCACATCAAATAATTTTAAGCACCGTGTATAATGAATATTATTAGATAATACGCGTTATTAAAACCGTGAAGCATAAAAATTTATTAGTTTCATTAAACATAAGAGATTTAAATCATGTACAAGACGCTTTATATCAAAAGAAGCAGTATTAAAAAGCTCTGCGTGTAATGTAATTATTCCTAAACAAATGGAAATTACGTGCAAAATTTATATTAATTAACCCTATTTTAAGTAACCGGTAGTAAAACAAAGTGTACACATAATAATTAATATTTAACTTGTATTCACTAAAATGAAAGGATAGAAGTCAATTTTAATTGAAGTTAATTGAATCGTTAGTAACAGATAATATCTATAGAAACTTTTAAAACCCAATAAAAGCAAATCCTAGAAGTGTTAGTTAGAAGTAGGATGTTTAAACACACCTGCGTATTTTAAAAGGCAATTTCAGTTTAATTTGTTTAGATAAACATGTCGATTCTAAGGATATTGGAAACGGTCAGATGCTTTAGCACGAAATACAAAACAGGGTTTATTTAAAAGCTCTGAGAATTAATATTATTTTGAACACCTGCGTAGTTTAAATATCACGTACGGCGAAAATTGTGTAGATAACAAATGGTTTCAAAGAATCTTGGAGAAACCGGGGCTTAATATTCACGAGAATGTGCGATACGGGGTTATTTAACCCAGATAGTCCACATGGACTAAAATATAATCGATAATAAAGAATATCAATTTGCACTAATACGAACAGGTTAGAAAAGGAAAGAGAAAATGCGTCAAGCAAAGACACATATAGTAAAAGGCGTGATTTAAGCAACGTCACGAGGGTCACAATTGGTTGAAAATAGGATGCAAATATCAGAGGTAGAAACAACAATTTCTGTACAAAATTAATTAGTTTTTCTCGGACATGTTTGCGTGCCGTGTGGAAATTTTCTGAGATTTAAATGGGGCGAGTGAAAAATTCGTAAAAACCGACGCGCGAGCGACGGACTGGGAACATAGAATGAGAAATTCTTTAGAATTACCCGTTTTGGGGAACAGACCGACAGACAGGCTTTTTGCTATATATACCGGTGGTAATATGAATTTCGGCCTCTTGATTTTTGACTATTCGATGCGTTAAAAGCTCTTACATCCGCGACTTGATTCAAGATGTTAAACAGTGCATTTTAGTTTGATAAAATAATTTAAAATTTTGCTCGTATATTTTAGTGATTCAAAATAGTTTGTTATTTACGTGCTAACATGAATGTACTTCAGTGCACTTAGATACAAGGTAATAAAATTTAGTATCACTGTACCAATTAGCAAAATTTACAACGACAAATGTATACACAAAAGTAGGCAGTTTTGGCGTATATTGGTGAAAGACGCATGAATTTCTCTGCTATTTTTCGGGGTGTTAATAATTAAATGGTTCAAATACGTGTCTGGATCCACGAAACAAGGGTCAGATATACACAGATGAGTTCCGGAAAAGCCCAGAAACAACTTTAAATAAATGGTGATGGAGAAAATTTTAAAAGCGTTGAGAATTAGAAGCCGTAAATATAATCCTGTTGGAATGGTGTGATTAACTAAAGGGACGATGTACATTGAAGCTACGAGGACAGTGACCTTCAGGTAAATTATACTATTTTGTTTGACATTTTGTGTGTGTTGAATTACTTTATAATTGATTTACTTTAAATGGACATTAGTGAAATTGTACTAACCATAAAATTTTAATGTTAAGATGAAATTTGCTTGTTTAAGTAGAAAGGGGTATTTAGTATTGATGTTCTGGATTATGATGAAATTTTAGGTATGTCTTTGAGCTCAATTAGACGAACCTGGTTAATTAACGTAAAGGGGTGGTAGATGCTCCCTTTTTACTCTGCATATATTGTTATATTAATTAGTAGGCATCCAACAAGGACTTTAATTCTGGATGCACATTAAAATGATAATAAAATTAATCTTGAAATTCTTTTAAAACTGAATTTTATGCTGAAATTTAATTTGAAAATTTAATGTATTCTGAATATTGATGTAAATAGAGTTAACGTTGATGTTTGTGGTAGGAATGTGTTGTTTAATTTTATGAATGAGGAGGTTTATAAAATTAGGTGAGCAGCCGAGGCGAAAAGAGGATCACAGCAGTTTATGACGCCCAATCGGTGGGACTAGAATTTTTTTTGTTGAAAGGACCCAGTTCCCGCAAACAAAGGAGCATTTCACAGCAATATATATTATAATATAACCCCCCCCCCCTTTAGGATTGAAAATTATAATATAGGAGCAAATTAGTAATGCACCAAATTGCCCTATGATTTCCTTTCTTTAATTAATAATTTACTAACTTCTCTATTGGGTCTTTAAATCTGCGCCTCGACCAATGAAACTCTTATCTCAGGTTAATTTTGTGAATAAATCTATATCTGCATACAGCGTGAGTTCTGAACCATATACAGATGTATGTGACACTGCCAGTCAAATGACCTCTAGTTAATTCTACTAAAGCAATTTCTAAATGTGACAGTGTGAACAATCACTTGAAAAATACGCACAGTAAAACAGTTTATATTAGTTAATAGTTTAAGATTTCAATCGAGTATAACGGATTAAGTGTTAAAATATGACACTGATAATAATAATACAACCTGAACTTCCAATGAAACGTCTTGCTGCTGAACAATGAAGCTCCACTGCCTACAGCGACGATTCGAACAAGATGTGGGTTCTTAATACCTGTGGATAAGTACGTTTTAAAAATTTGTATTACTGAATTTACGCCTTTTATTTTAGGGTTTTAGGTACGCCAAAAATTCTTTAGAGACACTTATACTTATCGTCGTTGGTCTTATCAGGAAACTCAGCTGTGTGAAAACAACACCGTGCTCAACACCAAAAGTTCAGCAATTCCAGCATTCTGATAGCACCACTTTGGAACTCTTCTGTCTACACAAAAATATTCACAGAAATTCAATGGTCAATAATAAGACAATGACAAGGACTCTTGCATTTATCACTTTTTAATATCAACAGTTCCTTTATACTTTGAATATCAAAAATACATTTTTCATACGTTGAATTTTATGTTGGAGATTACAATAATAAAAGGTATACAATTGTAAACTGTTACAAAAAGATTATACTTTTGTTCTATAGTTTGTAAAGTTCTTTTTTTCAGTTCTTTTCAAATCAGTTTTTCTCTTAATTTCTTTTTTTCAACAACTGTCACTTATCTCTATGGAGATGCCCCTTAAAACATTAAACCAGCCTACTCTTTTACAATTCTTTTCCAACCAACATTCTATGATCCAACTTTTTATTAATAGATCTTATATCTCTTGTCAAATTCTAATTTGGAGTAAACTAATACACAAAAGTCATTAGCCGAAAATTTATAAATTGATATTTTAATCCTAACAACAAGTGAAATTCAAAAGATATTATAGGTCTTACAACTATATACTGAAGAGTAAATAAAATTTCTACATCTTATAACTAACTTAAATTTAATAAAAACATACTAATTGACTTTTTTTAGGCTTTACGTACATATTCAAATGAAAGTGAAAGTTTAACATCTTATTCCTAACTCAAATCAAATGAAAACGTACTAAGTGACTTCAAATCTTAGCTATACATACATATTCACATGGCAGTGAAGTTTCCTTTTAAATATTTTAACAAAATTTTATGATATACAAGCAACAGCAGTTCACTTCATTGGCACATCCTTTTCAAAATTACTTTACGAAATCACCAACACCCAATTTGAAATCTTAAAACTTCATTTTCTCTTAAAGATCATTTCACATATCTTTAACAAGTAACTGCCCTCACCATCTCCTTCATCAATCATTTTACGAACTAGAAGTCTATATCTGAGTGGTACTTTAGTGCGTCAAGGTTCAAATCTCATATATATATCACATAATATCACAATATATATATATATATATATATATATATATATATATATATATATGTATATATATATATATATATATATATATATATATATAGTGGAATTTTAAAATATGTTGCTTTAATGTAACATCGAAATATATTTTTCATCACGTAACTTATCCAAAATGGAAGATATGTATTGAATGGAATGTGTATCTTTTTCTGGTACTTTATTTAATTTACGAAAATTTACTACAAATTGATAGCTTTATCTTTCTTCTCAATGAACAAAATTGGATTACTCCATGCAAAGTATTTTTTAAGCAACACCTAATTTCAACTCTTGATAGATATGTTTTTGCATAATGGATAATATCTTTATTTAATAGCATTACTATTAACTTTAATTTTGTTCTACTAAATTGGTTTGTCCTAACTCTGGTAAATTATGAAAATAATTTGCATCACAAATATCCAATTTTTATCTTTGTTGGAATGTTAAATCTAAAGTTGATTTTAGAACAGGTTCTTTTTATTCTTTACTGTCCAATTTTGCTTAATACTACTGACTAAAACTAATAAAACTTATAAAACTTCTAATTTTTCTTTTAATTTTATTGGTAATGAAACCGTTGCTAAAACATCTAAAATTTGTCTGTTTGCTATTGACATTGTTCTTCGGTTTTACATATTAATTTAAGTCCTAATTTTGATAATATTTACCAGACATGATGTCCTAAAATAGTACATGAGGACGTTCATCTTCCTTTGATTGTTCTATCACTTAATCAAGCATTACTTTATTCATTTGAAAGGTTTGTTTTCCTTGAATTAAAATTTTCATGTTCATTGATTAAAGGGCGAGACCTTAGACAATCAGGTAAAACCTCTTTCGTCAGTTTACATAATTCTGATTATTTTGTTGACAACGTGGACATCGGTTAAATATCGCGTTTTTTAATCCACATTTACAACAATATAATTTCCTGCATGCATTGCTACACTGAGCTCAGTAATGTTCTACTTGACCACATTGTTGATAACAACCTTGTCGATTTGTTGGGTTTAAAATACTGGGATTTTGATTGAATTTTAGAAATTTGACGTCTATCTACTTGGCTAGTTTGTGAACTTTGAGTGTCTTGATATGCTAAATCTGTTTCTAAAATGATTGATTTTCTAGTTGGAGGATAAAAATTTTCTATTGATACTTTATTTTCACTAATTTCTTTCCTAATTTAATTAATTCTTGTATGGAGTTTATTTCCACAAAGCATAACGATGCTTGTTAAAATGGTAACATATTTTTCCACAAGATTTTAAGTTGATGTTTTTAACAATTAATGGTTAAAACACGTTTGTCATAATAGCAGGATATAGCCCGATGGTTTCATGGTGTCCTGGAGTACGTGCCTTAATTTAAGTTAACAATTTTTCGTTATAATCTGGTGAAAGAAATTTATCTTTTAAAGCAATTTTTAACTCTTCACAATTGTTTACTAAACTAAACCTCTTACAGGTGTTTGAAGCATTAAGTTTTTAAATTTGCAATTGTCCAAAAGGGATAGGAATCCTGTAACAAAATAAGGACGCCCTTGCCAATTACAGTGGTGTGGAAGTGAGTTCCTATAGCGACAAATGGCAGAAAATTGAATAAAATAGAGTAATGATCCAAATTTTACCTAGGTGCGATTTCAAGCTACGTTATTACTAGCACTTACCTTATTAGGCTTTTAATCTTTTAGGATATTCTCTTAGTGAAATGAAGCTTCTCACAAAATGTCACCTGTTCATTTGAACAAAATAAAACTACTATCCACTCACCTCACTCAAATCTAGTCTAAAATAACATTATTTAAACATTTCTGTGATGGAGATCTTGGTAGCCGTAGGTTGTTTAACCCCCACTGAATATCGGTGAAATAGGGTATATATTAAGAAAACAATAGAAGGGGTACTGAGCAGCATCTAACAAGAAAGAGCAGCAGCTATATTCGAAGACAACAAAAATTGAAACAATTTTGGAAACTATATGTGTGGAACACATTACTGTGTGACTATGAAATAGGAACCGAGAGTAGGAGACAGTAGCAGACAGGAAAAAGGTAGAAGCCTTTTGGAATGTGGTACTTCACATGTATGATGATGATAGCATGGACAGACAAAGTTAATAACAAAGAGGTTTTAGAAATAGTAGAAGAAAAAAAGATATCTACAGAAAACAAAAAATAGAAGTAGAAGGGCAGAGCACGTTCTACGGTAATTGGGGAATAGTGAGGGATATATTACAAGCAGAGATAGAAAAACGAGAGGCAAAGGTAGACCTAGATCAGACTATTGCAACGCAGATAGTGAAAGATGTGGACTGTGGAAATTTTAGAGAACGTGAAGGTTAGCACAGAATATGAAACAACGGAGGTACGCGTCTAACTAGTGCCAGGACTAATGATGACAAAACATTTCTGTGAACAAATAGGCATAAAACAAATTTTAAAATGTACTTATTGTAATAGCCGGTTTAGTGATCTACATACCTATAGCAAAATATACATTAAACAAAAATTGGTAAAATTCATTATCAGTTTATTTTTAATGCATCTAACCTTTATGGTTAAATATCTTAATTACTTATTAGTAAATTCAAAATGTCCAACCTTTATATTCTTAAAAATGTAATGCTACACATTGCGGAAGTACTTTATAAATAATAACCACAAGTTCTAATTACACAGCTACTTTTATAACAATTTTACCTTACAGGTTCTGAATTCCATGGAACCAAGAGTATTTCATCCTTTGGGGCCTGGAATTCCAAAATATTCCACTGATAAACAAACCGTTTCAATCTCCCTTTGATTTGTAGGTTATGTCGAAAATCTGTGCTCAATCACGTGGACTCTCATTTACTATTCCATAATTAATAGGGTTACGACAAACCCAAACCTTTACTCTTTTTCTAACCCCACATCTGTTCGAATTGATGATTTGGAATTAAATTCTTTTGTTTAAGTAACTGTCGTGTGATGTCATTATCCCCACTTTTTCTACCTAAGAGGGTATGCTATTAATATCTACATAACGTGTTTATATGCCTGCTGTCATGCTTTATTTGTGGTAACCCCATCCAACTGTATAAATGAATACAATGTCTTGTATAATATCTGGGGTATAATCTAATCTGCGTGGGTTTTATGAACTCGTATTTTTTCCTTTGTGTTATTTTGTAAAACTCAATTTTTAATGCGTTATGCGTACATTGTAATATCTGAAATTATGTAGGTGTATTATTAAATGGAATATTGTTAATGTACAAAATCTTTCTTAGTATGTTATGAGAAATGTATTGAATATTTTTTTTCATTTTTGGTCACTTTTAAAATAATTAATGAATTGGAGTTTCATTTCAAATGTATTGTACAAAAATAAAATACTGCTTTTGTGATTTTTATAGAACTGCTATTTATTGCAATTGCTTATTAAACACTATTATACTGATATCTATATTATATAGGGTAGTACTTCAGTAATAAGTTGTCCGCTTTTATTACTTTTCTCATCGGGTTTTTATTTCTTATAACGCCCAAACGTTAGAGTTTACAAAATGAAGTACTTGAGAAATGTGTATCTTAAATAGTTGATATTTATGCCTTTTTAATGTTTTGTTAACCAACTGACGAGATAAATCTGTATCAGCAATATCCCTTGTAGAAATAGAATCATTTGCTTGAACCTATTGGAATAAATTTTATTGTAATAGTCATGTGTAAAATATATTTAAAAATCAACACATCTAAAATAATAATCTCACTAATGATGAATATGATCATTGTTTACTAAGATCTAATCCCATATTTTTATCTAGGTTTGTAAAATGAATCAAATTCACATACATGTCTGAAATTTTAAAAATATGTTCAATGTTTCTGCTTGCACTTATGTTTGTAGATAAATTTATGAAGTAATTTTCACATTTGTTAATTCGTGCAATAAATTTAGACTCATTATCAGTAGATCTGCAGTCCCTTTGTTTCCAAACTGTTCTCATGACATTATATCTGCACTTGCACGTTTATGTACCTACTCTGCCAGATGAATTTCAGTTTACATGTTAATCGCCATCTATTCCCTTGGGAAATGCAATCACATTTTTCTTGGAATTTCTGTACATTCAACCTCACTTTTACATTTACATTATATCAAATTTCCATATAAAACTTCACTTTTATCAACCACCAACCCCCACTGTTCTATTCGCGCGTATTTCCAAATCTTGATGTTACTGTTGTTACGGCAATTCGTGCAGACAAGAGAAAAGTAAAGTATGACAAGCAAAGAAACAGCAAGCCCATGCCGAATACTGCAACAAAATCAAGGGGAACCCAAAGAAGGTTGTGATAGTTGGAAAGTCATAGGGACAGAAAGTAAAGGAAACCTCAAGAAAAGAATTTTATTTACAAAACCTTAAGACTATAACATTTTATAAAAAGAACAACCAACTAACAAAAACAATTTATCTAGGATTTATACAGTACACCAAAATCTACACAAAACTATTAGTACACTAACTACCTCAATGGTAATTTTTCTCTTTAAAATTAATAGAACCCAAAAATTACTTACATCCTACAGCAATCAATAATAACGGTGTACAGGGTAGAATGTATTCTGGCCTGTATCTGAAACAAAATATGATTAGGAAAAAATATCACACCCAAATAATGATGTAACTCTAACTATATACAAGCAAAATTTATAGGAACAGTAATGCTGAACTATTATCTGGTAAATACTCAACCACTACTAGCTGTCACCGTAACATTTCCTACAAAGAAAATAATCCAGATAAGAAACAGCAAATCTTACAGTTTATTATGACATTCAAGTCTCAAGTTTACCATAACGTGATCTTGAAGGTTCGGATAAGTCACGGTCGGTTCACAACTTTTTGGAGTCGACATCTGTTATATACATGACATGTCATACTAGTAATTCGAATATATAAGAATATCCACTTAACTGAATAGGAATATTTTAACACACGGATTTATTTATCTCCAACCAAAAGGTGTTAAGTGTCCATTTCTAGGTAGTAGAATTGTCTAGTTAAAAGTATAATATTTCTGAATTGTAAACCATAAATGAGTAACTATTTAAATTTAGAATATTAATGACATCTGTCAAGGGTGTAGCAGGAATATTGCCGTGTAAGATGAGCAAAGTGGAAATTTTAATGGATTGAAACTGTTAATAAATTCTCAAATAACCGTACAAAGAAATAAGAAATGTAAGATTTAATTAAGTGAGAACAAAAATATTCACGTGCAGGTGTAGTATGTAACACTGTATTACCAGTTTACAATTTATTCCCATTAAATCTCAGTCGGGTGTAATTATTGTCCTTTAATTCCCTTTCTATTTCGTATGTTTTTGATGGTTTTCATATTATACAATAGTGCTACTGAGTTTTATGACAAATGTCACACAAGATTAAGTCATCTTAGTAACTCTACACTTATGTACTCTCATTACACAGTGTCTGGTTTGTTACATTATCATAATGGATATCTGTGGTTTCCTTTTGTGAATTGTGTGTTAAATGTACTTCATTCAACTAAAATTTTTAAAGTCACATTTGGAATGCATTAATTAACAAATCAACTGTTATTTCATAAATCTAAAGCTTACTGAAAAAATGACAAGATTTCACTACCAACGTTTACAGTTATATTTTGTTTATATTTTTGTGGTTTATAATAATTTACAATCCTTGGTTTGATTTTCAATATGTATTTAACAGAAATAAAACGATTATCTTTATGATTTTCAGTTTATGATTCGAATACAAATATGGATTTGATTACCTGTCTTGTTTTTGAACACATTCTACATGAAAAATTAAAGTTATACCTGGTGCTTCAATAACAAGTTTGTCCATTCAAGATTAAATTTTCTTTCTTTCACTTCTAATTTATTGTTTGCATAACGCAACGCGTTACGTCCTGTATGATTTACTCTAAAGTCTCCACTCCAAAAAACCCTTGCCTCTGACAACCGAACTTCACTAATCCTTACTAAGTCTAATGCTAGTCTATTCATATCAATTTTGAAATTCTCTAGCTTGCTCGCATGCTATATGCTTCTATCATTCCATGTCTCGACTTGCAAGATGTTCCTCGTTCTTTCTTCTTCGTATTGAACTTGCCGATCACATCTTCTGAAGTAGTCCTCTTCTGGAGATCTGAATGGGGTATTATTTTAATTCTGAAATCATTTATCTTAGAGCATGCCAACATTTTTGAAAACATTTTTGGTACACTGCACTTGGAACGTAATGTGGTGGTTTCCCATTGCCTTCCATCTTGCAGTAGTATATCTTAGAATACTATACAGACTCCTATAGTCTCTACTGTTGTAAGTTCTAAAAGAGCTACTACCCTCTTTCGGGGACATGGTTTAATCTGGTACCTCACTAGACCCTCACTGATTTTATTAAACCTATAGTTCGGTTCTTTAGCTCACTGAAACAGGCAAGCCATTCTACATGTTCTAGTATTCCGGAACTTAATACATCCAACCACTCCCAATAAAAGCCCGGCAAGTAAATAAAGTTATAAAACACTTACCTGACATTTGAGTGGGTGCGGACGTCTTCTGCAGTGTAATGATCCTCGGTCCTTGTTGTCCGTAGCTGCTGCAAGTGTTCCTGCTGGTGCCTCGCTGGTAGTTAATGTTTCTTTTGCAGAAGTCGGTACGGTAATCCTCGAACTATACGGCATTTTTCACATTAAACGTCTTTCCCCTCCAACCGAGATTGACGCATTTCCACTTGCGTTGATGAGAAATGATAAGATAAGATAAGAATTTATTCAGCACTTTGCCTATATACAGGATGTGATAAGTCATTACACTCTTATTCATATTCTATTGTATATTAAAGTATTCCTTAATGCTATAGAACGACTTATCATATAGGAATTCTTTTAGTAAATGCTTATATGTTTTAAGATTAATTGCTTCTTTTATATAATTTGGAATAGCATTGTATATTTTAATGCCAGCTTGTATCGACGATTTTGCATAATTAACATTGTGAAATTGTTCTTGATAAAGAAGGTGTCCTTGGCGTGTTTCATGTTCATGTATAGATGAGAGAGTACGAAAATTTTTAATATTTTGTCTTACATATAACGATATTTTATATATGTATATCCCAATAACTGTCAAGATTTTTTTTTCTTTAAAACTAATTTACAGCTAGCTCTGGCATTTAGGTTAAATAGCAGCCTAATAATTCGTTTTTGTGATACTAGTAATCTTTTCATTTCAGTGGCTTGCCCACAGAGAATAATATTATAGCTTAGATGCGTATATACCAATGCGTAATATACGTTTAAAGCTTGGGGTTCACTTAAGTATTGCTTCATAGTTTTTAACATATAATATGATTTGTTAATCTTTTTGCATCGATTATCTATGCCTGCTTGCCAGTTCAATTTAGCATCTATGTAACTTCCCAAGAATAATACTTTTTCACATATTTCAACCTTTGATTTATTCAGCCTAATATCGATGGTGCCTAGGTGTCTTATTTTATAAAAGTAAACACATTTTGTTTTAGCTATATTAATAACTAATCTGTTTCTTGCACACCACTGCCAAAATTGTTCTATCACAATGTTTACTTTGGTCTGAAGCTCTTCTGGAGATTTAGCTTTAACCACCATTGTGGTGTCATCTGCATAAAGTATTACTTTAGCTTTGGTTATGTATTTCGGAAGGTCATTGATAAACACACTGAAAAGCAGGGGCCCCAGAACAGATCCCTGCGGTACACCTAATTCGCACACATGTTCTATTGATGTGGCATTATTGATTTTGGTTTTATTTTCGTTGCTGCATGAATGATATTAGCCAGTCACATATTTTACCTCTAATGCCAACATTAAATAATTTAGGTTCCATGAGGTTAGGATTAACACAATCAAATGCACGTGTGAGATCAAAGAAAAGACCTATAACATACTTGCCTTCATCTTGTTGTTTGAGTACATAATTTAGAAATTCACATGCAACTGTTTCTGCAGAACGACCTGGTCGAAAACCATGCTGCTCATCCGCCAACTGCTTATACTTCATTAGAAAATTCATTATTCTTTTTGCAATTAATTTTTCAAAAATGATAGAGAAAACTGAGAGTATGCAGACTGGTCTATAATTTTCAACGCATTTTAGATCACTTTTTTTAGGAACTGGCACTATTATACCGGTTTTCAATGCATCAGGATACCGCCCAGTTTTCATAGAGTAATTTAGTAGAAATGTTAATACAGCAGAAAAATGCTTTATTGTCTTCTTTATAAATGATTTTGGAATTTCGTCCACACCTGCTGAATTTTTATTATTCAAATTAACTATTGTATCTAATAATTCTTGCTCGGTTACATCTGTGAAATACATACTGTTCAGTATTATTTTCGGCGCTATACAGTTACTACAACTAGTGTCTTGCAGACTATTGCTTACGATATTATTAGCAACATTACTAAAGTATTCACAGAACGCATTTGAGATGTCATATTCATTATTTAAGACCTTTCCATTGTAATTTATTCGAGTTACTGCAATTTTATTGTTCATTTTTCCAGTGATTTGATGAACTATTTGCCACATCTGTTTAGTACTGTTTAAGGATGCTAATATTTTTTCTTGAAAGTATTTTTTTTGCATTGCAAATATTTTGACTGTGTTGTTTTTTTTGTACTTTGTATTCAGCTATTAATCTGCCATCATTAGTGACTTTTACCATCTGATAAAGTGTTCTTAGATGTTCTGCTTGCTGAATAATACTCTGATTTAGCCATTCCTTATTAGATCTTCTGTAATTTGAGTTGTAACATTTTTTGGGACTTACTACTTCTACGCACCAATAGAAGGTGGCCCAAAATTTATTAAAGGCATCGTTTATGTCTGTTGCACCATAAACGTTATACCACCTCATTTTGGTTATTAGCTGTATAAAATTGTTAATGTGTTTATCTGTAAAGTGTCTTCGCAGTCGGATAGTCTTTTGTGATTCGTATTTTATTTTAGCCACTTGAATTGAGCATATTTGAGCAGAATGATCTGAATAGCCTGGATCGGTCACATTTATACTGCAATCGTTAGCATTTGTTAGCATGTAATCAATCCCATTCTTACCTCTGGTTGGAGTATTAACATAGTTATTTAGACCGTAGCTCAGAAATATATCTTCCAACTCTCTTTATTTAAAGAATCTTTTAAAAGTTTATGTTCAAGTCACCACATATTATTAAAATTTCAGATAATTGTGACACTATAGTTAGCACTTGATCAAACTGCTTTATAAAGTTTTTAAAATTACCATCCCCACTTCGGTATATTGTTACAATACACACCCTCACACGGTTGAAGTTACATTTAATTGCACAACACTCAAAGTCCTGTTCGGTACAGTACTCAGATAAATCGACTACTTTTGTTTCTATTTTAGATTGTGCAAAGATTACCACACCACCATGTCTTTTAATAGTTCTGCAATAGACCGCTGCAATTTTATATCCATATATATTGATAGATGGTACTGCATCTTCATATATCCAAGTTTCTGTGATGCATAAGAATAATGGTTTTTGTTGATTGACAAACACATCTAGTAAATGAATTTTATTGGATATACATTGTATATTCTGTCAGCAGCTTATGACCGTAAAGATAAGCCAATGATGTCAATATACGTGTGAACACTAATAAAACATGGTTTTCATAGTGTCAATGAAAATTGCAGTATTCAGCGGGGATTTTTCCACGCTCAATTCTAAAAAAGTCCCCTAATCTAAATTAATGTACCTATACTTTGGAGCTTTACACAATAAAGCGTAACAAACTTCTTCAAGATGCAGGCCCGTTCAGAACGGTTTGAAATATATAGCAAGAAATAATATTTGTAATTATTGTTAAGCATGCTTTAAAATAAGAATTCTAGGGAGATTGCTTTACAGTGTTCTGTTTAATTAAAAAAGTAGTTACAAACACTTATTCACATCGTTTAAAGTGTTAATGTTAAATGTCTTTGATTTTAAACAAATATTATTTTTATTACACGAATAATTAACTCTGATATTATAGGTATACAACATAATTCCATCAATCAGTGCTATTACAGGTATAACTCCACAAATATACCTATGGAGGATAAGCATAGCCTTACATATTGGGCCACGTTTTATTATAGCAGCAGTTTATAAAGCATATCAAGAGAATTTAATCAATTGTTCAGCTGAACCAAAGGTTTTTTTAATAGTAGTACTGTATTTTTTAGATAATTTCCAGTTTTTTAGACTTTATATTTAACACGCAAGTGGTTGAAAATTGCCTATTGGCTTGATTTGATTGAAATAGGATCATTATGTGGAGTCACTTACATTTCTAATAGAGAAAATTATCGTAGGTTTTGATTCACATCGAAAAGTTTTTATAAACAACTATTGTTTGTAGCTATACACGAGAAACTTTTTATAACATTTATGATAAGTAGTTTAACAGGAATGTTGGCTAATATTATAGCAACTCAGAAAGTAATCGAAATAAGAGATGACTTAACTTCCATTAAAAGAACATTATCTTTAAAAAAGAACATATTCTTAGTTTCCATTATTAGCGCTATGGGGTTAGTTGGATTCTTTCTTGAACATCGCTTACTGTGCCATAACATGGGTAAGTTTCAGGTATTTGTTTCTAATATTTTATAATTTTTTAATTTTAAGCATTTAGTTGGTTTGCGTTTTGTGAATATATTGTGGCATCGGCTAATATGGCTTTCCATGTGACTGTGATTTTAGATTTTCCTACTGAACATATAGTAGTGGTAAGAGGATTGAATGATTTTAAACCTGTTACTAGTTCAAAATTGGAGTAAGTTTTGTATAATTTTTTTTTAAACTAGTCATAATTTAAGTAATATTTTATATTTACAGCAGCTTGGTATAGCGATTATTATTATTATTATTAACTTCTGTGTAGGCTATACTTTTTTGTATGCTGACAATGCCGTAGTATTGATTTAATCATCATATTTAATAATTATAGACAGTTAAAATTCTTCAATATAAATGCATATTATACAAGTGTTAGATAAATTATAGCAATGATATAAAGTTAACTACAGCACTCTGAAACGAACTCAGTCATCGATACATTTGTTTGTACATTCACATCCATATTTTAATATTTTAGAAGATCGTGTGCTTATTTTTAGAGAACAAATAAAATGGCACGGTGCAATTATTTGTTTTGCGTATTTGTAGTATATGACAAATTAGATTTTCAAAATAATATTTCTGTTCAAGAGATGATGTCCATAAATATGGTGTTTATTTTACATACTGTAATGTTTTATGGCTTGATACTATATCACACTAGTTAGTGGTCCTCCTCTTTAAGTCGGTGTCATCTTAATGCTAGACGCAAGTTCTGTGAAATGAATCTTTTAAATATTTTTAAATGCACCATCATTTTATCTGTTTTGAATATATTTCTTTTATGAAATAATATGTAATGTGATATCTTTTTTTATTGCAAATCTGCGTTTATTAATTTGATATGTATTCAAATATCGTGAAATGCCTTAATGGTTACTTATTGTATACTGTAATTAGATATAGTTCATATGACCTGGCCTGAAGCGAAGAAGCAAATCGGCCTTAGGACGAGCTGGATTCTATTACAAAAAAGTCAGTATTATTTCTATTAATCATTTTAGGTTTCGTGTCCATAGAATTGAGCCACCAATTTGCATGTACGTTATTGAGCATGTTATGCCAGATTAAGTGGGTTTATTAACGATTGTCTCATTACAGAACAAAATCTTTTGTCCATGACATTATCGGTCTTTTCCTTAGTATTAATAGGACAAATGTATGTGCATATTGATCACTTAATGCACATGTGTGTAAACTAACATTTTGTTTTTTTCACATATTTAGTTTTAATGTTTATAAGTTTGTAAATTCACAATTTTTATTTCAGTTACAGCCCTAAAATATTTTTAAAATCCTTGGATATTATTGATTACGTAATACAACAAAATAGACTTTCCAATTATTATTTAGTAATTAATTATTTAAAGAATAATTATTTACCGCACTTACACATTGGAGACAAAGCTTAGGCACTTACATAATATGTGAATATCTGTCCAAATTATAAGTGATTGGAACAGAATTCTATATGATTACATCGAATAAAACTAGATTTTTTCTTCATTATCGGACACGCTGTTAGCAATTTGATTTGCTAGCGATATTACTTCAAAGAAATGTGTGTAATCTTCTGGCATTACCTTCAATTCTAAAAGCTCTAAAAGGTCATTTTTTGCTTGAGTTATAGGCATCTTGGATTTATACAATGGTTTTAAATTAAGAAATGATCAACACACAATCGTTTTTTGCTTTGTTCTTGTTGTAGTGCTTGGTATTGCGTGTGTGTCTGTTTCCAAAAACAAATCGAATCTTCAGACAAATCATACTTGTATTAAATAATTGAAGGTTTGCTTTTTTTGGACTCGAATCCATTTAATATTCAGCCAGTTAACCTTGACTCCCTCATCATTGACTGCAATGTTGAATATTTTTCATGATACAAGTCCCTTAACTTTACTAAAGTTTTTGTACGCCATCATTGTAATGCAGTGCAGGTATAATCCTTGCTCTTGTATTCAAAAGTGCCCATTCCTGTGGAGTGTCACTTTTTGATGTTTTCGTTTTCTTTCAATAATTGACTGCATAGAATCACATTCTAAATATGAATGACCTGATTCCATATACTTTAGATCAATCGTCTCCAAGTTAGGTGTTCTACTAACAGCAAACAGTATGGCCGCAGTTACGAACTGATTATGATTCTGTTCTCCACACGTATCACTGGATGATGTTATGTGAAGAACAGTTTCAGGTAAACCAAAAATGTACTTGGATGGCAACGCGCAATCTCATTACTACCCTTTTTTTCCATTTCGTCCCATAAGTAGCAGAAACCATCATTCTTGGCAGCGTCCATGATTGTAAAATTGCAAAGGTTAAGTTTACGCTTGTAATAGATCGTACTATCTCTTGAAAATGGTACACTCAAAACCGATCACTTATCAAATGTTGTTGATCTGTAAGGTAACTCGTTTATCATCGATGATCTTTTTTTTAATATGAATTTTCATTTTCAAGGAGTCACTCTCTCGCTTTTTGTAGTTGGCTGTTCTTGCAAAATAATTTTATCTGGAGCTGAGTGGTATGCATTGCTTTTAGTCCACTGGTCGTTTTTAGGAGGCGGCTCCGTGGCGTAGTGGTATGTGTGTGACTACTACGCCCAAGGTCCCAGGTTTGAAACCTGACACGGTCCGCTTGAAAAATGTTAGGTGAGCATTTTTCACAAACATACACCCTCGTTCGGATGAGAGGTAAAATAGAGGTCCCGTGTGTGTGTTGTCACGCACGTTGAAGATCCCTACCTTGCTTGGAACAGCAAGGGTGCGGCAAAATACCAAATTTTCTAGGTAAAAAAAAACTCGCTTCCTGGCCAATGTAGTACCTTTGGGTGGAGCATTGGAAAATCACATGTATGCTCTTTTTTAGGAATAAAGAAAGACAATGATGGATTATATGCATTAAAAGTACTACAGCACACAAAAGATGACACTGATGCAATGTTCATTTCTGGACAATATTCATTCTTCTATAAACGATACATACGTGCTAAGTTTAATTCAGGTGCTAGATACAGTCTTTTTGTATCTTTCCTACAATAGTGGGATTTAATGCGAGGAAATGAATCGATACATGAACTTTTTGTTCTTCTGGGGTTATATGCTTTAATTCTCACAGACATACCATCATTTCTAGTATACAATCCAGTACCAATGATTTTTTTCATACTAATCTCAACTAATCTGTGAATTATTGCAACATTACAAACAAAAATTTCAAACATTCACTTTCTCGTACCTTTTAAATCTTTAAAGGAAAAATTATCTGGAAGTGTTCCTCTGTTTTTGAGCTAGTGTCTTCCTACGACAAACAAGTTTATTTACCATCAATGAGCTGAGATGTATTTTTGCAGTTGTCATCTGTAGTGCCCCCAATATTCCCTCCACAAATGGAGACATTGTGCTTCAGCAAAATTTTGTTGCATTTATACCTAGAAATTGATAAGAATTAGCTTTTTCAGCTTTCTTTACCTCAAATGCTTATCTATCCCTCCTACTATGGGAAAGCATAGATGTCGCATGCGCATCAATAGGAGTTGCGGTTTTTAAAACTTTTTTAATCACGTTATTGCAAATTTATAGATGTTGATCTAACTGTTTCGCTCGGTTGGTACAAATCACTTGAACCTGGATCAAAATCATACAGATTGTCATTCTCTATTAGTTCTTTACAATAATATAAGGGAACCTGTTGAGAACCTACAAAAGCCAGATTAATATTAATAATTGAAGTAAATTAATTAACCTAAAAATACTAAATTAGATAAAACTATAAATTTGGCCACCCTGATGGTTTTGAAGTCATTTTTATTTTTTAATAAAGGAGTTTAAACCATACAATTGGTAGGTCTAGTATGAATGCCGAGAACAAACTGTAATATAGTATAGCATAAGGGTTTTAAAATAAAATGGAAAGACAAGCAGTAGCAGTAGTAATCAAAGCTTGAATCTTTCATATTACAATAAAATCACACAAACTCCTTTCATTGAAATATTGTGCAAATGCTAACGTTTTTTTGCTAGCAACTGCATAAATTATAAACAATCACAGTTATCGCATGATGAATGCAGATACAGAACTTCTTTATGTTTGCAGATATTTGATACCTACACAACGCGATACTCAAATACTTTGTCAAAGCAAGATAGTCGTTATACTGATCATAGTTAACTTTCAGTTTCATATGTAACTTTGAATATTATGGTGATATAATGAAATTATATATAATCGTGGTTAAACATTATACCTAATATAGTTAATAATCTGTGATCAATAATTTGTCATTTGTTGACCGCTGATTTCAGTTTACGGTCTGTTCTACTTTCTATAAGCTATTCATTTTTTATTTTTTTTTTTGATGCCACTTTGGATTTGGTGCCCCAGGCCACTGTCTATTCTTTGGGCCAGCGCTGAGCCTACCACACAGTACGGGCTTTATATAAACTCCAAAGGCTTAACCAGAATATTACAAGAAATCAAAGGGCTATATATCAACGTTATCTTTGCCAAAATGAATTTAGTAGCAAATCAAAATCAAAAACTCAATCACTGTGAAGATAGCAGAGTTGTTTACTGTAACCTTAAACTAGAAGTTGTTACTCGTGAAATAGACATTAAAACAATTTAAATTGTGATTTGCCCTGAAGGGGCAGGAACCTCGTAATAATAAAAGGGTGCATCGGTTAGCTGCAGTGGTGCAGGAGTGGGTTCTTATGGATAAATGAGAAAAGAATATAAAGAACAATAAAGAACTACAATAGTGATAATTAATGAGGTTTCCAATTAAAATTCTACATTACATTAACACTTCCCCTGAAGGGTCGTGTCTGTGTCAACATCGAACGATGCCAAACAGTCTGTCACCGCAAGCACTGTCCTGTCGTTTCTATGTGGAAGACTGTTATTTTGCATAAATCTCCCGTGCATTGGTTTTCTAACAGTTGGTCAGTTTCTGTTAAAATAAAATACTCCTTCCAGATATGACTAACACTAGGGTAGCTGGATATCCTTTACAAATTACTGACTTTACAGCTATTCCATAAATAATGGAAATAAAAATTAACTATTTTAACCTCTAGTAACATAAACACAATTTGATTACACATGCACATATAAATATATTATTCTAACAATAACTTACCTGCAATCTGGCTAGATATTGTTGAACTAAACTCTAAAGAAAAACTAAACCCAAACCGCCAACAAAACTATTCGAAATTCAACATTTTCCTGCTTTCCTATTTAATGATTATGTTAATGAGTTCTAAATTCTTGGTAAAGTTGTTCATTGTACATGAACACCGTTCAGTACCTACGTTGTACTATCACCTTGTCCTTTTCAAAATACATAATACCTATATATCTCTTAATATTTTACTATTAAAAAACTTATCCTTTGTTTAACATCTTGTGTCAAAGAAAATGTCAAGACAAATTTACGTCCACATTCACATATAAATTATACCGAATCATAAATAAGTCTATATTATTACTTACAGTTTTATTCATCTAGTTCACGTAATGTCCAGACCACACAGGTTTTTCTATTTTTAACATCCCCAAACCTCACTGAATTTCCAAAATTCTACACTAACATCTCTTTCTACGAGTCAGTTCACGTGTATCAAGTCTTCCCTTAAATTAAACTCCTCTGGGGGTTCTAACATTAAAACCCCCTTTCGACTCTATTATATTTCGATGTGTTCGGGTGATTGATTTTTATGACTATTGATTTTTATGACTATCCTTAACAATATTTTTGTTGCATTCAACAAAACTTTATTTCCACTATAAATCATATTTTATTATGATCAGCATCTACATTACTACCTTATATAGAGTGCTTTTTCATCATTCACACGCTTTCAGTCTACTATAGCGAGACGATGACTTCACCTGTGTAATCCTATCTTCTATATTCTGCTTATTTAATGTCTAGTTAAACTTTGTAATAAAGTGTGTGATAATTACAACAATGTCTATTAAAACTATGTCATATTACCTAAAATTTATTCAGTTAAAACTTCAAAAGCTCATATTTGGGTTGCATACATTAACAAATCTGACAAAAATATTTTGTCATTAAATAGTTCCGGATGATTATATGCTAAAGGCAATTGTATTAATTACAAAATGGCAAACTAGAAGTATATAATCCATATAAGCTGTTTTCATGTCTTGTGCAAAGATTGCCACAGTATGCTGGATGCGAAGAGCATGACTCACATGAATTAATACGACATCTGCTAGAACCAATGAACAAAGAGAATTTGAAAAACATTAAGCAATAATTTTAGAAAAATTAAGACTTAATCGTAAAATACATTCATCTCCTGATGAAGATAGTAAAAGAAAAATTATAAAATTTCATAACCAGCAAACATGTGAATTACTATTATTCGCTGAACAAATTTTTCGGGGCGCCTTGGCACATTACAGTGTCAAGATTATGTACATATTTCATGCAGAGAGGAGTTCTTTCTTGATTTGAGATTATCAGTATAGGAAAAACAACTTCTGCCGGCATTAACATGCAAAGCAAAAAAATTGGAGGAAATTAAATCATCCAAACATCAAAATTACAGAAAAGAAAATAAGGGTTCCGAAAAAGAACAATCTAATAACATTAAAGTTTCTAGTGAACAATTTAAAGAGAACGACGATATGAAAATTAACGATACATATATAATTTTTGATGTACATCAAGATAAAAAATGAACGAAGACTACGATAAAAATGATAAATGGGGAAGCACTATAATGCCAAGATACCAATATGAAAAAGGCGAATATTCTTTTCCATCGTGTTTAAACAAATTCACTACATGTGATTTTCTTACTGGAAATAATAAAATAAGCTACGATTCATGTACAGGGAAACATGGTGAACCTAATAAGAGAACTGTTTATACTTGTGCTACTAAACAAATTCTAATATCTAATCCACCTGCTGTACTGATTTTGCAATTAAACAGTTTTCAGACTTTAAGACTTCAATCTGCAAAGGTAAATAATAATGTTCCATTCCCTATTATACTGGATTTAACACCATTTTGTTCAAGACAATGTTAAAATCTCCCAACGTTCAATTTTAATCAAACTAAGGTGTTATATACATTATATGGTGTTGTGCAACATAGCGGCTCACTTTACCTTGGGCATTATGATGCATATATAAAAATAAGAACTCAGTTAGAAAGTGATAGTTACCATTGACAATTTTTATCTAAAAATCAAAAACAACTCTTGTCCTCACTGTGTATAGGTGCCAAAGCTAACGCCGAAATTTCATTGGGAAAATGGTATTATTGTTAACGACTCGTATATTTCAAAAGTGCTCGAAAAAAGGGTTCTTTAGGCACAGGCATATTTGTTATTTTATCGACATATATTATAACTTGGTGTAATATAATTATAATTTCACTACTAAAAAAAAGTATTACGTTAAATAAATATTGATTTTATTTACGTAGAACAGGGTATTTAGTTCTATTTTAATTTATTACTTTTCAACTTTGTTAAGATTTAGTATCGATCAATTTAACCCATTAGTGCCCAAATTTTTTGCATTGTCCAATTTTGATGAAACTACACATCGAGAGAGGCAGTGGTTAGACAGTTATTTTTCAAAAAATTTTAAAGTGATACCTTTCTTAGATTTGTAGGTATGGGGTGTGTTCATACAGTCATGCTAAGCGTTAAAGGTATAAAAATAAAATCATTGAATATATTGGTTTGTTGGAACTTATTTACAGAGCTAGAAGTTTATTTTTCATGAATACCTTTAAAACAAGAAAAACACGGCCCTACATTACATTTACTGCGTTCAATTCTTACAGTACTTTTGTATTTCCACTCTTGGCATCTTCTTTGTGCGCATTGTTGAACTAATTGCCCCCTTACATCAAATTTCACGTAATCTGCAACCATTACACTGCTTGAATTGGCACTAGATGATGGTCGACCTCCTCCTTTTGGCAAGACTTTTGAATGATTTTAAATAGGTCATTAGAATTGCACGTTTAAATTCTAGTTGAGACAGATTTCCCCCACATCTCCTTGATAAATACCAAGCATTCTGAGCAGAAACATCTAGCACCATGTAAATATCGACCAATACCATTTCTTTCCACGAAAACTAATTCGATGACAAGCAACATTCTAGTTCATCAGATCCGTGCTTCCAATATACTTATTATAATATACTATGAGCAATGGTTGCGAAACAGATATAGTCTTTCTTTTTAATCCTAGAATATTTTTGAACTTTGTAAATAGGATTTACGCTATGTACATTGGATGTAACAGTGATTACACTGTTGTTAACCCACCTTGAAAAGATAGTGTCTTTGTCACAAATTTTGTTGATATTAAAGATCTCTCTTTCTTGTTTTATCAAAACCTTGCTTGGAATGAGAATGCACTCCTTGGGAACACTATTTCCCTAACAGTTCCTGTTGGTCCATAGTCTCTTTCTTGAAAATTTATTAACAAGGGCAAACCTGTAAACAGATTGTCAAAACATATTTTTAAAGGTAGACAAGCAACATTATCAGGAAGTCTATCTAACATTTGCAACAATGGTGTAGCTGCTTTTCCATAAATATTTTCTTATTCCGCATTTTGCTGAATACTTTTGCCTTATTATATATAAAAATTTATTAAATACTCATTTGAAGTATTCAAGCACCAGGTTTTGTAGCAAAATCTAATCGGCTTACCCTTTATAAATTGCTTGCAACTGTGCTTGCTGTAGCATGCAATCATGCATTCATGATAAGACAAATGCTCTTCGGGGAAAAATGTTGCAAACACTTTTCCTGCAATAAACTAATAATTGGCCGGAATTTCCACATTTTGTCATTTTTTGATATCTGCATTATCTGCAAAATTATGAATCTGTTGATCTCTATAGAAATCTAGCACGTGCATAGCATTTAAAACCAATGAATTGCGAACGTCTTCTGTGGATTTCCCATACGACCTTTTGGATAGAACTGTAACATAATCCAATAAAAATAGGATTCCAAAAAAACCCATATTTCTTCAGTGGTAAAAGCAGGATCTTCTTCGTTTTTACTCATGGCATAAGGAGCAGGTTCAATAAAAACCAACTCTATGAACTTACCATCTATGAAAAGCTCACAAAGCTCCACTGGAGTTTTACCAGCATATTGTTGATAATTTGGTTCGTGGAAAAATGTTCCCTTTTCTGAGATGTCTTTTTTTCCCACTTATAAACAGTTTTTAAATTTTTATATGGCCTGGGAATATGTGCATCAACATCTTCACCAGATTCAATGCTTTCTTTATAAACAATTTCTGCATGGGATGATAACTGTCGCCCACATAAGTTATTCACTAAATCACCCTCATCTTCTTCTGCAGAATCTTCATCAGATTTCAATGCTGGATCAGGAGGTTCGATAGATATACTTCAATTTCTTGTTCATCATTTTCTAGTATATTCAATGCATTTTGAAGTTTAATTCCGCTGAAAACAAAAGAATTGATATAAATTTCTTACTGATGGAGGAGATTTTGTTAACACTTACGGTGTTCATATGATCATACTATTGTTAGACAAGAAAATATTAGTACTAAATATTTTTTATTCAGAGAATATATACATCCGTTATATAATTTCGAATATATAATATCCTTTTCACACAAAAACAATTACACATACCTATTTCTACGTACGAAAAACGAATATCGCTGGCTGCTGCTACTCAATTATGAAACGTGAATGACCGTCCATTGTATTTGCGACTGTAGATAACACTTGGTTTCGAAAATAATCTTTACCTGAATGCTTACAAAGCACAACTGAACTCTCAATCGTAAGAAACAACCACAAACCGAATGAATGTCTGCATGCCGGTTTTGTAAACGATTGTTTGATGTGACATAAGGTGTGTCCATATGAACACAAAGCGCTAATGGGTTAATTCAATTCATGTGGGTTGTTAATCTCCAAGAATATTGTAAACTAATACACGGTATTAAATAAATTACCAAGATATTTTTTAAAAAACCGTTCAAACGAAACATGTGTAGATAAAAGCATATTTTTGAAAAAATTTTCTTGAGAACATTAAACTTGGCAAAGATGATTCAAATAATTGTAATTATAAGAAAAATAATTACGAAGAAATATTTAAATCAAAAACTAAATGAAATTGATACCTGAAATCATCTGATGAGTGTCAAAGAAGTATAAGCGCACCATGTTTGAAACATCTCAATTGTTGAAAAAAAGATGTAATTCCAGTGTTTTTGTCAATTACTAAACCTGGCATACTAGTCTTTACAAAGATAAATCAGTTCAATATTGCGGGATTCCTACATAATAGGGAAGGAGGATATGCATGTTAACCATTAACAAAAATTAATAAAAGCACAAATAAGAAATATATCTAACTTACTGCAAGAGTATTAAATAAAAGATCAAGCAATGCTACATTTTTGGATGTATAAACCAATGGTAATTGGTGTAATTTTACTCAGAACTTCGTAAAACTGCTTAGACATAATCAATAAAAAAGTACAACACACCAATTATGATTTGATTTTAATGTAATTTTGGGTGGAGGTAATAATTTAGCAACAAATTTCATGAACTATGAGAATATTTGACTCCCAAGGTTAAAGTTCAATATCTTGCAATAAGGCACCTAAACTGTAACTGATAATAAATTATAACCATGTTTTTAAAATAATAAGTTTTGTAATTAAAATTGAAACAACAAATTAATAAAATAAAAAATGAAATAGATACGCTCCAACATATATAAATAACAATATTATTACTAATTTGAAGAGGTTTAATATTATAGTAAATAATAGGTTCTTTTGCAAACGCAATAGCAAGACCCCCACAAATCCTAAAGATATTTAGAAAGAAGCAATCGGTAATAACCGAATAAATTTTAGAATGTGTAACTTAAGGCTTGAACTGGGATCTGTAGAGAATCAAATATAAGCCTAAATTAAAATAAAATGAATACGGTACATGTAATGTGCAAGAAATATAGTGATTACGAAATTGATATGCCTCGAGCACATTCAATAATTAAAATAATTTAAAAATTAAAACAATTTAGATAACATTAAAATATTAATATACAACAAATATGGAATTAAAAAGCACTCTGTGAAAATAGTTCAAGGTGTAGAAAAACAGAAATAGTAGGAAAACTAAAAATTAAGAGAATCAAAATTATAGTGATACTGAAAAGTATGCACCTTTTATACAAATCTGTGTAATTTGGTATTTGTTTAAATACGTCGTTAACAAAAATAGCTCTGCAACTGCTATGAGAAACCATCAAATCCAGGTTTCATAATTATTCTTGTATACATAAAAAGGAAATATAACAGTTGTAGCATACAGAAAATTAGAGCTGGTCTTAGTGAAATGGAAACTGCAAATAGTTTTAGTTTAGTTTAATTGAGTTTAGATTTACTGTAATATATATATTTATAGTTTACTTTTTAAGTATAATATACTGTTGTCGAATCTTGTGAAAGCTAGTCAAAATTTACTTTATAGAATTATCCTTGCTGCTGTATTTTTAAAGGTTGTGTAATTGTTACGGCAACTGATATTTTATGGTGTTTATCAAAGATTGCCTTCCCTGTAAATTTAAAATATTTATTTTTGACATGTATACTGAGTTTGTATTTCCCTTTTATAGAATATTAAAAATCATCTTTTATAAACATCTTATATTGTTAATAAATATACTCTGTTGGCGTAACTTGACTGTATATAACTCTAATCATTAGAATATTATAATTTGCTTTAATATTATGATGCTGTTGTAACTCCAAAACTATTTGAAAGAGTCTAATACTGAATTTATTTTAATACCTTTGTACAGGCTGCACCAAATTCAAGAGCAACCATGGGGGATCTCGTATAATGTAAGTGATAGTAGGTAGGTTTAAATTTGGCACTTTTGCAGAATTTTGTTACTAACAATATGCCACAAAGAAATTCCGCCTGCCTGCATTCGTTTCCGTGTTATGGTTAAGAACGAGAAAAAAAAGATTTTCGATTTTTATTTATAACTGGTATTTTAAAACATTAGAAAGCTGTAACAACGTTCTTACGGCAACTTTTTATTCGCTAGCAGCCGGAGCTATTAATTTTTTTTATAAAATATTTCATTTCTTTTGAACCATTATCAACTTTCTTATTTCTTATGGATGCAGCATTAGATTTTTAAGAAGTCCATTATTTTCAATAAAACGTTTTGTGCACAATCAAGATACCGTCATAGAGAAAACAATGGTAAAACAATTGTCATTTACTTATAAATTGTCTTAGCTTGCAATTAACATATGCTCTTCTAATGAAGACAACAAACAGAAACAAGGAAAAGATTGCTGAAAGCATATGGTGCAGCACAGCATTGTATGGCGGTGAAACATGGACAGTAGGAGTACCGGACAGGGAGAATATAGAAGCATTTGAAATGTGGTACTACAGACGTATGATGAAGATATCATGTGTAATAATTACCTAATCAACCGTCCGTCGAGGGTCTGTAAAGACCAGTCAAGACGGTTAATTAAGGCCAGGCAGACTAAACTCAGCGGCGTAGGTCGTGGTTCAAACTCTTAACTAAAACCTTGCTTGTACTTACCAAAGATGCGATATGGATAAAATCATCAATACATATATTCGCAATTCATAATAAACATGGGCGCCAATCAGCGGAAAGGCACTGATACCTAATAAAAGTAATCATGAAATAAACTCGTAGTTTAGAAAAAGCAATAACATTTTATTATACCATCGACTGTCAGGAAAAGCATGTATAAACAAATAACTAAACAGTCTGGAACTCGAAATGCAATAAGGCCTACAGGGCCCACTATTCCGACATAAAATAACGTAACTCTATCTAACCTAATTGTTATCTTGGGACGTGCGTCGTCACATATACCTAACCTTAGCCTAACTATGATTAACTTAATACCTTTAATTAATTCAACAAAAGCACTAATAAGATTGCATATCCTATTTTTAATTGTTTACAGATTACTTGTTTTACAAGCAACTATGCTAATTGATAAAACAGAACTAAAAATTCCAAATAGACGCAATACCACACCTTATCAAATGTCTGCATCAGCGTTTAATACAAAAAAGTACAAGAATCTATTTTAAAAATTATACAAATAAAATTAATATTGTGCACAGATGCAATATATTACAAAAAGGTATTTGTAAGTATAGTATAAAAGCGAAACGTTATTTATAAAAATATATTAATGCTGTACATCTTGTGTTAAACCATTTCTTACTTTACAAAGAAAACAACAATGAAAAGTCTTTGTAACCAACCATTTGTAAATATTCATAACACAAAACAACAAAATAACTTCATGCAACGTTGTTCATAAAGAAGTAACAATTATTTGACAAGCCCGATAATGTATGTACACCGGTACCCAGAATTAATACTCAGGTTAACTCGTTACAATTCAATAATGGTCTACATAAATCGATGTAGTATCAGAAGGAAATTTATAGCAAAGGGTTACTTGCATTATTAAAAATAAAAGTCCTTTCAAACAAAATAAGTACTTACGTGTTCTAAGCAACACTCAAAACACCTCTTCACCCAAAGACACACATCAAAAAAAAGCCTGGAATCCTTGCCGCTTCTTTACATCTGCCAACATTCCTGCAAACCCCCCAATGAATCCGTCCGGCCCTGCGGCCGCACCATATGTTTAAATACCAGAAACTCACCCTCTCAATACATTGTATTGTAAATATTATGCGATTCCAGGTACCGTAGATGTAAAACGAAAGCTTTTTAAAATATAGAAGCATTCGCTTGTATGAGATTATTCCACCACGGTTCGTGAAATATACAAGTAATAATTAAATTGTGTCAACTGATAATAATCTAAGTTTTGGTAGCAGTAGCGTAACATTATATAAGAAATAATGATACAATTTTATGCTCAACAAAGCGATTGAAAATCGGGTTGTTACACACCCACAAAAGTTGAAATTGCGGGAAGAAATTTCAACCCTTTAACCTCTCAACGTAAGGAAACCACACTAAACACATTTTGAACTTGAAATACGTTAAAGTCACCAAGTCAATATTAAACACCACACCGACACCAATTATCGAAACTCTAAAACAAAATGAATTGCTACAACCTCAGGCAATAAGAAAAGGAATAACTGTAAGAGGAAATAGGAAAATAAAGATAGGAATATTCTTTTGTTGTTAAAGAGAAAACAAAACAAAGCTCTAGCAATCTCCAACAAGTTAAAATGGTTCACACACTTAAGTGATTAAAGGTAACTTGAAAAACTATTAGCTCCAGCAACTATCGAAACAATAGTTACAAATCCAACTCTTGAAGCTAAGTTCCTAAGTATTAAAACTTAATAATCGGCAAATATCTACTTTAGAAGCCAAGCTTCTATTAAATAAAATGCGCAGTCCAAACTGCAACTTCAGAATTTGAATAAGCGAAAGTGAATGGAGTGATCAGTTCCAACACCAACGAAACTCAAATCTAATAGCCCACAAAATATACAAAAAAAAATAGACTTCTAGGCGAAATCCAAAAATAAGTGTATGGACCAACGCCCCAAAACAACCTCTGCACCAGCAAAAGCAGAAATAAAATGTGAATACTAGTGAATGCACAAGGCTTAAATCCAACATCTTGAATTCAACTTAACAACTGAGAACTGGGGATAAAGGTAATAAGGAAAATATTTAATGTGGCTTTAAATCTTTAACATGAAAAATACCCAACGGTTTATCATCCACCGTCGCTAAGCGGTAAGTCGTAGTACCAACAACCTCAATTATCTTAGCTTCCAAATATTGAGGAGCTAATTTTTTATTAAATGATTTAGTAGCATCCGACAGAACAAAATTCTTTCTCCAAACAAAATCACCAACATTAAACTTCAAAGGTCTTCGTCTTAGATTATATGAACGGGTATTGCGCTCATACGCCAAATGAAGATTTCTTTTACCTCCCTAAAAATTGGAGATAGTTCATTCATGTCTCGAACTAACTGTTCTCGATTTTCTAAAACAACTCATCCTCTTTGAAATTCTTTAACCGACCAAAAATCTCCAGAAATAGGAACGGTACGGCCAAAAGCCAAAAATGATGGTGAAAATTTTGTTGATTCGTGAACAGCGTTTCGGAGGGCGTGTCCTATTTTATGGATTTCAACATCCCATTCCTTATGACTGTCTTTAATATAACTACGGATTGCTGTTCCAATAACTTTATTTACTCTTTCGACAAAATTTACCTGCGGATGGTAATTTGCGTTAAACCAAACGGATTGAACGTTATAAGTATTCATTAATTTTGAAAACAAAACGCTTTTAAATTGGGGACCATTATCCACCATACAAATTTGTGGAACCCGTAAACCAAAACACATAATTTTCAATATATTCACAGATGCGTTGTGCAGAGGCATTGCGCATTGGGTGGATTAGAGTAAATTTGGTAAACCAATCACAGATGACTAAAAGAACTGTATTCCTTGTTTTGAACGAGGAAAAGGACCAACTAAATCGATAGAAAGGCATTGAAATGGGAAAGAGATCTGCTTTTCCTGGCCCATAAATCCATAATGATTAAATTGAGCAGATTTGCTTTCACAACAAATTTTACAATTGCGAATATATTTAGAAATGTCCGACTTCATTTTGGGCCAATAATATAACTCTTTAATCTTTGAAAAGTTTTGAAAACTCCTAAATGAGCCGAGGTAGGGTCATCGTGACACTTTGCAAAATCTCATTACGACTCGACTTTGGAACAACTAGTTTCCATTCCACCAAATTTGATTCAATTGATAAATTATTAGAAATATATTTATAAATTTTTCCATCTTCAACTCTCCAATCCGGATAAGAATCAGGTTTATTAGAAATTTCTGATAGCATCTTTTGTACCAGTCATCGATATCATCAGAAGAAAATTTTAAAGAATTAATTTCAACAGGAGCTCTGGAAAGAGCATCAGGTACAACATGTAGTTTACCCTTCCTATGAATCGCCTCATAATCAAACTGCTGAAGCTTAACGCTCCAACGCGCTAATCGACCTGAAGGATCTTTTAGGCTATTAAGCCAGATCAAAGAATGATGATCGGTAATAACCTTGAAGTGTGTGCCTTCTATGTAAGGCCTAAATTTCTGAATGCCAAAATGACAGCTAACAATTCCCTTTCTGTCACCGAGTAATTTTTCTCAGCCTTATTAAGAGCACGAGATGCGTAAGCAATTACCTTTTCGTTGTCGCCTCACCTTGAGTCAGCACAACTCCAACACCATAATTCGACGCATCACATTGTAAGTAGAAATGCTTAGTAAAGTCAGGGCTAGCCAAAATGGGAGCCTGGCCAAGACAAGCTTTAATTTTTGCAAAGGATTTAAGAGCTTCTTCATTCCAGGTAATAGATTGAGACTTCCTTTGCTTTTAATAGGTCATTAATCGGAGCCAAAATTGTGGAAAATCATTGATGAATCGACGATACCACGAACACATTCCAGTAAAACGTTTAATTTCTGTGGCTGTCTTAGGTAGCGGAAAATTGACTATAGCATCTATCTTAGAAGGATCGGTATGAAGACCGTCTTTATCAACAACATAACCCAAATATAATAACTTGGGTTTACAAAATTCACATTTTGAAAGATTAATGGTAAAATTTGCATCTCTAAGTCTTTGTAAACTTCCTCTAAAATTTCAATATGTTCTTTAAAAGTACTCGATACGACAATAATATCATCTAAATAAACAAAAACATTTTGCGATAAGGAATGGCCAAAAATAGACTCCATGAGTCGCTGAAGCGTACTAGGCGCGTTGGTTAAACCCATAGCCATAACATTATACTTGAATAAACCTCGGCGAGGAACTGTAAAGGCAGTCTTTTCTCTACTCGGCGTCTAAAGGTATTTGCCAAAAGCTTTCTTTAAATCAATAGAGGTTAAGTACCTGGCATTGCGAAACCTATCAAGTATGTCATTTAAAAATGGAAGAGGATACGCATCTTTTTTTGTTACAGAATTCAATTTTTTTGCATCAAAGCAAACACGAAATTCTCCCGACTTCTTCTTAACCAACAGCATCGGCGAATTCCAAGGACTAGAACTCGGGCTAATAATGCCTTGAGCCAGCATCTCATCAATCTCTTTATTTGCATGTGCTAGCATGGCTGGTGATAAAAGATAATAACGTTGTTTAATTGGAATAGCATCGCCAGTAATAATAGTATGAGTGACTTTATCAGTTCGACCCAATTCTGGACGATCAAGTAAGTTAAATAAAGAAATAATACGATTCAATTCGGATTTTTGACCTTCATCCAATTCATCAGCACATTTAATCATATGAAAAGTATCAATTTCAGAAGAACAAGCAAAAAATTCTTTTGTAGAAAAATCTACTTTAATTTCAAATAATTGGCAAAAATCTACACCAAGGGTAAGGGCATTCTCAATTGTATCAGAAACCAAAATTGATAATTCATGAGTGAGACCATTAACACAAAGTGGCAAAGTAATCTTACCAAGAATAGACTGTGAAGTACCATCAGCCGTAGAGAGTGACGAAAACTCATCGTTACGATTTAATTTTAAATCGTATTTGTCAATTAAAAATATTCCCGATTTCCCTAATATCGTGGTCGTTGCGCCAGAATCCAATAGAGCAACTAAATTATCGTTAAAAATTTTAACAGCGATATGAGGTCTGGAATCTCTTTCAGAATTATAGAAATTAGAAGAAATTTTAGTAGTTTGTAAAAATTTTTGACTTTTGAAGCCAATCGGGCCAAATCTTTTGTCAGCCAGCGCAAATTTTGGTGAAGAGGTACATCGGCTAACGAAATGACTCTTCGAAACTAGTTTTGACTTCTGGGAGCATTTTGGACAATCCAATGAAGTAACATCGTGTTGTCCGCACAAATAACAAAATAATGCGCTTTTGGCACAGGTATGAAATGAATGACCTAATTTTTTGCAGTTGAAACAAATTGTAGTAGACTTGGCAGTATTCGTTTTTGAGAAATTAGAAATATCAGTTCTTGCTACTATATTTTTTGTAGTAGGTGAAACAAGGACCCTAGGATTTGGACTGAATGGCAATCTGTTGGAAGTGGGAAGCTCCTCGACAGGTGCATGTCGTAATTTAATACCTTCCAAGGTTTTACATAAAGAGATTAGGTGCGAAATGTCCGTAACCTCAATCAAAGCCAATTGAGTGGCATAAAAAGATTGCAAATTTCTTTTAATAATTTTCAGTTGTTCGGAGTTTGCAATAGCTTCATCCAATTGAGCAAATTAATTTACCATGGTAGAAATAAAAACAATAGGGGACTCTTCAATTTTTTGTTTTCGCGCCTTTATGTCGGCCAATAAATTTTCATTGTAGTCCTCGGGGAGAAAGTCTTGTTTAAGTTTGTAAATTAATTCATCCCAGGAATGAACAGAGGAACGGGTGGCTTTAAACCAAGCCAGAGCCGAATCAGAAAATAGGTCAATGGCTCCTTCGAATAAATCTTCAGAAGAAACCTTCCGAGCAACCTGAAGCTCATTGCAACGTTGAATGAAAGATAAAACAGAAATATTTTTCGGATCACCCGTAAACTGGAGACCCCATTTATAAATCAGAACCGCTGAACGAGTTCTATTAAGCGAGTCAATTAAGGTACTAAGGTCCTTAGTTGAAATACCAACTGAAGGCTCAGTGTGGGTGACAATGTTGGACGTAGAAGGTAGGTCTTTTCCGGTAGGAACATGAGTAGAGTCGCGATTAACACCTAAAGAAAAATACGTAAAGTTAGAATTAAATTCTTGTTCTTCATGGACTTGCTCTAACATTTCAATAGACTTAATACAACGAGAAAATATTTGTGAATGAAATGAAGAATATTCTTCATTGAAGGTTGTGTATGTTAACCTTCGATAGACGTGTGAAAGTCTGGTATGCAACCGTAAATATTCATTTTTCTTAGGAGTAATTTTATAAGAATGAAGCAAGGATTCCAATTCATTACTTTTTTGTTCTAAACAATTTAATTCGTCTTTTGATTAATTTGAATTTTTTCGTAGTTAGAAAAATTGAAACATCCATTTTTCTAATGCAAGTTTGGAACGTAATAATTTTCTTTTAACATCAACAGTTTTATCAGAAGGATCTGAATTTCGAATTAATAATTCGTGACTCAGCTCGTCAGCTTTTAAAGACTCTACTATAAACATTTTCAATAATAATATCAGTTCAATAAATTCAAAACACACGCATATGTTAACTCCACAAAAAAATTATAATGTACATTCAACTTGGCAAGTAAAAGCAAATGCTTCAGCACAACAATTCAAAAGTGTCTGCGTTAGTACAATTATGTTTGAAAAATTGAGCAACGTAAAAACGATACAAAATTCGAGCCCCAAGCGTTAGGCGCTAGTGTAATAATTACCTAATCAACCGTCCGTCGAGGGTCTGTAAAGACCAGTCAAGACGGTTAATTAAGGCCAGGCAGACTAAAGTCAGCGGCGTAGGTCGTGGTTCAAACTCTTAACTAAAACCTTGCTTGTACTTACCAAAGATGCGATATGGATAAAAATCATCAATACATATATTCGCAATTCATAATAAACATGGGCGCCAATCAGCGGAAAGGCACTGATACCTAATAAAAGTAATCATGAAATAAACTCGTAGTTTAGAAAAAGCAATAACATTTTATTATACCATCGACTGTCAGGAAAAGCATGTATAAACAAATAACTAAACAGTCTGGAACTCAAATGCAATAAGGCCTACAGGGCCCACTATTCCGACATAAAATAACGTAACTCTATCTAACCTAATTGTTATCTTGGGACGTGCACGTCGTCACATATACCTAACCTTAGCCTAACTATGATTAACTTAATACCTTTAATTAATTCAACAAAAGCACTAATAAGATTGCATATCCTATTTTTAATTGTTTACAGATTACTTGTTTTACAAGCAACTATGTTAATTGATAAAACAGAACTAAAATTCCAAATAGACGCAATACCACACCTTATCAAATGTCTGCATCAGCGTTTAATACAAAAAAGTACAAGAATCTATTTTAAAAATTATACAAATAAAATTAATATTGTGCACAGATGCAATATATTACAAAAAGGTATTTGTAAGTATAGTATACAAGCGAAACGTTATTTATAAAAATATATTAATGCTGTACATCTTGTGTTAAACCATTTCTTACTTTACAAAGAAAACAACAATGAAAAGTCTTTGTAACCAACCATTTGTAAATATTCATAACACAAAACAACAAAATAACTTCTGGCAACGTTGTTCATAAAGAAGTAACAATTATTTGACAAGCCCGATAATGTATGTACACCGGTACCCAGAATTAATATTCAGGTTAACTCGTTACAATTCAATAATGGTCTACATAAATCGATGTAGTATCAGAAGGAAATTTATAGCAAAGGGTTACTTGCATTATTAAAAATAAAAGTCCTTTCAAACAAAATAAGTACTTACGTGTTCTAAGCAACACTCAAAACACCTCTTCACCCAAAGACACACATCAAAAAAAAGCCTGGAATCCTTGCCGCTTCTTTACATCTGCCCACATTCCTGCAAACCCCCCAATGAATCCGTCCGGCCCTGCGGCCGCACCATATGTTTAAATACCAGAAACTCACCTTCTCAATACATTGTATTGTAAATATTATGCGATTCCAGGTACCGTAGATGTAAAACGAAAGCTTTTTAAAATATAGAAGCATTCGCTTGTATGAGATTATTCCACCACGGTTCGTGAAATATACAAGTAATAATTAAATTGTGTCAACTGATAATAATCTAAGTTTTGGTACGCAGTAGCGTAACATTATATAAGAAATAATGATACAATTTTATGCTCAACAAAGCGATTGAAAATCGGGTTGTTACACACCCCCCCCCCCCACAAAAGTTGAAATTGCGGGAAGAAATTTCAACCCTTTAACCTCTCAACGTAAGGAAACCACACTAAACACATTTTGAACTTGAAATACGTTAAAGTCACCAAGTCAATATTAAACACCACACCCGACACCAATTATCGAAACTCTAAAACAAAATGAATTGCTACAACCTCAGGCAATAAGAAAAGGAATAACTGTAAGAGGAAATAGGAAAATAAAGATAGGAATATTCTTTTGTTGTTAAAGAGAAACAAAACAAAGCTCTAGCAATCTCCAACAAGTTAAAATGGTTCACACACTTAAGTGATTAAAGGTAACTTGAAAAACTATTAGCTCCAGCAACTATCGAAACAATAGTTACAAATCCAACTCTTGAAGCTAAGTTCCTAAGTATTAAAACTTAATAATCGGCAAATATCTACTTTAGAAGCCAAGCTTCTATTAAATAAAATGCGCAGTCCAAACTGCAACTTCAGAATTTGAATAAGCGAAAGTGAATGGAGTGATCAGTTCCAACACCAACGAAACTCAAATCTAATAGCCCACAAAATATACAAAAAAAAATAGACTTCTAGGCGAAATCCAAAAATAAGTGTATGGACCAACGCCCCAAAACAACCTCTGCACCAGCAAAAGCAGAAATAAAATGTGAATACTAGTGAATGCACAAGGCTTAAATCCAACATCTTGAATTCAACTTAACAACTGAGAACTGGGGATAAAGGTAATAAGGAAAATATTTAATGTGGCTTTAAATCTTTAACATGAAAAATACCCAACGGTTTATCATCCACCGTCGCTAAGCGGTAAGTCGTAGTACCAACAACCTCAATTATCTTAGCTTCCAAATATTGAGGAGCTAATTTTTTATTAAATGATTTAGTAGCATCCGACAGAACAAAATTCTTTCTCCAAACAAAATCACCAACATTAAACTTCAAAGGTCTTCGTCTTAGATTATATGAACGGGTATTGCGCTCATACGCCAAATGAAGATTTCTTTTACCTCCCTAAAAATTGGAGATAGTTCATTCATGTCTCGAACTAACTGTTCTCGATTTTCTAAAACAACTCATCCTCTTTGAAATTCTTTAACCGACCAAAAAATCTCCAGAAATAGGAACGGTACGGCCAAAAGCCAAAATGATGGTGAAAATTTTGTTGATTCGTGAACAGCGTTTCGGAGGGCGTGTCCTATTTTATGGATTTCAACATCCCATTCCTTATGACTGTCTTTAATATAACTACGGATTGCTGTTCCAATAACTTTATTTACTCTTTCGACAAAATTTACCTGCGGATGGTAATTTGCGTTAAACCAAACGGATTGAACGTTATAAGTATTCATTAATTTTGAAAACAAAACGCTTTTAAATTGGGGACCATTATCCACCATACAAATTTGTGGAACCCGTAAACCAAAAACACATAATTTTCAATATATTCACAGATGCGTTGTGCAGAGGCATTGCGCATTGGGTGGATTAGAGTAAATTTGGTAAACCAATCACAGATGACTAAAAGAACTGTATTCCCTTGTTTTGAACGAGGAAAAGGACCAACTAAATCGATAGAAAGGCATTGAAATGGGAAAGAGATCTGCTTTTCCTGGCCCATAAATCCATAATGATTAAATTGAGCAGATTTGCTTTCACAACAAATTTTACAATTGCGAATATATTTAGAAATGTCCGACTTCATTTTGGGCCAATAATATAACTCTTTAATCTTTGAAAAGTTTTGAAAACTCCTAAATGAGCCGAGGTAGGGTCATCGTGACACTTTGCAAAATCTCATTACGACTCGACTTTGGAACAACTAGTTTCCATTCCACCAAATTTGATTCAATTGATAAATTATTAGAAATATATTTATAAATTTTTCCATCTTCAACTCTCCAATCCGGATAAGAATCAGGTTTATTAGAAATTTCTGATAGCATCTTTTGTACCAGTCATCGATATCATCAGAAGAAAATTTTAAAGAATTAATTTCAACAGGAGCTCTGGAAAGAGCATCAGGTACAACATGTAGTTTACCCTTCCTATGAATCGCCTCATAATCAAACTGCTGAAGCTTAACGCTCCAACGCGCTAATCGACCTGAAGGATCTTTTAGGCTATTAAGCCAGATCAAAGAATGATGATCGGTAATAACCTTGAAGTGTGTGCCTTCTATGTAAGGCCTAAATTTCTGAATGCCAAAATGACAGCTAACAATTCCCTTTCTGTCACCGAGTAATTTTTCTCAGCCTTATTAAGAGCACGAGATGCGTAAGCAATTACCTTTTCGTTGTCGCCTCACCTTGAGTCAGCACAACTCCAACACCATAATTCGACGCATCACATTGTAAGTAGAAATGCTTAGTAAAGTCAGGGCTAGCCAAAATGGGAGCCTGGCCAAGACAAGCTTTAATTTTGCAAAGGATTTAAGAGCTTCTTCATTCCAGGTAATAGATTGAGACTTCCTTTGCTTTTTAATAGGTCATTAATCGGAGCCAAAATTGTGGAAAAATCATTGATGAATCGACGATACCACGAACACATTCCAGTAAAACGTTTAATTTCTGTGGCTGTCTTAGGTAGCGGAAAATTGACTATAGCATCTATCTTAGAAGGATCGGTATGAAGACCGTCTTTATCAACAACATAACCCAAATATAATAACTTGGGTTTACAAAATTCACATTTTGAAAGATTAATGGTAAAATTTGCATCTCTAAGTCTTTTGTAAACTTCCTCTAAAATTTCAATATGTTCTTTAAAAGTACTCGATACGACAATAATATCATCTAAATAAACAAAACATTTTGCGATAAGGAATGGCCAAAATAGACTCCATGAGTCGCTGAAGCGTACTAGGCGCGTTGGTTAAACCCATAGCCATAACATTATACTTGAATAAACCTCGGCGAGGAACTGTAAAGGCAGTCTTTTCTCTACTGCCGCGTCTAAAGGTATTTGCCAAAAGCTTTCTTTAAATCAATAGAGGTTAAGTACCTGGCATTGCGAAACCTATCAAGTATGTCATTTAAAATGGAAGAGGATACGCATCTTTTTTGTTACAGAATTCAATTTTTGCATCAAAGCAAACACGAAATTCTCCCGACTTCTTCTTAACCAACAGCATCGGCGAATTCCAAGGACTAGAACTCGGGCTAATAATGCCTTGAGCCAGCATCTCATCAATCTCTTTATTTGCATGTGCTAGCATGGCTGGTGATAAAAGATAATAACGTTGTTTAATTGGAATAGCATCGCCAGTAATAATAGTATGAGTGACTTTATCAGTTCGACCCAATTCTGGACGATCAAGTAAGTTAAATAAAGAAATAATACGATTCAATTCGGATTTTTGACCTTCATCCAATTCATCAGCACATTTAATCATATGAAAAGTATCAATTTCAGAAGAACAAGCAAAAATTCTTTTGTAGAAAAATCTACTTTAATTTCAAATAATTGGCAAAATCTACACCAAGGGTAAGGGCATTCTCAATTGTATCAGAAACCAAAATTGATAATTCATGAGTGAGACCATTAACACAAAGTGGCAAAGTAATCTTACCAAGAATAGACTGTGAAGTACCATCAGCCGTAGAGAGTGACGAAAACTCATCGTTACGATTTAATTTTAAATCGTATTTGTCAATTAAAAATATTCCCGATTTCCCTAATATCGTGGTCGTTGCGCCAGAATCCAATAGAGCAACTAAATTATCGTTAAAAATTTTAACAGCGATATGAGGTCTGGAATCTCTTTCAGAATTATAGAAATTAGAAGAAATTTTAGTAGTTTGTAAAAATTTTGACTTTTGAAGCCAATCGGGCCAAATCTTTTGTCAGCCAGCGCAAATTTTGGTGAAGAGGTACATCGGCTAACGAAATGACTCTTCGAAACTAGTTTTTGACTTCTGGGAGCATTTTGGACAATCCAATGAAGTAACATCGTGTTGTCCGCACAAATAACAAAATAATGCGCGCTTTTGGCACAGGTATGAAATGAATGACCTAATTTTTGCAGTTGAAACAAATTGTAGTAGACTTGGCAGTATTCGTTTTTGAGAAATTAGAAATATCAGTTCTTGCTACTATATTTTTGTAGTAGGTGAAACAAGGACCCTAGGATTTGGACTGAATGGCAATCTGTTGGAAGTGGAAGCTCCTCGACAGGTGCATGTCGTAATTTAATACCTTCCAAGGTTTTACATAAAGAGATTAGGTGCGAAATGTCCGTAACCTCAATCAAAGCCAATTGAGTGGCATAAAAGATTGCAAATTTCTTTTAATAATTTTCAGTTGTTCGAGTTTGCAATAGCTTCATCCAATTGAGCAAATTAATTTACCATGGTAGAAATAAAACAATAGGGGACTCTTCAATTTTTGTTTTCGCGCCTTTATGTCGGCCAATAAATTTTCATTGTAGTCCTCGGGAGAAAGTCTTGTTTAAGTTTGTAAATTAATTCATCCCAGGAATGAACAGAGGAACGGGTGGCTTTAAACCAAGCCAGAGCCGAATCAGAAAATAGGTCAATGGCTCCTTCGAATAAATCTTCAGAAGAAACCTTCCGAGCAACCTGAAGCTCATTGCAACGTTGAATGAAAGATAAAACAGAAATATTTTTCGGATCACCCGTAAACTGGAGACCCCATTTATAAATCAGAACCGCTGAACGAGTTCTATTAAGCGAGTCAATTAAGGTACTAAGGTCCTTAGTTGAAATACCAACTGAAGGCTCAGTGTGGGTGACAATGTTGGACGTAGAAGGTAGGTCTTTTCCGGTAGGAACATGAGTAGAGTCGCGATTAACACCTAAAGAAAAATACGTAAAGTTAGAATTAAATTCTTGTTCTTCATGGACTTGCTCTAACATTTCAATAGACTTAATACAACGAGAAAATATTTGTGAATGAAATGAAGAATATTCTTCATTGAAGGTTGTGTATGTTAACCTTCGATAGACGTGTGAAAGTCTGGTATGCAACCGTAAATATTCATTTTTCTTAGGAGTAATTTTATAAGAATGAAGCAAGGATTCCAATTCATTACTTTTTTGTTCTAAACAATTTAATTCGTCTTTTGATTAATTTGAATTTTTTCGTAGTTAGAAAAATTGAAACATCCATTTTTCTAATGCAAGTTTGGAACGTAATAATTTTCTTTTAACATCAACAGTTTTATCAGAAGGATCTGAATTTCGAATTAATAATTCGTGACTCAGCTCGTCAGCTTTTAAAGACTCTACTATAAACATTTTCAATAATAATATCAGTTCAATAAATTCAAAACACACGCATATGTTAACTCCACAAAAAAATTATAATGTACATTCAACTTGGCAAGTAAAAGCAAATGCTTCAGCACAACAATTCAAAAGTGTCTGCGTTAGTACAATTATGTTTGAAAAATTGAGCAACGTAAAAACGATACAAAATTCGAGCCCCAAGCGTTAGGCGCTAGTGTAATAATTACCTAATCAACCGTCCGTCGAGGGTCTGTAAAGACCAGTCAAGACGGTTAATTAAGGCCAGGCAGACTAAAGTCAGCGGCGTAGGTCGTGGTTCAAACTCTTAACTAAAACCTTGCTTGTACTTACCAAAGATGCGATATGGATAAAAATCATCAATACATATATTCGCAATTCATAATAAACATGGGCGCCAATCAGCGGAAAGGCACTGATACCTAATAAAAGTAATCATGAAATAAACTCGTAGTTTAGAAAAAGCAATAACATTTTATTATACCATCGACTGTCAGGAAAAGCATGTATAAACAAATAACTAAACAGTCTGGAACTCAAAATGCAATAAGGCCTACAGGGCCCACTATTCCGACATAAAATAACGTAACTCTATCTAACCTAATTGTTATCTTGGGACGTGCACGTCGTCACATATACCTAACCTTAGCCTAACTATGATTAACTTAATACCTTTAATTAATTCAACAAAAGCACTAATAAGATTGCATATCCTATTTTTAATTGTTTACAGATTACTTGTTTTACAAGCAACTATGTTAATTGATAAAACAGAACTAAAAATTCCAAATAGACGCAATACCACACCTTATCAAATGTCTGCATCAGCGTTTAATACAAAAAAGTACAAGAATCTATTTTAAAAATTATACAAATAAAATTAATATTGTGCACAGATGCAATATATTACAAAAAGGTATTTGTAAGTATAGTATACAAGCGAAACGTTATTTATAAAAATATATTAATGCTGTACATCTTGTGTTAAACCATTTCTTACTTTACAAAGAAAACAACAATGAAAAGTCTTTGTAACCAACCATTTGTAAATATTCATAACACAAAACAACAAAATAACTTCAGGCAACGTTGTTCATAAAGAAGTAACAATTATTTGACAAGCCCGATAATGTATGTACACCGGTACCCAGAATTAATATTCAGGTTAACTCGTTACAATTCAATAATGGTCTACATAAATCGATGTAGTATCAGAAGGAAATTTATAGCAAAGGGTTACTTGCATTATTAAAATAAAAGTCCTTTCAAACAAAATAAGTACTTACGTGTTCTAAGCAACACTCAAAACACCTCTTCACCCAAAGACACACATCAAAAAAAGCCTGGAATCCTTGCCGCTTCTTTACATCTGCCCACATTCCTGCAAACCCCCAATGAATCCGTCCGGCCCTGCGGCCTCATATGTTTAAATACCAGAAACTCACCTTCTCAATACATTGTATTGTAAATATTATGCGATTCCAGGTACCGTAGATGTAAAACGAAAGCTTTTTAAAATATAGAAGCATTCGCTTGTATGAGATTATTCCACCACGGTTCGTGAAATATACAAGTAATAATTAAATTGTGTCAACTGATAATAATCTAAGTTTTGGTACGCAGTAGCGTAACATTATATAAGAAATAATGATACAATTTTATGCTCAACAAAGCGATTGAAAATCGGGTTGTTACACATGGACAGGCAAAGTTAAGAACAAGAGGTACTAGAAAGGCTAGGGGAAGAAAGAAATATGTGGAAAGTAGTAAAAAATATGAGAGATAGGACACATACTAAGGCATGAGAGAATAGTGCGGCATATATTAAAAGCAGAGAAGGAAAAATGAGAGGTAGAGGTAGACCTAGATTAAACTATTGCACATAGATAGTCAAAGATGTAGGCTGTGGGAGTTTCAGGGGAATGTGTACATTAGCTTAAAATAGACAACAATGAAGATACGTGTCCAACTAGTTCTAGGACTGAAGACCTAATGGTGAGTAATAAAGAACAGCTTGATATGCCTACAAGTTATTATGCATGCAATAAAACTAGCAGAAATTTTTTTATTCTAATTTTGGTTTAGTTCATTCTCCACTTTGTAAAATATTAAAATTAATAAATATTTGACATTTATTGTTTCTTTTTCAGAGATATTTCATTGTGTATAAAAGATTTATTGAGAATAAATGATTTCTTTGTAGGAATATTATACGTTTTTGAAATTGAATACGGCGTTCATAAGAAAGTTGATGATGGTTCAAAAGAAACGAAACGTTTTATAAAAAAACGAAAGCTCTGTCTGTCAGAGATTAAAAAGTTGCCTTAAGAATGTCGTTAGTTTTGTAATGTTCTCAAATAACAAAATTACCAATAAAATACATAAAACGATTTTTGATTTGTTTTTTACAATAACATGGAAAGGAATTTAGGTAGATAATATTCCTTTGCAGCATATTGTTAGACGCAAAATTTTGCAAAGTACCCAATTTAAACTTACCCACTATCACTTATATTAAAGAAGATACTGAAGTTACCCTTGAGTTTAAAGCAACATGTATTAAATGATATGGATTATAAGAGAGTAGTGTCAAAATATTTACGTATGGGTATAACAATATTACTGATGAGTAAATTATGAATAGGTGTATTTTAAAATATGATACAATATTTTAAAATTATAATTTTGTTCGCATTGAGTGCTCTCGTGATCTCAGAATTGTCTAGAAATTGATTACATTTTGCCGAGTCTATGACAAACTATAATTACCAATGACAGCAAAGGTAAAAATCAAGTAGATCGATTGATGTCAAATGCTTTGATATGACAAGTATAATAATGAAATTAATTTACCAAATAAATTAATTTTATATAGCAAATTGTAAAAACTGATATATAATCTTGTGTATTTCACAGATTATGTTTTGCAAGTACACTTGGGGTCTCTTTTTATGTGGTGGATATGTTGCATAGGAAAACGCACAAAAAGGATAACATATGTTTAAAAACAAGGCAATATTTTGTCATTTTTCAAAGCCACATAAAATGAAATCAATAAGTTAAAATATACGTATAATCAAATAAAGTTTTAAATTTCAAAGAAATAAACAATCAATACTTCTAATGCAATAAAATAGCTTTCTGTTGGTGCATTTTTCTCCATTAGAATGAATTAAATTTTTAAAAAAATATCTACCTTTGAAAAACATTTGTATTGATAACGATAAGACATAACTGTGAGAAAACAAAAATACATTAGAATACGCCCAATTTAAATATGATAGATTGCATCTTACATCAGGTAAGATTCGCAGCACAAAATTAAAAATAAATAAAATCCAAATGTTAAATGCTTACTAATGGTAAATTTCTAAAAACATTGGTGGAGGATAAACGTCTAGACTTGTCTAATTTTACTTGTTTATGGTTGCAGGCATGGGCCGTGTTTGTACTTAAATTTGCTACGGCACTCACTAAAAGGAAGTAATATCTTACGAGTCGGAATACCCAGAGTTTTTGTGTTTTACACAGCAAAATAGTTATTAAAATAAATACTTGTGATATGTAAACCACACAACTTTCCAACAGTATAAAAAGAGACCAGAGAACTTGTATTCACGCACACCAACGTATATATCAATTTGCTGGTCTTCACAAACATGTATATGTATTAGTATTACAAATAATAATAATCGTATTAAGCTACAAATCATTTGATAAGAAAGACTAAGCTTGATCTTTCTGTATTTTATTTAAGCGTATAGAGATTATTGAATTTTACCCTCAACTTAGCTGCTAAAGTGGTGGATGGTGACTGTATTCATTAAATGGAAAATTGTTATGGTATGAAGTTGTTCAATTCTATTGGCCTGAAGTTGGTAGGGTATTGCTGTGATATTGAAGTTGAGATTGACTTCTCGATACAACAGATTCCGAAAAGCAAATATAAATTTAAGAATCCACTTCCTTAACCATTTCAGCTTGTAGAACATAAAAAGACTCTCCTGCTCAAATTGATTGGTATATTAACCTTTGCCAAAATTGTTAGAGTACAAATATTTACACATGATAAGAATATAGAGAAAAGTGAAGATTATTGCAGTATAAATTGTTCAATAATACAAACAAATTGCCAAAGTTTCAAGTTACACTCAGAATAAACTTACATAGAGCTTCCAGTGTCAGAGTACTCTGATCACCATGTTTAGTTTTTTTGGAAATATACCTTTTATCAAAGACGCACATAAATTGCCCTTTGTTATAAAGAATTTCTTAAATGAATCTTCTCGTATAAAATTATTAAATACAAAATGCTTATTTAAGTATTTTCATATAGTCCTTTGCAGAAAGATGCAAATCTTAAAAACTAATCTGACCTTTGAACTCAGGAACCTTGAATTAATTCCAGATCCAACGGTTTCCTAATGCTTTAAACTTTAAACACAACCCACTTTTGCCAAAATTACTTTTTGAATAAAATTATACAACAACTGCACCAGGTCTAAATCAAAAACTAATTTGAAGCGAATTCAATCTCTGTAGAATTTGCTTTAAAAGATTTTAATTTAAGCTGTTAAAAAACTGACCAAGATATAAACAGAACCCAAAGTTGTATTTAAATTTGAACCAAGACGAGATACAATTTAAGCAGTAATTGAAGCACAATTTAAGTAATCAATGAAGCCCTAAAACACTCCCCCATTACCTAAATTAATTTTAAAATGCAGGTCTACGTACGTGTTTTAAATCGGCAAAAATCAAACTAACTAAACAACACTTAAACTTTCGTAATTCCATCGCTTATTTTTATAGAACTCGAGTATTTAAATTGTTTCACTTGTTTATAGGATAACAGGAATAATCATTTTAAAATTATCCTTATAAAACATCTAAGTCAGATTATAAACAACAATACCTCTGAAAAATTCACTACATTACCAAAATACGAAACTCTTTACTAGTCACATAAATGAAGTCAATTGCAAACGTTTCAGCTCATAACAAACATTTTATTCGTCAAGCGTTCTGATAAATGCAAAATCGACTTCACTTTTTTAGTGAAAGGAAAGTAGGTTTAATGAGTCTTAAATTAATACAAAATAAAAGGAATTATTGGCAAGTGACTCAAATTCAGTCACGAGGCCATCCTCTTGATGTGTTTTGCCCTAATTGGGGCTCATCAGGACAGGAGTAGCAAAGTTGTGATATTTAGTACAGACACATTATGGGAAGTACAACATCACCTAGCTCACAATTTGTCTTTGTGTCGTTTCACCTGACATCGCAGGTTTTAGCAACAGTCAGCATGGAGGAGATTGGGCTCAACTGCCTCTTTCCATAGCCGAAAGTTATAATTTAAAAGAAAAGTAGGTTTAATGAGTCTTCAATTAATACAAAGTAAAAAGGAATTATTGGCAAGCGACTCAAATTCAGCCACGAGAGGATGCCGTTGTGGAGGTAGAAAAATACTTTCTAGTACCACTTTATGATTTTTCTTATGGACTCTGTGGAACTGAGCAACATATCTGTTTTGTCAATGGCTTCCATTTGTTTTTATTATAATTTAAAATATGCAATGGCTTTTGTTTATCTTCACCTTGTAGATTTTACCACAAACTATCATTTCATAGATCCTAACTTCTCACTTATCTACCATTTTGTTGCTAATATACTTTTTGCAGCGTAAGATACGTGTTGATCCCTTTTCAATTTTTCTTTTAGCGGTGGCATGTGCTTTCGATTAATTTTTACGGCTCTACAAGCATTTGTTTTCTTCTCGTATAGTATTGAGAATAATGGTGTACTGGTGTACCAATTATCAACATATTAGCAATACCCATTGTTGAGGTATTTTTCTAATAATGTCAGGACGATATTTCCTGAAATTTCAACCTTGGGGAGTTGAGTTATCTCAGTGTTAGAGCGGCTAATCTTCTTTTCTGGCATCAGCCAGTGAATAATACGTCTCCCACGCTACAAGACCACAAATAATTTGCGGGATCTTTCGTTTCCTGCAGTGAAAGGGTTAAGAGTCAACACATATCTGTTCACTTTTACTTGTTTTAATCATGGGATTGTAACTTCGTAATGTCAACATAGATTTAATTTACAACGGAGAACAATTTATTTAAGGCAGTTTGACTTGTGTAAGTACAATCGACTTTTGAAACTGATACCCAAATTGGCTTATTTATGTGGAAAGCAGTGGATTGTAATTTTTATGATGTTAGGATATTGAAGAAGAAGAACACTAGCATAGATTTATAATTTGTTGAACAATTGGTACAATGGTTAACACACTTCATAGTTTATTGTGAATAAAATTATGAATAAATTTCAAGAAACCGATGTAGCTATAGTCTTGTTGAGGCTAAAAGATAATATCAACGACGAAGAACGTGAAAACGGGATACTGGAGGAAAATCCACAATATAAGTTTGGTACATTACCAGAGACTATGATCTGAAGAAATCTACTGTATATACTATTCCAAGGAAAATTTTTGAATTGTGCATGACTTGTTACCAAATAATTTGGATTGGAAGTTGTAATGCTACCAGAAATCATCGACCAACAAAGATAATCCCACTTTTCATAAAAATTTTTGTTGTGTTGATGAAGTAACATTTTACTTAAATGGGTTATATAGCAAACAAAATACATGTTACCGGTCATTATAAGTCCTAACTGACACCTTGAATAATATACTCAACAACAAAAGTTCAATGGTTAAACAAGCGAACACAAATTAGAGCACCTACTTTTTTAGTAAAATTTAACAACATAAGTTTATTTAGAATTTCAGAGGTTTGAAATAATTCGTTTTAGCAGTTTTGTTTTCTAACAATGACGATCTCACTGTATTGGACAGAATAGTATAGTTCCGGCAAGTTGGAGTTTCTACCCATTTTAAATTAAATGTTCTTCAAGTGCTTTACGATATGATTCCTAACCTGTCGATATGCAAAAGGGACTGAATAGAGCTCGCCAACTTGATCGCATTACATTTTTTCTTGTAGATACTTTAAAGGAAAAGTTTCTAAACTGTCGAAGTGAGATTCAAAGCTTAAAAACTGCAATGGAATAGAGATGAGATTTATCATGTCTGGGATGCCATTGATGTATCTTAAAAGATGAGTTACCGTTAGTTGGGGTTACTTGGGACAATTTTAACACATTTTGTATATATTTTCATAATCCTTTAAATATTTATATACTTTTTTTAAAATTATGAATGAAGCAATTGCTGGTCTGTTGAATTAACCAACTATACATTTTTATTTATCGAGCCAACGTCCTTATTTTTTTTGTCTGTCCCACGTGTCCTTTAATTTGGGGTTACATTGGACATAGGTTTATTTTCGTTTTAGTTTCAATAAAATGCAAAGATAAACTTGCTCAGGAAAACTTAGGACAGTTCTAAAACAAATATTAACTATTGCAAACAAAAAAAAAAATGAGAAAGTTTTAAGGCCATGGAAACAGCTGCTGGACATTTCAGGGTGCAAAAATGAAAAACAGTGTGTTAGAAACAGAAACAGAAACTTTATCAAATGAAAAACAAGTGTTCATATATTATACTGGCACCTCTGCTAATTTCAGGTGCTTGTAATATTGCAACAACATCTTTAAAGCAAATATTCGTGATGTCTTTTATATTAGGGTAGACAAAAACTTGCTTAGATCCTTTATAGCATCTAAGGCAATTGTGATTTTTGATATAATAATTTTTGCAATCACAAAGTCTGACACTTTAAGAAGTTTATCATCCACAGGCAGTACAACACTTTTATTGTCTTCTACATCTGCTGTATCTTCAACTTCCTTGGAGATATCCTCCTCTGGCTCACTTTCGTTATTTTCCTGATGATAGTCATCACTCAAACTTTCCACCACTGGTTTACTTTTCATCATTTGGGAACTTTCAGCGTCTGATACTAGATCTGCCATGGAAACAGATTGGCCTAATTGAATGTTTAATTTTTTCCTATTTCTACGGTTCTGCTCAGGTGGATTTCTAAGACCAATTTGACTAGAAATAACGTCGGTAAACGCGGTTTTCATAGAGTTGTTTAAATGTTCATTATCTGGATCTACATAATCAGGAAGGTGTTTTAGAACTGCGTTTCTATTTAATGGAACCAATCCGGATGCACGAAATCCAGACTGAATATTGTCAGCTTGCTTATTTTCCATTGGCATCAATGTTTGTTTCAACAACAATGGGAAAATTGTCTTTGAAATACAACCACGGTGTTTTAGCTTCCAGGTAACAAGTTGTTTTCACCATGCTGCTTTAAAGGGCCTAAAATTAGCAATGTCTAATGGATGGCATAAATAGGTTGAATTCGGAGGAAGGAAGATAAATTCTATATTATTGTTCTGGTGCTCCTGAATAATTTTTGGTGACAAATGTGCAGCAAGGTTATCACCAATATTGACTTTTTTCCCGATACATTTCTTAAAACATGGTAAAGTGATTTTAAAAAACAGTCTTCAAATATTAAATTGTCGAACCAACCAGATCTGGATCGGTTGTACACTGTTCCATTGCCCCTCCCCTCAATCCATTCAAGATACAAATGTTTTGCCTCATATACCACATATAACGGTAGTAATATGCCAGAAGCAGTGATAGAAAAGACGAGGAACTTTTTAAATGATCTATAATTCTAAATGGACGTTTTGTAGCTCATCGAACAATTACAATTTTTTGCCAAGGTCGTTAGTAAGGTTATCTCAACAGGTGTCAAAACTGCATCATTAGTAAAAGAAAAAATCTATCACATGAATATAAAAAATAGAAATTGTTTACTGCACTTTGTTTTTAAAAAATTATAATTCATTGTGACATGATGGAAAACTAAATATTAAACAATTGTTATTTATACTATTTCTAATAAAAAGTGAATACTTTCCCTACGTACATTATACATTCCATACCTTTTACATACAGTAAAAAATATTTCATCAAAAACCAATAATCGCTCATTCTAAAATTTTATTTAAAACATACGAAAAGAAGAAACTGTTATTATCTGTCAACTAACTTAACCTATACACCATATTCCATAGAACTCCGGTATTGCAATACTGTCACTAACAGTTGGAATAAATGTTTTTTTTTGTTTGTCTAACATATTTATTATAACTAAAAACCTAAATTTACTTGACCCTTATTTAAGAATTTTAGAACTTAAAAAAGTTTGACAATCAGAAAACTTTAAGAAGCACTGCTACACGTTATGATATAAAAACAAATAATCTTTATCACAATAATATTTCATGATCCAGATAAATATACTACTGCCTATTTAGTTCTTATAAAAATTATTATAGTAATGGATATTGTTTAATCTTGTATTAATTTTTGCTAGAGTTCCAATTTTAATTTTATACATCAAAGAAAATCCTAAGATTTTAATTTAATTTAGTATTATGTAATACTCAACCCACACTTAGTCTACCTGTTGTTCAGTATAATAGATAACTTAGTCTAATGATAATAAGATTGTGTTCATAATTTGTTGATATATAATTTGATCTTCCAAAATATTAAAGATAAGCTTCAATAAAACAATTCTTAAATTAAGAAAGTTTCCTTAACTATAAATATTTTTAGTCTTTCCATTCTTTCCTAGGTATTTTATACTGGAGATTTAAAATGTATAAATACTGTAATTGATTTGACATGCTCAAGTAGAGCGCACAAAAACTGTCTTGAAACTACATTGGCTTTTGCTATTTATTTTTATGTATTGTTATAAAAATCTGGAATTCAGCACACCAACAGTTTTCGTATTTGCATCTGATTAAATGCCTTAAACTTCAAAATTTTCAGCTAAATTTTATATATAAAAATTACTATACTTTTGCCGAATGATACTTCTCATAATTTATAATGATTTTGCTTATTCTGAGTACCAAAAAATAAATTACATATAACGCCATTCATAATTTACTTGTAAGTTTATTACTTACTTTTATTTAAAGTGTAATTAGTTATCAACAACATTTAACGAAGCTTCCAAAAAGGCTAAAAGATTGGTTGTGCTTCTTAATTGTGGTAGCTATATTAATGTTTGCAAATTGCAGTGTACAACATTATTGCACAAACCTGAAAATGTATTAGTTCCTGCATTTGTAATATTTAAGTATTGATATTATGATATGTGCTGTGCTGTAATTTAAAAATATACTATTTGTAACAAGTGGATTTCTTTATTATAGATGACTGTCTTCTGTTCGGTCTCTTTGTCGCACGTTTGCGTGGTTAATTTTAAGTTATTTTAAATTTGTAGTTGTAAATCAAATAGTAAAGCTGTCATCCCTTGTCCCATTATATCCTGTCGTAAAACCTCTTTTGTGCATGTGTAAATTAAGTTAAAAAAGGAGTAGTGACAGAAACACTCTCTCATGAACATCGAAGCGGAACGGTCGTTTCGGTTCGGTAAAGTGAGTTAGTCAATAGTGCCGCCGAACGTGAATTTGTCGATAAACCCCTAAAAAACACAGTGAAAGTGCAAACGTAACACGTACTATAATTCGCATACAGTCCACTTAGTTGAAGAGTAGGAAACACCTTAGAACAATAAAACAACGCGGAGGTAAGTCGATATACAAATTTATAAGATTTCTTGCGTAATAAACAGTCTCCAGTTAAAAAAAATTTGTTATACTTTGATTTTAGTGATGTGTACATATTTTCGTGGTAGATATTTTATATGGAATCTAATCCATTTTAAGATGTCAAGCCACCATGCTACTTACATTTTCTTAACCTGTTATAGACCAGTTATTAGGACAGTTTGAAATATTTTTTTTTCATCATTAAAATGTTGATTAAACTGAAAATGGCAACCTCAGTAGAAATAGGAGACTTCAAAGAAGAGAACTGTATTTTTTAAATTATTTCTTAAAAGAACATCTCAGCAATAGAATATTCAACTCTCATTATTTTTACTAGGTTTGTCTTAAAATAAACATCTAATTGGGATACGATACTTTTAGACAATTTTATACTTTTAATTTATCATCATAATGGAAGAATGTTTGTTTTAATCCAGTCAGGTATTTTTATTGCAAACTGTTTTAGTCGAGGTGTTCTAGATAGAATAAGACTGTCCTATTATAAGTATGATGCTTATACTAGGCAGGGTTGGCTTGACTTAAAATCATTTGTTACGGTATTCCACGCAAACATGAAATAAAACAGTAAGAGTCAGTAAATAAATCGTTTACGCCGAATACCGCAACAGAACAGGGACAGAATGGTAGAATTCGGGCTAGCTCAAAAAACGTTGTAGAGGGGGGTAGGTGAAATAGAAAGAACACATTGGAAACCTCTGGAAAACTATATTGTTAACATCCAATCTCGAAAGACTATTTACAAAACAATAAAATCCAATAAGTTGCACAATCGTTTGTTACGTACTGGTTAACAAAGCGTCATAACATAAGCATATAAAATTGGTAAGCAAATAAATATAACATCTTATAATCTAAATACTTACTTAATGGTTCACCTTAAATATATACAAAAGAAAATAAAACAAACTACACAGTACTTCAGGAAAAGAAATATACATAAGTTATATACAGGGTGCCCTATTTCTTACACGTTGTATGGGTAACTCTGTTATTTGTGACATTAGAGAAAAGGTTAAATGGGGAAACTAGTGCAGTTTTTAATGCTGAGTTCAGCCATGAAGAGATAATTAACATACAGGGTGTAGCAAAAGCGTTATACCAAAATAACGAAATTTTGATCTTTTTTGTTTTGCTTTGTGGTTCATTTATTGTGATAGATACAGTAAAATGTTGTAGATCTTTTTTACATTATTTTAAAAGGAGAATAAGATAAACTTATTTGTTTTTACATGACTTTGGTCATGTTTGAGTAAATAAGTGAGGTTATGTTTTTTTAAATGGAAACCATAATTGGCGGTAGTTCTGATAAACAGGCATTTTTTTCTCTTTTCAGTGATCTACTACACTGTACATATTCAACATAAAAATTTTTGAAACAATTTTGTTTTTATGAAATACGAAACTTGGTATTAAACAATAAAATACTTATGCATGACGTAACAAAAATATCAAAAACAAATTATGTTAAAAATATTAAATATAATATCACTTCAAAGTGTGTTCAAAGTGCCCACCATTTTATTGAAAGCACAAGCTCACATAGTTTTTTTAACATTACGAAGTGCTTTTTCTATTGTGCGTGCATCAATGCTTGCAATTGCTGTTTGGATTCTAGTTATTAAATCCTCAGGCGTTTGAGGAGTAGTAGAATACACTTTATTTTTAAATCACTCCACAAATAAAAATCTAATGGCGTAAGTTGCGGTGAACGAGAAGGCTAATCAATTTCCATTTTGTTACCAATCACGTGCTCAAAACGATCAGTTAAATATTGCTTCACTGATGTACCACTGTGTGCAGGGGCACCATCGTGTTGGAAATACTTTGGTCTGTAATGGATGTTAAAAGGTAATTCATCCAAATATTCTTCCAGTTGGTGTTTTAAGAAATTTAAGTAATTTGCAGCGGTGAAATTGTCGTTATAAAAAAAAGTCCAATAATTTTTCCACAAAATATTCCAAACCAACAATTAATACCAAATTGATGTTGATCTCTGGATTCACGCACAAGTTTAAGATTTTCTTGGGAATAAAATGCTTTGTTATGCCGATTAAATATTCCGTTATTTGTAAATTTAGTCTCGTGAGTAAACATAATGGTTCTCCAAAAATATGAATCCTCTTCACATTTATTAAGGTACCAACGACAAAATGTTATCAGTCTTTGATTATCCACTGGATACAATGTATTCGAAATAGAATAGTGATAGGGATTATATTTCGGACTTTTCAGAAAACACCTCACAGTTTCCTTAGAAGTTGCACAGTGGTTGGCAATTGCGGCAGTAGAAGATTCTGGTTTATAGTTAACAAACGCCAACACATTCGTTTCAACAGTTTCTTCATATTTTCGTAAGAATTTAGGTTTGGTAAATGCACCATATGCCTTAAGATTATTTTCAAGTTTGCTAAATATCCGACAGTGTGGTTGCTTACGTTCCATGTATCTTTCAAAGTACAAATCCGCTGCTGCACGTGAGTTACGATTCGAAGAATAGTAGCAAAAGAGCATGTCATTATTTTCTTTATTGGTATAGGACATTCTATCTATTAGAAGAAAGTAATGTACGTATAAACACAAAATAACAGTACTATCTAATTTCTGTTATTTAAACAAGTGAAATCTATTGTTATGTGTCATATGGCTACTTGATTCTTAAAGTCAGTTCAAATATTCACATATTATTTAATACAAAGTTTCGTATTTCGCAAAAACAAAATTTTTTCAAAAAATTTTACGTTGAACATGTACACTGTAGTACATTACTGAAAAGAGAAAAAAAAATGCCTGTTTATCAGAACTACCGCCAATTATGGTTTCTATTTAAAAAAACATAACCTCACTTATTTACTCGAACATGACCAAAGCCATGTAAAAACAAATAAGTTTATCTTATTCTCCTTTTAAAATAATGTAAAAAACATCTACAACGTTTTACTGTATCTATTACAATAAATGAGCCACGAAGCAAAGCAAAAAAGATCAAAATTTCGTTATTTTGGTATAACGCTTTTGCTACACCCTGTATGTTAATTATCTCTTCATGGCTAAACTCGGCATTAAAAACTGCACTAGTTTCCTCATTTAACCTTTTCTCTAATGTCACAAATAACAGAGTTACCCATACAACGTGTAAGAAATAGGGCACCCTGTATACATGCTGCTTTATGAAGTGCACCTCCTCAAGAAATAGTGTAACATTAAACTTATACATCCTTACTTAAATTAATCAAGTGTTGACTAGTTTTAAATTTATAAGTAAGTGGTTTACGTTAAAAAGACAAAAGAAACAGTAAAAACGGATTCTAACATAAACTTTGATTAACTAATTTTTAACATAGTCGCTCGTGCATTGTGCATATAAGTTTTGTGACGTGATGGTGCCAATTTATTGGATAATCACAAGTAATAACAGAAAATGAAAAGTCTATTCTTCACAGCAACATAAAAAAAAAGTATATAACAAAACAGAAAACTGTACCTTGAGCTATCGGCTTCGTGCTGGTCTCATCGTATGGCCAGGAAAATGCTGCTGCATTTCTCTATGGGCTGGCTGCTGGAACCACCAACTTTACTCATACTAGCACAGCGAGCATTTTTAGTCGGGCGACTTTACAACATGTACATCTTCGGTAAGAAGATGTTGTATTCAAATGGTGTCTTTCAAAGCACGGTCTCTATTTTATAAGGACAGAATCATGTATGGGGTAGATATTTTGGCTTTCAAAGATATCGCCGAAAAATCAAGTCTGCAGAAACCCCAGACAACAGCTACTGAAATACAAACTGTAACAGCTTGCCAACAAGCAGATAACGCAATTATCAAAGGATTTTTAGACAAAGGAAAACAATCTTATTACTTTATAACATCTTAACAGCTGCAGAATAACAGTATACTTATAGATAACAAACCCATTGTAAGCAGATGTAGGCAGGTGGTAAGTGGTCTTATCTTTTAGAAGAAAGCTGTGCATTTACGTGCAGCTTTTAGTTACAATGTAGTCACTGCAGGTGGTACGAAATATTGCAAGTACTTTGTAACGTCAAGTTTCCTAAGCAGCTGTTTGATTTTATAAGGCAAAATTTCCTAGAACAATTACTTGAGAAATTCTATTAAATAACAATAATTTCAAATGGTAGGAAATCGAACTTGTTGAGCAATTTTTGGGTATTTTAAAAATGAAAGCAGAAAAATTACTTGCAGGGTTTTGAACGTAAAACATTTTTATTTTTATTCATTTTATTTTTTGTCCTGTTATAAGTATGATGCTTTGTACTAGGCATGGTTGGCTTGACTTAAATCATTTTTATTTTTATATTTATTCATTTTATTTTTAAATTAATACAAATTTAATTTGTTTTTTCCGCATTTTAAATACATTTTCAATTACAATAAATATTGGACTTTCTGCAAGAAGTAGAAAAATGCATTTTTTCTCTTAATTTTCATTTAAAATTTAAAGTATAGATTAAGACCATATAAACAAAAGAGATAAATATAAATAATAGATAAATCAAAACAAATATAAATTATGGTTATTGTTGTTAACAGACACGCAAAAGAAGAAAAATTTTAAGAATAAACCTAATGCAGGAAACACATTTTGTAAGAAACTAAATTTTTGATGGTCATTTTGATTATAATACTTAAACAAAAATATTCGCTTTTTCTACAAATAAATAAACAAATGGCCGATTACCTACTTAATGCTCGAATTACTTTCCTAATGCCAGACAAAATTATTCATTATCAAACTTTCTCTACATCGAATTTATTTATTAGTTTTGAATATACAAGTCCAAACAACGAAAATGTTCATTCCACAGATACAAAGGAAGCTACTGCACACAGAAATTGTATTACAATATGTAAATTCTTTAATATATCAGGTATCTCTTGTTGCGATAACCACCACCGCAGAGGAGTTATGTTGGCGAATCCTTCATCGCTGAACAATTTTTTTTAATTCTTTGGATTGGGCCTGCAGTTTTCAAATTAATGGTAATACAGGGTGGTATTAATTTTATGTCATTAAATTGAGGAGACGATAGAACTTGATTGGCTAAACAAAAAAAAACCTATAAGGCATTTTCCCTTGGATCAATTTTTAAATACCCGACTATATCAACTTAAGTAAAAGTTGTTGGAATGCTATTTTGTTAAATGTTGATAAGAAATAACCCACCTATACTAGTGTTATCCTGAATCGCATCCCGCACACGAATTGATTTCACAAGTGTTCAAAATGACCAATGCCTTCATGCAATTCTAAAAACTATACAAAATATCTCTAATTACCAGAAACATCTAACACTTCCTTTAAGAACTATTTCAGTGAAAAATTACAATAAACTTAGTGTGTTATCGTATGCGCATAATAGCTGAATTGCAACAAACTTCTGGCTACGGTGCCAGAAACCCAATACAGTCAACCAAATTAGCATAATAGAATATTATTTTTGTTGGGATTAGCATCAGAACATTCGAATGTTTGAAAAAAGTTTTAAACTGATTTCAGTAGCAGCTAAAGTGCATTGGATTATTTCATTTTACAGCTAAAATGTACTCCTTTCACTAAATTATGTTTACAGAATGTCATAACTTTGTTGGTCAACTCTAAAGGATGATGTTGTTGTGTATTTGATTCATGACCTAGCTAACATTGCAGTGGTTCTAAAGTTCGGATACTTTCCTGTGTGTCTGTTTGTAGCTTAACCATTTGTTTTAGACCACAGGCTGGTCAACAATTTTGGTTTGTCTTATTAATCTCTACGCACCTTTAAATTAATGATATAAAACTAATGCCACCTTGTATACCAGTATATCTATACATATTTCGTGGATGTTACTCCTTGCCCTCTTTCACCAACAGTTAATTTATAAATTGTTTTTGTGGAATCTGACTAGTAAGTGATAAGATGGATATGGTGTTAAAGCTTGAATGTAACGTTTTTTGAAAACGTTTATTTGCTGTAGCGACAAAGCCATTTCAAGACGTTTCCAAATCTCAGCTGAATCAGATGCATTTGTTTTTGTACTGTATCTAGCGCAACTGATATTGGTTTAAAAATGTTCAAAAATGTTCAGTAGTCGTTTCAAGCCAACGTTAGATACTTTTTGAAATACTACCAAATCAATTTTTTTTCGATGTTCATCGCATATTTTTAAAAGCTTGTCCAATCGACTCATGTAAATCTCGATTCAATCTGCTAAAGTATTCACATGACTTCCTGAGGAAGGGTAAATGCCTTTCCACCAGCTTGTTTGTATTTAGCAGAAGCCAAATGGTTCTAAGAAAATACTATACATGTTCTGTAATATCTTTTATTTCAAATTCAAACTCTTTTGATAGTAAATTTGAAATTCGTGCCATGCAGCTGTATGTTATTACATTCAAATCAATAAAATCTAAAATATTTCGTATATTTTCACGTGTTAGGTTCATGTTTGCAGCAATATCCATTACGAAATTGAGACGGTATACTTTTTGTTTTACATGAAGAAATAAGATCTTGTGTTATTGAAGTCAATTTATCTGCCTTGTGTGGCTGCCTGGAAGTGTCAATTGTGTCATAGAGAAATGAACGGCTCTGTTCAGATGTTACTGTTACACATGCTTTGGTGTACATAGAGATTTAACATGTAAAATCATACTTATACATTTTCCTGCTTCCTTATTTATTTTACGACAAAAGTGCAAGAGACATAAATTGTTTAAAATCTACAACTTCCTTGGTGGTTGAGTTGCCTACTACCAAAATGGCTCTTCAGGCAGACAAAATTCAAATAAGTGTCACAGCAGCTTAAGAAATCGTAGTATCCATGACTTGATTTGTAAATATTTAATTAGTTCTATATTTAGTTCATAGGCATTTTTACTTGTTTTGTTTTTTAAAGAGCTTATTACGTCCCTTACTTTGTTAATTGATACAAGCCTGAAGGAGAAACTATCATAACTATAACATTGATTTTTTAGGTTAGATAAATTGCTCATGGGATTACTACTGCCATCAATAGAAGATACAATGTTTTGAGCTACACTAGTAAAAAGGTTACTTAAATCAGTTGCAGTCAACGAATATAGATTAATTTCATTATCAGTAGTTTTTTTAGAATTAATAATCGTCCAAATTGATTTTGCTGGATTTTGATTATTCTATAATTTTGAGTTATTCTCAATTTTAGCTAGTTTTATATCTCCGCGATATTAACTTCTGAAGGTACTATATTTTATTTTCTGATAAGGGATACACAATATAAATATCATGTAATGTTTGTAATATGCAACACATGTTATGAAGCTTTTTATCAAACCATATAACAGATGTGTTACTTCGTAAACTAATTGTTCGAAGCGGAAATGATGTAGTAAAAGCTTCTGAGACAATATTAAGGAACTTTTCAAATACTGCTGATGGGTCAAATCAACTTCTTTTAAATATTCATAAAAGGTAAATTTATTCTTCTGTGTTATGGGACGAAATGTTATTTTGGGTGAAAAAAGGTTTTTGGTATTTATAATTACTTTAAACATTATACCTATATGGTCGTATATTGCATTACATTGTTCGGTGACCCGAAATAAACTACAATTTGTACAGATATTATCCAAACAGTTCTGATTTCGAGTTTTGAAACGTACTATTAATTCTAGTTGAAAGGATTGGCAAAGATCGATTAATTTTGTGACATTAATATCATTTAAATTAAATCTAACATTGAAATCTCCACAAACAATGATACATTTAAAATAATCGATTAAATTTAAAACTTGGTTTAATAGATCCAAAAAATATCGAGGTCTCCTAAGGGTGACCGGTAGATATTGATTATTATTGTGTTTAGTGGTACTATTAGAATGGTTGAAGTTTCACAGTGTACCTCAATTAGGTTTATTCAGTTTTTGATATTCGACTAAATTTATTGTGAAGCATAATTATGGATCCACCAAGAGTTTTCGTGGTACTTGAAAAATGGGAAGCTATAAAATAACCATCTAAGTAAAATTATTCGATTTCAAGGTCCCTCATCCAACGTTCAACAAAACATAGAACACTAATTTTTTTTTTTGAATAAAAATTTCTATTTCATTAAAAGCATATTCATAATTGATTGAACATTCTGATAAAACAGCGGGAGTAAAGTTGAAATTGGAATATTTGTCGATGCTTTATTTATAAAAACCATTGCTTATTTTTGTGATGAATGCCAGATGTAGGTAAGTTGCACGTTTCAACTGAAGGAATAGCTTGTGAATGAGTGCATCTACTACACATTTAGTTGAATTTTCATTTACAGGACCACGTTGAGTTGCAATAAACACCAGGTTGCGATTGGGTATGTGATGGTTATGGAGATATGATTTAAATTTGTTTGTGCGCTGAAGAATAACTTGAAGAAGCTGCCTTTTGCCATTGAATTTCATTTGCAGCCCATGCTGGGTGAAATGATCAGCAGAGGATACTATTTATATCAAACTAATTAAATACACATTTTGATTCTGCAAGCATTTCAAGATTTATAGAATGAATTAGATTATTTAACATGCTATGGTCCTATCCAAAAAGGTGCTGCTATCAATTGTAGATTTGTGTAATCAGTAATATTATTCAGTAAATCCAGGGTTGGGAGGGTCAATTTGCGGCCTTTTAATGCATTACCAGTGCTGGCCAAAATAATAATAAAATTGTCTTTTGCAAATTCACTAAGAATTGATGTCATGTTATTTATAGCCTGACCCAATGTCACACTAGGTTTGCATTCAACATAGATTGAGTACTGTTGAGAATCCAGCAAAGAAGACAAGATTTTGGAGAAGCCTCTAACGTGGCTATCACCAAAAAGCAATTTTTTGTTTAAACATTGAATTGACTGAATTGATGTTGCATTTGGGTGATGGAATATTCTTCTTGGTAGCGTCTTGAAGTTCTACTGTGAATGGTAATGAATTAATCTTTATGTAAGTTGGAACATACATGTCTTTTTCTTTATCAGAAATTTTTTTTGAGCACTCGCAGTAGCAGATGTGATTTGAGTAGTTCTGTTTAAAAATAAACATTTAGATTGATCCAGTTGAATACTGGGACGAGAGGATTCCGAATTTATAACCATCCCATATTTATCAGTATTATGAGCTACATTTATCAAGCTATCTTCTTGCCGAGACTTTAAACTTTTTTCCTCATCAGCTGGCTGCAAAGAAAAGACAGACTTTTCCAACTGAGTACATGAAAAAGAATATTCAGTTTGAATAGCTTTGTCAATTTTTAAAACTACTTCAATATCATATTGAATACCAGTGTCAATATTGTTTACCATATTTATTAATCTATCTTTTTTTTTAGTATTTAAGCTGGTTTTTCTTTAGCAGCTGTGCAGATAAATTAGAATGTTGTTGAAGAAGTAGGCGGTAAGAGTTATTTAAAGCTGCCATGGAATCTTCTAAACAAGCACTTTTTTCAAGACATATGGAAAGCGAAGAATTTAATTTTATATTATACTCGAGTAGAGTAACTGTAATACTGTTTCCTTCAGGTTTTTATATTCATCAGTAGTTATAGAAATAAGGTATTTATTACAGCAAGAGATTTTGTTTTGATCTATCTTGGTGAAAGATCCCTTCGTATCCATACAACTTTTGTGAAATATCTGATGGCAATTTATGCAAACATAATTGTTGTGAAATTTAGTACTGCAACATTAAAAGTAAATCTATGTGCCATTTTTAGCACTGGGGTGTAGAAAAGGAAAAAATTATTAAAAGTAGGATAACTTTTCACACTGTAGGGTCCTTTACAGTGACTCACCACAATTAAATGAGATAGACAATGGAGTATGGAAGGTTACACATAAGAGAAAAGGATAGAAAATGTTATAATATATTTTGAAAAATATACTAGTAATAGTTAGCAATATTAAAATTCAATTTAGATAAGAAACTGGTATTAGAATTCAATTTATTAAATAATAATAAAAGTTTATTAATACTCGATTTATTCAAGGTCAAAACTAATGTTTGATGAATATAATGGCATATTATTACAAATAGAATGCAAACTTGCAATTTCAGTTCAATAATTTGTAAATTAATAATTAATATACTTTAAAAAAACCTACAGGTCTAATTTCAACAATAAACAACTAATATTTCCCCACTATTTTGTTCTTTATTGGAGAGCATCTAAAACACAACACAACACACCAGTCATATTGCTAATAGGCGCAAATATGACAAAGATATTCATTGTCATCAGAATAACTCTCATTATCATGGATGGTTCATCCTAAATGGGCTTTTGTTGCCCCAAGTTCCTTCCATCTATCCTTTCTAATTTTGTAAGCAAAGTTTGGTGAGCAATTTTGGTTGAGAAAATGTAATACTTGGAATATTTACATCAGTTAAATGTATATATTCTGTTTTAAGTTCTGCCACATTGAAATCACGCATCAGCAAATTTAATTCATTTAATGTTCATACATTATGAAGACACATTTTTCTTCTTGAAATTGCAGCTATATTAACGGGGCAGCTTCGTGTATGTGACTACTAAGCTCAAAGTTCCGGGTTCGAATCCCATGGTTCAATTGAAAAATGGTAGGCAAGCATTTTTCACAGACATACACCTTCGTCGGATGAAAGGTAAAGTGTAGGTCTATTGTGTGAGTGTTGGCAGGTACGTTAAAAATCACTACCTTGTTTGGAATAGCGAGGATTTGGCAAAATTTAGAATTTTCAGGTAAAAAAACTCGCTTCCTTTGGGTGGAGCATTGGAAAATCAAATGCAGTGTATCAATAGTAATCCTCTTTGAATTCAGTTCGTGTTTTACAAAAAAATCCATCACAAAACACAAAATTGCTCTTCAACTCCACTGACAACCAATTCAGTTGCAATATCTCCTGATGTCACTGTAGTAGAACTACCTTCATCTAAAATGTCCAAACTGTAAATTGTTGATTGTCATCCGGATTTGATAGATTTATGGAATGAACCTAAAATAAGTTTTGCTATTGGATTTAAACTTAAATGAACTAACAGTAACGAACGTCTCATGAAGGGTTATGTCTATTGCTTTGGTTTTTCTTTGAGATACTGATGTTCTTACATCTATGTTATCAACATGTAGAATTGATCGATCATCTTGTCAATAATTATTAGTATTATAAAGTTGCACATTTTTACAAGACATAATTGTACCTTGATAACAGGCATAAAAACAAAGTCTACATTTTTTAACAAAGCACAATTTCAACCGCATAGAAAGTTTAAGAAATTTGGAACAGTAATATTATGGCTTGGATGTGTTCAGTAGCTACAATACTTCCTAGAAGCAGAAACGATTTTAGTTTTAATTATTTTTGTCGAGTTCAAATGAACATTTATTTTGCCACTTTTTTACATTTATCCGATTTAATCTCCATCAATTAATACTGCACATTCAAAATACCGTTCGTACTAGTTTATAAAGTCTAAATGATTTTGCATGACAATGAATTGGTTTTTTCTGTAGAAACCATGCCCACCATATACTAGATGGCAGTTTACATACAGCTGTATCTGGTGTTTGCCACTTACATAAATAATCATGTGTATCAACATGTAACAAAATGACATACATACTTCAGAGGAATTCATAAAATTGTTTTATCGTACAGGGTCCGTTCCGTTTAAAAAAAAAGGCAGCTCTTTAAATTTTCTTATTTCCAACCTATTATCATGTCCATATAACCAAATTGTCTTTTAAGTGTTTCAATTACTTCGGCCAACGAATCAGAAAATGCCAGTATGCCCTTGACTGCATCAGAGGCCTTGCCATTTCTTTTTCTCAGTCTGCAAAGATTATGGGCATCAGTAAATTCTCCTTGGATTGTAGTAGACTCATACTGTGCAAGAAAAACTGGTTAAAACTGTGAATTATCGTCAAAACATGAAAGTTCTTCTAAATAGGACCTGCGCATAAACTGCATTTGGGTTTGCAGCAACTCCGTCATATCATTAGATAATGGAGGAATTCATTAATGGAAACTCAGCACCTTCCTATTTTGTTTCATTATTGGGATTTACAACTATCTTGAACAACTGTTTTTCTTGATTTACATTACAGCCGAATGGTATTTGCACATTACCACTGCTAGCACCTTGAATTTTGTCACCCATGTTTTTACTCAACTGTATATTTATTTTACTATTCAAACTTTTTTGACTGAGGTTATCCATAAGCTCCAGGCAGCGTTTTTCTAAGGCACGTAACTTTTCCTGCCTCTATCAAGTTGTTTAATGCATATAAATGCTTTGTCATAATCTTCTCGTAAATCTACATTTTGTATGTATTCCATATTACTTGCCACCCTGCTATTCGGTTTTACTTTATTCTCCTTTTTACAATTTTGCAGAACCAATCATCTTCTAGGGACGGTACAGGGGATAAATTTACTACACAATGTAAGTGTATCCATTGCTCACATTATCTATTTAGTCACTTCTGTATTATCTTGTTCCTTATGCATATAAAATGGATAATGCTCAAACTCCTCTATAGCACGTCGAGATCATCATTTAATTAACAATGTCGTAGGCCTGTAAGAGATATGAAGCAAAAGTCGTTTATACTGCAATAAATTAAGCAAGTATGGTTTTTATTTGTGGAGGTATTCTTTAGAGTAAACAGCTTTTTATACTGTTTTCAAACTATTCCCTTTTAGTTATTCTCTAACATGACCAGAAATATTGCATTGAAAATAGGTACCTACGTGATATTGGTACGGTAATTCGTGCAGATAGGAAAGAAAGTAAAGCAAAGAAATTTAGTTGGCACTGAGTACCGCAACAGGACAACAAGGGGGAATCCGTAGAGTGGGGTGGGTCACACAGAAAGCAAAAAGAAACTTCAAGAAAGAAATTTTATTTACAAATCCCTAAGAAATCAACGTTATAAAAGGAAAACTAGCTTGTGGGAAAAACAACATTCATCCAAAATATCCCGGAGGATTTATATAGTATAATAAAATCCCCGTTAAAATAAAATAATACCTTTCTTTAATCAACGAACAAAAATAACGCAAATATATAGTAGACCGTTTTCGGTCCTTTAGTTACTATAGTATTTAAATATTCCTTAAAAAAACAAGTTGCATAAACTAAATACTTACTCAGTGTCCACGTCTCGTTAAAAGTAAAAACAACATTAATATAAAGTGAACATAGCAACTAAACCTGCTACCAGCTGAAATGCATTTGAGCCGGAGTTGAAAAAAATTATGTAAAGAAATGCACATCTAAATCATAATAATAAATGCGGTCCTCATTAACATATCCTTAACATGAAATCAAAGTACTTAGATCTTACCCGATTGTTTGTACATAAATGTTCCAAACAAGATACCCCAAAGAGGAGAGCACCTCTAAAAGAATGTATAAAAGAAAAATTTTATAAACAGCCAGTACTAATTTATTATTAATAAATACCCCACAAATAATAGTGGTCGCCGCAGGCACATTCCGAGAGTCCAGGCGAAGCAAAATCCGTCTCAATACCTGCAAACCTTAAGAAAGGAATTCCAATCATATAGCTGAGCATGAGATTGTGCTTTTCCCTCCAAGAGCATCTTAAGAATATTTCAATGGCCGGCTTATCTGGTAATGATGTTTCTTCAGTCTTCAATGTATAAAACACAACATAGTACAGAATTGCCCATGAATCGTCGGTTATGAGTAGTTGGTATTGTATCTTCCGTATTAAAGAAAATAGAATATTTCCAAGTTTGCACTATAATTTAGCAATCGACAGAATACACTCGGAGCAGATACTTGTCTTCTAACCCATTATATCCTGTCAACAAGCGAACTAAAGCTTCTTAAAAAAAAGGATCATCCGAGATCGCTCGTACCACCAATTTATTTGGAACCGACACAATCAGAAAATGAATCCACATTAGCAGACTTAGAGCAAAGAACTATCGATTTCGAGAAACCCAATTGATAATTTTTATTCCATTGCAATGCCTAGGATTTTCCAAAAGACGTGCATATCTAGATAAAGGAACCGGCAAATTCGAATTGAATAATCCTTGCTAATCTCACATGTAGAAAATCTATTTTATGTAAACTTGTGGAGATACCTTTAATAATGCGAGTATATCCTTTCAGTAAGCAAAGGTTGTTGATAACTGGAAACATTTTCGATGCTATATCAAACAATACAAATATACTAAGGTACTTTAACGTATACTAAATATATTAATAAAATTCTACAAGATGCTACAGGCGGAAAAGCTACTAAGTATATATTTTCATCAAAATTATAAAATGGGGGCGTCCTGTAAAACAAAAATTAAAGAGGGGTCACCGGCACTCTCTAGCGGAAGGTCGTGGATCATATAGAGGGTTAAAATTTTGCAGAAAGGGCTAAATTAATATATAATATACTACAAAAAAAGATTTGGCACTTACCTTTCATAAATATTGTGGCTTAATGACAATTACCAAGGGCTTCAGATGAGTCGAGAATGTCCAAATGTTCGTGCAAAACCTTGAGAGACCTGTCATTCCAAGGAGGACAATTGTTTCTTTTAATCAACTCTTATCTTTTTGACTACTTATGCAACTTCCATGATAAAAAAAAATAAAAAACTATTGACTTAATCAACGGCAAACATAAACTATTTAATTAACAGAGCAATAAACGTGAACCTCTTACATTCATTGATTTTAATTTAGACACTTAATTGAATGGGTGAATATGGAATTATGATAATTTTGCGTACATAAGTAATTCCCAAACACTTTATATGGAAGAAACTTATCTTATAAATTCTACACTAAAAATCCTACGGTTTATGGCCAAAACGTCCTAACAAATAAATTAACTAAGAATTGGTCATGCTAACTTAACTATAAAAACTTACTTACTAAAAATCATTAGTTGTTTGATGGCTTGCCTTCCAACGCAGAACAGCTCTTAAATTGGGGGAGAGAATCTCGCTTGTTGCTCTGAATGTTCGCAACTATTAAATAATTCAAATGGCACACGAACCCGGCAGGAGCTTGTTGATAATTTAACTTAACTTGTGCGTCACACGCATACAAGCTTTATTATTTACTTTATATCACTGATAAATCCGCGAACACACGGGCGTAACCCTCGCGAACTGGAAGAGTTAATTACTCCTTTCCAATTTCACTATCGTGATACTAAGTGCAATATCATATCTGTGATGCCGGAGAACGCTACCCGCGAACTACGTTTCTTCCTACCTTTCGACAACAGACAACCCCATTGGAATCTCTGTCTTTTGGCTAAAGCTTTAAGTTATATAGATTAATTCCTACTCTAACCATCATTTACGTCATATTTCTGTTATCCAATGACTTAACAGAACCTCCCACAAAACAAGATTTCAGAAACCAAATCCAACCCCTTTTAAAATGAGGGTCACGGAAGCAATTATTTTCTAATGGTATAACTATGTTGTATCTTCTTGAAATTTTAATTATTGAATTGTGGACCATACCCGTTGGCGACAGTGGTCTGCCATTAACAAAAGACCGGTTAACCCACTTGAGCCGAAATGGATTTTAAATACAATGGATGTCTCCAGACTACTTAAAATTTTCAATCTTTGAACAAATCAAATTGGAAATAGTTTGACTATTTATAATGTTTCGTTTTCTATAACCCGCTGTCAATCAACGAAAATTAAGTTTTACAACTGAAAATTGCTTTTCTTTGTTTACGTTAAAAGGTACTATTCCATTTTAATTTTATCAGTTTCGTCAATCTGTAACCGACATAAGCTTTAAAAGGGTTATTGTATTTGATTTGCAAGGGTAGAGCTTTAAATTATGATGACAGCCGCTGGAATTTATAATATTTAAGCCTTAAGCTATTTCTAAACTTGGTTTTTATTATACGGGATGCTAACTAAAATATAAAAGTAATTTATTATGGAATTTTTCCTATAAGTTATGCAAGTTATTGAAATTTAATTAATTAATTAATCTGTTTATTAGTTAACATTACAAAATAATGTTACAAAGATGATGAATAAGTTAACGTTTCAATTTAGAAAGCCATCGAAATTTGTTAATGACTGTGAATACAATAAGAAATGTGAAATTTCACATTAGTATGAGCAAAATATTTAGTTAAAGGGACAGAATGTAACAAATTCAACTATTTTTTTTGTAGCTATGGAAACTGTCTAAATTTAAAGGTTTCCCAATTAAAGCATGTATATAAAATTAAACAAACTAAATAGTTTGATAAACCTCTTTACAATTCTTTTTTGCATTTCAAAAAAGTAATAATCAATATAAAACATTATTACCATTCTGGTCAAATCCTCTTAGAACGCCAAGATAGAGCTGTACAGAACTGATTTTAAGATTATCAAGAGGGTTTTAATAAAATCAAACAAGTATCAGTAAACAGCTAGCTATTAGTAAGTTTCTTCTTTATAAGGTAAATGAGTATATACATTGTCTAACTTTCATATTTGGGACAACAACAATTTATTAAGAATTATCTTAAGACTACATGGTAGAGAGCCCGAAAAAAATTTATCAGTGGAACAAAAAGTTTCTGCACCCTATATTCAAATACAACGAATTAGTAGAAATCAAATAAGATTCCAAGGAAAGAACTATATTAGTACAGAAAATACATTCAAAACTTCTGGATCTGTAGTCACAGAACCTCTCGAAGGTTATGAATAATAAGACAATCTATTTGTCTTAATCTTTAATATGATATTTTGTTAATTTATATTAGTTCATTTAATTTATCAGGTTACAACATGGATGTCAAATACAGTACTTGCTCAATTACAGTTTGTAATGTTCTGAACTTAATGAAATGTCCTCACAGATTCAATACCCTCAATAACAAATCTTTATTAATTATCCAATCGATACAATTACAATTTATTAACTTGGCCGGGCTGCTCATTACAAAATGCCCTCATCTGGTCACCAAGAAGGTAACCAGTGCCATGCATGCCCACCCCTGATTATAGCGCATGTATGCAGGTAGGGAAGCGCTACAGAAATACATTACAATACTCTTCCCTTAAAATCACAACAATAATCCCTACACAACAACGTTACGCTTAAAGTATATACTCTAAATTATAACAATACCCAGTCCTTATAGTTTTCTGATAATACAATTCTAATTACAACGTTTATTATGACTACTTTATAAATTCAGCCTCTGCGGTTTTATTATTACACGCTGAGGCCTTACCGGGGTACTAATACCTCCGCTTGCACCTTAGGTGTAACAACCATCGGAGTTGCAACTGTTTTAGTGGGAGACTGTGGAAAAATATTAGGGATATTTAATGCTAGCATCCCTGTTTTAAGCTGATTTGCATGTCTTTTCCGAGACCATTCTAACTCCAGCACCCATACTAAATAAGTTGCTCTACCAAGTCGTTTCTTGATCACCGATTTAATAAACATAACCTTATTTATATTCCTATAGTCCTTTGCTAACACCGCTTCTCCCACAACAAATTCTATATTGTATCTACCCTTATAATAATGTTTCTGGTTAGCTTGCATGGCATTTACCCTTTTCCTCTGTTTCGTAATGGTTTCAATATCGCGGTCTAATTTTGGCTAATAGCAATAATCTCTGGCCACGCTTTTCATTTTAACAACACCTAAATGTGATGTATGCAATTGCTCTAACATTGCTGAACGGAATATTTATGGAACTACGATTCTATGATTATACACAATTTCCACTTATTACAAACTCATATCTTTTTAGAAAATAATTTTTCATGTTTGGATCATCACATGATGTTTTAATTTAATAATTTCTGGGTCTTTCAATGACTCCGCATTGATTCTTTCAAAGTCAACACCTAATTTATTTCCGATTTCATTAAAAAAATTGCAATAATCATGATTTTTGTCTTCGGTCATACTCGTGTTGCCCGCTATTGGCAAACGTGATAAGCTATCTGCACTATTATTTACAGACTTATTATATTGAATTTTATATCTGTAGCTAGATAAAATTATGGCCTATCTGCATAATTTATTGGCAGAATATTGAGGTATAGACTTATTTTCACCAAAAATGATTACCAATGGTGTCGATAATCAGTCACTAAAATAAACTCTTTTGCAAGCAGATACTGATTGAACTTGGTGACCCCCAAAAATAATCGCCAGGGCTTCCCGTTCGATTTGAAGTTAATGCTCTACTAGCATATGCAATTTGTTTTCTATTCCCCTTTCAAATACATGACTCAAAACCGCCCCTATGCCATAAGGGCTAGCGTCCACTGTAAGCTTTAAGGGCAACTCTGGATTGCAATGCACTAAAACATCCGTTGATGTCAACAGCTTTTTAATTTGTTTAAACGCAACCTCGCAGTTATTGGACTATCCCCATTTTACATTATATTATTCGTTAATAATTGATATAAGGGGTGTAAAATAGTCGAAATATTTTTAATAAATTTTGCATAATATTGCACCATTCCTAAACACGATTTTAACTGGCTCGTGTTTTGAGGCCTCGGTGCTTTTTCGATAGTCTCAGATTTCTTTTTGCTCGCGTGCAGCCCTTCCTGGTTTATAACAAATTCTAAATATTCGATACTTTTTTGAAAAAACACGCACTTGTTCATGCTCAACTTAAACCCGATCTTATCTAATATAGTTGGCACATTTTTAATATTCTCTAAGTGCTCCTCATTATTCTTACCCGTTATTAAAATATCATCAAGACTGTCACTCCGTCCAACCCCGCCAGCAACGAATCCATTATTTTCTGAAATTTTACTGGAGCTGACGCAATTCCGAATGCTAACCTGTTATAATGAAATAGCCATTTGTGAGTGTTTAGAATTAATAACTCCCTTTATTTCTCCGTTAATAGAATTTGGTTATAGGCATGTGACAAATCTAGTTTTGTAAACTTAATCCCGTTTTGCAGTTTACTGATATATATATATATATATATATATATATATATATATATATATTGCAATTAGTAAGATGAAATAATAACTTAGACTTTTATGCAAAGTCAAATGATCATTTCAAATCGAGCTAGTAATTGAAAGACGGAAAATATAAGGTCTTGGACAGGATTTGAACCTGCATCTCAGTTTTGCGAACTGTCGTTTACCAATTCTACGAGACCGATGACTATAATTGGAAATTTACAAATCCAAATCGTACAGAACCATATATAAACATAACTTTCAATTACGTTTAGCATTTTGTTAATCATATCTGAAATTGTCAAGTTTTGACTTATGTCAGATATAGACAGAGCAACGCTCAAAATTACGGTTATAAGCTATTAATATATAAATATTTTAGGTAGTTTTTTTTCCGTCTTTCAATTACTAGCTCAATTTGAAATGATCATTTGGACTTTGCATAAAAGTCTAAGTTATTATTTCATCTTACTAATTGCAATACGTTAGTATTTATCAACTTACCTTGTGTAAAAAAAAACTACCTAAAATATTTATATATTAATACTTGGTTTATAGCTGTAATTTTGAGTGTTGCTTCCTGTCTATATCTGACATAAGTCAAAAACTTGACAATTTCAGATATGATTGACAAAAATGCTAAACGTAATTGAAAGTTATGTTTATATATGGTTCTGTACACGATTTGGATTTGTGAATTTCCCAATTATAGTCATCGGTCTCAGTGGCGTAATTGGTAAACGCACAGTTCCGGCAAAACTGAGATGCAGGTTCAAATCCTGTCCAAGACCTTATATTTTCCGTCTTTCAATTACTAGCTCGATTTGAAATGATCAATTGGACTTTGCATAAAAGTCTAAGTTATTATTTCATCTTACTAATTGCAATACGTTAGTATTTATCAACTTACCTTGTGTAAAAAAAAACCTAAAATATTTATATATATATATATATATATATATATATATATATATATATATGTGTGAAGAATGTTTAGAAATTAAAACAGGACAAAATAATTGAAGTAGGCTGGAAAATAGATTTGAAAGGATAGATAAAAATATTTTTGAAAAGTCAATTAATTGTCAATTTATTATGTTTAATCTTGCTAAAATATCTTTGTTCACTTTAAAAAGAGAAGCAACTGTACTTGAGTGTTATAGTTACAAAATATACAGAAGTTAAATTGGCTCTGTAGTTCTTATGGTGTGGTTTAACCGAATATAAAAGTATATTCTAACCCGTCATACATCTGTGCAACTCTTGTAACACACTGCAAATAATTGCCTGTCTGAGGAACTTTCGTAGTTTCCCAACAAAAGCTCAAATACATTGGAAATTAAAGAACAAAGCTGAAATAGAAAAAATTGTAAATTGACCAAAGTAATACGTATAGCTACGGTCTACTAGAAATGCGCAAAATGAGTTCGTCGCAAAAGAAAACGAGGGAACACTGCCCAATTTGCGACAAACCCTACAGAGCGACAGAGATGGTAGAGTGCACTAACTGTAGGAAATGGTGCTGCTCTGAGTGCGTCGATGTCACAGATGAGGTAGCCAAGAATGACACTTGGCAATGCCCTATTTGTATCGCCCAAAACATGAATTTAGGCTCTGGTAAAGGCACTGCTGAGAGCCAAGCAACAACAATGACGCAACAAAGGGAAAACTCTTCAGTTAAGTCTAAACCACGATTAGCCAAAACAGTTACTTCTGGCAAATCTAAACTGAGTTTCCATGCTGAAAGTGTCAAGCTTGGTTCAACTTCTAGTAGCAAACGTAACTGGAAGCTGCGGCTACTACAAGAGGAAAGAGACTTGCTTAAAAAAGAAAGAGAATTAACTGAGAAAGCCCGGTTGCTTCTTGATGAAGACTCTGATAACAGTCAAAATTTAGAAGATGAAGAAATTGTAAAGGTAGATCCGTTACAGAATAAAATGTTGTCATTGGATATAGAGAATTGTTGCGATCGTGTTGGAGATGATAGTAGGAATCACAAGTCGCAACAATTTTCGATGAGCTACCCACAGAGGAATAATTCCGAATATCGACATAAAAAACCCATTGACAAACCTGCCGTACAATCTGGTCATGATGTCCGTTTAGAGGAGTCAGAACTAACGACACAACAGTATGCTGCTAGGAGAAACATATCGAAAGAGCTGCCAATGTTCAGCGGAAATCCACAAGAATGGCCTTTGTTCGTTAGTAGTTATGAGCAGTCAACCAAGCTTTGCGGTTTTAGCAATTGCGAAAATCTATTACGGCTACAGAAAAGTTTGAATGGACCTGCTAAGTTGGCTGTTTACAGTTTTCTAACGCTGCCGGAATGTGTACCTGATATCATCTCTACTCTAAAACTACTGTTTGGAAGACCGGAGCAAGTTCTAGAAACTTACATAAAGACTATCCGTCATCAACCACCCCCCAAGAGATGATAAACTTGAGACATTAATTGAATTCGCTTTAGCGGTTAAAAATCTGTGCATTTCTTTACAAGCGGCCAATATGAAAGACTATTTAAACAACCCTAATCTAATGCAAGAAATTCTTCTAAAACTACCTTCCCAGCTGAAGATAAATTGGGCTATTTATCGTAGTACTAAGCATGAGTTCTCTGGCCTTACTGACCTTGCGGATTGGTTATACCATCTAGCCACTAATGTTTGCACGTCTCTACCCACTTTAGATATCTACAACAAAAATCATCAAAAAGGAAGATTCAATATCCATGAGCCTACAAATAGTTTTACTAACAATAAACGAACCACTTGTATATTATGCCAGGGTAGTTGTAGATCCATCGCTGAGTACAGTAAGTTCAAAGCGTATGTTTTGGACAAAAAAATGGGAGACTGTTAAAAAACTTAATCTTTGTAAATTATGCTTGAAAAAACATCGCTTCCCATGTAGATTTCCAGTTAAATGTGATCAAACACAGTGTCAAAATAAGTATCACCCTCTTCTTCACAAAGATGTTGAATTGGAATCAGCTCCTAAAACCCCATTATTATGCGAGACCATTCGCAATGACGTTTCTAATGCAGAATTTAGTGTGTGTCATAAAGCCTTGAATCAAAGTATCAGGTTCCGGATACTACCAGTAAAATTAATGAATGGAGACAAGACGGTTGATACATATGCCTTTTTGGATGAAGGTTCATCTATCACAATGCTTAACGAAAGTGTTGCTAGAAAATTAGATGTACAGGGCGATAATGAACCATTATGTTTAAGATGGACGGGTACGCATCAACGAATTGAAAACCAGTCGCAAAGGATCCTAATCAGTATTGGCGGAAGCTTTCAAGGCGCTACGCGATTTCATAATCGTCCCGCTCGCATGGTTAAATCTCTAGACCTTCCAGTACAAACTTTAAATTCTTCTACGCTCAAACAAGAATATTCCTACCTCAATGGATTACCAATATACTCTTATTACGACGTCAATCCACAGATTCTTATTGGCCTGGATAATTGGGATTTAGCAGTGCCACTCAAGGTGAGAGAGGGTGCCGAGAAGCAACCGATTGCGGCTAAATGTAGACTAGGTTGGACAGTGTTTGCCTTGGGACCGCCTGAGCCACAAAATTATAGTTATCACATTTGCCAATGCTCGTCCAAATCGCATGACGAACAAGAACTGCATGAGGCGGTTAAACAATTTTTCTCAATAGAAAGTTTAGGAATTACCCCAACCAATACCATTGCTTCAAAGGAATCTAAACGGGCACATAAGATAATGCAGTCTACGTTGATTCAAGAAGACAATCAGTATAAAATTGGTTTGATTTGGAAGTTTGATTCCTTTAATTTTCCTGACAGCAGACAAATGGCATTGCGGAGATTGAACTGTATAGAGAGACGAATAAAGTATGATCCTGAACTGGGTGTGAAGTTGAATCAACAAATAAATGAATTCTTAGCTAAGAAGTACATTAGGAGGTTATCAGATGAAGAACTCTGTCAAAAACATGAAAGAATCTGGTATCTCCCCATATTTCCTGTTCTAAATCCAAACAAGCCAGGAAAATTTCGAATAGTTTGGGACGCCCAGGCTGCTGTTAATGGGTTATCTCTAAATTCAATGCTTTTGAAAGGTGACGACCAACTAGCGTCCTTATATGGGATTTTGCTTAGATTTAGGGAAAGGAAAATTGGGTACGGCGCAGATATTGAAGAAATGTTCTTACAGGTGGGTATAAGAGAACAGGATCAGCATTCTCAGCGTTTCTACTGGCGTGAAGGGGATCCTAATAAACCTTTAAATACTTATGTGGTAACCGTAATGACCTTTGGTGCTGCCTGTTCTCCCAATTCAGCTCAGTTTGTTAAAAACTATAACGCGACTAAGTTCGCTGCAGTATACCCTAAAGCTGTTGAAACGATCATCAAAAACCACTACGTGGATGATCTGTTGGACACTGCAGACACAGAATCCGAGGCCCTTGAAAACGCCAAACAAGTTACGCTTATCCATTCAAAAGCTAACTTCGAAATTAGAAAATGGTATTCCAATTCACAGAAATTTATGTTAGAAATGAACTCTTCAGAGCCACCAAACCCAGCCCGATTCAGCTTAGATGTTAACTGTGAAGATAAACTAGAAAAGGTCCTTGGTATGTGGTGGAATTTAAATACCGATTGTTTTGAATTTTCACTACGCTTTAACAAAGCGAACAAGGACGTTTTACAAGGAGTACGCAAACCAACTAAACGCGAAATTCTGCGGACCTAGATGTCTATCTATGACCCCCTAGGACTTATATCAAATTTTTAGTGTATTTAAAATACTACTTCAGGAGATTTGGCGAAGTAAGATAACCTGGGATGAACCTATCACTGATAAACAGCATGAAAAATGGCTTATGTGGCTGAAACACTTATTAGTGATAGAAAAACTTGCGATTCCGCGATGTTATTTAAATACGTTTACTAATTGGCTTAATTCTGCAGTGGAACTGCACATATTTGTCGATGCAAGCGAAAACGATAGTGCAGCTGTAGCATATTTAAGAATAATCCAAGAAAATACTACAGAATGTACGCTGTTGGGTGCGAAAACTCGAGTCGCACCAATAAAGTTACAAACAATTCCACGGATGGAACTGGAAAGTGCGGTATTGGGGGTGCGTTTTGCAAAAAGTATTCTCGGACATTTAGCTGTTACAGTCAGTAAGATCCATTATTGGTCTGACTCTGTAACCGTATTAAGTTGGATTCGGTCAGAAGATCCGAGAAAATTTTGCAAGTTTATTGCCTATCGCATTGCGGAAATACAGGACAACTCTCTGACATCAAACTGGCGATATGTTCCTAGTAAACTGAATGTAGCGGATGAAGCAACGAAATGGGCTAGTCTACCCTCGCTAAAAGTATCTGATCGGTGGTTCAAGGGACCAGAATTCTTGTATTTGAACGAGGAATATTGGCCTATAGATATCATAGCAAATTGTGAAACCACAGAGTCTGTTGCAGCTCACAAAGTTATGAGCTCTCCAGTAATGTTGGAACGGTTTAGCACATATAATAAATTGCTACGTACGATGGCATACGTACACAGATTTATTAACTTCCGTGCCAATAAGTTTCTCAAAGTCATTAATATTTTGACCTCTGAAGAGCTTACTCGAGCACGAAATACGTTGATTCATTTAGTCCAAAGGGAATACTATTTTAAAGAGATCAGAGAACTACAAAGAAATTCATCAGCCTTACTCCAATCGACTGTCCAGAGGTCAAGTAAAATATTTGGATTGTTACCGTATTTAGACCAAGAAGGGGTGTTAAGAGTGAGAGTGCAAACTGCCTGAATTGGGAGTCGAAAAGACCCATTATACTACCGCCTGAAAGCCGTTTCACGGTGTTAATAATTCAACACTACCATAATTTATTTTTGCACCATAACCACAAAACCGTAGTAAATCAAATTAGATAGACGTTTTACATTGCCAAACTGCGAAGATGTCTAAATAAAATACGCCGAGATTGCCAGGTTTGTAAAATTATGAAAGCTGTGCCCAAAACACCAGAAATGTCCCCACTTCCCTCGTGTAGACTTGCTACTAACACTGTTGCGTTCACCAATACAGGAGTGGATTATTTTGGACCCATCAATGTTGTTGTTGGAAGAAGAATTGAGAAGCGCTGGGGCGTCCTATTCACCTGTCTTACCATCCGGGCAGTACACTTAGAAATCGCACATAGACTAGATGCTGACCATTGCATCCTTTGCTTTAAGAATTTTATTAATAGAAGAGGTCAGCCAAGACATATCTACTGTGATCGAGGGACTAACTTTATAGCCACAGAACGCATTCTGAAAGAATAGCTGAAGAAACTTGACCCTCAGATAATAGCCAAAGAATTTGTTAGCCCGGAGATGTCGTTTAATTTCAATTGTCCTCTATCACCACATATGGGGGGAGCATGGGAGCGTCTTGTGAGATCGGTTAAACTTGCACTGTATAATGCTTTACCGTCAAGAACACCCACTGACCCACTCCTTCAAAGCTGCCTAATCGCGGCTGAGAATATTGTCAACTCGAGACCACTCACTTATCTACCTTTAGACAGTGAAGAGTCTGAAACGCTCACACCAAATCATTTTTTGGTAGGATCGACGAACGGCGAAAAACTAATGAGTTCTATTGATCTAGATGCAAAAGTCCAAAAAACTAGTTACCTTTACAGGGAGCAATTTGCAGATAAGTGTTGACGTCGATTTGTAACCGAGTACCTACTACAACTATTGATACGTCCTAAATGGCACGACCAATCACCAAGCGTTAAAGAGGGTGACATTGTAGTTATTTGCGATAAAAACCTACCTAGATGTAATTGGCCAAAAGGTAGGATCATACAAGTTCTTAAAGCTCGTGACGGAATAGTAAGGAGGGCTAAGGTTCAAACCAGTAGCGGCATTTATGAAAGACCGGCGTTCAAGTTAGCGGTGCTACAAGTAGAAAAACCAAATTTGGAAGAGTGCAGCATCCGTGAACTAACGCTGCACTGGGTGGGAGTGTGAAGAATGTTTAGAAATTAAAACAGGACAAAATAATTGAAGTAGGCTGGAAAATAGATTTGAAAGGATAGATAAAAATATTTTTGAAAAGTCAATTAATTGTCAATTTATTATGTTTAATCTTGCTAAAATATCTTTGTTCACTTTAAAAAGAGAGGCAACTGTATTTGAGTGTTATAGTTACAAAATATACAGAAGTTAAATTGGCTCTGTAGTTGTTCTTATGGTGTGGTTTAACCGAATATAAAAGTATATTCTAACCCGTCATACATCTGTGCAACTCTTGTAACACACTGCAAATAATTGCCTGTCTGAGGAACTTTCGTAGTTTCCCAACAATATATATATATATATATATATATATATATATATATATATATATATATATATATATACGGTCTTTTTTATTTTTTGCGGTAATTTTGGATGGGAAGTGTTCCATGTTTTTTTGCTAACTAGAACACTAACAGATTTTTTTGTGGGAGCAACGCTTTTAGAAGTTGCATGCGAAAATCGTACAAATTTAATTTTCTTCCAGAGTGCTTATTGAACAAATTTAGAAGTGCTAATTGAAAGATATGAATACCTAACTTCTTATACCAGCGTGGTCTTATGGTTGTACGGATAATATGTCATCATCCGATCCTGACTACCAATACCACCCCATGTTCTTGTTGTATACCAGTATTGGTGGAGGTTTAACTTTTGCTGACCCCTTTTATATGTAACTTCAATCGTAGTATTCTCAAATTCAGTAGTAATATAAACAACATCATGCTTGTGTTTCCATTTGCCAATTATAATACCATTTGAAAATCTGTATATTGTTTCACCAACTTTGAGTTTTCCCGAATAATTTCTTTTGGATTGTATTTTCTATCTAATCGAAGGGTACAGGTGCAGTAGGTGTCCTTTTCTAATAAGCTTTTTGCAAGTAAAAAGCTATTATAAAAATTATCCATGAATATGGAATGTCCATTATTTAATTTTTCTTGCAACAAATAGCTGTACCTTGTAGAGATGGTCCTCTGGATTTTCATGTAAAAGCGATCCCTGCTTATATGTTCTGATAAACAAGTGAGATTAAACATTCTGTCTTTTTTCCAATAATCTTGCGATCTGTTTATCTTTATTGCCCCTGTATGTTACACTAATGCTATAAAATTTAAAAGTTATGGAACTGTAAGAAACTTACATTGCAAAATTCTCAATCTTTCAATTTTTACTTTTTCAAAAAACACCTGCTCAGCATATGCATTACTTTCTACCACTATTGATTTGAAATATTTTTGTTGAGCAATAACAGAAAATAAACAGGTTCGTTTTGAAGTATAGGCACAAGCAGTTTGTTTTGAAAACACAGTCTTCTAATCCTTCAGAAACAGTTTTCCAATTAGATACAACTATAAGCATTATGTCTGCACTGTTAGGTGCATCTAAAACTGCGATATTTTCGGGCCCTAATTCATTCTGTTGTTATTGATCTTGACCTAATAGAAAAAGTTAGATAAGAGCTAGTCGTGCTCGCACTATTAGGGTTCCATACTAATACTACAGTGAGCAATCAATAAACCAAATTAAGCTGTTTTTATTAATCTTATTCAAATTTGATTGTGATAACTGAAAAATGAATATATTGTCCCACATTGTACTGGTACATTAGTAAATACGTTGTCTGTTATTGTGTTTAAAAAAATTTTTCCCAGCAACTATCACACTGTCAAAAAACCTGCAGTTTTCCGATAATCTATGACTCAATAGCTACTATCCCTATTAAAATCAAAATTTTAGCGTTGGAAATGTAGAACAGGGGGGGACGGTCATTTTTGGCACATTTTGAGCTATATCATGAAGATTACTGGACCGAAAATTATAAAAAAAATTTTTAGAAGCCTTTTAGAATCCTCTTTCAAACGATACCTCACACAATATATTTGTTAAAACTTTTTTCTTTTGACCGAATTAACCCGTCATTTTAATCTAAAAATATTTTTTTTCTATTTTCTGACTGCCGATATATGTGCACGCCATAAAGACCTAGCATTGTGCAAATTTCTACGTGACATAGTTTTCGAGAAAAACCTCTCTGACAGATGGACACAAGAGTGATCTTATAAAGGTTCTGTTATACCTTATAAGGTACGGCTCCCTAAAAATGTAGTAAGGTAAATACAATTCGGAAGGTACCTTCTATCTGTGCTTTTACTGCTAGTATTCTCTTCATTACAGCCACTTTGTTTATCTAAAATTATTACAACCAATAAATTGTATAAAAAAAAAACCAGGTATTATTAATACCTGATTCATCATCTAATTCTCCCTAGCGTCTTTCCAATTGGTACCGCCGAACTAATAATCACTCTCGTCATCTGAAATATTTAATAGCAATGCCAGTTCTTCATCTATGAGCTTATTTTTATTTGACACTTTACGTCTTTTAGGTCGAGAGGGGCCTGTCGCGGAATCCTAATTTCAAAGTGTACAATTTAAAAAGCCACTTAGAAAAATGAATCCTAATACACGTTATATACAAAGTGTGTTAACAACTCTAAACAGTATCCAAGCACCCATGAGCAACGCTAGAATAGTACTGGAACTACATACTGAAACATACATGTCACCAATGTACATCGGCGCTGCTGAATATATGCGTATGTCGCCTATATACAACACGCATTCAACGAGTTAGTGTTTACTAATTGTAATTTGCAAATAAACAAACTTTTTATTTATTTATAACACAATGTGCACTCAATATTTTAATTAACATCAGTCGTTAATCACAAACCAATGTATAAACAACATAAATAATGAGACTAATAACAATACCCTTCAATTTTTGTTACAATAGTTGAACTCATATATGGTATTATAGAAAAAGTGATTTTTACAATAGTATTTTTTATACCAATACTAGAAAACAGGTTTATTTGGCTAAATAAGAACACCTGGTCGCCCAATGTCTTATTACCCATATTTAAAACGTTTATTTAAAAAGAATAATGTCAATTACACGTGATTGAAATTTCATTTAACTTATCTATCAAAGAATACACAGAAAAGTAAAAAATTCATTCAAACTTAACTAATCTTTTTCAGAAATTGCAATTAAATGTTTATCGACCTCAGACTCAGCAAGCTTTCGAAATATACGGTTTTCGTTAGATACTACACCGACTTCAATTTCACTAGGCTTAAAATCAACGGATAATACACTGGACAAACAGCTTATTGCGAGTTGTATGACGTCATCGTGTTTAAGGTCCAATTTCTTTTTAAGTTTCTTCTCTAAGTAACTATTGGCTTCCGTTTGTTTGGCACCAACGCTGACACCACGATATCCACAGTAATACCCCGCTGGATCTGCTTTATATATGCATGGCCCAATTTGTTCATCATATCCTATTAAGATCATGGAACATCCCAATGGACGCATTTCAGCATTTTGTGTATAAACTTGCGAAATATCAGCAATGCGTCTACACAAAGTATCAATGGGCATTTCAGCGCCATTCTTGTACCTATACTGTGCAGCTTCATAACGAGCTCGTTGCACTTGCGATTTACTGTCTGCAATCATTCCAGTCATTACACAACCCACAGAATCGGTTAACTGAAACAAGTGTGTAATAGTTTCAGCGTCGATAAGTTTATCTGGTATTTTCTTTTGGGTAACACAAACTGCTGTGTCAGTACCTTTGACGGCTACAGAAGTAAGGCCGGCTTGGTTGATTGCCTTAAAGGCATATTCAACTTGATATAAACGTCCTTCTGGCGAAAAAATAGTAATATGACGGTCAAAGCCAGCACTACTTCCTCTAGACATTTTTATTCAAGATACAAAAACAAACTATTAGTATTGAAATAAACACAAACGTTTTATAGAATAACTCAAGTTAGAATGACTGTCAAGTTTTAATATTGAGGTTTGTCAAAATTGTGGACGTTACTAACATGTCAAACATCGGGAGTAATTGTATTGTCTCGGAAACATACTTCATGAATGAGTTATGATACGGTAGTTTCAATTAAATGTTAGATGTAATATTATAAATTCTGTTTTCATAATATTTTAACTCAAAATGCTCTACCACAAATTAAATTAGTACCACATTTGGATGGTACCTGGAACCTTTTTTTTTGCTAAAATACGTGCTTAAGTTGCTTAATTGTATAAAAAATTATATTTAAAGTACCGTACTCATGTTTTTTTTTATACCGTTTAAAACACTACATTATGGGCTGAACAGAATGCAAGGCGGTTGTACGGCGTTGGATGTCAATCAAGAGTTAAAAGAACTGTTTTAAATGACTGTACACACAATGCATGGCGTTTGACGCCGTTCAACGTTGGTATTTGACAAACTTTCTACTTTTACGCTTGCGAATGTCAAGTACGTTGAACTCATAATCTTACTTTATTACTTTGAATGTTGTACGAGCTTCTGTTGTTAGTGTCCTTTTAAACAATGAAATATTCCTACTTTTTTATTTTATAATATTTATTAACATGGCAACTGTTGAAGAAGAATTGAGGTTGTTTCGATTGTCAAAATGAAAGTCGACGGCGTTCATTGTGTGCATCATTTATTTCCTTACATTGACGCCGTTAAGCGGCGTTGTATTCTGTTCAGCCCTGTATAAGACAACCTTATTACCTAGCAAATTTAAAATCGATTACTTTAATCAGTAATGCTTTCTATCTTGTACTGCACTTTAATATCATATTCAATCCGTCGAACAAGGCAATGCTGTCATAAATAGTAATTCAAGTAGCCGAATTCTTAACGCTATTGCGTGTAAAAGAATATAATGCGTAGACATTACATTTTACAGCATTCTTTTTGTTTTTGGTATTGGCATTACAATTTGCAATACACTGTTGCCTAGCCAATTTTGTTCGGTTTGAAGTTAACGCATATCTTGATATTAGTGTATTTAAATAAAAATGGCGTTTTTGCTAATTTGTTGATATCTGTTGTTTAGTTACAAAACAAGAACGTAAGGTAAATATAAAGAAAGTTTATACCACCCGTCAGACTCTTTTGTTAATTATATATATATATATATATATATATATATATATATATATATATATTGTAATGTCAGGGGGAGGTACAAGGCTTCTAAGGGTAGATTTGTGTTAAAAGGGGTGTATGCCAAATAAAATGATTCATATATCAGATCCAGTAATTCAAAAATTATATTTTGCCGTACTTTACATATGCTAAAGTATTTACCATGTTAGTTTGAAACGTATGTGCCAAAAGGTAAACTAAATGACTTGATGACGTTGATAAAATGCACAGTGCTCAAGGTTTTATACTAAGTTGCAATGTAAGAGGCCATTGAAAGTACATTTGCCGTCTGAAAACCGGATGCGTCTACGGATGTCTACTATCAACCAAGCATCCAGGTCATGTGTGAATTATTTTGGCTTTTTATTTAAATAGAATCAACTTTTGGACGAATTTGTAAATTCAAAATTATAAGTTAATAGCAGTATCAAATATAATTGGAGAATTGTGAAGTATTTAGGACCAGTGATAGAATTTAGGAATGTGTATAAAGACAATAGTGAAGGTATTTGTGACACCAAGAAAAGAACAAATTGTTATTGGATATTTTTATGTATGTAAAATGTAATTAAGTAAGCTAGTTTTGTTGTGCTTATTGCCTAGGAGAGTAAACAAGATGATTCTTTTCGATTAAATTTTGTATAAAGACGTGTTTTGCAAACCTGCGTAAAAGTTGTTAAATATTTTGAAAAAATAAATGTGTTTGAATTTAAATAGTTTGATTTATCAAAGTGGAGTTACAAGAAGCATCGGTGGTTAAATAAGCAACAGCGACGATAAAAGAAGTGTAAAGATTAGTAAATAGTGCGACGGGAAAGCGACGAATATTTAATTAGATTTGGAACGATATTGGGAAAGGTAGTAGGACGTTCGAGTGGTTATACAAAGGGACGAAGTTGGATTTGGATAGAGGTTTAAAAGGCAGAAGGACATAGAGTGGTTATACAAGCGACGGCGAAGCAACGAATATTTAAATAGATTTGGGATTGATTTGGATAGAGATTTGAAGGCAGTAGGACATAGAGTGGTTATATAAAGGAACGAGGATCGATTTGGATAGAGATTGGAAGGTAGCAGGACATCGAATTTATAGCAGGGCATTGAGTGATTTGGAACAGGAAGGCGGTTAGATTTGGATTGATTACGAAAAGGCGGACGGATTAATTGGAGCACGAAGAGAGAAATTAGGAGAGCAGCAATTGAAGGGGAAGATTCAACGCAAAAAAAGGAACACGGAAGGATTAGCGCAGGGGAAGTAATTACAACGGTTTGTCAAAATTCTAAAATTCGGGTTATTCATTTCAGATTTGGGGTCATCAAAATTGTACTAAGACACCTGGAGGCGATACGAAAGTTCAATAGTGATTGTGAGTCCATGTAAAGACGCATACGGCGACTAAGATCGTGAGCCAGCAGCATTTAAAAAGGGCATCAGCGAAGTATAATTCAGGTGAGTACCGTGCAATATCATAAAACGTCAAAAGTCAGAAATTGTGTACATTAGTACGTTGATCAGTAAAATTTGGCATATACAGTAATAAATTCATATAAAAGTAGTAAAACAAAAGAGTGTGCAGTTTGGTTGGGGATTGCACATCTACTTACGACTGAACCCACGGTAAGTAGGTGAACACCCTGAGATAAAAGAGTTCATATAGTCGAGGCATAATAATAGTAAACAATTTTAATTAGATATCCAACCAAACGTTGCTAAAGCACATTATATAAAAGTCATTCATTTAATAATAAAAATAGGGGCGACGACAAAAGTAGTGTATAATAATTTGTAATTTAAATAAATATAAATATATAAAAGTAGGGGGTTAGCCAGTAGAATATATATATATATATATATATATATATATATATATATATATATGATTCTACAACACTGCCACTACTAATAAACCTGTAGGGGAACCCTAAGGGGAACTTTACACAATATTAATTTTACATCGTACGAATTATTATGTTATACAGAATGGCATTGGTTTTAAGTCATTAATTTAAAGTTCATGTAGAGACCGATAAGACAAACAAAAATTATTAATAAACCCTGGGTCTAAAGCAAACACTTTAGCTACAAACACACATACAAAAAAAGTATAAAAATTTAAAACCATTGCAATGTTAACTAGGTCACAAATAATTTCGAACCTTTATTGTGAAATCATTTCATGTGCGTTATATGATTCAGGATAGCAATAACATAGGTAAGTTATTTCTTAAAAACATATAGCAAAACAGCCGTCCTAAAACTTTTACTTAAGTCGACCTAGGTCTGTCATTTAAAAATCGGTTCAAGACTAAAATGCCTCATAGGTTTTTGTTTAGATAAATAATCTCTACCATCTTCTAAATTTAATGACATAAAACTAATGCCACCCTGTATATAACAATGTATACAAACGCTTTATAGTACTGTTCTGTTCGCATCAAAAACTAATATTCCTGAAATATCTTAAAAACATTTTTAGATTATGATCTCGTTACACAATTTTTTACAACCTAATATTGTGAAAATATCTGCTAACTGTTAATTATTACAAACACAACTCACTACAACGATAGCTTCATTTATTTGATCTAAACTAAAATGCAATTTTACATCTATATGCTCGAACCTTTAGCTATTCTCAAATATCCGTAGCAACTTGTAGCGATTCGGAGTATTTCCTAAGTTGATTTTTATTGTCGATATTATAGTGTACATTTAGATATTTGAACAGCTTGATAACTGTTAGCATGTTACCTAACGTACTCAGTGACATCAAAATTAACCGTTGCAGGGGCGGGGAAACGAGGGGTTGTCTATCTGTCGATAAATTTTAATCGGTGTTAAACTTGATTTTAGCATCTGAGAACGCAGGTTTGAAAAGCTCCACTTTGAGATTTTATTAAAAGTAATATTTTAAATTATATTCTATTTTTAAGTTATCTGATTTCATCGAAGCTTTAGTACTTACTTGGTAGAACTTGTTTGTGTTTTAAGATAGCCACTGGTTTAATGATAAAATTGTCATGAATATTTTTGTTTGTAATTTTTAATGCTCTTGATTTTAGTTTAATTTTTAAATGCACGTTTACTTAGCTGATACAACTATAATACATAATTCTTAACGTTTGCTTAATAGATTGTATATATTTTGTTAACATGCATTTAAGAAAGTTTAAAAAGCCTAAATGTGGGCTTTTATGTCAGTTGAATTTGATATGTATTTGTTACAAGCATAATTTAGAATTTGTTTTCCATGTTTTAATAATCTACTATGATTATGTAATTGTTTTAGTTGTGCGTTTATAACTGCATAGAATTTATGTCTTGATTTTAAAACCTAACCTTAAGATAGTGTGATGTGATTTGATATTTTCCTAGCTGTAACTAATATTAAAATTTAATAATTCTTGCTACAATGTGATTATAAGGAACCTTTGCTATGCCTTGTTTATTGACAGCGTTTGCACTATTACTATGTTGGAGATAGTCGATTCAATATATAAGTACTCTTGGTTTGGTACCATCATAGCATAGGTTCACGTTCTCTTATAAATGTTTGTTTTGTCAATGTGCTTGTTAATAATTGTGAACCATATTGTAAAACGGGCTGGAAACTTTTAATGGTTTGTATGGTAAGCGTGTATGTTTGGGCCTTTATTAAATTTACTAGCATTTTATGTCCGCGTGGGGTTAAACATTGGTAGTCAAGGTCTCTATCTTTCTGGTGTTTAACCTCTTTCAACTTTAGCCGGGTAGTAATTGCTCAGCCGTCCTCGGTACCTTCCAGAAAAGATTAGCTGGACTACACTAACATTTTTTCAGTTGTCACATGTAGAATGTCTGAGGTAACAGTTGTCATCCCTTAATATTAAAAGTGCATATGGTGCTTGTTCACCCCATCCTTGTAGAGGTGTATTTATACAGTTAGAAGCGCAGGGTTGTTGGGTTTCTCTGTTGTATTCATTTTCTAAGTGAGTCAGGCACTGTTTGCTCTATATTTAGAAAATATTGAATTGCTAATAACCTAATTTTGAAGTTATCGTATTGAGTTAAAGTAAGGTCTTAAATACTGTAGTTTTATTTCCAATTTTCCCGCTTTAACGCCATCTCAGTGTGTATATTTGGGTTATGTTTCGGTCACACGACATGGGGTTCATGAGCCACTGTCACTAGACGACTAAATCACAGACAGGTATTGTCAAGAGAAGGCGTTCGTTCATCCGAAGGTAGATTATATTACAGATTGTGTTGCCTTGACCAGGTTATACTACAGACTTTGGTGCCGTGACCAGGATGGATGGGTACATTACAAACTGAATGATAACTTAATTATTTTCAAGTAACAATTCTAACATAAACATCAGTTAATATATTTTTAAAATGTAAACAATTTACACGTAGCAGCGCAAACAGTCACAAATTCCAATTCTCTACTTAGGGTAATAATAATTTGCTTTTTAGAAGACCATAATATTAAATCATTGTAGAAATTGAATTTGGTTTGAGTTTAACACAATCATCAACTTTATGTTGTTTGAACTGTAAAGTTTCAAAATGTTCTGCTCAAAAAAAACACTTTATAGTACACAATTAAATTCAATCTTTCCTAAAGTATACATTGTACAATGTGTGTGTCACTTTGGGAATTCAATTGATCATCTACAATTAATTAACCACATTCTCTGGCATCCTAAGTTGGTAGGGAATTTATAAAATTCCTATGTCTTAAATTATTAGAACAATTTACAGCTGTGTATTATACCATTTTTGGAAAAAATATGTTTCTAAACTATAACAGATCAACAAAACACGCAGCGTTTTACAGTAAATGAGATTTAAAGTGGCAGATCAGTGCGCATTTATTATCTAGCGCTCTAGACATTCAACAGATAATGTATAATATAAAAGCGTAGCCCATTGCTGGTAGGCATCTTCAATCCAAAACCTTGAAGTTACTTTCTATAAGTTTAAGATAGTTCATTTCACAAATCAGAGTAATGACTTCAGAGTTCAAAGACGTGTAATATTTAGGAGAAAATACGGGTTATCATACTTTGCGCTGTTGTCATTAGCACTTTAATATATTTCATTTTCATTACTTTAAAACAAGTAATAACAACAGTCTTTATTACTCACTGTTCACAAGTCTAATTAACAGTATATGCCTTATTTATAGATGTTTTCAGTCCAATTAACAATGAAGCACTATCACACTAATAAATTTACACGCGCTAATATTTTCTTAAACTAAATTCTTAACCATAGGTTCATTAACAGCATTAACACAACTATTTATTTATTACACTTTTGTCTATTTATGTATTCTACAAGCTGCATGTACATTAGACACATAATATAACATTTATGTATACTCTTGGACTTCCAAAAGCTCAACTATTTAACTTTACACGATATAATTTATATTCGACATTCTGATATAGACTAACTCTGTACTTCATCATCGGTCTTATTTATACTGTGAATTAAAAAGATGACTCATCCTCCAGTAATTGCTAGAAAATTCTCGGTTCATGGAAAATATACAGCGCTTACGGCACTTGTGTGTTTGACGGATTGCCTAATAGTAACTCGCAACAATATATTAAGATTCATATTATACATTTTGTTTAAAATTTCATACATTATATCAAACGTTTTACATTTTATGTTTCCATTTCATGGCTTACATTTTTGTTATGTTTTATATTGTGCAGTTTGTTTCAGATTTTATATTTTAAATAACATGTTTTTAAATTTTAATTTTCATCTCGTTGCTAATATTTTATATTTCGTTTGAGATTTGCTAGATTAATTTTTTTGTAGGATTTACATAAATGTTTGAAAAATTTTCCCGCACTTTTGTATTTCTAACGCTTCTGGTTATTTCAGCTATTGTTGAACGCACATTTTCAAAATAAAAATTATTAAAAGTTGTTTGAGAAAAAGCATTAGCCGAAAAGAAATAAACAGTTTAACTTTTTTAAGCAAAAAAATGCTTTTTCAAACAAAAAAATTGCGACGAGATAATAAAGAAGTTTTTAAATATTAAAACCAGAAGAGAGATTGTTTAATTCTATAATTTTCTCTTTTTTATTATTATAAGCATTATGCTATTATATCAATTTTGTTCATTTTTATAGTTTTTACTTCAATGCTGTTTTTTTGTTTTAATAAAAAGATATATCCTGTACCGTTTTAGCTTTTTTATATAATAAAGTGTGTTACAGCTGTGTTTGAATTAAAAAGTTGTTTTATATTATCTCAAATAAGATTTTTATTGTTCAATTACAAAGTTGAGTTAGAATTATGTATCAAAATGGTTTTAAGTAATAAACATTTTTTTATATATAGCAATAAAGATAATAGGATAATTCAATGTTAAAACTGCTATATAAAAGAAAAGCTGCAGGATTTATAGGTGCCAGAGCAAATACACCGCAGCGCTTGTTACATTCTAAATTAGGAGATGTACACTTTTAAATTTGTGAGTGAATTCCCGCCATTATTTTTAAAATAGACTTCTTCATTTCCGTCATTTCGGACAGTTGCGTTTGCGCTAAAAGAATGCGCAGGCGCGGAGGGCGTAAGAGCGCGGTTTGGACACGACAGGATTATTAGTGACGAGACGTCGAACGGTGACGTTTGCCCGTGTCGTTTTTTTATCTTTTCCCTTTTCAGAATGTAGGTTTCCCTTTACCTGTATCTTCAAGTATCTTTACCTTTATTCCTTCGCCCTACATACGAACAAAGAAAAGGGAAGACGATAAATTTGGTTTCAACGATGGCATGACGCGCCCACACCTAAACGAGATACCCTGCGATTAGCATGGCCCCTGCGCAAGGATGACACGCAAAATCGTGAAGCGTTCCACATTTTTAAGTGAGTGCTTTTTATCTTTTTAAGGTGCAACTTTCAATGAATCGGTTTATATGATTGTAGTACCGTATTTAAGGTGACATATAAAAACAAAATAAATTGTTTTAAAGAAAATACTTTTGGTTTAAAAGTTTGGGAGAAATTCATTATTTATATTGAGAAACCTTTGTGTTATCCATGGACACCCGTAGGAGTTTAAATCTGACAATGAGTTCACCACAGAGCAGCTAGCTGCTCTGTGGAATTGGAGTTTACCAATAGCAGCCTGGGACAGATTGCAAAGGTCTCGCACACTTAAACCACTTTCCTTTTATGTTAATGAGCAGCTCGGAACAGTGCCGGTGCATTTGGCTTTGCATTCCTTTTACAAAGTGTTTCAAACTCAGGAGCTGCTAATTTACTTTCCTTCTGCCCTCTCAAACACCAACAATTTTGTTCGCGCTTCAAGCTCAAGAAATTTGTTTGACGTTTGAGTTTATAAATTCATCACGAACGGGAAAGGTAAATGAAATGGAACAAAATAATCGTCAGTTGCAAATAGTAGACCCTAGATCGATTATTTGCCATACAGTAACTGTTGTGGAAGCAGATTTTGTCAGAGCGCAAACAGGTTTTGTATTCGTTTCATACTTTAGAATATCAAGAAATAATCCATTCGATTTTACATGAAGCCTTTTTAAGCAGATTGTTGGCACATGTAACCAGTGAAAATAATCACGATACAACTGCAACATACGCAGATGAAGAGGTAGAACTGGAAACATATGCACCAAGCTCAAATAAGAGTATTAACACATGGTCCTATCGACAAACAACAGCGCTAATATGGTCAATGGAAATATTAATGACTTTACATTTTCTATACGTTATGCCAAGTGTACTCTTTTTGCTGACGATATCACGTTATATTAAAACATTCCCTCGTTGTCGACATTACAAGACCTTATTTCGACTGATCTTGAAACTGCACAAAATAAATTTTCTATCAACTCGAAAAAAACATGTTTCATTTTTTTAGACCACATAATATTGCTGAAAATAAATTATTATTAAATTTAGTTACCTCTACTAAGTTCTTAGGTTTAAGCATAGATCAGAGCTTAACATGGTCAGAGCATATATCTTCTCTCTCTGCTAAATTAGCTTCCGCATGTTATGCCTTATGAACTGTATCCCGGAATTGTCAGAAGACACTGTTTGTTACGTCATCATTGAATAATGTAGCAGTGGTGACAATAAATACCATTAGTGCGGGTACCCTACAGTTTTAGTGAAACCTTATGCAATAGTGCGAGTGCGTGAAGTAACATGATTCGTACTCGGACGGGACAGAAAACACAGTTGAACGAGAGTCCTGAAAGCGACACCACACCAAGCGGGCGTGTTCTTGGGTGTCCACTACCTTTTGTGTGTGACTTCTCTTGCCCAGTGCGGCACAGGCTTAAGGTAATTATACTCTTGATTAAGTAGTTTATCGTATTGGCTCTGTTTATTACATAGCCGCTACACTGCCATCGGTATTACTACATAATAGCAATTGGTCCTTCCCTATCATTACCATTTCTCGATTAATCTTACCCACCACACCAACCACATTGGTCCTTAATGCGATCCGGATTCACCTGTCCTATGTTTATACGCATGTCCTATACTAAATATTATTTTTGCATTTCAGCGAGCGTTGTTTTAATTATTTACTTTAGTTTTAAATTTGTGTTTTAAACTCCACATTTAGCAGGTTAAAATGTGTAAAATATTAGCTATATACTCTCTTTACATTAAATTAAGCGATTTTGCCGTAATTAAACCAACAAGCGTTTAATTACAAACAAATCCTTTAACATAAAATTTGTTAGTTTGCAGTCTTAAACTCACTTTAGCGGTATATAAAACACGCAGCAAACTTGAAAATTATAATTTGCTTTTGTACTTCTCAAATAAGAAAGATAAAGGGATTTGCTTTGTAATTAAAACCCATTGCGCGTTTTTTGTATTACATACAAATCCTACAGTCGGTTTGCAAACGTGAAATATTGACCACATC